>JASCZW010004853.1:0-600000 GCA_034211315.2 Aedes japonicus
TGAAAGAACTCTCAAACTGCCAACTCTTCAGAAGTCCAAAACCGAGTGATGAGCTGTTCCAAAGCTGGATGTAGGTCATATTGCAATTGATACGTGGGACCTTCCGACGGTTTTGTTAAACCTCCATACCACCCAGCCGAACACCGATTCAATATGTCGGCAGGATTGGTTTCCGATGAATTCTTCGACCAGACTGGAAAATCGAAGAAGAACCTGATGCTCTAGAACCATGTCCACAGTAGTAGGGCTGAAAACCCGGGATCGGCTAGCTGATTCCATTCGGCATCCTCCAGTCAGCTGTATTTACCCTTGCCGTAGGCAACTGACTGTAACCTTGTAGTACGAGAAAATCATTTCCGGCGCGTATTCCAATTCGTGAGCACACCATTGCTCAGATCCCGTGCTTCACCTTCATTGCCGACTGGCTAATACCCAGCACCGAGATATCCACCTTCTCTCGATGCGTCGTTAGGCGTTGGCTCATCCTTTCGGTAATGAAATTGCTTTCAGAGCCGAGCCCAGGAGAGCACGAGTTGGAACTGGGCTACCTCGTCATCTCTCCACGATAACGACCGCAGTAGCCAGGAGAACTTGGGAGGAAAACTGTTGAGCTGCTCCAGAAACCGACGATTCGGTAGCAACAGGCGTTTACCACCTGCAGATGTAGACCACAAGGCTCAACACAGATTTCGATGGTGTATGGAAGATTACTTACTCAGTAGCAGTATTTTCGACGGTCGCTGATGCATCCTTCCCCGACTCTGAAGCACACGAGCGTATGGATGACGATCGCCTGCAGCTACGACATGAGTACTTAGATTGGCATTCCCTCTTGCTTGCGACCAGATCTTGAAGCAATTTCGGACAATGAATTTGTTTTCAGCACAGCATCCCTATCTCGCACCGACAAATGTTGAAAAGAAGAGCATTGATAAAGTGCATGGTTCTCCTGACACACAACACACCGCCTCGGCAGACGACTGAACCGGAACTGCAGCTCGCCTTCACCACTGAAGACTTCTGCTCAACTGGTAAATGAGGTTGATGCGTTCCCTTGGTGTCCGATATCTCTGTTGGCAGCGATTCCAAGATCTGAACTGCCGGCGATGCATGAAATCGGTGAGATCTCGTCAACGTATCCCGGTTCCCTCGTAGAGGAGTGTTCCCCCCATCCCTCTGGCGAGTAACTGATCCAATCGTGCCGTAGGTTGACGCGCAGAAGGTCTTTGTACTCTTCCGGTGCTTGATCACCTGATCCAAACCTCGGACAATCCCCTCTCGAATCCATCCACCCAGAGTGCAAGTCCACCGATGGACTCTTGGACAGCGCGTTGGCAGGTTGAACAAGGCCTCGCACCCGACGCTTTCCGCAACCTGTTTGCAGGTTAACATACCTCTCTTAGCAGCATATCCTACATGCTACTGGTAATTGGGACCTTTGTTATCTCTTCATGGCGGATCAACTAGGCTTTTTGGCCCACCTTGAAGAGCAACCCTTCAAATAGTGGAACTTCTCCACTTCCCGGAAGGTCCGGGCTGCTGATGGCGAAGGAAGACATAAATTCCTGAAAGCTGATCCGCCTCGTCGATGCTGCCAGAGCCAGAACACTGGGAGCTTGACTGCGGGCAAACGAACATGATCCAGCGTACCATGCCCCAGACAGAAATGTTTCTCATTTTCTGCATCGATTGACTTCGCTTCATCAGGTCCCAGCAGCTCCTTGCTTTTATCCAGCAGAGAAAAGATTGGCAATCTGTGGCACCTATCATTACAGATTTAACCTATCCTCACCATATTTCCCTCCTCATCCTTCACAATTCACACGATGAGCTGGAATCTCGTCCAAAATCGCAACCATATTTCTCCCATAATTCTGTCAAGTCTTGTTAAGGCGTAACATTCACCGCACTAGCAGCACAGGCCGGTTGGAAATTCTGGAATCGAATCTCCAGATGCTCGTCCAGGGATGTCTGCATATTCTGAGCTGAACTCTCAATGAAGCTTAAACGTTGTCGGCTCTCATCCTGGGAGCCACAGGGTCTAGTTGAACGCTGGCACTGATCCGATACGAGCAGAAACAGGATGGTGTAGCGATCGAGAAATCCGAGGCTCTGGCGAACATATACCGTGAACTGTCACCTAGAGCAATAATGTGCAACGCAGCTAATCGACGCCGCACTCGTCCAGTACAATTACACCACGGCAAATCGCCGCACGATTGGGATCAGCTTCGAATAGGATCCGCCAACAGCAACACAGCAACTGAGCTACAATTTGAGTGGTGAAGAGGGGGATCTGCGCATGTAGAATCCGGAAAGTCCCGGCTCACGGGACATACCGCGGTGAACCTCACCTACGAGAACCAACACAGCCTTCATATTTTGTCTGCAGCCCGTTGCAAATTCCAAGCTCTGAATAACAGCAAACTTGTCAAGCAGCACCAATACAACGTCCAGAGGATTGTGGGATACCAAGAAGAGGATCAGGCATGTAGCAGTGCACAGATTGAAGCCTTCGACTGGCATACATACTGCCCAACTGAACCTGAAATACCCGCACCAGCATCAATCCAAATCAAATCGTGGAAAGCGCAATACCGTCGTTCAAGTTGCGGTTACGAGCAGTTGAACCTTCATGATTCGTAGTCAATAAATTGAAGAGGAGCGAATCTGATCGCCACAATGTAGTACATTTGGGGTCCCGGTCTGCGTGACACATACCGATTCCAAAGCACTCAACCGCATGGTGTAGATATACGTTGCTGCCTCTTCAATCGGCAGGCGGGACAATAAATCCGTTAAGCTCCAAAGAGCCACAACGCCAGAACCAACATGATGAATCACCAGTAATCGAGAGAAATCGTGTTGCTGATGGCTCGTGTGGATGGCACCAATGACGACGACTGACGTCCGTCTCGATGGATTATGTAGTCCAAATGGTCGTGGTAACCACCAAAATCCAGGAAGAACATCGAAAAATGGGTGTTAGCCTTCACATAATCCTCTGACGATGGCTGGACATATACTGGAAGTTTTTTAATATTTACCTGGGAACCGGTGAGGGCGATGCTGGTACAATATCTTCCAAAGTCCGATTAATTCTAACCCGTTCAACCTAATTTGAGTGTAATTCGTCGAGATCGAAATTCGATTCATCCATTGACTCAGTGATACGAGTCCATCTCGATGGATGTCCACAGCAAACCGACGCTATCCTTTATCAAATGTAGTGATGGCGTGATATTCTCAATTGCTGTTCGCGGATTCTGATGGCGACCGCGCAATTGTCCGAGCAGGCGATGGCGATGGCCAATTGTATCCTGGAAGAAGGATGTGGACGTCAGCGGCATGCGTACTGGCGCCAAATCTCAACAGTAGTTCCAGGTAGCCGATCTCAACCCTCATCTCCGTCCTTACCCGGTCCGATCAATCCGGTTCGCTATCGTACAATGTTGGGAGGAGCAGGCGTAACTTACATCGATGGCTCGGGGTTGCGCTCCACCAACACTGAACTGGGTGGACCTCGTCCAAGGTCGTTGGGCGAGCAGTTTTTGGCTCCTTGATTCCGGGCACGGCCAGAGGCTCGGGGTTCTGTGCCCTTCCCATCCATATTAAAAACACTCGCGGTTGGATTGAAAACATACGGACAATTATCACTAACATTTATTTATTCGTAAAACTAACACAAAATTTGTTCTTAACATTAACACATTAAAATACATCCGCGTGGACGGTCCCGCTAGCTACGTTTCCTTCCTGACCTGCTCGAGAGGCGCTTCCGTACGCCCTGTCCAGTCCATGCGGATGGTCAATCAGATAGCCGGTAGCACTGACGTGAGTGCATGCACACGCAGATCGGCATTCGACTTGTTTTGCGCTCATGGCTTTGCAGCCGGGATTATTCTAAAATTTCGTCCATCAAGCATTACCCAGTTCCATCAAACAGAGCGGTATGACGATCGATTCGTTGGGATGGCAGACCGTACCTCAGCCGATCTCATCTCCTGATTCGCTGCCACTTTTTCTCGAACCTACGACGATTGATTTCGGTGCAAGAGCTGCGGTTGGATTCAGGTAGAAGACGAGGAATTTTTCATGGGCGAAGTCTGTCGGGTTGATATTGTAACTCTTCGATATTGCAGGCAACGTGCCAGCGAAACCGCGAACAACCTGAATGTGACGTAAAGCTGTTTGGGTCTGTAGGCAATATTCCAGAAGGACGGAGTAGTAGGTTACGCTTCCAGGAACGTTGACGAACACAGAAAACTACGCACTTCAAATCTGAAAAGGAATTGCTTGCCATCTTATTTGCATGCATTCGTTTCGGACCAGTCGATCGTTGGGAACCCCTCTGTAAACCGTAAAGACTGATCATTGCCGCTGATCAACATATTCTAAAACCACATGCACAACGAAGCTTCGAAAAAGGTTGCAGCATACAAGCTTTTAAATCCACAACGCTACCAACTGAATCTGGAATTTGTTACCGGAAAGGAGAACGTCGTAGTGGATGTGCGATCTCTCGCAAGCCTCCTGCGATGATTCCACCGAAAATAACCAATTTCGAAACTTGGCATCGTAGTACGATCTTTCCAGCAGCAAACACTGCAGCCGTCCACGATCAACAAAGATGCGAGCCTACAACGGCAGCATGAGTCGACGCTGAAGCCTCGCGGCGGAAACATCTCGCCTGCAATGAGACGCGCAAATTTACGGGGATATGGTGAAGGAATGTACGGTTCGCGCCAAGCTTGCTTCATGTAGGCAGAAAACCTCCGAATGCAGAGCCACGCTGGTCCCTGTGCATCTACATGGCAGATTGTGTCGATGCGATGTATTGCCACTTTCCTACCGAGGCAAGAAAACAAACAGTTCCTTGAAACAGTAGATCATTACTCGACCTCGGTCATTTGAACTGGATATTCTCAAAGACGATGTTCGTTGGCGCAAGGCGCTAACTGAAACCCGCAAAGCAGTCCTCTCGCTGCGGAATTCCACAGCCCGTCAACAACCGACAACGGAACCAATTTCGTAATCGAAGCGATGCGGAACATGGCGATCTGGCGGAACTTGCAAGTATTCGACTTCATCTCCTCATCATCAAGGCAAGGTGCAACGGCGGAGGCGGCTGTGACGGTTGCAAAACGATTGATCTGGCAGAAGGCATGACAGAAACCGGTCAGGACATTTGCAAGGTTCGGTTATTACGGAGAAATATCCTGAACAAGATCGGAAGCAGCCCGGTAAGCGATATTCTCGCGCAGCACCAGATGTGGAGGGGCCGGCTTCCATTAAAAATACTTCCTCGGATCGTTCCACAACGTTCCTGAATCGATGCTAGAAAATAAAACAAAAGGCAGAATATCACCATGATCGACACCGCAATCATCGTCAACTGCAAACAGGTTCACCGGTTTAAGCGTCCAAACTCAGCACTGGAAAGCAACAATCATATGGACGCCAGCAATCGTGCAACGGAGAAGCTGAATGACTGGATCGTATTCGGCGGATGTAAATGGTTCGCTACCAGTAGATTTAGCTCAACATTAAGCCGCGTAAAGAACCACCAACAAGCCCTTTGTTCGCAGCGTTTCTGGATGTTCAAATCTCAACAGTAATACAACCCACACCGACACCACCATCACCTACTGCGATTGATATGAACGAAGCAGTTCCTGGCGACAACTGCCGTATTAGGTTATTGACGCTCATCTTCTTCTTCTAGCACATGCAGTAAGAATGACGGTTTGCTTTCAGCATCTTCTTCTGTTATATTTCCTCGTTTAAACAAGTACTTAGTAGAACAGGTGTGTTCACATCGCCTAGGATAGCGGACCCGTGAACGCACGCAACACCACGGCGCCATTTGAAACGAAGGAGTGGCAAGTAAGAAGGAAAATCTTCGGAGGAAACAAAATCCACAACGGCACAAAGCAGAAAGGGAAAGGTGATTAAACGTCTGTGCCAGACTTAGCCTTCAAATAGGCTAAGTGACCTTTGAACGCACGCCGCACACCACAGCACCAATGGTAAACATAGAGTGCAGGCAAGAAGGAAAATCTTTCGAAGGAAAACAACCATAATTCCTCTGCGTGTGCTAGAAGGGGAAAGGTGATTAAACGTCAAAAAGCCTAATTGACCAATCGAAGCCGATGCTTCGATGGTGCGGGAATGAGCAGTCGACTCGCAGTCGGATTAGCAACCCCATCATGAAGACTCACGCGATACGACAAACAGACCTCAAACGTGAGAGAAAAATTACCAAGCAAATATGATGACTCATGTAATATAAGATTTTTGGACGTAGGACTACGCCCTGTGTTTTCAACACTGGGGGCTGCACGCCCTGAATCGCGAAAAATTTGGAGCGTCACGATGTCATAATAGATAGGCTTTAAAATGTTAATAACTAAGTCATTCCACTGATTGATTTTCAAAAGCTGGTAACCGAATCGATCGGTACATTTTCACGCTTCGATTTGCAACATTAAAACCATTGATTCGCAACATTCAACTTTATTGAAATTATCGCAAACAGGTGGCATGTCTCATAATCGCCGATTTTTCAGAGTAAATTTACCCAAATACACAGTACTTGGTTAGCAGCAGACTTTCAATATTTATGTGCGGAACGTCTCCTATGCATCAGGAAAAGATATTTAGTCGGAGACGCGTCGAGAACCTCTCCTTCAGTCTTTCTGCAGTCGATCTCAAAGACGCCGGAGTCAGTGCTCGGCCACGCACCGTCACCGGATTGCAGCTCACATTCGTTCGCATCACTGTACTGTCCATGCGTAGCGTCTCTACGACCGAGTGCGTTGCGTGCGAGCCCTCAGGTCTATTTCGCTGCGGTGGTGAAACACCTGGTCGATGAAGTGCTCGAGATGGCAGGAAACACCAACCCGTGACAACAAGCGTCGACCAGTAAATCATACTCACGTCACATTGCAGCTGGCCATCCTGCAACGACGCAGAGCTGATGAAACTTTTCCGGTGTGAACATTGCACAGAGTGGATGCGGCTTTCTGTGGCTGTCCTGCCGTACAAGCATGACATCGGAGTGAGTGCCCAAGTTCAATTGGAACCATGTTCTCCTCGTCAACTCAAAACCCGTCCTTTTCAGGACGAACAACATAATTTGCCTATCTACAAGAGTTTGTTAATTTGAAGTTTCTTCTTGCGCTCATCCAAATTTACATTACGACGCACTGGGATACACACATGGCATAGCTTTAACCGTCGCAGATGGACAAGCAAGTGGACAAACAGGTTGGACAACCAACAAACGAAATATTAGGAGTTAATTCGAGTCAAACTGCAACACCTGCCGACTGACCATGTGTACACATTTTGTACTTCCCTAGTTGTACATAGTGGATTAGGTGAATTAGCTTGGTTGCTGGCATTGCGCCACAAGCACTGTGAAGGGCGCATTGGCGAGTAGCCTGTAGCCAAACAGGCGATGGTTTAGTTCGTTGTTGCTGGAAAGCGGCTTGTTATGCAGTCGGTTAGTAGTTAAATGATGTAACGCAGCCCGCTGGTTACTGCCATGTTATGATTTCCTATTACAGACATAATCCTCTTATAACAAGTTGTTTAATGTTGGTAATGTTCTCTTCAAATTCAATCAGTACTTAAATGTGTTTTAGTTCGTTTTAGTGCGTTGGATAGAGTCCCTACCTTTCAATAGGATTTCAAATATTGTTGAGAAAGTGTTGTAAAGTGAAAGTGAGATGTCGCAGCATATGGCTAAAAAGTATATGCGTGAATCTCTCAAGCGTTCGAAGGAGCAGCAGTCAGAACGTCCGCCGAAGCAGCCAAGAACCGCTGCCGAGAGAGCTCGTTGTTGTCGGGCGAACAAGAAAGCGGCCGAAGGTAGTGCGTCTCCATTTATTAGTTGGGACGCTGGAGAAGGCCCTTCAACTCGAGGTAAGAAATCTTAGAATTACTTTCGTCAAGAAAATAGCAGGTTTTCAGATAGAGCGTCATATTCATGATAGTTTTCACAATGTCATGACAAATAAATATTTAAGCTGTTTTAAATAATAGCATGAGGCGATTTTTAAACATTTAGAGAAATTATTAAAGGCTTATTTAATTCCTGCACGAAAATTATCGTTTAACATTGATTAAATGACAATGATATTACATATTCTAGAATTGATTTTACATATTCTTGAAAGAATATTGAATATTGAACTGTATAAGTTACATATACTGGAATGAAACCTTGTATGGCAGCCAATAGCTTTTATGAAGGTTCTCAAGTGGTCATAACTTCTTTCACTAGAACATTTTCAAAATCTTTATGGTCTTATAAAGGTTTTATTAACTTATTTTTACAATCGTTTATAGACTGGGCCACTTATGTACAAATTTCGGCTTTAAAGAAGCATAGAGGAGGTATTGGTAGAAAAAACAGTTTTGTATGTAGTTTTATCAACAAAGCCGGGAGGAGTGCTATACGGCTGGAACAAAACTAAAATTGTTACTTGGGGAGTGGTTAATTTGTAGCCAGATGGTAGGCGCAACCACGAGGTGCTTGTGTTTGATCTAGTTGGTAGACATCATTCGGTAAGGCGCTACATTGGGTGGTATGAACGGTATAAGCCAGCCACCATCATCATCGCTAATGTGTGCAGAAAAATGCATTAACTAGCAACATAAGCATGACCAATTACCAGTGATTAGTAGATCATTGAAAATCCGTCCTTTTTAGGACAACCAATATGATTTTCCCAGCTAAAGAGTATGTTTGATTGGAATTTATCTAACGGTATCGACATTTTTGTCAATTGGCAGCCAACGGTGACCGAAATAGTTTCAGCTTTCCCTTCGTCGCATACTTAAAATCTTGTGTACAATTTTAAACACAACTCGGAAATTAAAACGGTCTCAATATTATTCCGAAGCGCAAGCTTATGGCAAGAACAGCATACTAAATAGAAATTTTACAAATTGCGACCGTCACTGAAATATTGGAAAAACTATCATTAATTATTGAAGTTATTTTCCTAACAGATCTTCAATCATCTTTTACGCCAAAAGGATAGTGGCCCTCTCAACCAGCATAGCAAATACAACCGTGGCCGTATCATCATTTAAACAAAACGGCCCTTTTCAGGGCCACCAAATGCTTTCTAAAGAGTGAACAATAGAATTTTCTAACATACTTTCTAATGCTGGTCTAACGTTCCAGACAGAATCCACGCTATTTTGGCTAGGGTAACAGTCAAATGAAAATTTGAAAAATAGCGAATAATTGAAACACAGCTTCAATCAGCTGGAGATTTTTGCCACGGTCAAAAAACAAATATCATTAATAATTGACTTTGAATTCCCATACAGACTTTCAACAATCTATAACGCAATAAGGATAATGGTCTCCAGCTGGTCAATCATATCAACATAATCACCACTGCCAGCACAGCCGTTGCCCTTTCATCACACCAACATTTGAACCCTGCCAAATGATTTCTAAAGAGCAAATTGTAGAATTTTCTAATAAACTTATTTATCTATGCCGATCCAACCTCCCATTAAAACAGCACTTACATTGCAATGTCACTACGTAGTCCTACGTCAACTTTGCGTACAACCCCATTGGGCTGTCCCTTCTAGTTTTTTATTTTTATTGTAATGAAGGGAGGATGTTACATTAGCTTTTAGTCGGGTACTCATTTGCCTCACCCCTACACACCTTCCTTTAACTATCTTGCTAACTATTCCCGCTCTAATTTTCAGTTGAATAAAGATCTTTGTTACGAACAGACGCATCGAGCTTTTCATTCTGAACTGTATCCGTAACATATGTGATAAAATATTAGTTTTCAAATTATTAGCAACTTTATTCCCGAGGATAGTTAGAGCATCATTAACGGTGGGGTATAGAAGCCCGTTTAGCAGCGCTCTATCAACACTCTCCACCGTACCGGCCTCTGCTAAACGCACTACCAAACTAGCAGCTAAGCTTTCGGGAAGAGTCGGGTGCTCAAATTTAGCAGCCCGATTGCTGCGCGTGAAGCGGTTGGCACATGGAGAAAAACAAATATACTTAAAAGCATAAATTCTATGCTTAAACCATTTTCGATCTATCCGGTCATTAGAATGAATAAATTAGGTTTATACATTGATAATAATATATCAAATATACGCATTCCAATGCATATATTAAATATACGCATTCCAATGCATATTTTTATAAATATATGCATTCTAATGCATAAATCAAATGTATGCATTGCAATGCATATTTTTATGAAATTATGCATTCCAATTGATAAATTCAATAAATGGATAAATTCATAATAAAATAACGTCTTGACACGAATGCCACATAAATGGTAAAGTGTCTTTAATAAATAATAATATTAATAAAAACTAAAAGATAAAATACGAAAAATTTCCACTTTACCCATAATCGTGGACTACCCGGACACTTTTTGATGCACTTCGGATGTAAAACAAAGGAGTTTGTCCTCAAGAAGCTGCTGCTCTTTGAACTCTGATGTGCGAGCTCCACTGCAGCATGAGAGTGACTAATTCAATTTAATGTAATGAATGTATCGATTTTTCCGAAAATGTTTAACGTCATTTCCTTGCCTTTAATCTGCCAGTATCCGTTCTTCGATCTTTGCTCTTTGGAGTTCCACCAGCTGCAACTTTTTCACAAAGGCTCTCAGTCATGATGCGCACGTCCTCTTTAATCTCTTGGATCATCTTAATGGTTAGCTGAATCAACGACTGGAGGTAATGGAGGTTGGTGGCGTGCTTGGCACTCTGTTCTAAGCGACTCACCCCTTGGTTATCACACATATCTAGGGACTAATTTCGTTAGTGAGAATCTAACCTTTGAGAGATTCTCATTGATTACTTTCTCTTTAATTCATATTCCAATCACCTTACATTTTCATTCTATTATTTGAGAAGAATGCACTGTTGTGTTTCAACGTGTATTAAAGAATCCATCGAAAGTTTTAGAATGACGTTGAAATAAATAAAAGAGAGTATGACAGAAGAGAATCTTTCATTGGCAGATTCGTCCTATTGAAAAAAATCCTTATTATTATCGCAGACATATTAAAAAAATATATCTGGCATCTCTGATTGTGCCAGCCTTTCACGCCCGCATGTGCGTTGTCTTCGTTTGCTGCCTCTGACCAGCAAATGGCCGATTTCTACATGAGCCTGTGCACGCTGCTGCTATAATTGTTTTGTCTGTTTGACTTTTACTGTGAGCCATGTTTTGGTGTTGTCTCACTCTCTCTCTCAGAAGACGTTTGAAAACAGGGCTCACAGTAAAAGTAAACATTTTAATAGCTTACATAGGCTCATTGCACTGGTCTTCTTTTTTTTCACTTCACACTCTGCCAATAATCAAAATCCCCGCTATGAGGCGACTCTATATCAAAGTTAGAGAACTGCTAATAATAATCGATTCACTCGCGTTAAAGCGGAAAAACCAAGGGGTGAGTCGCTTAGAACAGTGTGCCAGGCACGCCATAGTAGAAAATCTTACACCATAACGGAACATGTGTGGCACTTTTATGGCACACTTTTGACAGTTGTAATTTTCGAAGGTATAACCCGGCAGGCCTGGGAAATTGACGTTGTCAGTTTGTGGTGTTGTTTACGCAGGAAACCCAGATAAATTCCGGTTTGTTAGTGGAGAAGTGATGTGCCTCCTGGATCTCGCGAATATTATGTGTAAAAGTATCAATTTCGCAACCGTCACATCCATCATCATTAAGCTGTTCGACGAAGATGCTGAACAGCACTCACTTGTATTGAACGAGAAAATTATGCTGCATTTTGATTTTAATAAAGTGTATTTAAGATCAATTCATGACTTTGTCTCACAATCGCTTTGGTTACCAGAGATAATAAGGACTCAGCCTTTGATGCCTTATTGAAAAAGCTGAAAAACATTTAAATCAAAGTTTTTTCTAGGGGTTGTGGAACGTTCGGGTGGAGGCATTATGTCCCATTTGCTAATAGCATGGGCAAAGATCAAAGTTTTCATTTTCGATTGACGAGAGAGGAAACTGGCAAATTCTCAGCCTGACTAGGCACCTTCATTTTCGAATGCCAGAATGCTCTTCAAGGTAACGATGCCGAACATTGCCGACACATCGACAACAAGTGTAACTAGTCACCCTCTTGCGGCAGCGCAGTTTGTAAGCCTCAGAAATGCCAACAGAGGAACATCTTTGGAGACTACAAATCAGAGGGGAGTTGCGTCGCGTTCATGCGTGGGCTGCAGAGAAAGCAGATAAATAAATCATAAATATGCAACATCATATAGGAATCTTCGCACCTACTTCCAGCGATTAGCTTCTTGATCTCCATTTGTTATCCAAGCATCACCAAAAGTTTCTTTCTCAACACAAAAGAATTAAAATGCAATTTCCGCAACAAAAATTTTGCTTGAGACCCTTGTCTGTAAAAATTTGGCAAAGCAAAACAAAACAATCGCCTGGTTGTCAGGCATAGCCAAACCATAACTACTGAACTGTCATGTCGTGGCACACATGGGCACATATAGGCACCGTGATTGAAACACCAGGGTTCATCGTAAGGTATAGAGCCACAATAAAATAAACCAACATTGTGCTTAGCGACTCACCCCTTGGGAAAAACACTCTAACTCAATAGTTTATGTCCGGATGTCTCCATATCACCACTAATCTACAAAACTAAGCTGATGTAACTCTTCCTCCAGGTACGAGGAGAAGCACAAAAATAAAAATAAAACGGGGGAATACTAACTAGAAATTAAAAGAAAAATTAGTATTTTCCATTTAATTTCAACTACCTTTGATTATACAGATACGCGTATTTCGTCTACAATGTGCAGACTTCTTCAGTGTCTCGTACTAATCACCCGACTCTGTTATATCTTGGTATTTCCTTGTATTTATTAGGTAAATCACAACACACATGGTATCTGTTTACATTGCTTTATTGTCTGTCTCTCTACCGCACGCCCAACCCAAATCACCCAAAGCCAATCCTCGATCCCACATCCTCCCTTTTCGACAAGAGTTCTAAATGCAAAATAAGGAAATATCTGTGCCTTTACTAATCGTCTTCATGAACCATCACTGCGAAATTTGAAGTAGATCTTATCCATAGTGTATTTTTTTTTTTTAATTAATCATTTATTTGTACAGGCTCAATCGAATCAACTTTACAGAGCCAAGTTTTCATATTGTATACATCAGGTATCTTAGAACTAAAGTTAGGGGGATGGAGCCGATTACTCGCGGCCGTCTCGAGGTTAATAGGAATTACAATATAACGGATAGGAAGAGGGGCGGGAATTTAAGGTATGGTTTACATAACAAATTTATTTTATATTCTAAGTTGTCAAAAAACTTAAAACTATACAACTTTTGATTTTTTTTTCTAGTTGAACATTTTTGAAAGAGAAAAAAAAAACACAAACACAGGAAAAAAAAAACTAATACTAAACATACATGTTAAACTAACTACAATCTAAGGCTAATGTTAGTCAAAAACACATAAATGAGTTTCATAAACTCCAGATCACGTACAGCCAAAATATCTCGAACTGGTACATTGGGTTGTTTACCTCGAGCCCGAAGGGTATCATAAAGCTCAGATCTAACTCCACGATGCTCAGCACATGACCAAATAATGTGATCCACGTCCTGGTAACCTTGTCCACATTCACAGAGATTGCTGTCGCTCAGCCCAACTCGGAATAAATGAGCGTTCAAAGAATAATGATTGGACATGAGGCGAGACATCACGCGGATGAAGTCTCGACCCACATCCATCCCCCTAAACCAAGATTTCTTCGACACGTTTGGGATGATAGAATATTGCCACCGCCCCAAATCTCCTTTACTCCATTTATACTGCCAGCTGACGAGAGACTGTTGACGAAAAATAGGAAAAAATTCATTAAAGGCGATTTGTCGATCATAAATATCGCCTTCCATAGCGCCCACCTTTGCAAGCGAGTCCGCTTTCTCATTGCCCAAAATTGAACAATGAGATGGGACCCATACAAAGGTGATGATAAAATAATGCGAAGATAAAGCACTTAGAAGCTCATGTATTTTCATGAGAAAATACGAGGAGTGCTTTACCGGCCTCAAGGAGCGAATAACCTCTATAGAACTGAGACTATCCGTGAAAATGAAGTACTGATCCGGTGTTAATGAGGCAACAATTTCTAGCATAAACTGCTCTATCAAAGATCCGTCAGTGAAGAACGATTTAGTGGAATCAACTTGGCCAAACTTTGCAGCAAATATTACAGGAGCAATCATAGGACGATGTTGCTCTGGGATTCCACGAAGCTCCTGCTTCATGGATAAATCAAAATGAACCGAATTGTCGAAATCGGAGAAGCAAACACGATTGGAAATGTTCGGCGAAGGGCTGACATCCTGTGTTATGTACAAATGGTACAAAGTCATGAAGCGCGTTTGAGGATTCAACTCAAGAAGCTTCTCAAAATTTTCGATCACCTGGGGGTTCATAACTTCACACCTGGTGAGGAGCCGGAGAGATAATTCTGTAAACCGATCCGAGAGTGGCAACATGCCAGCCAGCACTTCAAGACTCATGGTGTGAGTCGAGTGCATGCAACCTAACGCGATACGAAGACACCGATACTGAATACGTTCCAGTTTAATGAAGTGCGACCGAGCCGCTGACTGAAAACAAAAACTACCGTATTCCATAACCGACAAAATCGTTGTCCGGTACAACGTTAGAAGATCTTGTGGATGCGCTCCCCACCAGGTTCCGGTAATTGTGCAGAGAAAATTGATCCTTGGCTGGCACTTTCGCTTCACATACTCAATATGGGATCTCCAGGTGCACTTTGAATCGAACCAGACCCCAAGATATTTAAATGACATAGAATGAGTTATCGGCTTACCCCAAATTTGAAGCTTCGGTTGTGCTGGGTTATGCTTCCTAGAAAAAACTACCAACTCAGTTTTCTCCATAGAGATCTCGATACCTAGCTCTAGAGCCCAAGTAGACAAATTGTCCAAGCTATCCTGTAAGGGTCCTTGCAGATCGACCCCATTGGGTCCCGTGACAGACACTACGCCGTCATCTGCAAGTTGTCTCAACGTACAGTTGTCACCTAGACAACCGTCAATGTCTTTGACATAAAAATTATACAAAAGGGGGCTAAAACATGATCCCTGGGGGAGACCCATGTAGCTAAATCGTGAAGCTGTAGAGGTTCCATGAGAAAAGCTCATATGTTTCTCTGACAGCAAATTGTACAAAAAATTATTCATTAATGAAGAAAAGCCACAGGCGTGGAGTTTATCTGAAAGAACTTCAACAGATACTGAATCAAAAGCCCCCTTTATATCCAAGAATACAGAAGCCATTTGCTCTTTTTTAGCAAAAGCTAACTGAATATCTGTGGAAAGCAACGCGAGACAGTCGTTCGTTCCCTTACCCCTACGGAAACCATATTGAGTATCTGAAAGCAGGTTATTCGTCTCAACCCATTTGTCCAGACGGAAAAGGATCATTTTCTCCAACAACTTTCGAATACAAGATAACATCGCGATGGGTCGATAGGAGTTGTGGTCGGACGCGGGCTTACCAGGTTTTTGAATGGCAATAACTCTCACCCGTCTCCAATCATCCGGTACAATGTTGAGTTCCAGAAACTGATTAAACAAGTTCAACATGCGCCTCTTCGCGACGTCTGGGAGGTTCTTGAGCAAGTTGAACTTGATCTTATCAGCCCCTAGAGCCGTATTGCCACACGAAAGGAGTGCGAGAGAGAACTCTACCATTGAAAAGGGTTGGCTAATCTCATCTATCGAATTCGTGTTTTCGCGAGGAATCATCCGTGCCGGCACAGAATCTGGACAAACTTTTCGCGCGAACTTGAGGATCCATTGGTCCGAGTACTCTTCGCTCTCGTTGTTCGTAGTTCGGTTACGCAACCTTCGCGCCGTGTTCCAAAGAGTACTCATCGACGTTTCGCGCGATAGCCCGTTCACGAATGTTCGCCAGTAACCGCGTTTCTTGGCCTTGATGAGGCTCTTAAGTTCGCGTTCGAGAGCCGTGTATACTTCGAAGTGCTCAGGTGTTCCACGTCTACGGAAAACTTTAAACGCGTCGGACTTTTTACGGTAAGCCTCGGTGCATTGCTGATCCCACCATGGAGAAGGAGGTTTCTTGCGAAATGACGTCCCTGGAACTGGTCGAGTTTGAGCTTGAAGCGCGCTGTCTAAGATCAGGTTGGAGAGGAAGTTATACTCTTCCAGCGGTGAAAGCCTTCCTACCGTCGTTACGGCTTCATCTACTGCTGTCCTAAACATTGTCCAATCGATGTGACGGGTAAGATCATACGTGACGTTGACAGATTTCGACGGATTGAACCCGGTGGCAACCGAAATTTTTATGGGCAAATGATCACTACCGTGGGGATCTTGAATCACATTCCATGTGCAATCCAACGATAATGAATTCGAACAAAGTGTGAGGTCTAATCTACTGCCAACTGAGGATGATGCAGCCAAACGTGTTACTTCTCCATTGTTAAGTACTGTCATATTGAAGTTGTCACAGAGGTCATATATCAAAGAAGAACGGTTGTCGTCGTACAGTTCTCCCCAGCCTGTACCGTGGGAGTTAAAATCTCCCATGATCAACCGTGGAGCAGGAAGAACCGAACAAATATCTGAGAGTTGTTTTCGGTTAACGGAGGCTCTAGGAGGAATATAAACGGAAGCAATGCAGAGGCTTTTATTCTTAATAACAGCCTGACATGCGACAACTTCAATACCTGGAATAGGAGGAAAATTCACTCTATAGAAGGAGTAGCACTTTTTGATCCCCAAAAGTACTCCCCCTCCACGCGAATCCTCACGATCAAGTCGAATAATATTGAAATCATGAATCGGAAGATTGATTTCGGAAGAGAGCCATGTTTCACAAAGAGCGAATGCATCACAACCGGTAGTGTGAGCTAAAAATTTAAAAGATTCCAATTTAGGAATCAAACTTCGACAATTCCACTGTAGAACAGTGATCAAATCCCCGACCTCATTTGGAAAATTATCCATCGAAGGAAATGATAGCTGTAAGGAGGGGCCACTTAATTGTCAATTGCTTCAAAAAAGTCTTCACTGTTGGAAGCATTGCCAAAACAATGCTTTTGAGAGGGTCAGAAATTTCGAGGTACTTGAAGATACCTTCAACAATGTCATCAAATGAGAACAGCCCACTAGAGGAGGGGCCTTCTTTTCTTAAAATTGGGGTTTCAGGGGTTTTGGATGTCCCCGGGAGAGATGGAAAGTCCTGGCTGTAGTTAGTACTACGAAAACCAGGTGGATTAGGATTTTCCTTTTTTCCACCTTTCCTTGAATTGGGCAAGCTGGTTTTGGGCTCCGGCTCAGCAACTTTCCGTGGGCGAACGCGTCTTCGCTTTCGTGAAGCACCTCCCGGAAAACTGACTGATGTTCCCTCTTCAACCAAATCAAAGTCAGACTCGTCATCTGACAGAGGAGCAAAGGGATTTGTATTGGCATCGGGTGATGGCGAGGCTTTTTTCACCATTTCAGCAAAAGATTGCCTGGAACGCTGTTTTAGCGAGCGTTCTAATTGTTCCCCGCGTTGCTTGTACGCCGGGCACGAGGAGAGAGCATGAGGAGGAGTTCCCTTACAGAAAGCGCATTTTGGTGTGCTGTCTGCACAGGCGCCATCCTCATGTCTCTCCCCGCAGTTGGAGCAGCGTGCCTTATTGCCGCAATGGGAGGTCGTATGTCCCATCTGCTGGCATTTCTGGCAGATCATGACCCGAGGTACGAACAACCGCACAGGTAGTCGAAGTTTTCCCAACTCGACGTATTGAGGGAGGGCTGAGCCAGAGAAGGTCACACGAAACGAGTCTGACGGTGTGAACTTTTTTTCGCCCTTATTGGTCGATACTGTGCCCAGTTGGCGCACATACAGTATCTTGACTGGAGACAGCAGAGGGTTCTTAAACCGACCAACCCCCTGCTTCATCAGTATCTCATGGGTCAGACTTGAATCGGTGACCACACCTTCAATTTCAATACCCCGAGCTGGGATATACACCCGATACTCAAGGTTAAAAAGCTGAGAGACAGCAATCTCATTAGCCTGCTTAAGGTTGGAAACGACGACCCGAAGTTTATTGGGCCTCACTTTGATTATCTCGGTCACGGCCGAGAATCGCTTCGTCAGATCATTGCTGATCTGATAAATGTTCAGAGGTTTCGTTTTGGGCTGAAAGTAAACAACCCAAGGACCAGCTGAATCAGCTGGGTAGGCTCGCGATCGGGTAACCTTATGAGATACCTCATTATTCGGCGGCAAAGATAAATCATCTTCCAACGATTCATCCATGCTTCGCCCGTAGGAGCTTAAAGAGCTCAACCACAAACGCAAATAATAAAAATTATATTCCTCGATTCAAAACTGAACACACAAAACACAACACAATTACAATACAATTATACCAGAAGATGGAGATACACAAAAAACTTATCTTATATGTCTATTATCTTTGCTGCTGCCGGGCGACGAATGTGTTGCTATTGCCGACCAACGATGTGTGGCCGCGTGAATCGGCTAGGCGTGGAGCTCAGCGATGATGAAATTGATGACGATGATGATGACTCTGGTCGGTGGTGGTTGACAGATGAACGATTGCACGCTACACACGATGGACTGCTGGTGTGCGTGCAATATGTAGATACGGAATAATATGGCTATTAGATTGCAAATTGCAATTAATAGCGTCGTAGCACTGTTTGAATCACAACGCTCTCTTCTTCAGAAAAAACTCGATGAGGACACTATCGAAAGAAAAAACTAAACTGAACCATGAAACCACGCGCGAAAAACTTCGAAAGCAACGGGGCACGGACAGAATGAACTGCACAGTTCGCTAGCTCACTGGACAATGATAGTGTACATCTGCCAGTTTCATAGTTATACATTCAGTAGTTCCAGTCATTTCGTCGAAACAAGAAATTGTCCGTGAGAAAATTTTGTGCACTCACAATCAAAATCCAGGGGCGTCCCACCGGTGGATTGCTAAAAGGCTTGGAATTGCAAATACAACTGTGTCTCGTGTAATAAGAACCTTCAAGGAGCGTCTGGGTGTCCAAAGGAAGGAAGGGAATGGTCGTAAAAGTGGTCCAATGGACAGTAAAATTGCCAGGAAAGTCGTACAACAATTCAAGAACCGTCCAAACATGTCAATTCGAGATGTCGCTAAAAAGTCTAAGGTGTCAGTCGGTTTTGTGCAGAAAACCATGAAGCGTGCTGGGTTACATGTTTACAAAGTGCAAAAAGCCCCAAACCGGAATAAAAAACAAAACATCACTGCGAAAACCCGCGCCCGGAAACTTTACACGAAGCTGCTCACCAAATCCGGTTGCATCGTGATGGAGGACGAAACATACGTCAAGGCCGACTTCCGTCAACTTCCTGGGCAAGAATATTTTGTTGCCAAGTCGAAGTTCGATGTTCCGGAGGATGTTCGAAAGAAGAAACTATCGAAATTTGCAAAGAAGTTTCTAATCTGGCAGGCGATTTGCGGATGTGGTGAAATAAGTGCTCCCTTCATCACTTCCGGAACAATAAACGGTGCGATTTACACGGAAGAGTGCCTTAAGAAGCGTCTCTTGCCATTCATTAAGAAGCACAAAGGATCAACTCTGTTTTGGCCTGATCTAGCATCCTGCCACTACGCTCGAAACGTATTGGAGTGGTACCGAGCCAACGGAGTCAATTTTGTGCCAAAGGATATGAACCCACCAAATTCACCGGAACTTCGTTCAATTGAAAAATTCTGGGCAATTATGAAAACGAAGTTGATGATGAAAACAAACATCCCAAAACTATAAAAACAGAGCTAGAATTGAAGAAAATTTGGGTAAAAACAACACTGGGAAAATCGGTTGTACAAAATTTGATGGGTGGAGTGAAAAAGAAGGTGCGGGCATTCGGGATGGAAGACGAAATTGAATAAAACAAATGTTGTAAATCAAAACTCATGAGTGTTAAATAGTTATACCCCTCACCATTCTCACTAGTTAAGTTTGTCTAGATTGTGAAATCTTGATATAGTATTATTATATTGTTGTATGAAGTTCCGGTTTGATAGACTATATAAACCATGTAAGAAGTAGGATTCGTTCTCTTGTACAACTTTGGATTTCAACGAATAAAGTATTAAATACGAACGTGTTTGTGAGTTCTTTGGAAGTCCGGCCTTTATCCATTATCAATTTAACAGTGGCGACGAGCGAAAATAAGCAAGGCATTTGCTGGTGAGCGCGTGAGTTATCGTAGTAAATTGTGTTAGTGTCGCGCACTCGTGGTGCACCGAACACGTGATCGGGAAGTGAGGTTAGGACGTACGGTACTATTGAAGTGACAAAAGATGACGCAGCCAGAAGAGAAACCGGGCACGTCGGCAGTTGGAAATGCAAACTCGAAACTCATCGGTACATTGGAGAATTTTGTGCCCAGTGCCGACTTCGATGATTACTTGGAACGTGCAGAGAATTTTTTCGAACTCAACGATATCAAAGACGACGTATTCAAGCGGAAGCTCATCGTCCATTTCATTGGCTTGCCTGCGCTCAAAAAATTGCAGCAGTTGCTGTATCCGCAAACCCACAAGGATGTGACATACAAGGTCGTCATCGAGAAGCTGAAATCGTACTTCAGTCCGAAGAAGAACCGCATTGCGCAATCTGTGGAGTTCTTCAAGAGGAATCAGAAAGAACACGAAAAAGTTGCTGATTTCGCCGTTGAGTTGCAAGCGCTCTCGAAACATTGCGTTTTCGGAGAGTTTCTCGACAATGCTCTGAGAAATAAATTCATAGCTGGCCTTCGGAACGCCAAAATCCAAGGGGAGCTAATGAATAGCGCAGATGAAACGACATTCGACCAAGCAGTCACGAAAGCCAAGAATCTTGAGCAAATCGAAGCAGATCAGATGAAGATGAAGGATAAGCAGGAATATGCCAACCGAATCACCGCTGGAAGTCACAACCGAGGAGGCAGGTCTAAATCACGTGGCCGAGAGCAACAACGAAACCGTCAAGAAAACTCAAGAGGTAGATCACACTCAAGGAATAGTCGACAAAGAGGTAGACGCAGCATCCGGTGTTTCAACTGCTCGAAACAGGGACATATCGCAAAGAACTGCTGGAGTAAACCCAATATGAACGGTGTTAGCAGTGACGACGACGACTGCGACAATAACGTCATTAACCTGGTGTCCAGCTTGCCCCTCTTCAAGAACATCTGACTAGACGGTAAGTGGCTAAACTTTGAAATTGATTCTGGAGCTTCGTGTACGGTTATTAGCAAAGTTGATTATGATAATTACTTTCCGAATTCGCGTTTAGAGAAAAGTGAGGTTAAGTTGAGTGTAATTTCGGGTAACATTCTGAAGGTTATGGGTTCATTTCGAGTTCAGGTCAGGCACGAGAGTGATCGTTTGTATTCTCTGAGCGTCATAGTGGTCGACAGTAATAAGAAGTTTTTCCCCTCATGGGAAGGGACTGGTTAGATGTTTTGTATCCCGAGTGGCGATGTTTCTTTGTACATGACGTGAGTGCTTCTGCGTGTGTGGATGATAAGAGGTTAGAAGGTGCGAAAGATACTCTGATAGCAGAGCTAACTACTAAGTACAAAGATGTGTTTTCGAGTAATCTTGAAGAGCCAATGAGTGAGTTTGTAGCTAGTATACATTTGAGAGAAGATGCAAGACCAATTTTTTACAGACCGTATGATGTGCCGTTTTCATTACGTGAGAAGGTGTCCGATGAGATCGATAGACTAGTGCGAGAGAACATTCTTGTGCCTGTGAAACGCAGTGAGTGGGCGTCTCCTATCGTGGTAGTACCCAAAGCGAATGGCGAGGTGCGTATATGTATGGATTGTAAGGTGACAGTGAATAAGATGATTTGTAATGAGCACTATCCGCTACCAAATATTAACGATGTTTTTGCACAGTTGAGTGGCTATCAATTCTTTGCAAAATTAGATCTCCAAGGTGCATACATGCAAATAAGTGTCTCGAAAGAATCGGAGAAGTATTTGGTGATAAATACACATAAGGGTTTGTACGCGTTTCAGAGATTGCCATTTGGAATCTCAAGTGCAGCATCCACGTTTCAGAGAGTGATGGATGAAATGTTGAATGGAATTAAAGGCGTCGTGTGTTATTTGGATGATATTTTGCTTGGAAGTGATTCGATCGAAGGACTAGTTGAAAAAATTCATGAAGTGCTTAAGAGATTGCAGGAGTTCAAGGTTAAGGTTAATCTGAATAAGAGTGAATTTCTAGTTAGGAAGATTCAATATCTAGGACACGAGATCTCTCAACAAGGGTTAAAACCATCAGAAGGTAAAGTTCGTGCTATAGTAGAGGCACCTAGACCACAGAATGAGACTCAGTTGAAATCATTTCTAGGGATGATCAACTACTACTCAAAATTCATTCCAAATCTCTCTCCAAAGCTTAGTCCACTGTATTCGTTGTTGAAGAAACATGTTCGATTCGTATGGAGCGATGAGTGTGAACGAATTTTCACTGAGTGTAAGAAACTTTTGTTGAGTCACAATCTTTTGGAACTATATGATCCGGACTTGCCGATTGTAGTAGTGTGTGATTCAAGTTCAGATGGAGTTGGTGCAGTATTGTGCCATGTCATTGATGAGGTTGAAAAGCCAGTGTTCTATGTCTCAAGTACTCTCTCCGAGGCGGAGAAGAAGTACCCAAACCTCCATCGAGAGGCTTTAGCAGTGGTATTTGGGTTGAATAAATTTTTCAAGTACATATACGGTAAGAAGTTCACTGTGGTTACGGACAATAAGCCCTTGGCAAGTATTTTCAATTTGAAGAAAGGTATCCCTCCTCTCGCAGCAGCAAGGTTACAGAAATATGCGTTTATTTTATCAATCTTTGATTTTGATATCGTTTATCGGAAAGGTACGAAGATCCCAAATGCGGATGCGCTAAGCAGATTACCAATATCAGGTGAAACAGGAATAGATTCAGATGTTGCTGAATTAATGTGTGTTACAGATGAGTTACCATGTATTGACCTTGAAACGATAGGTAGGGAAACTCAGAAGATCAGCTCATGAAGAAGCTGTATAGTTGTGTGAGAGAGGATGGAAGGAAAGTGCGGTGCCGGTTGATTTGAAGTTTTATTTCCAGAACCAGTGCTTACTGTCTTTACATGGAGACTGTGTACTATATTCTGAAAAAGTAGTTGTTCCTAGGTCGTGTCGGTTGCGTGTTTTAGAGTTGTTGCATGGGTGTCATCTCGGAGTTATTCGAATGAAACAGGCAGCTCGTAGATATGTGTTTTGGCAGGGCTTGGACAAGGAAATTGAGGAATTTGTAAATAGATGTTCTGTGTGTAGTAGTACTGGCAAAGCTGTGAAGAAAGAGTATTCATCATGGCCGGAAGCACGCCGTCCGTTTGAAAGGATTCATCTTGATTTCTTTCACCTGAGGAAAAAACATTCCTGATCTTAGTTGACGCGAACTCAAAATGGATTGATGTAAAAATTATGAACCGAACGGATTCGGATGCCTTGATCACCTCATTGAATTCAATTTTCAGAATATTTGGTACATGTGATACAATCGTTACTGATAACGGCCCTCCTTTTAGTAGTCATGCTTTTCACGAATACGCGAATTCGTTAAAGATTAAATTATTGAAAAGTCCACCATACTCGCCGGAGAGTAATGGTCTCGCTGAAAGAGCAGTACAAACTGCAAAAAACGGAATACAAAAGCTTTTGATTGATCCCAAGTTTAGCCATATGAAATTGTCTGAGATTGTCGAAATTTTCCTATTCAGTTACCGCAATAGCTATAGTCAAGCAATAGGATGTACACCTGCTAGCAAGTTATTCAACTTTGTGCCTAGAACTGACCTTGAGATTAACTTGAAACCCATGAAGAAAGATGCGAGGAGAGTTCACTTTGATATCGATGTGTCTGATAAAGAGATAGAAATAGTGTAAAAAAGCAAGAAATGACTGATAGTAGGTACTCAGTAGGTGACTTAGTGTGGTATAAAGCTGAAGTGAGAACTATGAGAAGTTGGGTCGAAGCAAAAGTTGTTGGGGTGAACAGTAAAAATACATACTATGTAGATATAGATGGTAGTGTTAGATTGGCTAGTAGGAATCAGATGAAAAAGAGAATGGTAGAGCAAGACAACTATATATATCCGAAAGTTGAAACACAGAGAAATACACCTAAAGAATCTATCCAGCCAAGAACAAAGAAGAGACCTCGGGAGAATAGTACTCCATCTCCACAGAAGTCACCACAGCAGCGTAGGAGCCAGAGAATTAAGAAAAAGCCGAAAAGATTCGTAGTTTCGTGGATGTAGAGCAAAATTGTAATTTTCTTATTTCAAAGGGAGGAGGTGTTAAATAGTTATACCCCTCACCATTCTCACTAGTTAAGTTTGTCTAGATTGTGAAATCTTGATATAGTATTATTATATTGTTGTATGAAGTTCCGGTTTGATAGACTATATAAACCATGTAAGAAGTAGGATTCGTTCTCTTGTACAACTTTGGATTTCAACGAATAAAGTATTAAATACGAACGTGTTTGTGAGTTCTTTGGAAGTCCGGCCTTTATCCATTATCAATTTAACAATGAGTAGTTCTTCATTTCCTGAAAATTTCAAGAAAATCCGATAATCAGTTTAATTTTGATGAGTATATATGTGTGTGCCATTTTTATCGAATACACCCTTTACCAATATCGGGCCGGAATTGGAAAATCACGCTCTTTCTCACAATCATTCATAAATACTTACAAATATACATGCACACATGTACATGTACATATATACATATAGCGAGTCAAGTTGAACAGCGAGATCAAGGAAAGGGAGCTTTCCTCCAGCAGTTGACCCTCGGCAACACAAACCACGGTGTCCAGAATCCGACGGTACGCATCGCTCAAGTATTTCGGGAATTTCTTGGCCGTCAGTCGGGTCAGCTCGAACATGCTCCTTTTTGTTTTATGCTTCTTTTTTTATTAGCATTTTTCTTTGACCATTCAGTCAACGCAAGCACTACTTCATTTTTCACCATTCTATAACACATTCAACAATCACAAAATTCAACGATCGCGACTATTTTTTCATCGATCAGAAAACGCGATCGGTTTGGTTGATTTCCAAAACCCACTTGACGAGATGCGAAAAACGTATTTCGAATACCACATTATTATTTTTTATAATTTTCAGTTGCAGCGAAAAAACCTGTCAAGTTACCGTGGCACACATGGGCACATATTGAGTTTTACACCAACCTAACATAACCTCGCAAACTGAATCAGATGAATTACTTTTGACAGGATTCCGTGGTTTGTTTATTTCATCTGTTTGAATTCGAAAACAAACAAACCACGAATACCTGTCAAAACTGAATTTCATTCATCAGGATGAACCACACGTTCACTAGTGACGTCATCTTGCAAAATTCTATAGGCACCGTGATTGAAACACCAGGGTTCATCGTAAAGTATAGAGGCACACTAAAATAAATCGGCAGAAGCGATTTTCTGCTTAGCGACTCACCCCTTGGGAAAAACACTCTAACTCAATAGTTTATGTCCGGATGTCTCCATATCACCACTAATCTACAAAACTAAGCTGATGTAACTCTTCCTCCAGGTACGGGGCGAAGCACAAAAATAAAAATAAAACGGGGAAATACTAACTAGAAATTGGAAGAAAAATTAGTATTTTCCATTTAATTTCAACTACCTTTGATTATACGGATACGCGTATTTCGTCTACAATGTGCAGACTTCTTCAGTGTCTCGTACTAATAACTCGACTCGACTCGGGAAATACTACCGACAATCACACGTTTCGGGAGGGAATCGATTGTATTCACTATTTCTTACACAATGAAGATTTCCTGATTTCATCGTTAGTTTAAGTTAAATTACAAAATTTGATTTTTCTTTTCGCAAAAACGACGGAGTAAAAACAAAACATGTCAGTTTCAAAACACGGCTTTCTGCGATTATCAAGAACCTAAGTCAACCCTATTGCTCCCAATTTTTTCTGTGCAGTTATGAAGCGGAATTGAATGAAATCTGATGAAACGTGTGGCCGAAAAAAAATAACGTGTGGCTCAGGGCACTGCAACATTCTGCGGTAAACGCTAGGATTTTCAGCAATTTTGAAACAATACAATTAATAGTAATTGAGTCAAATTTGTTCGGAGAAGCATTACTTTTTCTATAGTTAAGATACGCAACAACCCCCCATTTCTATTGTTGATGTCTTAATTTACATTAGATTGTAGTGTGGAAACCATAACTCCTATTGTCATTGTCATTGAAAACCTATAAGTTTTTTTTTTTAATTCGGGCAGTTATTTCAGAAAATGAAAACAAATAAACAAATGATCTATAACATATCTTTGTTAATAATTCAAATCCTCCATCCTCGAGACATGAATGATTTCTTCCGTAGGTAGAGCATAAATATAGACCCATCAAGTACAAATTTTTTGATAACATAAAGTGTATTCCCGCTGAAGTGTCTGAATTATTACTTACTAGTCGAGGCTATTGTTATACTGTTCTCATTAAATAATAAAGCAAAAATTAATTCAACAATGTTCAAATAAGACCATTGGAAGTGGATAAACAACTGTAATGCCAATAACTATTACATAAATTATAAAATAACGATAACTATAAATACAAATCGCAGCACCATCAAATTAAACTTTATTGACCAATTTCACGCCTGATTAGGTGCAGCAAACAAATTATATGTTCTCTCATACAAAATTAATAGGCAATAGTTGCTGTTGAATCCTTCGCCCGTTTTCCACCTTGCAATGCCTTGAATGCCCCATCGCCACATCCAGCTCCCCCTTCCTTGGAAACTGCAGACCATTATGAACTAGTATTTGCAAACTTGCGGTAATTTCAAGCTGCCATGGACCATATCAGGCATATCTCACCAACAGATAGGTACGGACACGTTCTCCAAATCGTTGTAAATAGGACTTACCACACGCGATATCAATTGATCTGCGGGATGGGATTCTAATGATAGTTTACATGGGTCCTGAAATTGAATCACGCCGCGTCTGTTGTCCGTCCTGTGGACTCAGTGCTGGTTTGGGTGCGAAAGTTTTCGATGTGCATGACGAACTTTTGCGACTCCACGCCCCCCCCCCCCCATTATTGTGGGCGGGTGGTAATTTCAATGCTGGTGGGCTGGTTGCAACCGGGCAAATCGTTTAGTTTAATTACACCCAACATACATTAATTGCCTATCCGCATTTTCAATTAAGTACCGAAGCTAAATTTATGAAATTTATTGAACTAATGAATGACGCGCGTGTGACGGTTCGCTGTATGTGGATAGTGTGATTGTTTTTTTTTTACGTCGGTGTGACGTTCGTCAATTCGTTTCCCGAGGGGGAAATTTTTCAGCCTGCACATGTCAACACGGGAAGTCCAGCGATTGTTTTGTCAAATCCCGGCCTCCAAACAGGCAAAACTGTGGCACACATCAACTCCCCAATCGATTGTGATTTAATACCGCTAATTAGTTTAACGTCATAAATTCACTGTGGTTGAGTCGAGGGGCAAATTTTCCTGACAGGATTAGAGCCCTTGTGAACTTTTTTTTTCCATATACGAGTATGCCCTTTAGTTGCGGCGAAGAGCAGCTTAAACTATATTAAAGTTGCCGTCTTACTTTGTTGACGGAGCCCTATAAATTATTTGAGTGTCGCAAATGCATCACGTACTTGTTGGTGTGCAAAAATAATTGGCTCATAAATTCAATTAATGGCATCAAATTGGAGGAATTTTTAAAAATAATCTCATTATCTCGTGATGCTTCAATCGAGATAGCAATAAACTGCTTCCTGATTCGGGCCCCTCTCGAAATCTCGATTCAAACCATAATGTGGCCCGTAATCGCATCCATTCTCATCTGAAACACCCACTCCACTCAAACTCAACGATCATCATGCAGGGCCCTAGGGCAGGAAGACAATCGCTTAAAATGCATTCAATAACACTACAGACTTCACGTTTACGGCACAATGGCAAAACGACGACCGACGACCATGCGGTTGCAAGACAACAACAGTGTTGCGCCGCTTTTTCATCCGTCCGTTTCGTAGCCACGGTCGTCATTTGGAAAATTGACCCGACACGTTTCGGGAAAAAGGATGTTACATCTGCCGTCCCATATCCGATGGATGCGCGCTTTCGCCTCTTACAGCTGCTGCAGCGCACAAAGACAATATGTATAATCAAACACTTTTACTGGGGAAGCAGGGCAGCAGCGCAGCGAACAACAACGATGACACGAAACGACGACCACGACGATGACGACGGCGACGACGATGATGATGAGGACAATGTGTGTTCGCTTCTTGCTCACATAAAGAGGATCGAATGTTGTGATATGCACCAGAATAAACTTCACACAGGATAATGTTTGTGTACAGCTTCGGAGGCGATGCGGTGAGTGTCTATACGGACCGATAACGCCCCCTACGGTCAGGCTATGAAATGCCATTATTTAAGTGGCACTTGGCGTTGTTCACATTTTGCGCTCTATGCAGAACCTTTAGAAGCCGATAATAGAGGCCGCTTATTGATGCCGCCTTAGAATGTGCTATGGCATTCTACTGAAGTGTGCCCGGCATTTAGGCACTGTCATTTCCGTTGGTAACGGTATTTGAGGGACTGAATTGCTCAGAAGAGTGTAAGTTCTCTTCGTTTACTTCGATTGGTATTGATCTTTGAGGCGACTGTTAACAGATGCTTGCAGCCTGTAGGTATGACAAAATAAGACCTCGTGAATCACTTGGGATGGTTCAAGTCTCTTTATATTTGGTCAAATAACATATATTCGAACAATATTTTGTCAAAAGACATAAAGCCGCAAACAAAACTTTAAAGATTTACGTAGGACATGCAGACTTTGATTTTACAATGTCATCATTACACTGAAAATTTATTTTCATTTAGGGTATGTGTCCCTTGACTCAGCCTAGTATGCAACAATCGATTACATTTTTGATCATAACTCATAAAGTATTTGATCTGGAAGCAAAATTTAACTAGCTGTACACTTGCTAAGATATGTTTAATAAACCATCTGGTTGTATGTATCACGAAAAGTTACACAACTCATTTTATAAAGTCAGAAACTTTCGCGGGATATGGATGTTATATCGGTCTATAGGCATCAAATTGGGTCTATTCATGGATGCAAGTTCGTCCCATTCGATAGATTTGTTATTGAATGTTGGCTATGTACGCTTTTTTTTCGATTTTCTGATTCAAGGTGTTCCCAGCTGTATTCGCTCTACGCAACAACCAATTTTACTAACAATCAAAGTATACTTAAACTGCTAAGAAACAGTTAAGTGATTTTAACATATGATTGAGCGATCATTCGGCAATCAAAACATTATAATTCACTATACACAGATTTTGTTACATTAGTTTGTGTTAAGATGAGCCATATGAAAAACATTTAACCAAAACTCCGACATTTGTATTGTAAATGTTACCAATAACGACATTTTTACTACGCTTTCCATACAACAGGCCATAATTAGGAACCTAGAAAAAAATATGTCTCTAACATTGGGTCTATGGTTTTCATGTTAAATCATTGTTATTTTACCTATGTGACCTCTTAGTTGATAACGTGTGACTATTTTCTGTACATCTTGGCTGCATGATTCGGTTTATTGGTTCAATTTCGGCAATTTTAGAGCATTCGAAGAGCGTGCAGATAATCTGTTCAGCTTAACCAGTAAAGTTATGGTGTCTGAAAAGTGAAGGAAATTGAAAATTACGAGGAAGTGAACAACTATAAATTGATTAATATTGTCTCAATTGCTTTGAAATAGATCGGTCATATTGATAGCAACATGATTTTGTTGATTATCGCCGAAATAATGACATATTTGGTACATAGGCCGAATCAAGGAGCTAGGCTAACATTACATCCCGTTACCCTATATTACGAAATCGAAGGTAGGAATGTTTTCTGCAACGAAATTGATTTGTACTTTTTAAAAAGCTACCTTCGTATTTAATGCCAAACGCGCAACTGTCACAAGCACTAAGCATTTGTTGACAAAGAAAGAACATTCGTTCATTCTACGAAAACAATACAAAGAGCAACGAGTTATTTGTTACCAGTAAAAAAGAAATGTCTAACCTTTCAAATTTCTAACCTTTCTGAAATGGACTGCGTTACGCTCGCTTGGAGATTTTGAGCGATAATATCTCCTTTCTGGCCCACATACATTTTAAGATAAGTTTTTCAATCGAAAGGTAGAACATCTACTCTGAGTGTCTTTTGCTAATTTAATTCTTTACATATATTTAAACTAATGAAAAAGTACTTAGAAGAAATAATGTATAAACGCACAAAGTTATTGGTCGAAAATGACATCATATTTGCGCCATATTCTGATTGGTTCATATGTGAAACATTTCGGGATATTGTGTAACTAAAGCTTGACACCGGCGGAACCACTCATCACTTCGCCCCTATTCGCCCGGTAGTGGGCAAGTGCGGAATATCCAATCAGAGCAAGCCAATACTACAGAAGCTGTCATTAGTTCACATTCAATCAACTGCTAGCAATGGGCATTTTACACTAAAAAATCGATTCTGCTGAATCGATTCCCAAAACCGAAAAAAATCGATTCGAGAACAAATCAACTGCGGAGGAGTTGATTCGAAGGAAATCGATTTGTATTTTTTATGTAATTAGTTGCATTGACAATTATAGGTAATTTGATCCAGAGAGCTCATTCAAGTTTTGAAGATTTTGGCTGATTTCATTCTGTACATCTTGGCTGCATGATTCGGTTTATTGGTTCAATTTCGGCAATTTTAGAGCATTCGAAGAGCGTGCAGATAATCTGTTCAGCTTAACCAGTAAAGTTATGGTGTCTGAAAAGTGAAGGAAATTGAAAATTACGAGGAAGTGAACAACTATAAATTGATTAATATTGTCTCAATTGCTTTGAAATAGATCGGTCATATTGATAGCAACATGATTTTGTTGATTATCGCCGAAATAATGACATATTTGGTACATAGGCCGAATCAAGGAGCTAGGCTAACATTACATCCCGTTACCCTATATTACGAAATCGAAGGTAGGAATGTTTTCTGCAACGAAATTGATTTGTACTTTTTAAAAAGCTACCTTCGTATTTAATGCCAAACGCGCAACTGTCACAAGCACTAAGCATTTGTTGACAAAGAAAGAACATTCGTTCATTCTACGAAAACAATACAAAGAGGAACGAGTTATTTGTTACCAGTAAAAAAGAAATGTCTAACCTTTCAAATTTCTAACCTTTCTGAAATGGACTGCGTTACGCTCGCTTGGAGATTTTGAGCGATAATATCTCCTTTCTGGCCCACATACATTTTAAGATAAGTTTTTCAATCGAAAGGTAGAACATCTACTCTGAGTGTCTTTTGCTAATTTAATTCTTTACATATATTTAAACTAATGAAAAAGTACTTAGAAGAAATAATGTATAAACGCACAAAGTTATTGGTCGAAAATGACATCATATTTGCGCCATATTCTGATTGGTTCATATGTGAAACATTTCGGGATATTGTGTAACTAAAGCTTGACACCGGCGGAACCACTCATCACTTCGCCCCTATTCGCCCGGTAGTGGGCAAGTGCGGAATATCCAATCAGAGCAAGCCAATACTACAGAAGCTGTCATTAGTTCACATTCAATCAACTGCTAGCAATGGGCATTTTACACTAAAAAAATCGATTCTGCTGAATCGATTCCCAAAACCGAAAAACATCGATTCGAGAACAAATCAACTGCGGAGGAGTTGATTCGAAGGAAATCGATTTGTATTTTTTATGTAATTAGTTGCATTGACAATTATAGGTAATTTGATCCAGAGAGCTCATTCAAGTTTTGAAGATTTTGGCTGATTTATTCATATCTTGTATATTTTGAACGCACTAATCTGCCATATTAGAAATTAGAAGAAAGTTATGGTAATTCTGAGTAAGTATGTACAGTAGGATTATGTGATCTTTCATTACACGATTCTAAAAGCAGTGAATTATTTTTGATATTTTGTTTTATTGTTCTACAGAAAACAGCTTCGTGTGAATAAATTGTCATCAGAGAGACCATAGGTGGTCATCCAGCATACTCATGAATGTCAGGCGTGCCATGCGCTCAGGTTTTATCTCATACCTCTTTTCAATAACAGCTCCCGTTATCGAGAAAAGCCTTTCAGAAGGAACTGAAGTTACCATGCGAGACAAATAATCACGCGCACTCAGATATACATGCGGGTACTCACGCTTTATGATTTCCAATGGATCAGCCGTTCTCGAAACAACCGGTTGGTGGAGAAAATTTCTTAGTTCTCCAGAAATTCCATCTGGTGTATCCGGCTTCAACGCTGCAATCGATTGAGCAACCTGATAAATAATTACAGTCATACCTCAATATAACGTAACTCAATTTTTATTTTCGTTACGTTATATCGAGGCAAAATCAATGTTATTCACCCAGCAGGGTGTTCCAGCCCGTCTTACACATATTTTTTCTATTTCTTCTAATAAATTTTTATTTTAATTTTTATTGTTTCTTCAATTTTTTAAATTTCTTTTTATATATTTTTTCTCATATTATCTTTTTATTTTAGAATATTACTTTAAGCAGTATTCTTTTAATGTTGCATAAATAAAGGTGAACCAACTTTTGATTTCAGCTTATTCCAGACTACCCAGGGGTAAATCTCTTGACCACTATGTGCGCGAATAAAAAGTCAAAATGGTCCATGGTTGCCGGTAAGCATAAATTTTCGATTGTAGTTATGATAAATGTGTTAAAACGCATAAACAACTTCCTATCTGCCGCAGCGAGAACTGTGTAGTCAGTGACCAGTTGTTCTCTTGCGTGTATCTGATTAAAAGATCGAATCCATTTAAGACTGCTTCATCCGACACGTTTACATATTCGTCATCATCTGCAAAACTCGAAGATTATTTTTTTTTTTATAATCATTTATTTGCACAGGCTCAATCGAATTAACTTTACAGAGCCAAATTTTCATATTTTTTTACATCATTTATCTTAAAACTAAAGTTAGGAGGAAAGAGCCGATTACTCGCGGCCGTCTCGAGGTTAATAGGAATTACAAATTACGGATGGGAAAGAGGGTGGGAATTTAAAGTATGGTTTACATAACACATTAAATTTAAATTCTAAATTATCTAAACACTTATAACTATACAATTTATGGTTTTCTTTTGACTTGAACATTTCTTGAAAAAGAAAAAAAAACACACACATACATACATATAAAAAAAAAACTTATACTAAACATACAGGTTAAACTAACTACAATCTAATGCTAATGTTAGTCAAAAACACATAAATGAGTTTCATGTACTCCAAATCACGTACAGCCAAAATATCTCGAATTGGCACATTGGGTTGTCTACCTCGAGCCCGAAGGGATTCATAAAGTTCAGATCTGACTCCACAATGTTCAGCACAAGACCAAATAACGTGGTCTGCGTCTTGATAGCCTTGTCCACACTCACAGAGATTGCTGTCGCTCAGCCCAACCCGGTATAAATGAGCGTTCAAAGAATAATGATTGGACATGAGGCGAGACATGACACGAATGAAGTCTCGACCCACATCCATCCCGCTAAACCAAGATTTCTTCGACACCTTTGGGATGATAGAATGTTGCCATCGCCCCAAATCTCCTTTACTCCATTTATACTGCCAGCTGACGAGTGACTGTTGACGAAAAATAGGAAAAAATTCGTTGAAGGCGATTTGTCGATCACAAATATCGCCTTCCATAGCGCCCACCTTTGCAAGCGAGTCCGCTTTCTCATTGCCCGGAATCGAACAATGAGATGGGACCCATACAAAGGTGATGATAAAATAACGCGAAGATAAAGCACTTAGAAGCTCCTGTATTTTCATGAGAAAATACGAGGAGTGCTTTACCGGCCTCAATGAGCGAATAGCCTCTATAGAACTGAGACTATCCGTGAAAATGAAAAAATGATCCGGTGTTAGTGAGGCAACAATTTCTAGCGTAAAATGTATTGCCGCTAATTCAGCGACATATACGGAACAAGGAGCTTGAAGTTCACGGTTGGCGCTATAAATTTCATTAAATATACCAAAGCCTGCTGACTCCTCTATCAAAGATCCGTCAGTGAAGAACGATTTAGTGGAATCAACTTGGCCAAACTTAGCAGCAAATATCACCGGAGCAATCATAGGACGATGATGCTCTGGGATTCCACGAAGCTCCTGCTTCATGGATAAATCAAAATGAATCGAATTGTCGAAATCGGAGAAGCAAACACGATTGGAAATGTTCGGCGAAGGGCTGACATCCTGTGTTATGTACAAATGGTACAAGGTCATGAAGCGGGTTTGAGGATTCAACTCAAGGAGCTTCTCAAAATGTTCGATTACCTGAGGGTTCATAACTTCACACCTGGTGAGGAGCCGGAGAGATAATTCTGTAAACCGATCCGAGAGTGGCAACATGCCAGCCAGCACTTCAAGACTCATGGTGTGAGTCGAGTGCATGCAACCTAACGCGATACGAAGACACCGATACTGAATACGTTCCAGTTTAAAACTCGAAGATTGTGATGCTTCTTTCTGGAACTACCTCCGACGCTTGAGTGACCCAAAATATTAGGTCCTTTATGTTGATCTTCTTCATGCACTAGTCAAATTCTCCTCCACAAATTTGAATTTCCTGCATCATCAGATGCCCGTAGTGCGTCTTAAACATCTGAATGATATTATTTAGCCACAATATAAGCGAAGCATACGTAGTTTTCGGGAGAACTATTGCAAAATAAACTCAAGAGTCTGCTTTGTGCATCAGTTTTGAACGGTTGTATAGAAACGCTGCTGCGCACTATTTTCTTACCGGGCTAAGCGCGTTGTCTATTGTTTCGGTTTACTATTGTTCGGTGGCGTGTGATCGGGTGAGCACAGAAAAAAGAACAATAAGACTACAGCTACGTTAGATGTCTCGATAACTAATCATATTTTAATTAATTATAATTATAGTTGAAGTCAATCAGTAGTTTACCGCCAAATGCTTTATTATCGGTCATAGCGCATTATTTTTTTTATTCCGGTTAAATATTATTCGCGGCGTGAGTGATCGAGTTAGCACAAAAAAAAACAATAAAGCTCACATCGAAAGATACCGAAAAAAATACTTAAAGTGGAACAAAAGGAGCAGGATCAGCACGGAAACATCAAACATTACTGGTAAGATCGAAGCAATTATAAATAAATACGAAATACATTCTACTAAAAACGTGCCATGATCGTAACAGAACATGTTGCGATAATGGAAGTGTAAATATAATACAAATATCCAATTGATATAAGTATTGTGTTTATGCGGGGCTTGTTGTAAGTGAAAGTGACCTAGGAATGGGCGTGAGTGACCAGGCATTCTGAAATGGGTCACTGGATCTCAACAGAGCTATCACCTTTCAACACCCGGGCTAAACATGTTTGCAGTTTGTGATTAGAATAAAAGCGCGATAGCTGCATACATTTTTCTTCCATAAAAGCACTGCCGGACAGTGGGAGTTGGATTGTACACACACACACACACACACACACACACACACACACACACACACACACACACACACACACACACACACACACACACACACACACACACACACACACACACACACACACACACACACACACACACACACACACACACACACACACACACACACACACACACACACACACACACACACACACACACACACACACACACACACACACACACACACACACACACACACACACACACACACACACACACACACACACACACACACACACACACACACACACACACACACACACACACACACACACACACACACACACACACACACACACACACACACACACACACACACACACACACACACACACACACACACACACACACACACACACACACACACACACACACACACACACACACACACACACACACACACACACACACACACACACACACACACACACACACACACACACACACACACACACACACACACACACACACACACACACACACACACACACACACACACACACACACACACACACACACACACACACACACACACACACACACACACACACACACACACACACACACACACACACACACACACACACACACACACACACACACACACACACACACACACACACACACACACACACACACACACACACACACACACACACACACACACACACACACACACACACACACACACACACACACACACACAACTATTGGAAAATAAATTCAATGGACAGTTTTTGGTCGTAGTCCCCATGTTTTACCCACTGCTTTACTATATACCCATAGGACATTTGCTGCCTTAGTGATAACTTTGTCTAGATGGAAATTTCAGTTGTTTGTTTTTATCCGAAGTAACACCAAGATATTTAGCTCCTTCCGCAAACTTGAACTTGAATGTTTGGGGGTGACCTCGGCGTAGTGCTTTACATCCATATCACTCACGCCGAAGTCACGACTTCGAGTCTCATCCCCGGACAAGTTACGAAAATACCCAAAAGGTATTTGAGTGACTACGACGGGAGTTAAACCAGCCCAGGGCTGAAAATCTCGACTGCTGGAGCAGTGCTGGGCAAATTTCATCTCTCCCAGCTGATTTTAAAGGTTGAAAAGTACTCGATGCCCATTCAACTCTAGATGGCCTGAAAATTTCACTAGCTTTAAAATAAGCAACTGCTTACCATGTGCGTCCTACCTCATCTAAGTCCTGTTCTTCAGCAAATACAAATGTTGACCGCGGAAAGTGAATTCTCACCATTACTTCCAAAGTTTCGGAACAATCGACTGTAAAACTACCGTCCTCATTTTTAATGCTGCCAAGACCATTTGAATGTTCTTTTGAAAGAACATTGTGCAGCCTTGCAGCTATTCGAGCATTTTGATCTCCTCACCGACCCGTCTCCAGTCCTTTCGTTTGGCGCGTTACATATGTCAATATTGTTAGACGAAATGTTGTTGAAATAAGCTATGGCATGAAATCACAGATTTTGACCAAAAGTGTTTGACACTTTTTCATTTATGTGGAGTCAAACAAATCATTTTAGCCCTCCCTAGCAGCAACGGTGATTGGCTAATCCGAAAGAGATTATAATTTATAAAGCATTTTCGTACATAAAATCATGAAAACGAACAGAAGCAAATTTATGCATCAATATGTTCAGTGTGATAGAAGATTTGCTTCACGATAATTGTTACTACAGTCATATCTCGATGTAAAGTAACTCTATTATTATTTTCGTTACATTATATCGAAATTACGTTACATCGAAGCAATTTTTTATCCAGAATTTGTGTTTTATCTTTTTTTTTCTATGTAAGAATCAACGTAAAATCAATGTTATTAACCCAGCAGGGTGCTCCAGCCTGTCATAGCTATGTTTTTTTTTCAATTCATTCATATAATTTATAGTTTCTTTTGACGTAGGACTACGTCTGTGTTTTCAATACTGGGGTACACGTTCGAATTGCGAAAATTTGGAGCGTCACGAAAAATATATAGGTTTTGAATGTTAATAACTAAGTCATTCCACGATTGATTTTCAAAATGTTTGCACCAATCGATCGGTACATTTTCTACGCTTCGATTTAAATATTAAAAACTATTGATTTTTAACATTCAACTATTGAAATTAACGCAAATATAAGGTGATGTCTTATAATGCCGATTTTTCAGAGTAAATTTACCAAATACACAGTACTTTGCCTACACAGACTTCATATTTAAGTAAGGAACGTCTCCTATGCATCAGGAAAAGATATTTAATGGAGACGCGTTGAAATTTTCCTTCAGTCTTTCAGCGATCTCAAAGATGTTGAGTCAGTGCTCGGCTACGCACCGTCACCGGATTGCAGCTCACATTCGTTCGCATTCACTGTCTGCTATGGAAGGTCTCTACACCGAGTGCGTTGGTGTTGGAGCCCCCGTCTATTTCGCTGCGGTGGTGAAATACCTGGTCGATGAAGTGCTCGAGATGGCAGGAAATACCAACCCGTGACAACGCGTCGACCAAAATCATACCACGTCACATGCAGCTGGCCATCCGCAACGACGCAGAGCTGATGAAACTTTTCCGGTGTGAACATTTCACAGAGTGATGTATTTTTCAGGCTGTCCTGCTGTACAAGAAGACCGAGTGAAAAGCCCAAGTTCAATTGGAACCATGTTCTCCCCGTCAACTAAAACCCGTCCTTTTCAGGACGAACAACATAATTTGCCTATCTAAAGAGTTTGTTAATTTGAAGTTTCTCTTGCGCTCATCCAAATTTACATTACGACGCACTGGGATACACATGGCATAGCTTTAACCGTCGCAGATGGACAAGCAAGTGGACAAACAGGTTGGACAACCAACAAACGAAATATTAGGAGTTAATTCGAGTCAAACTGCAACACCGCCGACTGACCATGTGTACACATTTTGTACTTCCTAGTTGTACATAGTGGATTAGGTAAATTAGCTTGGTTGCTGGCATTGGCAAGCACTGTGAAGGGCGCATTGGCGAGTAGCCTGTAGCCAAACAGGCGATGGTTTAGTTCGTTGTTGCTAGAAAGCGGCTTGTTATGCAGTCGGTTAGTATTAAATGATGTAACGCAGCCCGCTGGTTACTGCCATGTTATGATTTCCCTATTACAGACATAATCCTCTTATAACAAGTTGTTTAATGTTGGTAATGTTCTCTTCAAATTCCAATCAGTACTTAAAAGTGTTTTAGTTCGTTTTAGTGCGTTGGATAGAGTCCCTACCTTTCAATAGGATTTCAAATATTGTTGAGAAAGTGTTGTAAAGTGAAAGTGAGATGTCGCAGCATATGGCTAAAAAGTATATGCGTGAATCTCTCAAGCGTTCGAAGGAGCAGCAGTCAGAACGTCCGCCGAAGCAGCCAAGAACCGCTGCCGAGAGAGCTCGTTGTTGTCGGGCGAACAAGAAAGCGGCCGAAGGTAATGCGTCTCCATTTATTAGTTGGGACGCTGGAGAAGGCCCTTCAACTCGAGGTAAGAAATCTTAAATTACTTTCGTCAAGAAAATAGCAGGTTTTCAGATAGAGCGTCATATTCATGACAGTTTTCACAATGTCATGACAAATAAATATTTAAGCTGTTTTAAATAATAGCATGAGGCGATTTTTAAACATTTAGAGAAATTATTAAAGGCTTATTTAATTCCTGCACGAAAATTATCGTTTAACATTGATTAAATGACAATGATATTACATATTTTAGAATTGATTTTACATATTCTTGAAAGAATATTGAATATTGAACTGTATAAGTTACATATACTGGAATGAAACCTTGTATGGCAGCTAATAGCTTTTATGAAGGTTCTCAAGTGGTCATAACTTCTTTCACTAGAACATTTTCAAAATCTTTATGGTCTTATAAAGGTTTTATTAACTTATTTTTACAATCGTTTATAGACTGGGCCACTTGGTACAAATTTCGGCTTTAAAGAAGCATAGAGGAGGTATTGGTAGAAAAAACAGTTTTGTATGTAGTTTTATCAACAAAGCCGGGAGGAGTGCTATACGGCTGGAACAAAACTAAAATTGTTACTTGGGAGTGGTTAATTTGTAGCCAGATGGTAGGCGCAACCACGAGGTGCTTGTGTTTGATCTAGTTGGTAGACATCATTCGGTAAGGCGCTACATTGGGTGGTATGAACGGTATAAGCCAGCCACCATCATCATCGCTAATGTGTGCAGAAAATGCATTAACTAGCAACATAAGCATGACCAATTACCAGTGATTAGTAGATCATTGAAAATCCGTCCTTTTTAGGACAACCAATATGATTTTCCAGCTAAAGAGTATGTTTGATTGGAATTTATCTAACGGTATCGACATTTTTGTCAATTGGCAGCCAACGGTGACCGAAATAGTTTCAGCTTTCCCTTCGTCGCATACTTAAAATCTTGTGTACAATTTTAAACACAACTCGGAAATTAAAACGGTCTCAATATTATTCCGAAGCGCAAGCTTATGGCAAGAACAGCATACTAAATAGAAATTTTACAAATTGCGACCGTCACGAAATATTGGAAAAACTATCATTAATTATTGAAGTTATTTTCCCTAACAGATCTTCAATCATCTTTTACGCCAAAAGGATAGTGGCCCTCTCAACCAGCATAGCAAATACAACCGTGGCCGTATCATCATTTAAACAAAACGGCCCTTTTCAGGGCCACCAAATGCTTTCTAAAGAGTGAACAATGGAATTTTCTAACATACTTTCTAATGCTGGTCTAACGTTCCAGACAGAATCCACGCTATTTTGGCTAGGGTAGCAGTCAAATGAAAATTTGAAAAATAGCGAATAATTGAAACACAGCTTCAATCAGCTGGAGATTTTTGCCACGGTCAAAAAACAAATATCATTAATAATTGACTTTGAATTCCCATACAGACTTTCAACAATTTATAACGCAATAAGGATAATGGTCTCCAGCTGGTCAATCATATCAACATAATCACCACTGCCAGCACAGCCGTTGCCCTTTCATCACACCAACATTTGAACCCTGCCAAATGATTTCTAAAGAGCAAATTGTAGAATTTTCTAATAAACTTATTTATCTATGCCGATCCAACCTCCCATTAAAACAGCACTTACATTGCAATGTCACTACGTAGTCCTACGTCAACTTTGCGTACAACCCCATTGGGCTGTCCCTTCTAGTTTTTTATTTGTTGAGTAATTCATCTATTTTTTTATATATATTTTCATTTTATCTTAGAATATTACGCTTAGGAGTATTCTATTAAGGATGTTTAAATAAAAATGAATCAAAATTTGATTTCAGCTTGTGCCATAATACCAACAATCAAATATGAAACTAGCGATTTGAAATTGATTCACTGTTGTAGAACCCCTAGATCTGAAGTACACCTTGCAGTCTGCACCTTGCATTAAACTCTTGCGCTTTTGGCTACCTTTCGGTACTAGTATCTTTGTCTTGATTAACTTTGTAATTTTGAAAACCTCTTCCGAGTAATGGCACGAGTAAAAATCCGGCCAGAAAATTGTAGGACCATCGTGTGACCTCAGAAGAGGAAGTAGACGCTTTTGGAAGCATTCCTTTAGGTACACCTGCCCATTGACCCTTCCAGCTGTCACGAATGGGGTGCTCCGCTTTCTACACGAGCAAATTGCTTGTCAAATCATATATATTTTTTTTTGGCAAACTTTGACATTTTCTGCTTCCTAACGTACTCAGGGATATCGAATTTATGATGAGCAGTGAAAAACTGGAGCCCCGGAAGCTGCTGGAAGTCTGCTTTTACATACGTCTCATCACCCATAACGAGGCAATGCGGGTTCGTCAACATCTGGGTGTAGAGCTTCGGTGCACGTGTTTTACCTATCGTATTCTGCCGTTCATCGCGATCAGGCGCCTTTTTGACTTTGGATGTGTGTAGTCCATGTGTTCCCGTTTTTTCGCATCTTGCACGAAAGTTTTGGTTAGATTCAGTTTCTTCGCCACATCTCGAAATGAACTGTTGGGATTCCTCTTGAAAGCTTGAACTACCTGCTTGTGATCCTGTACACTATACGGAGATCTATTTTTGCCACTATTTTCTTTCCGATCGATGGTCAAACGTTCGTGGTACCGATTTAAAACACGAGACATCGTAGATTGTACTATTCCCAGCTTTCTGCTGATGGCACGATAAGAAAGATCTGGATTTTCAAGGTACGTGAGCAAAATTTCTTTGCGCTGCTGCTGTTCTTCTGACTCCATCTTTGCAACGATTATACATCTGCAAGTGAAACTTAAACAGCGTAAACAAATACACATTGAACTAATTCCACCCAAAATTTCAATACAAAATACCCAACGGGTTAAAAATTACAGCCATTTAAAAGTGGTACAATTTGATTCCATACAACTTTTAAAATAGTCGAGGAAAGGAAATTCCACTCATGAAATCGCCAATAAATTAGTGGTGTCATTATTTATCAGAGTAATCTCTGATTTCGAAAAGATGGTTGAACCATACAAAAAACATAACTTTTTAACGGCGTGATACGAATGTCAAAAGATTTTTTTCTACTTCCAGAACGACGTTCACCAGTTCGTGTTTTTAAAACACGATGTTAAAAGCAAAAGCAAAATGTAGCACAATACGACGCAGGAAAAGGAAGTGAATAGCAATCACCGCAACATGCCTATCTGTATATTTGCACTTATGTTAAGTATTGAATTAATTCTCAATTTTTCTCAAAGCAAAATCGGATGTTTACATAGGCTTCTTTGGTAGATTATCATTTTGGAAAGAATATGTCTAAGTCATCTAGAATTTATTATGTCAACTACAGGGTGTCTCACAATAGGTGTCACTAAAGCAAAATGGGATTACAGCAAAAAAAATCAACCAAATCATAGAAATTATTTTTCATTTGAAAGATACATGTTATATAAATATATAAATATATAAATATAAATAAACCATATTAATTCAATTCGAATCTCTCGCCCTTTTCCTTGATAACTTTGCCCAAACGCTTTGTAAACCCATCGCAGCTGGTACGCACGATTTTCTGAGGAATTGGGTCCCAAATATTAACCAAATGTTTCTTGAATCGATCTATAAAGTGAGCCCTTTCGTAAACTCAAAAAAATCGACACGTACATCCACGTGAAACGCACGTAATTTTTTTTTGCCAAAACCAGTAATAAACACGTGAAATTCACGTAAGAGCTACATGATTTCCACGTAAGTTCACATTCTACGTGAAAATCAGATAAATGTTACGCGATTTTTCACGTACAACTCACTGGCACGTAATGTTTACCTGATTTTACTGAAGAAAATTTGGTTACGTGTTCAGGTGGAAGTTCCGTGAAATTTCACGTGAAAACAACGTGTAGATTTTTTTTGAGTGTAGGGCCTATATGTTGAAGCATATAACTCCAAACAAAGTAGGTGGGTTGCAATCCCGTGAAGAAGCAGGCCATTCTTCGCTTCTGCTGAAATCGGGCAAATTTTCCGCGCCCCACGCTTGTGAGCTGGAGCTGAGTCTTGTTAGAAACAATCTAATTTATTCCCATACAACCTGCTCGATGCAATATTCACTGTTGTGTTTTACGTTAGGTTCTATGAAACGAAGAGGATGTTTTCGTTTTTGTGAAACGGCGCCCCATACCATGATTTTCGATACATTCTGATAGGGTTCTACAGCTTGTTCATCTCTTTGAATATTGGCAAGACTTTTGCCACACACAAGATCATTTTGTTGATTATGAGAGGAAGCGATTTTTATCAAAAAACAAAATCTCGCAGTCACCGTGCCGAACTAAAAGAATTCTGCTTCATTGGACCCTGGCTTGTTTTTGAGGCTCCGTCAACCCGTGAACCCGTTGTTTCTTGTAAGGCTTGCATTTCAGATCATGTTTGAAGAGCCTGTTTATTGAAGCAGGGATATTTGATATTGTTTGCTCAATTTACGCCCAGATACGGCTGGATTACGTCTTATTCGCAAGCTCACACATTTGATCTTTTTCTTCGTTCTGGTGATTCGTCTCCTTTGTTTTATATGGACAATTCCAGTTTCCTTGAAACATTTCATGGTACGAAAAACAAAACGCTTACTCACTTCGAACTGCTTAGACTATTGAATATCTGACACGGTCTATGCTGTGGCAAATGTAATTTTAAAACTTGCTTCCGGATAGCTTCCATGGTAGCTGATAAATATAAACAAACGGAATCGCTTATTTATCTCCAGCGATGAGCTGTCAAAAGAATACACTCAAAACGGGTATAATGAATTCCACTGTTAAAATTACCCAGCTGAAATAAACCAAGACTGAAAAAAGGTGACACCTATCGGCAGACACACTGTACATGTTTTCTACACGAAATTTGCTTTTTTCGCTTTCTCTTTGATCACCCTGAATATGGAGACAAGTGAATTTCGTATGGCGTAGCAACACTTTGAAAATGATGTAGAAGGAGATGTTCGCTCATCACCATGAGGCACCAAGAGTGAACAACAATGTTTTTGGCTAGAATGAAAGATATGAAGAGAAAGTTTTGATAGTTCCGCTAGTGTGCGGCAGGCTCGGAAATATGACAGATGTTTTTAGGAAAATTGAGCGAAAAGGGCATGTGTACAGTGGTACTCGAACCAACGACATTTTTGCCTAACATCCCACTGCGGGGTAGGTCGAAGCACGGACTAAGTCCGCCACTTCAACAGGCCTGTAATTGACCAATGATGAAATAAAAAAATAGCATTAAAAGCGAATCCAGCTCATTTCCAAAGTTCTTTATACGTTATACTTAAAGTGTTCTCCGAAGCTTTAGCGGCATCCAACAGCTAATGGATTATTTGGCTTCATGGTCAGAAAATGCCAGAGTTTAGATGTACATCAACAAACAGATGGACTTTCCCATCAGCATTATCCGTCCGGCTGCGGGCTTTTTATTTTTTCCATGCATTGTATTTCCAGCAGACATTGTAGCACTTCGAACAATAAATATTTTCTCGCTAATAATAACAAAATGGGTAATCATCTTCGACCACACGTTAATGGTACAATCCATATTTATAGGCTCATGCGTTTCAACCGCAGTTGAGTGCCTCGTGGCATTGGGCAGTTAAAACGAGGTCAGTTATTTTTTTTTTCACAAAGCCGGATGAGCAGTTTGGCAAACCCCATGACCCATTGTGTGTGTGATGTTTGTTGAGTATGGGGACTTTCGTTTGCGTAACCGCTTTATCAGATAATGATGATAATTTGATTTGCGTGACGCCTCCACAACACGAGTGGCTTAACGGTTTATTCTGCAACTTAATATTCCTGTCCAATTTTGCGGAGGATACCGGAAATGTCAGTGCCAACATTCTAACCCAAGTTTGGACGGATAGAATGCGTTCGTCCGCTACATTCTGAGGGTACACATACATCACACATGTATCTATCGGATTTGCATTCAGCAAGCATTGGCAGGACAATAATAGCAATCGGAAAGCATTTAAGCATTAAGAGGACAACAAAGGGCAGCAGCTGTAGCACGAGTAGTAGTCTTTAAAAAAAAAATGAGCGCTTCTCCGTCTGACCGTCGCGTCGTTGTCCGGTAGAATAGCTCAACAGCGAACGCAAACAAATATTTGCATAAAATTGAGCAAGCAAATCATATGGTTCGCATATATTGCAACAGCATCAGCCTCAGCATCAAGGAGAGTAGTGCGGCATTATAGTTGGTAGCAAATCGTCGAAGGATCGGAGGACTCCAGACCGGAGCCCGCCTTTTCAAAGGCATCCCATTTAGCAGAGTAGTGGCTCGTCATGGCTTTTTTATTAGTATCATTCAGCGCAACTATGTTGTCTATGGGTCGTTCGTCCGCTCGCTCGCTCCGCCACTGCCATTGTTGTGTGTTGGATGCAGACAGACATTTGCATCACAATTAGATACAAACTCATTCAGCTAACACACATCTAATATTTTAACATATGGGGAACAATGGCTTGGCTATACAGGACGCACTTTTGAAGGAAAAAGCGAAGCATGGAGCAGCGAGTGAGGTCAGTGGTTGGAATATATAGCTTTAATTTTGTCACGAGAAGGGGGTGTGGGAGATAATGGGAGGAGGACTGGGGAACCCCAGTTCAGGATAACAGATTTTCGTTTGATCGAACCGAATGGATGAAGTTGAAAGGAGATATGTATCCGATGGAAAGAAAAAAAAACAGTTAGGTTGGATGGAAATGTTTCCTGAAATTGATCGATTTTTTTTGTTTCCATAATGTCTATATTTTCCGGCGGTTTCTGGTCTGCGATCCAGTATCAATCACCAATGGGTGTCGATTACTATTTCTTCAATAGAAATCAAAATCAGGTAAAATAGAAATCAAAATACACAGTAAAAAAATTGATTTCTTCCAAAAAACCTACAAGAAAATTAAAACACGGTTAATTGTTGTTCACTTCACTTCAAATAAAGCTAGTTCATGTGAATTTAAAATGAAAAACAAATTCTCTTGCATTTGAGACATGATGGTAAAATAAGCAAAAAAAGTATATCCACACCTCTGGCTCACATAGTTTGTTACTTCGTGTGACCACTTTTGGCTTCAATAGCTGTTTGGCATCGTCATGACAATGATTCAACAAACTTAGCAGTTGATTTCGGGGTTATTTTGTCCCATTCAGTTGAGATTACCTGCCGCAATTGCTGGTTTTTGCTCCTGGACCTTAATTAGCAAAATTGACCAGTGATGCTCGATCGGATTAAGGAACTGTGCTGGTCCCTCCATAATCTTGATACGCTTTCCCTTGAACCACTGCGAAACCAGCTTTGAGGTGTGCTTCGGATCTCCCTATTGTTGGAACGTTTATCTGTGCCCCAACTTTAGCTTTTGTGCAGACGCTGGTATCTTTCGCTTCAAAATGTCCAAATAAACCTCCTTGGTCCTGATTCTGTCAATAAACACAAGTTCTCCAACGCCGGATGTAGCCATAGATCCCCACGCCATTACTCTACCTGCAGAAAAAAATCAGATGTCAAATCTATGTTGGTAAAATAACTCACCACCACCAGGCTTGACTGTAGACCGCTAACAATCCTTTTTCAAACTTTCATCGGTTCGCCGCCATTTTCTTGTTATATCATCAGACTCAAATAGCATTACTTTCGTCTCGTCTAACCGAATCACCTTATTCCAGTCATTACTGGTCCAAGAAATGTGGTCCTGGGCCGACTTTGATAAGTTTTGCGGACAACCATGGCTTTTTAAGACCTTTCTTATGAAGACCATTTCGTACGGATTATTTGAATCACCTTATTCCAGTCATTACTGGTCCAAGAAATGTGGTCCTGGGCCGACTTTGATAAGTTTTGCGGACAACCATGGCTTTTTAAGACCTTTCTTATGAAGACCATTTCGTACACACTAAAACTCTGTAAAACACACTTGAATAATAGTATTCCTTTTCGGGATGAATAAACTTTTTTCCGTAATTTTTTACCCTTTTTAAAAATTAATCACATAAAACTTAAGAAAAGATATAAACGCCGTATTTTCAATGGCAATGTGATAAATGAACATAAATTGATAAATTATGGAGTAACACTCATCAAATTAAACTGATTTTCAACAGAAAAAATGCAAATTGGTACTGTATGTAACTTCTACTTTTAGGTTGATTTTTCAGCATTTCTAACATGTGAAGACCTCATAGTGAAGACCAACAGCTATACTTCTTCTCCAAAGCAACAAATTACACGTGATTTTAACCTTATATTGATTGAGTGTAACACGAGGGACGCGTAACTCTTCTAACTGGTGCATTAAATAGTACTCGATTTCGAAGATGCAATCATAATGACTTCAAGCCAAAGAAATCATTTTAATACTACCAAGTCACAGTCGAATCGTTTACAGTACTGTACATTAACTTTAGTATGTAATTTGTCCGGGAATACAATTTTTCCATATTTCTGGAGGTCCATTCGTTCAGAGAATTGAAGAAAGTAAGAGTAGTAAGAGTAATAGCGAATTCAATTTTTAACTGGTTCAGTATAGACCTAACTAGAGAATAAAAAAACAATTTGAGGTTACGAGTCAGATCGTATGGAAGTGTGTGTGTGAAATCGCCAGGACCAGTTTTCCTTTTTGTTCTTATTTATAATGTTTATATAATTATCAAAATATGCTCATAGGTATGAAAACGTGTAAATAGGAGATTTTTTTCCAAGGAATACCCCGAAAATGCAGTTCCAAAGCTCTTTACAAAAGGGAAAACCAACATTGCAATCAGATAGATGAATGATTACTCCAATTTGAAAGAATTTGTTTGCTTGATTGGAAATAAATTTGCGTGAAGACAACGATTGCAGTGTTCGCTTACAAGAGTTTAGTACTCCAAAAGTATCTGTAGATCAAATTTATTTACCGTTGTCAGTAACAAAATATTAAATATAACTTGTCTTTTCAACCGAAAAGCTCTCCACTACGCAATGGACAAAATTGTATACTCGAATTTTTTTGTTTCTTGCCTTTTCAAGAATTCTAAACAAAACATGTTCCTCAAAATTTGAATCAAAGTCCGATTTTGATTATTATTACTATAATTGGACCGCAACACGAGCAATACATACTCATCACGGACACTGTTCTGGAGTAACTTACTTACTAACATCACCCTGCCCTCGCTACACCACTGCCGAATGATTGGATAATCTCTGCAACGATCGAACTACCGAATCTAGACTCTGTTCTCTTTATTATTTCGACCGATAGCGAAGAACGTATGGCGCCCTCGTTGGCCCACAATTGCCCCGAAAGAGTGAGTCACGAATTGGTCCGCATCCATCCGTAGGCTACCATGTAACATTTTCATTAAAAAATGGACAGAAATTGCTGAAACTGACAAAACTACCCATGCAGCAACTATCATAGTAACCCATGAGTCAGCAGACAAAATTTGACAGCTCTATCAGTCGAACTCTATCCGTGATGGCAAAAACAGTGAAGGTGAAGCAAGACCCTTCAGAAGTGTGCGCGTTCAAAAAACGGCACCCCGTCAGGTAGAAAACGGACATCGTGTGGCACTTTGAGGACGCCGGATACGCCCGTTCCGGATGGCCGACGACTCTGAGCGACAAGAAGCTCCAAAGGATGATCCAGAAGCTCCAGGGAAAGACCGGGAAAAGTGGCTACATCGCTGCGTGCGCTTGGCCGGGAGGTCGGTTCAACCGGCCAAATAGTGAAAAAGTACCTGGCGTACATGAACATACAAGCGGAAGTCGCGTCCTTTGGTTTCGGAGCTGTAGGCAATGCCGCAGCGGCAGCAGCTGATTAAGATGGCCAACTCGATTTTCCCGGCGATGGTGATGGATGACGAGACCTATCTCATCCTGGATGGCAACGACTGGCAGGACACTTCGTATTATACTTCCCACACGAAGGAAGTGTTCTCCGAGGTGAAGTTCATTTCACACACCAAGTTACCCAAGAAGGTGACTGACAATCAGCGAGAAGGGGATATCAAAGCCGCTCTTCTGACTGGCCGTGAACGGGTAACTTTATAGTACGAAATGCCTGCCTGAAGTTACGACGTTCATCAAGAAATACTATAAGGGCGAAGACACGGTGTTCTGTCCGGATTCGGCGTCGGCCCACTATTCGAAGCGATCGTTGGAGGAGATGGAGCGGCTGCGGCTTGCAGTAATTTGTATCCAGATCTGCTGAACAGCTGATCCATCAGTTGTGATCGGCAGTTGTAGTGAACTCTTCATGTTGCTTAGGATGGCTACAAATGCGTTATTATTGTTGATCGATAATGGAAAGTGGGTCAGTATATGAAATATGTTGTGTTCATTCGGCTGGACGTACACTGAGCTTATATTTTCCTGGCAAACCAGGCATTGTGCCGTGGTTTTTATGTTGTGACGTAGCATGATTAGAGTATTATGTATTTTCAGTCCAGTACTAATGTTCGAGATAACTGCATGTAGCACCGACAAAGCCAAGTGGGTTGAACAACGTGGCGATGATCGAGAGTACCTGACGTTTCGTGATTAATTCGTCCGAATTAATTGGAGGGATTTCAAAATGGAACCGGAACACGTCGGACTTAGACAGCCAAGTCAGTCCTAGTGCCTTGAGAGAAGGATCTGGATCGAGATTGATCCTTTCCGATGGGGTCGCAAGATTTTGCTCTGGAATCCTCAAGGTTGGATGCCCAGTTTCTGAGCCGCTGCTCGTCATCTTGTCTAGCTGAGTCTGCAACTCCTTGGTCTCCTCCAGGGAATCAGAGCCCTTGATCACGTCGTCCATATACGTGATTTCTCAGTATATTCTCAGCAACTGCAAACGAATATCGATCACCTTCGTCTAGGCTAGGAACGGAGTTGGTTATGTTCCATAAATAACGAAAATGCCTATCTCCTGTGTTGTTGTGCATTGCTATGTTATGAATATGCATTGAAGTGGTCGATCTATGGGTAAGATGAATATCTGCCGGAACTTGTTTCCACATTAGCAACCAGCTTTATCTGCTTAGTAAAGCAGCGAAGAATTATGGACCGAAGGTACTGCTGAATTACTGGCTCTACCAACAATGCGTCGTTCAACGACAACCCTCTCGATGTTTTGCAAGATGCGTCGAACACCACGCGGACCTTTGTGGTGGTACTGGCCGCTTTTTGCAAATTAATTACCCGCCAATCGGTGTTGGTTAGGGTTCGGTAACCCAACATTAAAGTCCTTCGAATCAGATAATTCTGTAAACCGGACAAAACAACCCCCCAAAGCAAGTAAAATACAATCCAGTATATTAAGGACAGGCAAAATATTCCACACCACTGGCAGTATAATTCATTACCCCCCAATCGATGTTGGTTAGGGTCCGGTAACCCAACAGTCCGGACAGGTGGTCGGTTGAAGTATTCGCAAGAAGCCGATGACGTGGTGATTTTTGTCAGATATGTCAAATGAAAGATTCTGGCAGGCTTCCCGGAAATTTTTTTGCACTGATGTATACTCAGATAATATGATGTATGATATGTTTTACCACCCATTGCAGCTTCACCCATCAAGCTTTAATAACCACTGATTATCCTAATCATGCCATTGTATGAAGGGACAAAAACGGGTTATGTGGAACGATAGGCAGCATCACTTATACGTATCCACAGGGATATAATGAATCTCCTCCGAACAACAAGATTGAAAAATTGGTCATAAGAGCAAGCTATCTAGCATAAGTCGGTCCCAATGGGCTGAGAAAAGAGCCAGCCCTTTATTCACAAACTTTTAGCAATGGGGAGTTGACATTTTCAATCTCCCCATCCAGAGTGCTTCTATTGGGTGCCCTGATGGTCCCTCCCATTCCCCTGAAATATTTCTATAATAGTGTATATATTCATGTAAATGAAAAATACTACAATCATTCGAACCTATTATATTATATCTTCAGTCGGTTGATCCAGAGTTCTGTTGTTCGCGCTTGAGCCCGTTTTCGTTTTTAGCGATATTAGCATTTCACCAAAGTCTTAATTTGAGGTATCCTGAAAAAGTTTGTTAAATCTATTGAAATTTTACAAAACTAACAATTATAAATTTAAATTTAAATTTAAAACTGTAGCCATGGTCACTATTTGCTGCTTGATACTGATTTCATAACAGCTATCCGCTTTTATTTTTGCTGGCCTAATAGTTATTGCTCCTGAGTTAGGAAAGGGAAGATTCAATTGAAAGGGAGTTAAAAACAAAAAAATACGTAATGTTAAAATCATCTATGAAGTAAAATTAATAAAACAATTACTATCAAATCTAATGATATTGTGAGTTATGATGAAGTAATGACAACAATTGAACTGTAAAATCAGACACTAACCAAATAGCACACAGCGTTGAATGAATCATATTAGCTCAGATTTGGTAAAAAGTCCATTTGCAAACTGAAAATGAAAAATAAATTCAGTAATAAGTGCAAAAGCCTACCACAGATGTAACAATAATGCGAAATCAATTTAATATGAGTATGATCACTGCCCAAAAACGGAAAATTAATAAATCCAAACAAAAATAAATATTAACAAAAGAACCGGAAATTCTCCGATAACTCTTGTTTCCTACTGGGCCCTTGAGGGATTCTGTATGCCTGTGAAATAGAAAATGTAGAATCATAAACAATGTTTGTTTTGTTGAAATAATTATTGTGGACGAAGACATTTTCTTTTCGTAAAATTTGTCATACATGATCCTCTCTGAAAATAAACGTGAAAAACCTTCCTATTTTTTCAAATACATTACGTGAGTTAGGTGGGCCAAAACTTAGCCTTAAAAATATTGTGAAGGGATATTGTAATATAAAATGATAATAACAATTATAATTGTAATGTCTGCATGTCTGTTGATCTTGCTGCAATTGTAGATGAACCTGCATTATCAAAGCTACGAGGGAAAAAAATAAATCAAAATTACTATACAAAATTTGGGAATTCCATCGATGATCTGAAATTGTATACCGTATAAAGGATACTTTCATTTTTCGTGGTAGGGTAAGATTTCAGCATGCTACCTTACCAGGCTCGCGCTGCCAACATTGCCTAAGTGCGACTGTCAGCTAATGTATAGCCCAAGTAACAATTTTGGTTTTATAAGGGTTCTGAAAAGCATAAATTAGACTTCAAGAATGCTATAAAACCATGATAAAACCAGCAATGTTCCTTGGGAGTTGACGCGATACAGCCTTTTTTAACTAAACTGCTGGATACCAGGACAGACGATGTTTGAGCCGCACCTCCATGGTTGACAGACGCTCGCACGCACCTTCTCAATCTAGCTGAAGTCAGAAGGATAACAGTACCCAGGCTGCACTACCAGCTAAGTACGCAACCCTTAGCTGGCGGTCTTTGTCATCTCTTGACCCGTGGAAGCATGAGGTAGGAACTTGTGAGGACCATAGCTATGCTGTCGACTCACCATTTTGCAGGCCACTGGCGTCAACTCAATACATCAAAAATCAAAAATGCTAACGAATTTGAAGAGCTTTATCCTCGAGCGGTTTAAGGCATTATTAAATACCATTATTTGGATGACACTCTGGCGAGCTACGAATCTCCAGAAAAGCATATGTGTCCCAGCATATGCGTTTCATGGACAAGGCGGTTTCGAGCTGAGGAACTGGATTTTTGTGACTGTCACAAGTGGAGGCCTTCGGCTTTTCATCCGCTATAAAACCAGAGATCACCGATTTGATTAAAGGCGACGAAAGTTCAAAAAATAGACACATTCTGAAATGTTTGATAGCAATCTTCGACCCACTGGGTCTGCTTGGTATTTTTGTAATGTTTGGGAAGTTCTTATTGCAAGATGTGTGGGGAGTCGGTAAATAATCGGTCCAGAAAAAAATGTGATGATCTGCATCGTAGGTGGCGAGCATCATTAAAATTCCTCGTTGCTACTTCGCAGGTGCTACCAAAGGCCCGGTACAAAGATCTACAACTCCACGTTTTTGTTAACGCTAGTGAATCTGCCTACTGTATGGCAGCATATTTTCGAACGTTAAAGCCTGATGGATCTCCAGGGTTGCGTGCTGGATACAGCTAGAACAAAGGTAGCCTCTCTCAAATCACAGTCATTTCCACGTTTAGAGCTGCAGGCTGCAGTACTGGGAGCGCGATTAACGTTAACGAAAGGTTGTTAAGGAAGCAGATCAAGCATATAGAGGCTACATTCATAGGCACTAACACCAAGTGGATTTTTAACCCTCTAGGGACCCCATACGGGTGGTGCGTCACAGAGACAGAGAAAAACAAGATAATGGTGAAGCTTAAAGATTTGCATCGGCCTATTATTTTTCTTCTATTCATTCCATTGAAATCATTAATAGGGCGAATCATCAAAAGCTAATTCTAATACTGCTTTGAATTATCCTGAAAAAGTTGGTCCTACTCTAAGTTTCATGTACATTCATGCAAATTGTAAGGAAATAACCCTTATATTAACTATTCTTGAACACGCAGAGATAGTGAAAAAAGTAGTTTTCGGGTGCAAAGAATTGTCTATTATTACTCGTGCAAACTGATTTTTAAAAATATCGGCCATAACCTACAATCTTTTCCTAATCTGATTTAAAATATTCTTACCGCTAAAACTAAATTACAACTCCAAATAAAAGGTTATGATTCGTAGGAAGAAATCGTATCGTGTGGGCGCCAACTACAGGAATAGTCGTTTTGTTGGTAGAAGTATAAATATATTTAACCGTATAAAATATTCAACCATGCCAATTTATTATCTTTAGCATGTCTATGATAGTTCAAGAAATCCAGCCCAGCCACCCCCAGCATGGTGTTGATTTGTAACTGCTCCTCTGCCGACTGTGCTAAGAAGAGACCTAGCATTGATTGTTCTGGAAGCAGTGATAGCTATCATACCTTGTATCTGTATATCAGATTCCAATGAATTGCTAAAGATAAATAATGAGGTGTGAAGCACTATTCATTTGCAAAATATTAGTTTTCATTATTTATTTTGCGTAAGAATTTTAAAATAAATTTTCACAAATATCTTTACTGTTCAATTCTTATAAATTCACTGTACGAAATTTTATCAATTTTAAGTAACATGGTGCGTTATCACGAATAGCAGGGTTATAATGATTCAGAGGGAATAAAATTGGTCAACTTATCAAGATCTAGGTAATTTAATCTGAAAACTGTAAATTTTACTAAGCCTAGAAATCTGAGACTAACACAACACCATCATTGTAACATTGGCCAGATCCGTCTTCGTTTTTTCAAACGATGGTCTACTGATGAAAATACAACAATTCAAATTTTATGGACTATGAATCTTTTTTATTTGGCCCCCAACATTCTATTTTGACTCTCAAATATACTCTCATAACTAAACTACCTACTGTAGACTTCTTAATGTTGCGACTGGCTTTGTTGAGGGTGTAGGTTAGTAATAACACGATTTAATCAAAAAATGAATAAAACTCTTCTTTTCTCCGGCAAAACGAATCTCCAAACAAAGGCTCTCCCATCCGTAGTACGGGGGTCCATGTAAATACCATCGCAATAAAAATTGTAGCTTTTATTTTGTATTTTTATATTTTTCAGCATCACCGCCATCCGCGCGTGACCATCGGTAGAGATGGCGAAGTGCTGCAATAAAGCGAAGAGGGGAGCGAAAATAAAAAGTAAATAAGTTAATAAGCACCGGCAACAACAGAACAACACTCGGCGTTTGCACATAATCCGCTAACACGATGACGTTGAACAAATATTAAGTGCAAAATAAATAGTATGTATACATGTTAGTTTGGAAAATTACATCCCTGCAGTTATATAACATCCGTACCGTTTTTTTTCTTTCGGAGAATCGAAAAGGATGTTCTGCCCTCTGTGCTTTGCTGTCGATGATCATCATTCTGGTGGTGCAGTACAGCTGATGTCGATAAGGTTTGCTCTGCTGAATAACGAGAACTGACGTGAGTAGATGGCTTAGAAAGGGGGTGTGGGGCACTTCTTTGAAAGAAAAGGTTCGTAAAGGTTTCTTTTTTGTCACTTTATTGCCATGCTAATATTGAATATTGAAACAAATATAAAGGATAGTATAGTTAGATTTCAGAGCTTACCTACCTCAGTATTGGTGAGGTGTATGATTTTTCAAAATCGTTGAATAAAAAATAATAGTTCTCATCCATACTTAGTATATAGGGTTACTTTTAAAACTGTGGACTTTTTCCGTTAAAGAATGTAACGGGTGGCAACTAAAATTTTGGAATTTCTTTCTCAAGCTGTCAAAAAAAGACAAACATAGTTGAAGAAGATCTGATTTATTCAAATATAAGATACATTGTCCATTGTTGAAAAAAAAATTAGTGAACATTTGAAAACGGTCCGTAATCGGATGTTCGGCGAAGCTTCCGTTTGATGTCGGAACAGGAGCGTTGTACGGCCTCCATATCAACTTTGCGAATGCATCTCTTGATTCTACCAATCAACTGTTTGCAATTCGTGGCTCTCCAGTTATTTTTGTACACGAAGGAACTCAAAACCCCGAAGAAATCTTCGATTGGGCGACACTGAGGCAGATTTGTCGGGTTGTGGTTTTTGGGTACAAATGGGATCGAATGGGTATTCAGGAACGATTGTGTTTTTATGGCGTAATGCGATGACGCTTTATCCGGCCAAAACACGTATTGTCCATCAGCATGATGTTTTTGTAGAAACGGGATCAAAATTTTCTTCAAGCATTCGTTCTGGTACACATCTTGATTGATTGCCAAACCAGAGGGCTTGAACCATGGATTAGAAATGCCTTTCTCGGAAATGGCAATGTACAGCATCACTTTCTGTTCAAACTTATGTTTAAACTTATATTTTATGTTCGGAGGTGAAGTAGAACTATCCGTTGAATAGTATCGATCGTTTCCGCGAATCTGCGTCTTCGAAAGAGGGAAGTAGCTTTCGTCGTCCAAAACAAAACTTTTTCCGGAATAATTTTTAATCAACCAACGGCATTGGGATTTCAGTGTTGAAATCTGTGCATCAGTATATTCCGGGGCTCGTGTCTTCTTTCGGCACTTTATTCCGACTCTTTTCAATGTTTTGCAGATGTACTGGTGAGAACAGTTGAACTTTTTTGCGGCTTCCCGTTGGCTCAGTGAATCCTTGTTGTTGAAGGCACGAGAAAGAGAACGAAGTCCTTTTGTGTCCATAATTTTGGCTGGTCTTCCACTACCTTGCTTGCGAGCAGTTGTTGGGGATCTTAGGATATGGTAAACAGTCGAAGTCGCAACATTTTCGCTTTTAAAATGTTGGACCGTATACGTTTTGCCGAGATTTCTGTGCAGTTCGTAGAACTGTACAACGCGCTCGCGAAATACTTCATGTTTCGACGGCATTTTGAGCAAAACTGAGCAAGCATAAACAAAACAGAAAATACTAGCAGAAAGAGGAGAGAAAGCGCTAACGCATACACACTCTTATTTCTCTCTGAGCTCGTTTGTTGTTGAGCATAGAGGCCTCGAAAAAATTCCAAAATTTTAATTGCCGCCCGTTATAGTAACAGTTATAGTGCTTGAATGTATGTAAATAAAAAAGAATTATTATATTAACTTTGTTTTAAGTGATTTACCATGAACGTGCTTATAACTCGTATGAAGGATATTCACAGAGAAAAGTGTTGAAAAACTAATCATAGTAGGTGAATGTGCAAAACCGATTCAGTTATCTGACGGATTTTGTAGAGCACAGTCATAAATAAGTGTCTAACGTTGAGACAACTGATCAAGGCTGGAAATCTCGATCAGGTCACGACATCTTGATGTTGACTTTTTTGTATGAAAATCAGCTTGCACTGCAATTATAGGTGCAATTATGGTTCATCCTTCTTCTAATATCACCGTTTTTACCTACACCATCAAAGATAGTTCTAAGTATACATTGCTTGAATACTCCAAGTGCTTGTAAATTCTTCTCATTTACGTCTTAAGTCCCTAGTGATGTACCGATGTTTTCAACGTCCATAGCAAGCACATCATCCGGCAATGACGGGTCTCCAAATCGCTCTTATCTTAAATTTAATCTCTGTCAATCTCAAATTCATCCAGTACCTCGAATTCATCTCCATCAGTTTTCACAGTGTGGCCTTTGTGAGCTCTTTCACGCTCGGTTCTTCCTGCCAACTGATATTTAGTCTTTGACTTATTTCCCTCCAACTCGACCTTTTTTGTTCAACTTTTCGGGTTTGAGAACTAATTAGCAACCGCCTGGAACGTTTTTCTAAATTTTTTTACATCGTTAGCGAAACAGATGAAATCGCTGGATTGATTGGTAATCGTACTCCACGCGTTTAGCACTATATAGGTCAAAAAGAACAGATCACTTGTTAAGGATCCGGCTGAGTAGTAGCCTACAGTAAGCTTGGCATGAATATCTTTTCGGACTAAATGGTTATCTGAAGTACTTCCATTATAAAAATTATAAATATTTAATGATCCTGGCATCAAATGCATTTTTGTTTAATATTTTTAAACGATCCCTCCAAGATCCCTTGTGAGATGCAGAAATACCAACAAACAATAGGAAATTAGTGGCTTGAAATTGGTTCACTGCATTGATCCCAAGTATATTATAGAGTATACCATTTTTTTGCTTTGCGGTACTAGAATCTTTGTTTTGTTTTGATTTGCCGTGTTATTTTGATTGATTGATATATTTCAAGGGCTGTTCGTATAGAGTTTATAGTTTTGAGAGAAGATTTATTTAATTAAGTTAGGTTTCTTCAGCCAAAAAAAATATGTATTTTCTTCTTGTCCCTGCTAGTAGTACATTCGTTGCCAGCATGAACAGTTGCCAAGGTGATGCATTTTTTCTTAATAAAATATCTTTCAGTAGGGTATTTTAGGAGTATGTAGGTTATGACATATTTAGATGATAAATTTAATAATATACCCGTATTGTGTGTGTGATTATACAATCCAACGCTCACCATCCGGCAGTGCTTTTATGGAAGACTGTTTGTAGTTCAATGAACTGTTGTCGACTCGATAAACATTTTTAGTTTGGGAGTTGGAAGGTGATAGCTTTGTTTGGTTTCAGTGACCAATTTCAGAATGCCTGGCAAATCACGTCCATTCCGATGTCACTTTCACTAACAAAAAGCCCTACATAAACATCTTATGTGTTGTACAAACATCAAATGGATATAGGCACTGTGTAACCACTTCCATCTTCAAATCTAATTGTTTTGAGGATGGCACGTATTTAGCAGTATCGTTCAAATTTAGTTATAATCAGGTGGATCTCACCGGAAATTGTTGCTGATGTTCAGTGTTCATTTGGACGGCCTCCCTGTGATGCTAAAGAATGCATCTACAGTAGTAGCACTCCGCTATTCGGCAAATATTTTCACATAAAAATGTCGAACGCTTCACGATGTTGCGTGTCTTCCTTGCGCAGTAGCATGGCCCCTTCTCTGTATCGTTCCAATTTAAGTAAATGTCTAGCCAAAACTAGGACAATTGAATAATATACCCGTATTTCATTAATTTTTCAATTCTGACAAGTGTAACTATTGAAAAAACTATTTTAAAATACATATTATGCAATAACGATTTCAAGACAATACTATTCTATTTCACCATGAAACACGCTAGAAAAAATCAGACTACCTAAGCTATTGAAATAACCTTTGATTTCTAACATCAAAAATGTCAAAAAAGCGTTGCATAATCCAACAGGCCAGCATGCTGTCACTTTGTTAACTTCATGCCAGTTTGTATAAATAAAATTTTTTATTTTTTTTTGGTTTATAAGTCGAGAACACATGGTTGAGATCTAAAAAAAATATTGTTGTGCTAGTATGAATGCCCGTCATCGGCATTGGTGAGAAAAACCATCTTTTTTAAAATAAAACCCCCTATCACAGTTTTTTCCAGTCCGGTTTTCTGTAGCTATCTGTTTTATCATCAAAAATACACACTAGTATTGTTGAAGGTATCAATTCAACTCCACCCAACTCTACCGACAACCAATTGTGGCCTGATTTTTGTTCCAAAATCAATTACGAAATTATTCAATCGATAAGGTAATGCAGTTCTTGTTCGCCAGAAAAGGGGCCAACTTTTTGGTTAAAACAGGATGTGAAATCGGGGTTGGTTGAAGGGTGTATATTTACTCACTAACAATAAAACGATTATCGGATTTTCTTGAAATTTTCAGGGAATGAAAAACTACTAATGAGTTATAATTTACAAAATTTGTTTTACTCAATTTCATCTCTCATCTCGAATGCCCGCACCTTTCTCGCAATTCCACCCGTAACATTTTGTTCAACCGATTGTCCCAATGTTTTTTGTTGTTTTTACCCAAATTTTCGTCAACTCTGCTTTAATAATTTTTGTTTGTTTACGAGGTTTCATCTAAATAATTGCCCAAATATTTTTGATTGGGCAAAGTTCCGGTGAATTTGGTGGGTTCATATCTTTTGGCACAAAGTTGTCTCCATTGGATCGGTACCACTCCAACACGTGTCGATCGTAGTAGCAGGATGCTGGATCCTGGCCAAAATAGAGTTAATCCTTCGTGCTTCTTTATGAATTGCAAGAGATGCTTGTTAGGGCACTCTTTCGTGTACATTGCACCGTTGATTGTACCGAAATTGATGAAGAGAGTGCTTATTCAACTACACGCGTAAATCACCTGCCAGCTCAAAAACTTCTTTGCAAATTTCGATAATTTCTTCTATCGAACATCCACCGGAACATCGAACTTAGACTTGATAACGAAATATTATTGCCCAGGAAGTTGACGGAAGTCGACCTTGACGTAAGTTTCGTCATCCATCACGATGCAACACAATTTGATGAGCAACTTGGTGTTAAGTTTCGGGTTTTCGCAGTGATGTTTTGCCTATCATTCCGGCTTGGGGCTTTTTGCAACTTGTCAACATGTAATCCACAACGTTTCATGTTTTTTTTTGCATAAAACCGACTTACACCTTGGACTTTTTAGCAAAATCTCTAATTGACATGTTTGGACGGTTCTTGAACACCACTTTCCTGGCAATTTTGATGTCCATTGGACATGCTTCTTGAAGGTTCGAATCACACGAGATACAGTTGTATTTGCAGTTCCAAGCTGCTTAACGATCCATCAATGGGACGCCTCTGGATTTTGATTGTAGTAGCACAAAATTTTTTCACGGAAAATTTCTTGCTTCGGGGACAAGACTGGAACTACAGTTTGAATAAATAAATATGAAACTTGATAGATGTAAACTATATACTATGAATAAGATTTGTGAGTGTATTGTGTGTGTATATACAATCAATCTCCCACTGACCGGCAATGCTTTTATGGAAGAAACTTGTCTGCAGTTTTTCGTTGATTTATATGTTATCACGATGTGCAAACATTTTTAGCCCTGGAGATTGAAGGTGACAGCTCTATTGAAAACTCAACGACCCATTTCAAGAATCCCTGTTCATAAACGAACATACTGAGGTCGTCATATAATACAATAGTCCCCGCATAAAAATCTTCACAAATCAAATGGATATGTGAAGAATTTTCACACTTCCAGAATCAAAAATAGATATTTTTGATCCTGGCGTGTATATTTGTATAGCTAAGGTATATTTTTTATAATACAAAACGATCTCATCAAGTTCCTTATTTAATCCAGAAAAGCTCGTCCGGGTGCGGGGCGAAGCTCTAATAAACGAGAAATGGGAAAAAAATACCGACGCACAATCTATCTGAAAAACACGGACACAACACACTTTGAGTGGGAATCAATTGAATCCACAACGTCTTACGCATAGCACTCGGATATTTGTAATTTAACTTTTTATTCTGGTTGAATATTTTTTGTTTTCTCACGAGAACAACGCAGCAAAAGCAAAACACGTCAGCTTCAAAGCACGGCTTGCTGCGATCTCACAATACACTATGAATAAGATTTTCAGGTTTGTTACTCATACGGTTCAAAAGTTACAGCAGGTTTGAGGTGTGTCATTTTTATCGAATTTTTATCTGAACCACCCTTCTGCACATTCTAACATATTTTCGAATTTCGGAGTTCCTTTCAGTAAAAAATATGGAAAATTGCTATGATTACTTATCAATTTTGGATTCAATCTGCGTTTTGCCCAACCTCGTGCACGTCATTGGCCAGTACGTCACTAATCGCATCTCGTTCCAGTTGTGCATTAGATATCGATTGCAGCAGAGTCGTAGATGTGGAACGGTGTCGGATCCTTGCACCGAGAGCCAGGTCAGAAATCCAAAACAGGAGCAAAGCTCTTTGAACGCCAAAAGTTGCCTTCACCTTGCTGCTGACCTGGGGACTGTATCTGTCTTACTACTGACTGCCACTCTAACGTCGGATGGAATTGTGCCACTGACTGCCTCGAGCCAGATGATAGAGCTGCAGCTTCGAATAACATCAACATACCTACATACCTCCCTGGATAGCAACAGAAACAATAACAATGTGCTCCCATTGCAGAAATGGGCAATTTTTTGGTTGAGTGGATTATTTACTTTGGAGTTTTGATGAGCAGTAATCTGGGCTATTTTTAGACAGCAACGGTCGGTTTTAAAGTTCCTTAACTAGGTTAGTGTTTAAACGTGACGGGTGGAGAGAAGTCACATTTTCTTTCAAATTCTTCCTACTTTAGATGAAGAAAATAAGCAAGATGAAAATTTTATTAATCTAAAACCACTCCATTACTGGAGATATTTTGCATTCAATTTGAGTTCCGATCGTTCATTATGCGCAAATGTAAATGGAACTTGAATGAAGTGATCCGTATCTGGTGAAATTTCCCGCAGGCGTTGGAAATGGGTGGCCAAGTTGTTTGTCGTTGGTGCAGTCAGTATGTGGCAACATCGCCCAACGATGGGCGCTACGACGTGACCGTCCACCGTGGTGCTCTGTGGCCCTACAGCTTGTGGAGGCTTTTTTTCTGCATAGATTCATAGGGGAATCATCGAAAAAAGGAAAGAACATTCGACAGTTTACGTCGTTCATTTACGGGGGGTATATTGGAAGTAGCTTATCTGTTTTTCTTCTAGTTTTTTTTGGAAAGCTCTATGGCGTGGCAGCTGACAAGAATGCAAACTAGTGTTTCGCCTTGAGAGTTAAATAACCCATGAATTGATTCATAGTGAATGTTGGGCGCTATGGAATTTAACCACATTTCGAGTTTTAAGACAACGATTGGTTTCTTGTTTGCAAGGTGTTGCAAAGAGCCGTGAATCTTTATTTCATAGTATCGTAATTTCAACTTAACTACAGTATACATATTAAGTGGTATAAAAAACATTAAGCTTGCTCAATTTTGAATGTATTAAATTGCACTCAGAGCTATGACTCCAGCATCTGGTTATAAAGCAACGCAATGTGCAATGTGACATAGTAGCAGGGTTGCGGCTTATCATTTTTGACTCAGGCATATTCATTTGCCAATATCTCCTTTCAGAGGGTCGATTTCAAAATATAATGTATGATGAACTTGTAGTGCATGAGTAGACCTACAACTTTGTCTAACAGTACATTGCTCTAACTCCTATATCTTCGACATGAGAGCGTATATTCACAGTGATCTTCACGATGATCCTCGCGTGATCTTCACCGCGAATATCATCGCGAAGATCACTGCGAATATACGCTCTTATTCCTCAGATATAAGAGATAGAGCTATGTACTGTTAGACAAAGTTGTAGGTCCACTCAAGCACCATAAGTTCATCATACATCATATTTTGAAATTGAGCTTCTGAGAAGAGCTATCGGCAAATGAATATGGATAAGTCAAAAATGATAAGCCGCAACCTTGCATAGTAGTTATGATTTTTTTGCTTTATTGCACGTTCCAGAAAAATAAAAAAAATTCGTTCGTTTCTTTGTTAGGCTCAGGCGTGTGTAACACTTCACGGAGCAGACTCAATATTGTTAAAAACAATGTTTTGTTTTGCGATGTGAGTAAAGTGAGATGCCAATTATTCGTGGCTAGCTCGATGTTAATGGGCCACATTGTCGTTTGGAAGGGGCTAGGTAGGTAACGACTGTTCCAGAAAGTATAAGCACACCTTATTTTAACGGTTCCTTTGAGTATAATGAAATATTTCAACATGTTTTGGCTGCGTCCTTTTGTTTGCACATTTCTGAATAACATAGTATCAAAAAAGTGCTCAGTTTTGTGTTACCTATCAAAATGCGTGGTCTTACTCCAGAACAACGAAAAAGTATCGTGCACAAATAGTGCACTGTGAGCGGACTCTCTTTGAGAAAATTAGTCAAGGAAGAGGGTGTAAGCGTTGGAGCGGTACGATCTGCGATTCGAAAATATAGAGATCAGTGTGCGTTTGAAGATGCGCCGAAGAGTGGTTGGAAATTCGGTCGTGTTAGTCCGGATATCGATAAAAAGATCAGGGATTCATACAAGCGAAAACCAGCGACTTCCGTTCGGGATGTTGGGGAAAAACTAGGGACCTCGTCGAGTAACGTCATGCGTGCCAAAGAAAGACTTGGGCTAAAAACATACCGAAAACCCAAAAGGAACCCAAAATAGGCCGCGTTCGTGAAACTACGGGTCTGCAAACTCTACGATTCGTTATTGTGTAGAAATTTTGGGTGTATAATAATGGACGATGAAACGTATGTGAAACTAGATTACAAAACGCTTCCCGGACCATAATTCAATACTGCAAGCGAAGACAAAGACATTCCCGAAACGGAGAAGGCAATGTTTACCGAAAACATCGGTAAGAAGGTTTTGGTTTGGCAGGCAATATGCGAGTGTGGTAAAACATCTAGTCCGTACATCACAACGGAGACGATGAACACTCAGAAATACGTTAAGGAATGTCTCCAGAAGCTATTATTGCCGATGATCAGGCAGCACGAAGGTCAAGTAGTGTTTAGGCCTGATTTGGCCAATTTGGCGTCATGTCATTACGCAAAGGACACTTAAGAATGGTACAAAAGTCAAAATGTATGTTTCGTGCCGAAAGACACCAATCCGCCGAACTGCCCGGAGGCACGGCCAATCGAGACTTTTTGGGCTTTAACCAAAGCAAAGCTTCGAAAATTCATAAACCCAGCGGACGACATCCAAAAATTTAAAGAAAAAGATTGGCCAAAAGTGATTAAAATGGTACCACTGTGCAGAAGCTAATGGGTCATGTTCGAGAAAAGTTAGGAGCCTTGGCTATGATTAAATATTTTGATTAAACGAGAGTAAAATATCATACAAAACACAAATACAAAAATGATTTTCCAAATAAAATTATTACAACTAAAAACAACATGACTGTTTTGTTATTTTGTTAGTGTGCGTATACTTTAAGGAACAGTCTATAACTTATTTAAGGTATAAGTTGCTGCACATGGTTGCGACATCTACCAAATCTTAGATCTCTGTAGTTCCTTTCAGGAACTAAGCCGCAGATGGGTGAGTACAGCTTGCTGGGCAAATACAAGTAGCACGGAAACAAAAGGAAAATATACCTGGGGCACAATAGCAGGGAGTTTACTAGAGTGAAAGGGGGGGGGGGGGGGTGATGACGTTACACCCTTTACGTTGCCCAATAGAGAAGTACTGGCCTCTAGTTAAGCGGAAAGTCTTCGATCAACAGTTTCTCATGTAGATATAACTCAGTTATTGTGAAATAAACAATCGGTTTTATTGAATTATGTGTAATTTTGTTGTTGTTGCAACTATTTTGGTGTCCGTAATTTAGCGTGGACAGGCTTTATTTGTAGATTGCAGTTAAGCTCATCGAAGGTTAGTCGAGTGATTTGTTCTGATAGTGTTTTCTTGTTGTTGCTACCGTAAGTTGTTTTAAATAGTTTTGTATGATTCTATGATGTTTGGTTATTGATCCAACATAGGACCGACCGATAGCCCGAATGTAGTCAGTGAGTCGGGATAGTTGATAGGGGAAAAACTAAAAGTAAGTTTTACTTTTAAATGTTGTTGTTTCTGTTGAATTGAATTGTAGTTCGAATATCAGCGAACTGTACTTCGGAATTGTTTTTCTAAGCTTGATTCAAAAGCCTGTGAGTAACTTTAAGCAAAATGGGAAGAAAACGTAGAGCGTAAAGATACGATTTTTGGTTTTTTTTGGGATCTGTAACGCTGTTAGAAAATATTAAAAGCTTTGTTTTTTCAGGTTCTTTTCGTGTGACAGAAACTCATCGGACTGCGTTTAGTGATTCTGTTTCAACCTCTGTGGATACTAGCTGTAGCGTGCCACAAGAGAGTGTTTTAGAGCCAATTTTATTCATGCTATTTTGTGATATTGTTTTTTGATAATACTGTGTTTTTGGATAATATTCCGAGAGTCGAAGTGACGTTTGTCACTTGGTGAAGTGAGAAAACTCAACTGCAGTGACGTGACTCTTCTGGGTAAACCAAACAAAAAGTCACGTCACTGTAGGTGGCTTTTCTCACTTCACCAAGTGACAAAAAAAGCTAAAAGCTGTTTGACATTTGAATCCAGATTTTCATTCTCTCAGTTGAAATTGAACAGTTGAAATTGAACACTAGTTAAAATTTTTGTTTCTTAAATGAACACTGATAGGCAATACAAAGTGTGGACAAAGTGTCATCATTTTTTGAATTTCTCTCATTTATTTGGATCAATGTTAAGTAAACACACTGTAATATTTTTTTATATCTTATTTTTCAAAAATTTTTCAGGTTACACTTATGGAATAATAATAATAAAAAGATTTAAACTTAAAAAAAAACAATTCATGTTGAAAAAAAAAACAGTGGCAACAAAAGTGCCCACTTCATTTTAGCTCCCGGAAAGATAAATTTAAGTTAAAGTAAAGAATTTCAATAATTTATGAATTCATTGGTAACACCAGCTTTGTTAACCAAGGCATCTAGAATCGCCCACAAATTCTCGATGGGGTTGATGTCTGGGTTTTGTGGAGGTCATTTCAGCGGCTTGATCCAATCAGACCTGAAGAAAGACTTGGTTTTCTTGGCAGCATGATTCGGTTCGTAGTACTGCTGAAATACGAACTTCTATTCATGACCCGTCTGGATCTGCGAAACCTCCAGATTGTCTCGCAGGATGTTGATGTAGGAATCTGCCGTCATTATCTCGTCGATTTTCTCCCCACTCCACTCCACGAAAAACACATCCCGACCATCACATTTCCTTCTCCATGGTTCATGGCGGATATGGCGCTCCTGAAGCTCCTCACCCGATCTGCACTACATACGATCCGCTTTTGATTAAAATACTTTAATTTTGATTCTCCCGTCCAGAGAACCGTGTTGCAGAACTCTACGGCCTTATCAGCATACTCAAAAGTAAACCTGAGCCGTTAGGCTTTGTTTGCCTTGCTGCTAAATGGGCGCTTCCGGGTAACTTGTTAATCAGCCTCAGTGCTACTAGACGGCGACGAATAATTCGACCAGAAACTGATAGCTGAAGGGTTTCCTGGAGCTCACGGGCAGTTACTTTTGGGTTTTTCTTGATTTCGTGGAGTCCGTATGTTTGTCCGTTTTGCGCTTCCTGCCTCTGTTGGAGCGATCCATCTCTTCTTTGGTTCAGTAGAATTTTCCCAACCGCTGCCTAGCTAATACTGTACTTCCTAGCGACAGCCCGGTGATATTTACCGTTTTGCACATAACGAATCACCAATTTTCGGATACACAAGTGAATTGCTTTCAAACTCATTACGTTCTCCATTTTCCTCAACTGAATCAAATGTGATCACGTTTACAAAGGCACCAGGTCACGCCGTTTGCTTAAAAACACGTGAAAAAATCAACATAAACAATCGAGGGGTCTTTCGACGGAAACTGGTCCAAAACATATCGATTTTAGAAGTGGGCGTTTTTTGTCACTGTTTTTTTTTCAATACAAACTGATTTTTTAGTTCTTTATGTCGAACTCTTTTTTTTTAATAATTCCATAACTGAAACTTGAAAAGAATATGAAAAATAAGATATCAAAAAGTCTAGATACAGTATAACTAGAAATTAGAAGAAAAATTAGTATCTTCCATTTAATTCCAACTACCTTTGCTTATCTTCGACAGATACGCGTATTTCGTCTACAATGTGCAGATTTCTTCAGTGTCTCGTACTAATAACTCGACTTGTAGACGAAATACGCGGTATCTGTCGAAGATAAGCAAAGGTAGTTGGAATTGAATGGAAGATACTAATTTTTCTTCTAATTTCTAGTTACAGGTATTCCACTAAACAGCTCAAACCCTCTAGGATTCAACTACAGTGTGTTTACTTTGAACAAATTCAATGACAAAAATTCAACAAAGTCTACTTACCATACAAAATTTCCAAAAATTGTATGAAGAAAAGCCTACGAGCTGGGTTCTGAGATTTTCAAAAATGCATCTACGTTGTTTATGAACAGGCCCTTGTAGTGACAAGTACCCTACAGTGGGCTCTGACGAGCAACCATTGGCAATTTAGCTGTTGCCTTTATCGCCTTTGGCTAGACAACCATTTCTAGGCAGTTATTGGTTATACAGTCGGTTAACTTAGCCAGTGGTGAAATAGTAGTAAGCCGATTGGCGCAACCACGAGCGAAATAAGTGTGATCGAGTTGGCTGCCATCTTTTGGTAAGGCGGTTGAGTGGTATGATCGGTATAAACCAGCATTGCCAGCTAACTAACCCAGCAAAGCCAGCTAACTATTAATAGTATATATATTTATTAGCAGATAATCGAGTACAATTATCTGCTAACAATTGTTGCAAATATGACATTAGTATTGCTGGCTATAGAATTGTCGCTCAATATTAGTAAATATTTGAATGGACCATACGACAGGTCCAAAGAAGATCGATCAAACATGGATTTTCATTATGCATTGAAAAACAAATCTTAATTACGATTTGGCAAAATGATTATCCCTAGAAATACGTTTATAAAGAAATTATGCCTACCCCTGATTAAAATCCTAGCATCGCCTATGCTTGTAGGACAGAAGGTTAGGCTTGGTTATGAAACAGTAGTCACTTTAATGATTTTCATATTTTGCTACTTACATTTTTGCAAAAAGTTATTTTAATGAAGTTTTAACTAAGAAAATTGTCTATTATATTAGATAATTTTGGAACCATAGATTTGATGGATTAATAGAGTAATGTGAACACAACATATATAGGGGTTTCTATAAAATATTTTTACAATAACTTTATATAGAGGCTGTTCGGTCTCAGGTACATAAAGTCATAAAGTTATATTATCTTCTGTAAAATTGGCTATTGAGGATTGGCTTGCGTTATTGAGGATTGGCTTGCTTTCCTAATGAAGCCTCGCCTTCACTGACTGAACTTAGGAAGAAACCTAAAAGCGGCCTCACTGTTGGTTTAAATTAAATTGTACAAAGCGGCCATAGTTAAAAAAAAAGCTTGTTTCTCCAACATTAGAAACCACCATCACGTTTTCCGAATAAAAAGAACCTCTCATAGTACACATTGCTAGAATCGGTCGACTACGATAGGCTGGGCATGTCGTTAGAATGTCGGACGACAGTCCAGTTAAAATGATTCTCGAAAACGAACCGACGGGTACAAGAAGAAGAGGCGCGCAACGAGCAAGGTGGATCGATCAAGTAGAAGGCGACCTGCGGAGTGTTCGTAGAGTGCGAGACTGGCGAGGTACAGTCAGGGACCGAATACAATGGAGACAACTTCTGTGTACAGCAGAGGCCACACCAGTCTTGGTCTGATTGGTAAGATAAGTATGAATCACATTTTGCGAGAGGCCATAAGCAAATCTTCGATTCTATTATATTTATGCGTCAAAGCAGCTATAGCTATTGATAACCTAACCGAAACATGCTACCAACTCAATCCTTTTATCAAACATCCCAGTGATTTTTCAAGGAAATTCTTACAATTCTTAACTCCAGAATTTTAGTCTGGGTGAACTGTCATAATAGTTAATTAAGTTTTAGAGGTGGTTCAAACTTGACTTCTTGCTCACTATGAAGCACATGGCAGCCATGGATATAATATCTTCCAGTGAAGGCATTCTTTCGTTTAGTCGAAAATGTATTACATTCATTTCAATTCCTACGCAATCAGCCAGAAAAGTTTGATATTCTGAACATACTTGAGTTGAGTGTCAACATGTAGACTACCAAGAATGTAACTTCTATCAGCATTTCTCTTGCCCAGAATGCACGTTCAACAGAACCAAACCCTCCACCTCATGAATGATAATCTGGCATATGGGCATCGAACACCTTCCGGCGTTGGCGTTGGCGTTGGTCTGGCGTCTGGTTGCTGGCTGTTAGCGAAAAACCTACCGCATACCAACCGAACAAGCAGAATAGGCGAACATGAAGTAGATACACTGTGAAAACTGCCTACAACTGCCTGCGACGGTGCAGAGTTTGTTTGAACTTTTCGCTGGCAATGGCAGCCAGCAGTCAGTTAGATCTCACTCTTTGCAGACAGCTCTGTCAGATATTAATTTTTCATCTCCTCCTGTCAAGGGATACTTTTGCCCTCGGTTCCGGTGGTGTGTTTGGCTAGCTGGCCCTTCAGTTGGTAGGTTATGCGTGCTCGTTTGTTAGATTTCGATATTTAAATAGCGCTTGTGATGCTGTTGTCGTTGCTGCACTCACTGCAAGTAAGTGGCAACTTGGGATAAAGATAAAGCACCCAATGGAGGAAGTTTTTACAACGAAACAGAAATAGTCAATTATGAATAAATTAATTTAATTTGTTATTTGTTTATGGCAAATAAAAATACCTTCTTTCAAATAATCCTTTTTTTAACGGCACCTAGTTCAGCTCCAATCGGGTTTCATGTCACCGAGCCCACAAACAGGCCAATTTCTGGGAATTTCCCGACAAGTATCGCGTACAGTGCCATGAGGCAAAAACTCGAATCTGCGGACCCATGTGCTGTCGCGGAATTAAAAGCTTCAGGTCCAACATCAACATGGTCCAAATTGGTGAACACTTCGTTGAGCTTTTTTTCAGATCTATTTTTTTTCCATCCTACCCAATAACGTATTGATTGACGGTCCACACGAGGGCCATCGATGGTAGCTTTGGGAGGAATAGGAACTCGTTTCCGTTGATGAGTGTCAGGCGACGAAAGTAGCTACAGAGAAAAATTCCGACGTCATCCGAGACTTTGCTTTTTGGTAAATATTTCCGTTGGCTTTTGGTTTTTCTTTTCATCGCTGAGTAGTTCTTCATGTGAGTGGCTAAACGACGCACTGAGGAAAATGCGAACGTTGGTGCCCAAACACAAACAAAGACGCGGTATGTTGGAGCTTAAGTTTGCTCGCTGAAAGAGAATTGAGTTGTAAGAATGAACGTTTTCCCTCAAATGGAATCTGTTGCTATGCGTCTCCGAGAAAGATGCGTAAGATGAGAGAGAAGAAGTTTACTGATAAGAGCATTGGGTTTCTTTCCTGTTGTTGGTGATGAATGTTGGAGGTGAAGGTGCGAAGTAAATGCCATGCGCCAGAAATCATATGTTTGGATTTACTTGGGTAATGCCTGATGGTGTTAGGATCAATATTAATCTGAAAATTTATTTACAGAGCTTAACGGACAAAACCCTTTGAAAGCCGTAAGCTTTAGCGAGAGGTCCTGTGTGCTCGGACACTTTTCATTTCTCTTCTATTATTTAAAAACTTTTTTTTTTGTAAAAAATATTGGTTCTTTTATTGAACAATAATCAGTATTTTGTATGAATGTAATATTAAAAAAATACCTTGCAGTTTACTTCGAGGATTGATAATATGTGTGTATCAAACTTCAAACCAATTAATGCACACCACCTTTCGTGGGGATCGCATAAGGATGGCATTTGAAGGGACTGGACAGATTGGGTTGTTCAGTGTTGAATGATGGCAAACTGACGTGGATCAACTTCTCCATTGGACGTGAATCCACGATCGACCTGTTCATTCCTCCTGGAATGTGGCTTGCCAGTGCTACTGCCTACTGTGGTGAGACTTAGGTGGAATTTAAACGTATACGAGACGAACGGCTTTTGCAAAGAAGGCTCCCGTTAGATGCCTAGTGACAGAGCGATACGCAGCCTAACAGACTGGATTCTGAGTGTGACCGCTTATCGGCATTTCAGCCAGAGGCAGAAGTACTAAGAGGTCTGTATCTTGGTGGGGGTCAGATCTGCGAACGCTACGCTGGATGACACCTGATGACCCTTCTTGGGCTCCTTAATTGAAATAGTTTCAACATGCCCGGGCAATTACAAGAGGGGTTATCAAGGATGCAAATAGGGTCACTAGGTCGACTTTCACTGCGGACATATCGAAATCCATATGCTCGAGTGAGATGTGGAGGAAGTTTGAGTCTGTTGGTGGGATGAACCGCCCTGTGGAGTGGATCAAAACACGCACCGGAGCTCATTGCTGAGGCGTTTGCAGAAAAATTGGCTAAGGTGTCAACAAACAGCAATCATAGTAATGAGTTCCTTCGTGTAAAGGCACTAACTGAGGGGTTGTACCGTGGTACTAAAAAATGTTCAAGTAGTGATACTACACTCCGTGTCATAACTATAGAACCATTGCATTTTTTTCGAGATGTCTCGGATTTATTAGTGATTTTTCGAAATAAGTTGCACAGAATAATACACTCAGTAGCAAAAAAAAAAGCCGAGTAAAATTTTGTTTGCAAAAAACCTCCTGTAACTTTGTCAATTATCAATATTTTCGGCTGAAAATTTAACAACATTATCACCAATGTATATACTTTATGTGACTAAAATTTCATGTTGATTAAATTTATAAACTTGAAGTTATCATAACATATGTGAAAAAAGTCATTTTTGGACAAAGCAATTTCAAAAATCCGTATATCTGTGAAAAATTTAGGTAACATATTAAAAAAATTTCCATATTTTCAAAAAATACAGAAAACAATGTTGACAAAATTTCACATATGTTATGATAACTCCAAATTTATAAATTTTATCAACATGAAATTTTGGTCACATAAGTTACATACATTGTTTATAAAATTGTCAAATTTTCAGCCAAAAATATTGATTATTGACAAAGTAACAGAAAGTTGAACTACGCGGTTTTTGGAAGCAAAATTTTGCTCGGCTTTATTTTTTGCTACTGAGTGTAGATTCTTGTTGTCTATTTTTATTGTAGAGTTTTCGACTCTAAGCATATTGTGTTTTTAGCTTTATTTATAATGAAAGATTCATAAAAATTATATATTCCATAACTATTGAACCAGTTTAAAATTTATTTCTCTTTTAAAGATTTCAACAATGTTTACCTGAAAATCAAAATGTTAATAATGGGTAGGTCCTCCTTCGTTCTCAATCAGTTCAAACAACCTATTCGGCATACTCTGAAATAAGTTACGGCATGTAGATACTTGTATTCCTTGCCATGCAGATAAGATGGCTTGTTTCAGGTCATGAACGCTTGCACACTGCTTGTTGTCTGCATATACTTCACGTACGATCAATCCCCACATATTCTTTATCGGGTTTTGGTCTGGAGAACAAGCTGGCCATTCCATAGTTTGAACTCCATGTTTGTTGAACCACAACATAGTCGCTCTACTTTCTCTTGCTGTACTGTGTAGCCAACTCGACGATATTGCCGCAAGACTGGTAGCAAATGACTTTGGAGTATCTCAATGTGCTCCCGACTGTTCATTCTAGTGGATGGAAAAGCAATCTGCACAGTTCCAGTTTGACAAAATGCTCCCCAAACCATCAAACTACCACCACCAAAGTTACGAGTCGAAATGTAACGCTGCTCCTTTCTTAAGTCCCTCCAGTATGAAAAAATTCCATCTGGGCCATCCAGATTGAATTTTTTTTTTCTCGGAACAAATTACCTAGTGGGATAAAGGAACTTAATTAATTTTACAATAGTAAATAATGAAGATAACACACCTTACTCCAATTTCAGTTTGAACAATTCTTCGTTGCGTTCTTTCCGACAAATTTTGTTTGGGTCCACCAGTCTTGTTATTCCCATATCGTTCTGGATTTCTCAGATAATTGATTATGATGGGATGCGATCTTCCCAAACGTCTAGCAACTTCGCGAACACCAACATTACATTCACGAAATGCCAAAATTTTACCTCTTTCTTCTTCCGTCGGCATCACGTTCACGTAGCATCATTCCGGAGCATTCACAAACACGTCACAATACGATAAAATGTGAACCAAAACTGAAGCGCAATTCATGCAGATAGTTTTGTATGTATTGGTTCTATAGTTATGAAACAGCAAAAATGTGTGATTTTATTATTATCCACTGACACAGTATATCAATGGATTCAGAAGTGTTGTTCTGCATGTGAATAAATGAAACGGTAGAATTCATTCTTCATTGAAACATATCGACTTTTTAAATGGATCTATTGTTATGAAACGTAGTGTGTACACTAAAATAGGCTTTTTGGTCTGGAGAAGCTCAAATGGGGCCTGCGACGTGGTGTCGGTAAGGCAGCTGGATCTGACGATATTGGCCAACCTTTCCTGAGGAAACTGCCACCTATCGGGTTTGTTTTGGCTCTTCTTAACACAATGAATGAAGTTTGGCCATTTGGCATGATTCCAGCCGTGTGGCATGATAGGTTGGCCATTCTTACTTCCCAATCCAGGATGGATAATACTCTAACGGAAGTTATAGACCTGACTTTTATAGGAAAAAGACCTACATTTTGGTGGAGTGTCCCTCAATTTGTCCGAGAAATTTCCAAGGGCGCATGTTGGTTTACTTAAAACAGATCATACAGAATAGGAAGTTTTGAACCTTGAACGCCTGCGCAACTTCTAAACCGAGGTTGCTAGAGAATGGAATTCCGAAAAGGTCTGTTCCATTGCTTCTCATTGCGACAAGTTCAGTGATTGACGCATCCCCGATAATGTACACATAATTGTCAGACGAAGAAGTAAAAGTAGGGGTAGTCAGATGTCGAATGCAAACAGTAGTAGATGGTTGGCTAAGGGATGGTATTGATTTTGTGATTTCCCCCGAGAAGTCTAAGATCATGCATGTCTGCTTTGGTCGTACCCACAGGCCAAGGCTGCCGTACGGTTGCATCGCCGAGCTAGGGGTGAAAACAATGCGCGAGATGAAGCTTTTTGCTGTGATGATATGCGGTTTGTGAAGCACGCCAATTTAGTGAAGTGCAACGTCAACGTTAAGTAGAACGTTCTCCGGGCCCTAAATGGCCGCTATTCTGAAGCTTCTCACTGTACTTTAACCAAGATTTCATGGATCACGATCGTAGCGTGCATACTTTATGGATCGGAGTTATGGACCGGAGTTATGGACCGGGCGACATGTTTCTGCTTAAAATCCTAGAACCTCAATATAATGAGGCCTACAGAATTTTTGTGGAGCTTTTTGGACTTAATCAATAGCTTTCTTGTTGATGGAAATTGATAAGGTTCCTCTAGGGAATGTAATAACTGAATACCTGGCTACCAAAGCCATACGGTTAGTACAAGGGTACCACCGTCTGTAGGGTAAAAAAGTGATGGCTCTTAACGGGACCCACATTGTGTCAGCTTCTTAGGCTGTGGCAACGGGTATAAGACGCGCCCCATTGTGATCATTGTGAAAAAAAAATAGATAAGACAAACCTAACGTACTCTAAAAACTCGCTTCACAAAACTAAAACAAAAAAAGACACCAACAAAGGAATCATACACAATTTCAAATCAAAAGTAACTGAACACATTTTCAACGAAAAACACAAATTTTAAGACATATCACAAACCCTTGGAAACTTAATGTAGCATAAAGCGTAGAAATTTACAATCAAAATTCCAAATAAAAAATACAATGATCAAGGAAACGAGTATTCGTGGCTGTTTAAATTTATACCTGCATCCCATAAACAACACACCACACAACACAATAGCAATAAACCACCTTACTAAATTGATATTCGTAGCTGTTTAAAAATCTTTTAACCTACACAACATTCCTACACACTACACGACGCTACAACAATTGACAACCTACCGATCAAGTAGGAATTAATAGTTTTTACGATACCTAAACACATAACAAGTTCACTTAACGGGCACAACATTTTAGGTACACAAAAATCTACTATAAATACTAGACCTACTGCGATGTTCTCTCCCGTCGAGCACTTCAACACTGAAGAAGTCTGTAAGTCGCAGACGAAATAAGCCTATCTGTCAAAAGATAAGTTTTCTGTAGCGGAATTTAACGGAGTTTGCTCGCGTTTACTAGTGATAGTTTAAAAAAAAGTTTTTCAGTTTTTCATTTGTATAGAAAAAAGTGAGCAAGTTAAGTGGTGATTGAAATTGTCCTAGTTCTCCAATAACTTATTCTTTTGCTATTTAGCTTGATCTTGTTCCTTTACTTGAATTCTCTGTTTCTTTCGTTTATTCATGTCCTTTTTCTCATTCTCTTTCTTACTTATTTCGTATTCTCTCTTTCGCTGTTAGCACAGGAAAGTATTGCTTCGAGTAGTTGCGATGTGGGGTTGGCGAAAACTTCAAAAACTTTGACAGTCGTCGAATGCGTTCCGGATTAGAATTCTTTCCCGCATCCCGTGGAAAAATTTCTGCGTCACCAGGTGGCTTTTTACCAAAATCGGTAAATTGTTGGTTCGCAGATATCATTTCATGAAGAATATTCTGATCCAGATGCAGTAAAATTAAAAATGTCCACTGAAAAAAATCTATTGTAGCTAATTGAAAAGTTTCTTCGTCTATTGTTTTTGAAATTCTGTTACCTGTTACCTGTTACCTTGAAAATCATCGGCTTCCGGGACGCTCCTCCATCTCAATGAGTTAGTTGACTATTTTTCTCCGCTCTGGTAAGATCCTGAAATGTTTTTTGTTTTGCCATATATCATTGCACGGAATGTATTAACCTCACTTTTCTGACTGTTCAGGGAGCTTGTTTACAAGGTGTTAGATGTTGGAATATGCACTGGTGTCAGTTATCCGGCAATTTAACTTCAATCTTTAAAAATTTGTAGCACAAAATCTCAAACCGAGATTATCAAAAATGAGTCTATGTGGTTTATGAACAGGCCCTTTCCATGTTATGTTAAATTTTCTTAGCAGAAAATGTGTCACATACCTATTTATACCGTGTCCAATATATTCTCATACAAAATAAAACTCTATTTATTTCAAATCGATAATCCAGATTTTATTGATAACTTTACCCATTATATCGCAACATAATACTGATCAACTAAAGCATATGTTTTGGAATAACACCGCCTTTAATCTACTTGACCAGCTCCAGACGTTTTTCAACACCGTTAGGCGGCACGCACGACTTCCATCGGCATTTCGTCCCAAATTTGTTTGATTACGGTTTTGAATTGGTTCATATTAGACGCCCTGTGGTCATTTACCTTCGCCAGCATGTATGATCATGTGAAATAATCCAAGGGATCTCGAATCAAGATCTTGTAAACTAGGAGGCCATTCATTCTTGTCCAAAAAGTCGGTCAAATTTTCTCGGCACCAGCCCTGAACGAGATTTGCAGTATGCGATGGCGCTCCGTCCTTCTGAAACACATAGTGATCATCACCAAACACCTCTTGTACATATGGCTTGACAACTTTCTCCAAAACTACCGTTTTATAATATACGGCATTCACTTTAACGCCTTTTTCGATGAAAACCAGTGGTAATTTGCCTCGCTTGCAAATTCCTCTCCAAACCACCACTGACGCAGCACTTTGGAACCGTGGAATATTCCTATCACTCTCTGGATCAGTTCTCGAAGAAAGAGCTCACAATCTGTCGTTCTGGACATTGTGGGATTGTTGCAAGACGAATAACTTTTCGTCGGAAAAGATAAATTCTTCCCCACCGTGCCGTGACAAAAGCAAACTTGCTCTTTCGAGTCGTTTTTGCTTGACAGATTCCGAAACTCCGTGAACATCCGTGAGGTTTTTCAAACTTCTGAAAATAGCGCCCTATCAAAAACTTTTTTTATCACCACAACACGAAACTCCATCATCGCTGGTGGAAGATAAACACCGAATGAAAACAATCGGACAAAACCTAAAAGCTTTTGTATAAACATAGTGCAAAACAACACCAACACATACGTGAAGCATGTTGAGTAGTTGCACGACACCAATGCAAGGAAAACGTGCATAAGAATATATTGGACACGGTGTATTTAATTACACGGTGAAGCAAACTCCGTCAAAATTGAGTGAAGCTTCTGCTGTTCATCGCTGTTCATTTTATCAAATGAACAGTCCTTAGGGGTATTTTTTAAGTTTAAACTGAATTTGAAAATTCGAATCTATTCAAATCTTAAATTCCATGCTATTAAACAAACATTTCATATCATATGATACTAAGAAAAAGTTTACCTAAATTTTCAAACGATTTAGGTTTTTGTTTTAATTTTTCAAATAACCAGTTTTGTTGCATTATAAGACTATCGATTCACCCCCAAAACATCGCAAATGTTACAGGGTGATTTAAAAAAACCGAAACTCATCTACTTCTACTCCCTCCTTCGTCTTTGCATATTCCATTTTTGCGCGGTGAGTTCCCTTCGCTCTACCGGAGAGCATGAACTCCCCCTTGAACGGTTATCTGCTCGACAACCGCCGAACGGTGTATGTGTGTGAGGCTGCAGATCCTTCTTTATCACCGACGACGGTGGAGCGCATTTTCCGGGGAGCATATCACGCACTGCGCTCCAACTGCTGGTCTCAGTTTCGTTTGACACTCCGAAAAGTGAACAAAGCAGCGGCCGAGTCTCTCGACAGTAAGCGTGTCCCGTTTGCTTCCCTCCCCCCGGAGCAGTATGTGCAGCAGCCCTAGAGGAACAGATAATGGAATGAAGGTACATGGTATGGCCCTGCGGTCGTTTTACTAATTAGTGTTGTATGCGGCAAGAACTCGGAAACGGAACGGAAAAAACTGTGTTCCCGGAAGTGTGTGTGTACGTGCGTTTGGACCCGTGGGCCAATTCCCCGAAAAAGAGCAGTGTAGAAATTTGGAAGTATCAGTCTGGCAGCAGGCTGGAATCAGTGGATAACGATTTGAACAGGGGACGATACGTTTTTACTCGGTCGGTTTGTGGCAAAGAAAGGACTTTGGAGCGGTTTTCGGATGTGATGTTTTCTCCTAGGGGTTAATTTTTTGAGGAAAAGTGGATTTTGAGGCTGAAACATGGGCCGTAAATGGAAGGAGAAAAGGTTTCGTTACGTATCCTGATCTAGCGAATAGCAATGGGTTGCTGTGGCAGTGAAGATTACTCTGACGAGATATAAAAATGTGCTACAGAAGGAAAGACGATTGATTTTTTTCAACAAGGAATTTCCCTTTCTTTCTCTGAACTGCTTGATGAAAAAAGCGTCAAAGACGATGGGATGGGTAAGCGCCAAGATGGTTTTTGACAGTGAAAAATTGTGAAAATTGTCTGCACACAGAGAAGAAGCGGCAAGCAAGTGTGAGAAGAAGCAGTGGCAGCAATGAAATACGGGATTCCGGATTGCCTCTCGCGATTGAAGCTACGGAATTTCGCTCTTTTGGTGTAGTGATGTGGAGGTTTTTGAGATGAGAGCCCGCGGAGAGGAATCTCTTTTGATAACAAACGAGATGGATAAAGGAGCTGCATAAGAATTTAGCTTTCGGCGCTTTTCCGATCCCTCTGTTTTTCTTTCTTACCCTTGAAAACGCAATAATGATGTACCTTGTCAAAGCATCGTGAGGAAAAACTATCGATCCCCGGTGGGGTCGGAGCTGACACCAAATAAGAATAAGGCGAAACAAAAAAAGATTAGTATAAAAGATAAAACAATGTTTCTTAGTTGAAAGTTTCAAAAATTCAAATCTTCATATGTACACATAAATCAGTGCAAGAAACGAGCAGTGAGTGGAAGACGAGGGTGAAGAAACCACGCGCACGGATTGGTGAGGATAAATGAAAGTTTGTTCGGTTCGGTGGAAAAAGCAATCTTCTCGTTGTACAGTGTTTCTGCGGGGATTTATTTTACGAGTCACGGACGTGCTTGTGCAATAAGTGTGGTGGCAGTGAAACATACAAAGTTGGAGATCCTTAATCTCCGGCACAACAGTGCAGTTTGCTCTTGTAGAGCCGACATTGTCCTGAGACGGCATCCCTTTTGATTCGTTGGGGAGCGCAACTGCTGAGGAATTGCTGTGGCGCTGGATCGTGTGTGCCATCTCGTAAGTAGTAACAGCCAGTGAATATTCGGTTTATGCTGAGAGCGAATGTGGTGAGGGGGGGCGAATGAATGCAGTGGGTGATGCAGTGTTGCCAGGTTCAAAGGAATGACGATTAATTAGAAGCGACTGTTTTTAGTCATTATCAAATGCTTTTGAGTGTTGAAATGGATTTCCGTGCTATTGAAATGGATGTAATATATTCAGCCTATAAGACAAACCATGGAGAAGTTTGATAAAGGATTTTGGGTCAATTCGTAAGTTTGTTTAGATAAATATACTGAAATGTTTATGTACCCCAAAAATGACAATTCAATGTGGTCTGTCACTGAGGGTCTTGAGAGAAATTCCTAATGATTTTGAAAATTTCCTAGTGTTTGTTTTATTATGAAACCCTGTACGAACAAATGTTATATCGGACAAAATAGTTGCAATCATCATTAATAATTGTTCAAAATTCTATGCATTAGCCCTTCTTCAAAAGTAAAAAGAAATTTGAAAGGAAAGACAACCGTAAGCCCGGAAAAAAATAATCATGAACGTATTTATCTAGTATATATACTTGCCTAAAACGTATAAAAAAATCTATAGTAAAAATCACATTGCAAATACAATAGAATCCATTGTAGATCCATTGTAGGTTCTATTGTCTTATAATGGTAGGATGTTATACTTATTGTGTTCGACCATAGAATCTATTGTGGAAGGAAATTTCACAATAGTAAAGGAAGGTGGTTATGTACATTTACAATTAAAAAAAGCGATTGTTTTTCTCGATCAATTTAATTTATTTTATTGTTCTTTTATTCATATCCAAAATTCTAGATATAATAGACTTAATTGATTATGTATTATGATGACAATAGAATCATTTTAATTTAAATATACATAAACAGTTTGGTTTATTGTCCTACACACTAAGAAATTATGAATTTTACACGAGACGTAATGCATGTTTGTAAAAAGTCCGTTCCCCGACTTTTTTCGTGTAAAATTATGTCTTTTGTAACTGATACATACGCAATTCGACGAAATATGCGTTTGATTGAATTTATTTTCTCATCTCTTTTAACTCATTCTTATGTGTTAAAGGACGCTTGCATGTGTCGGTCTCAGGGGACAGAAATTTACTTGTCATTTTGGTAGTGTGTACAACAACATGGATTATAACTTTTTAGTTTTGTATTGTAATTTTGTTGTGAATTTTTTTTCCGGATTAGCGTTTCATCTTCATAAAAAATCTGTCTCATTCATCGTGAAGTTCGATGCTTATTTGATTTGATATTTTAGGGTCAATAAAAAATAACCTATAGCACTTTTCTAAAAAACAACAAAATGTTTTCTAAAAAGAGGGCAATGAAATCAGGTCATCTATACAATGGAAAGTAAACAAACCGAGTTTCTTATTTCTGGTTGATTGAAAGTAATTGAAAAAACTACAAGTTTTTGGTGACGCATTTTTTGACACATTTTTATCTTTTGAGTGAAGAATCAAATATGTTTTTCATAGCGCATGCCTACAGAAAGAGATCAAATAAGATGTTTGATTACAGAAAGGTGACCAACAGGCTTTGACATTGCTTAGGGGAAGACAGAAGGCAGCTGGCAGGAAGTCAGGTGGTAGAAAGTGTTTTATCATTTCTTTTTTTGTCGTATACTTTCGACCATGCATGGTTCTGAAATGTTAAGGGCCACTATATTGCCAAAGATAACATAATGCAAAAAGATACACGACTCTTGCGATTCACAGGCGACACCAATAGCGCTGCCTGGTGAGCAAAAATCCAACTAGTACACTATTAATATGATGCGTGTAAAATGTCAATCTCAACGTTAAACTCAATTGACAGTTACATCTTTTTCTCGCCGAATACACGCTCATCCGGCTTTACCGAAAATTAAGTAGAGGTAAACCAAAATCATAAAAAAAATGGAGCTACTCAAAATTGAGTACCCGGGTGTAAACCAAAATTTCGGTAAACCTACAACTTATTTGGTTTTGAGTTATTTTACTATAAAATGTAGTTGTTATTGAAATTGGGTGAAATGTTGTAATTAAAATAATTTCAACAATCAATAAGCAACTTGTGATTTGAAATTGGTTCACTGTTGTACAGGGGGCGGCGGAAAATAATGCGAAAAATTGTTCTATTTATTTCAAATCCTATTTTCAACTAATTCAAGCAATAATATAATATCAACATTTTTGAGGGCAGTTATCTTTATAAAGTCCTTTTAAACAAATTTATTCAATGTGTTCTCCATTTTTATTAATAACATCCTCGAGCCAACGCCGGAACGTCTTTCGGACGTAGTACTCTGACATTGACTGCCATGTGCGTGATGTTTTGCAGGCTCGTGCTTCTACATATGCCCAAACCAACGGATTAAGATCTGGACTACTGGGGGCCACAAATCTTTCGGCCAAAACTTCATGTTATCGTTCAACCATTGTTGGGTTCGATTGGACGTGTGACACGGCGCTCCATCCTGCTGTAGGATAACGTTTTGGTCCTCGGAGAAGTTGGCCTTCACCCAGGGAAGCACTTGGTTCTTTAAAATAACGATATACACTTTGGTATTGATTTTAACTCCAGCTTAAATGAAAACAGGCGGCATTTTCAAACCGTTGGACGCCACCAAGCCAAACATCATGACACCAGCCGGATGTTTGGTTTGAAATTTGAATTTCACTTTTTTCGGAACGTTCTCCATTTTGTGCAGTGAAATGAACCGGTCCGTGTGGCTGTTGGCCACAGCATCGATGCTGAAAAGGTTTTCGTTGGAGAAAAGGATTATCATTTTTTCCTTCTTCAACAAGGAAAGCAATCTCTTGGAACGAGTCACTCGTAGTTCCTTGACCCAGTCCATAATCAAGTGGCGTTTCACTCTGGCTCTGAAAGATGCATGCAGGTCTTCTTTGATGATGCTCAGAAATATTGGCTTCCTTTGCAAGTTTTCTTATGGAACGCACCGGGTTGCGAGCAATTTTTGCACGGACCGATTTGATCACGTTCGACGTGCGTGCAAAGCGCGGACGTCCGCTTCCCGGCTTCCGCTGCTTAGGATCATCCTGCAGGGACTTTTTTATGCGGTAAACTGTTGCCAAATGACACCCTACCACCTTGGCAATCTCTTTCGGCTTCTTCTGGGCGAGCAACAAACTGGTGATAACTTCTTTCGCGAACATTCTGATGAATTTGCAATAAAACAAATAGAATGTTTGGATGCAGCACGTGAAAGTAAACATAAACAAATACACTTTCGACAGAAATTATTCACTAGCTACACGAATTTACCCAATACTCAAGTTTGAACATTTTCGCATTATTTGCTGCCTCACCCTGTAGAACCCCTTGGTCCGAATTAAATCTGAAGCCCGCACCTTGCTGTACATATTTGCGCCTTTGTTTTGATTTGCTGTGTTATTTCGACAGAATATTTGAGAGTGTGTTCATGTGAGTTCATTATTAGGGGCGCATTATTAAGCTTGGGATCGAGCTTGGGACCGATGTGCTAGTACTGACTGAGCCAAGAAAAAATCGTATTTGTTCGGAACCTACTGGTCTTAGAGTTAGTCTATGATAATACCACAGCCTGCTGTATTTAGGCTTTTTATTTTTCATGCTTTGAGAATGGAACTTTTTGGATATTTAGAGGAAAATAGAACAAATATTATAATACCTTTCAATTTGCGGTACGTTACCGTATCCACTGCCGCTGCAATCAGCTCCATTAGATGAATCATCGTTTTTAAATTTGAATTTAGTAATTTTCTCACCTCACTTGGAAAAATGCGGACTGACGCTGACGGGTATTCACTGTAGTCTAACAGGTTAATAAAATTGAACAAAATATATGGAGAACCGTGTAAGATTTACCCATTTTCATAAATCGCCTTACCCATCGTTTGACTTTTTAGCCTGTTTTATGAAAATGGGTACAAGTTAGTAAATATTGAGTAAATCCAAATGAGTGTGTAAACCAGCGACACAACATTTCCGCAACAAGAAAATCTACAATCTTATTTTAGATAGGCTTATCTGATTTGATCGATTTTCTTTATACACATTCTTTTTCATCAATATCTCAGCTACAAAACATGTATTTTTCAATATCTAATAGTTAAACAGATTCTGTTATCGAACTATCTGGCCTATTTGAAACGAAATACGTTTGAATAGCTGTGGTTTGTAAAAGAGAAAGACGATGAAGAAAATCTATCATCCAGATAAGCCCATTTGAAAAAACTTTCTAGAAATAAAATCGCTCAGAAACAAGATCAATGTCCTCAAAAATGTTATCCGTGCTTTTACATTCTGTTGCTCTTTCGTACAACATCATGTCTTCTGGCAATAGTCCAAACAAGCTGATGGATGATGGTGTTTGTTCACATATGAACAACCCCCAGAATGAAATAACATTTTAGTTGTTTTTCACTCAAAATTCTTCTCAAATTGTTCTCACTTTTCTGAGGTGAAAATGGTAAATCGAAAACAAATTATTCAATCCAAAAGTATAATATTAAAATGAGAGAAGTTGTATTGGAATTCCAAAATATTCAAAAGTGCTTTCGCTGCATGCATTTGTTTGTGGTTTTGTGTGAATTATAATTTAAATATGCGTTGATTCCGGAGGACGCGTGTTTTCTTTTGTTGAATGATCTAAGACATACACAATAAATCTTTTTTATTCAGAGTTCTATTTTATGAGGTTTTTTCTCAACAGAGTTTGTCTCTAGCACAACATATGAAAAAAATTGAAGTCTTGTATCTTTTTGCATTATGTTATCTTTGATATTACTCTGAAGTTGTGACATTACCATCGAGCAATCCTATGGCAAGGGTAGCATGTCAAACTAAACGGTCCGTTTTAGGGCAATGAAATGATTTCTTAGGAGTTAGTAATAGAATTTTCAAACATATTGAACACGTTACTGGAAAAAAATCGACTTTGGACGTTTCTAATATACAAAATACCACTGAATTTGTTGTTGTTCATTATTTTGCCTTCCAGGGAAGGCTATCAAATTTCTCTCCCAAAAAGACATTCGATTATATTGGAAATCGAACTCTTGATCTTTCGGGTTGGAAAACTGACTCGTTTACCCATTACGCTGTAAGACCACCCAAAAAAGGCAGATTACTGTTCAGACATCTTGATTTCCTAAAATTTGTTTATAAAACTAGAATAATGACATGCGTGTTTTTTTTTTGGAGACGCATAATACTGAATTTGATATGTTTTTATTCTGGTCACTCATGAAGTTTTTCAGTTATTATTTTTAAATGTTGCCAATTGCTTTTTCAGTACTGGAATTTTTAAAACCAGTTTTCTTTAGATACATGTTATTTCAATCTCAATTTTGAACTACATTTGTATTTTTAGCAGATTATAACTATCTTAAGAGTTTTTTTTGACTTGGTGTCAGTTGCAAATTGTCTATCAGTTTCTTTTTTTGTTTTAATTTATTTATTTATCGCCGGCCTATTTCCTCACATGGTGAGAATCACCGACGCCAGGGAGACGACTCCACCACCTGGACCCTACCTAACGACTCATGACTATGAACCGGGACCAGCGGCTTTACTTCCCTTCCGAAGGAAAACGTGACCAGATTTTTTCGCCTCAGAAAAACCACCAACGACGACTGGGATTGAACCCAGACCCACTGGGGTGCCAAGTAGCAGTCACGCTTACCACTACACCACCGACGCTGGCTGTCTATCAGTTTCATTATCACTCAAATGCCCGAAATGCTCGGTCAATACCTTCAGTTATGCGCGAATTTAGTTCCTCTCCCATGTGCTCATAAAAACAGAGTGCATACAAACTACCGCTAGAAACTATCACAAAGTTATCAGTAGTACATAAGCGCGAACCGACATGTTACTTTTGCCTGTTGAGGTGGCGGACTCGATCTACGCCGCAGTGGGACGTTAGACAAAGGTAACGTCTTTTTTTTTCCTTCTATAGAGCCAAAACACAACTGCATCCATTCATTAGGATTATTGTTGTATGACCCATATTTTATTTGGTGCAAGTCAAATATCCTGTCACAATTAAGGTGTGATGGACATTGGTTGACATATACCCCTGATCCCAGTTAGGCTCGACTTGTTTTATAAAGTCTAATACCTTACCAGGATCGTTTTGCCAAATTCGGGGGGCTCTAGTAACCCCTTTCCGAATATTGACATCCTTTGATTGAATAATGCTCCACAATTGCAGAGTATATGTTCTACAGTTTCAGTTTCAAATTGTCAAAAACGACATTCTGTAGAATGAATTCTTCCGATTTTGTTTAAGTGATACCTACTCGGGCAGTGACCAGTTAACAGACCAGTAAATACCCGAAGGTCTTGATTACTTAGATTAAGTAAGATTTGGGTTTGACAGCACTTGGTCTTATAAATTTCTTGGTTTGTCTGCATGTACCCGTAGCATTCCAGTTGGATTCTACCATGGACATTTCCCAATTTGTTATTTCAGTCGTCAGAGCATACTCTGGAACTCCACAAAATAGTTCCGGACCAATTAAATTTGATGCTGAACCTTCTCTTGCTATGCTGTCAGCTTGCAGTCATGACGAACCAGCCACCGGCTGAAAGTCTCTCAAATAAAGACAAACAACAAGCTTTTTCATTTCCTTCAATACCACAATGACCGGGCACCCAGTATAAAGTAACATCGTTCCTACTGGCCAATTGTCTTAAAGAAAGAATGCATTCCCACACTAACTTATATTTTCATGTGAAAGCTTTAAGCGCATTGAGAGCTACTTGACAATCCGAAAAAATGCAGAGCTTTGCAAATCTGTATTTCCTCGTTAAACAAATATTCACACATTCAATAATGGTTTGAATTTCTGTTTGAAATACTGTTGGACTGTCCCATTGGTATGGGAAGAAAACTCCATCAAAGTAACGTCCTTGGTTCGAGTACTACTTTATACATGCCCTTTCGCTCAATTTTCAATACTTCTATTCTATTTCCAACCTACCGTACACTGCCGGAACTTTCAACACTTTTTCGTCATCAAACAATCGTTAGAATATTATTCGTTGCATTCAAAATTAGCAAAACAATACCCAGATAGTTTTTCAATCTTTCTTTAAAAAACTGTAGCAGCTGAACGTTGTAAATCTTCGAAAAAATAAAAATTGGAAGACATAAAATATCCAAAAAATTAAAACTCTAAAAACTTAAGAAATTAAATTTTATTCAGCATATAGAAGGGTTAGTTATAAAGCGTTTTTCGGAGTAATTTTTAGAAGAACTAATAAATTTACTTACCAAAGGACTCAATAACGAACTAGCTTCAAACCATGACCAAGTACACATAATCATTGAAGTAGAAACAACAATCAACACTTTCAACCTACATCCATAAAAAATACAAGAAATCAGAATGGAAAAAGAAAATATTCTTAAAAAGACGTACATGACACAAAACAAACAAAACACTAAAGAACACAAATTACTTAAAGAATTCAAAAACAAACCAATTTGTTACTTGATATCAGGCAGAGGAAATTCAACAGTTCTCATGGACAAACAAGACTTCGATAAAATAATAACTAACAAAATACAGAACGGACCATATACAAGTGCATAAAACAGACCCTCTTCCAGAAATGGGAAAACTTGTTGAAAAAACTCTTGAAGAATATGAATCCTAGAGAGTTTGAGTTGTTTAGTGGAATAGCTGTAATCAGTCGAGTTATTAATACGAGACACTGAAGAAGTCTGCACATTTTAGACGAAATACGCGTATCTGTCAAGATAAGCAAAGGTAGTTGGAATGAAATGGAAAATACTAATTTTTCTTCTCATTTCTAGTTATGTAAATTAGAATTTTGAGGCAAATAGTCTTAGAAAATCAAATTCTTCGTTGTTCTGAATGAATTGACTTCCAAAAATTCACAAACCTGGCAATAAAATACTTGAAATCATCTCAGCTGTTGGATCATCCACCCATAAAGTAGTTGAATTTTAATTTAAAAAATTAAAAAACAAATTTCCCAGTAGTTCAATAAATAGCTCACAACATTTTGCAGACCTCGTCCATAACATAGATGTGGAAGAAGATGAAGTATGCGTTTATTTTGACGTATTTTTATTTATTTCCTAGTATTTCAGTGAAAGATACCTTAGAATTATTAGAAAATTGGTTCTTCGCGCAAAACGACGATTTGTCATGGTAGAAAAAGTACATTCGTACATAAAACTTACGCAACTTAGAATGGAAGAAAATTATTTTTCTTTCAGGAATAAATATTATAAACAAATGAAAGCTGCCCTTGTTCTCCTTTTTACAGCGAAACTTTTATAGCAAATTTTGAACACCAGTTAGAAGATACAAGTCCATTAACTTATGTTGATGATGTATTTAGCATTGTAAAGAAGGATCTCTTACCTCTTACTCAAGAATCAATATGTAACACCCAAATATTTACTTATGATATTGAACAGTAAAGAAAAACCATGGACCTACTTGTGACAAAAGAACAATCTAAACTCACATTTGAAATTTACAGGAAATCGACGAGTGAACAAAATGCAACATCAATTACTCACACCAGTACAAAACAGCTTCCTTCAATCACACGATACACATAATACAGACATTGTTACTAATTCCAAACGGCATAACTGATGAATTTGTTTATATTTTTGAGACAGCAAACTTTAATGATTACACACAACAAACAATACAAAACATAAATACAATAAAAATCTCAACAACAATAGAAAAAATCACCTACCACATTGACAGAAACACAACCCCAACTTATAAGATTATCAATGACATCCCGACCAGAAGGGTATAACATAAAAATAACAAAATTATAACAAACCTTGTTATGACAAACTGATTATGATATAAATGTGTTAAAGACGTTTTCATCTGAATAAAGGTGTAACACACTTATAACAAATTAAGTTATAATGTCCCACGAGATACAATCTTCGCAAAGAAGGAAATTAATTATAATACTTGTTGATAGGATTTTGCTACATCGTAACAAAACTGTTACAAAGTTTGTTTTGTTTATTTTATATCTTTATCTTACTTTGCTATAATTTTGTTATCCCTTGAGGATTTTTTGTTACAATTTCTGTTATTTTAACAACATCCGCGATCTTAATTCTAAAATTCTCTGTTATAAAAAGTAACGTAATTTAATAAGAAAACTTGATATAATTGTGTTGTTTCCTTTTGGTCGGGATATGACAATCACACTGAACATTTACGGCCAATTCTTAGAAATTTTGGGTTTGAAATAGTTTCACTAGTAAAAATAGCTAACTTCTAACTCTCTTCTAAGATCTGCTGAAGAGTTTTCAGTCATGACGTTGACTAACTTCGATAATTAAATTAGGTTACGAATTTAATGAGCGCATTAACAAGTCCCAAACTATCTATTACTTTTACTACTATTACTGTTCGGAATTGTATTCTCCACAATCATGGCAACACTGATAATCACCGTCTGGTGATTCTTCCACGACGATTACTGTGTGTGAGTGACCCTACGACAAGGACACGCGCGTGCAGACCTACTTACTCCGGTTTGAGTGGGCCATCCTCTCCTGAGTTGCGAGCTGTTGTGTATTGAGTACAGTAGGTATGAACCAGTTCGAGTGGATGTTTGAACGTTGAAGGAAACTGTTTTTGCACGACTACGACAACAACGGAGGCGACCTTTTTCGCATTGATATCTCACAAGCGTCGGGTCTGCAGTTGTATGTGAGCGCTGTATGTAGAGTAACTTGGTGGTACAACTGCAGGAGGGATTTTTTTTCGCTTCTAGATGGCAGGAAGAGGACGGTCGACACCACTCCATGCTGTTGGCCTGATGCTGCTTTCTGTCAGAGGATTTCACTGCTCAGATGGTGTTACTGGTGCGAGTTTATTATAAGCAGAAAAATTACGAGCCAGATTGTTAAAGCAGTTTTTCTCCCTTGAGAGGAAACGAGTAGCAGAATCAGCATCAGCATCACAACTGAAAGGAAATACATCACACCGGTGTGGCGCTAGCTGCTGCTACTCCGAAATGGTGAACCAGAGTGATGAGTAGTGAGCTGAGCAGGGAGTTGGAATGAAAATGTTCAATTTCATGCATCTATATTCCGGAAAATTTTAATTGAAAAAGTTTTCTTGCTGCGATCACATTTTTTCCCTTGAGAGAAGGAAATAGAGAGAGAGAGAGAGAGAGAGAGAACGTATCGGAGTGTGTGTAATCTACGACAGAGACAGAGTGTGTAATGTACATGGCATATATTCTGCATTCAGTAACGATTTTAGTGATTGTTGTACAAGAGCGAAATAAATAAATTTCTAAACAGTTCACAGCAAGCGTGCGAATGGTTTTTGAAATGAAAACGGGTTGCTGTGATGGGTTGATAAGCAGCTTTTCCTGAGAAATATTTTTTTCTCGAACAGTAATATTATCATCACAAGGTGCAGTAAGAGAAAATACGACAATCAATGGTATTTCTTTCATTTCCCATTTTCAACTTATTCAAGCAATAGTATCAATCGAGTTCAGGTATCTTCATTAGATCCTTGAAAACAAACTTACTCGCTGTATCTTCCATTTTTTATCAATGACATCTTCAAGTTATTGATTTTATTACCAACAGCAATGAAAACAGTCAGCATTTTCAAACCACTAAGCAAATATTATGACACCAGTCGGATGTTTGGGTTGGAATTTGAACTTCACTTTCTCCGGAAAATCCTCATTTTTTTGGTTAAATGAACCGGTCTGTGGGTCTGCTGGTCACAGTTTTTCACGAACAGGATTATCATTTTTTCCTTCAACAAAACAAACAATCTTTTTGAACGAGTCACTCGTAGTTCTTTTACCCGCTCCGTATTCAAGCGGCTTTTCCCTTTCACATGTCTTCGCACATCTGAAAACAATTCCGGAGAAATTTGTGAAATGGGCGCATCTGCTTTTGTAAACAAACATTAAAATTGACGAATTCTCACGAATTTCTTAAACAAAGATAACAATAGGCTTCCTCTAGCCTACTATGGTCTTAATTTTTCAAGTTGAGCTTTTATTCGCTATGAAGATTGAACTCAAAAAAAAAAAATGCAACGCAGTTTTTTGTGTATAATTTTTTATTGCATGAATTGATGAAATTTTAGGTAAAACTAGTTTACATGTGCAAAATTTCGTCACAATCTGTCAAGTGGTTATCGAGATGGCTTCCAAGCAAGAGGTGCTTCCACAAAAAATTATAGGCAAGTTCGTTCAAAATCCAGGCCAGCCCCACATGTGGATCGCGAAACAGTTGGGAATCTCTACCCTGCATTGGGTAGCTTGGTTAAAGATTATGTTCCTGATCTACTACTGTTCAAATGCTTCTTTGCTCGGTTTCAAACTTGTATCTTTCAATTTCAAAGCCTGCCGTTACCCTATACGGAACTATCAAAACTTTCTCTTCATTTCTATTCGTTCTAGCAATAAATTACTGTCCATTCCTAAAGCTTCACATGGTGATGAGAAATTATCTGCTTCTGATAAAATTCATCAGTTGGGAATCGACAATTCAAACGTATCTCGTTTGGTAAAATTGTTCAAGGAGCCCTTAGCGGCCCAGTGGCGTGCTGGCAGCGTAAGAAAGACAACCGACTCTGTGAACGTAAATACGATGCGAGATTATTTCAAACGCAAACCGAACCATTAGATTCGGTTCGTGACCAACAATGTTAATTCTTACGTCCAGCAGACAATGAAGCGGGCTGGACTTCATATCTTCAAGGTTAGTAAGGCGCATTTACAAACCGATAAACAGAATACGGTGGCTGAATCCCGCGCCAAGAAGCTATACCGTGAGTGGTTGATGCAGCCGAAATGCATCGTAGTGGACGGCGAGACGTACATTAAAGTGGACGTCAACCAGATCTCCGGTTTCTGGAGTTTTTCGTCGGCAAGTCCCACTTGGATTTTCCGGAGAAGTTCTGGAAGAAGAAGGTTGACAAATTTTCCAAGAAGTGGTAGGCGATCTGTGGATGCGGCATATTCAGCAAGCCGTACATACCGACAAGCACCATCAACGGGCAAATATATAATGAAGATTGCCTCCAGAATCGCCTGCAGCCGCTCCTCTGGTCCCATGAAGCTGACACTTTGTTTTTGCCGGATTGATGCCATTTCGCGAAACCGCTGAAGGAGTGTGCAGGCATTTAGCTTAGGAGGGGAGGTTGAAAAACAAAAACATAGTTAGCATAGTTTCAAAAATATCCGACTTAAGGACATACGGGATCAAGTCCCTATCACTACGAAGTTTTCTAAGCACAATCCTCAAATACTATTAGGACTTCAGGTGTGAAATTTTCAAGAATTATTTGCTTCACTGGAGCATCAATTGGTTAGCAATTAGGGCGTTGTTTGTTTTACTTTGTTTGTGATTTTTTGTCTCAAAAATCGTGAAGTGATAATTAACCTTACCTTTAAATCTTATGGAAAAAGGACTCCTTCCAGTTTCACCTTAAAATGAATTTTGTGTGACCATTTTTGTCTGTTAATTTTTTTTCGAGTTCAACCTTTAAAACGTAATTGAAACGTCGATTGAACTGTTAGTTTCCATAAGCAGATTTTCCCTTTTCGCAAATTTCTGCGCAATTCCGATGTTCTGGCGCTTAGAAAAAAATGCTCTACGGAACAGTTAAGCTTAGGAAGCCAACGTTGAGCATAGATATGTTAACCTACCGTTAGGTACAAATTACTTACTTTTGGGTAGGATTCTCCCCAGAACGGTAGATTAACGTTATTATACCCAACGTTGGCTTTCCACAGTTAACTGCTCCGATGGGTAATTTTCTAAGCGTGTAAACAAAAAAGCTGTCACCAGAAATGAGTCATTAGTTACACAAATTAACTCAATGTTACACTAAGGCAAATAAATTTAAGAACCTCGTAAGGTTCAACTTATGAACGATGCTTTGGAATTTCATAAGGCTGACTTATGAATGGACTTTGTTTCACACGTCGTTGTTTTTGTACGCCTTTAAACTTTCCTGATTACAATATTTCTATTTTTTCAACATCATTATATTGCGTAAGGCAAATTTATGAAATTTACATAGATTTCTTATATATCATATAATCATAATGTAATCTTATGAATATCGAAAGTTCATTTTGCTAAGGGTAAAGTTTAAACAATTTACAATTTTTCCTGTCGTAATTAAATTAATATTATGTTTATCACCATTATTTTTTAAGTTATAGATTTTTTTACTTTCTAATCAGGTCAAGGTCAATTTACCCTAAGTTGTTTACATAAGTTGTTTCCATTCTATTCGGTCCATGGCTGCACTTCGCCAGCCTTGAAGTTGTTCGTTGCGCGCCACATCTTCTTTTGCTCGTTGAATCGTAACCGCGAATCGTTTTATCAGGGCTGTTGTCCGACATTCTAATGAGATGTCCAGCTCATCTTAGTTTGCCAATTTTTAGCCGTGTGAACGAAGAGAGGGTCTCCCAGCAACTGATGCAATTCATGGTTCATACGGCTCTTCCGCTTACGTTTTCCATCTACACTCCACAGAAGAACGAAACACATTCAGTTCACATTCAGATTTTAGCGTCCTTTGAAGTCCAAAGTAAACACGTTTGTCAGCCATAATGTTTCTTTATATTTCTCGGCTGGTGTCATTATTAGCGGTCGCCAATAAGCTTAGATACACAGAAAAAAATCTGAATTTTCATTGTGATGCAAATATCGGAGCGTGCTAAAAAGTTGTACTTCATGTCTTTAACGCATTAATGGCAAGCTCAATCCTACTAGTTTCATCCTTAAGTTCAATGTATGTTTCCGCCATCTTCTCAAAACTGCGTGCTACGATATCAACGACATCGGTGAAGCCCAAAATTTGGACGGACTTCTTCAAGATCGTACCACTTGCGTCTATCCCCACTTTTAGCATTACACCGTCCAATGCAATGTTAAATAGCAAACACGACAATCCGTCACCTTGCCGCCAACTTTTTCGAGATTTAAAGGGACGTATAAAAAACATATTGCAACCTAGATTTACTTTTGGGTAACTTTATAGGAAAATTTTTTTTCTGAATAATTCCACAGTGGAAAAAGGGTGCTTATGTCATCCATTTCTACTTTTCATTATCTCTTCAATATATCTTGAAAATGAGAAGAAAGATTAGTAATTTTCATCTTATTCCAACTACGTTTACTGCTTATCTTGACAGATACGCGTATTTTTTCTACAATGAGTAGACTTCTTCAGTATCCTGTACAAATTCTCGACAGGATTAGTATCCGACACTGAAGAAGTCTGCACATTGTTGACGAAATACGCGTAGCTGTCAAAACAATCAATAAAGGTAGTTTAAATTAAATGGAAAATACTAGTTTTTCTTCTCATTTTCTAGTTACACGTATTCCACTAAAAACTCACGGTCACTAGACGTCTTCAATATATTTTCATTAAATTCATGGGAGTTAATTAGTACATAATCAAGCTGAAAATGGAAAAATAAAGATTGCAAACTGTCGATGGCATGCACATTTATTTTTGTTAGGAATAAGTTATAGATATTCTTCTACCACAAAATTGCTAATAAATTCGACATCTGTCTATTTGATACTAATAAAGAAAATATGTGTAAACATTGTTTACATCGGATGCATCGGTAGTTGATTGGTCCAATGTTGTTTACCTGTGTGGCGATATTAAAAGTAGTAAGTATCTGATTAAATTTGATTTTTCATAACTCACTATCATCAATTTCTGTTGAGGTTTAAATTGCTTAAATTTTTTAAATAACTGCTTTTCAAATGGCTCGTTATCTTTTGCTTGACTTTCAACCATACCAACTTGATTACATAGCGCATTGAGTAACAATTCTGTTCAGCCTTTGTTCAGCTTTACGATACATCGCTAAACTTATTTCACAGAATGTCGGTTTATTTTGTAGCTTTGTTGCCGATTAAGGTCGATGTCACTTGATGTTTAGAGTAGAAAAGATATTGTCCCGTTAGTACCCGGAAACAAGGGGTTTCCAACAAGCTTTGAAGTGACAAATAATCAGAGATTACTTTTATTTTCTCAAAGTAATCATATAATCGTAGGTAATCACAATAATCAGGAGTAACTGTAAGTAATCATAAGTAATCTTAACTAATTTCAACATAATCCAATTTTTTGGAGTATTGATATGGCTCAAGCAAATCGGTATCGGTGCATGCTGATGTATAGCAATTAAACAAAGTTCTTCATTTGGTTAAAACCAGCTACCAGCTGATTTTGAATTTGTTTTTTTTAATAAAATTTAATTGTTACACTTAATTGCATTGATTACTGCTTGAAATTGTGAGCAATTCTTTATGTCGTCCTATATCTCGATTTCTGTCGTAGTCTTCTTTGGTATTGTAGTTCTACGCACAGCAGGTCCTATGGTACATTCTGTCAGAGGATCGAATTGAATGCCAACAGCTTTGAGATAAGTCATGGCATCGAATTTGGCACCTTTTATCATGTCTACCACTTCCAAATCCGGATCTCTTCAGGAACGTAATAATCTCGATTTATCATGGAATTCCTATGTGATAAAAATATATCTGATAACAATAAGAAGTCGCACCTTTTTATTCTATACAATGACTGAAGAACCGAGAAGTTGGCGACTGTTGAATATATTGAACTTATAGACCGCATTTTAATAAAAAAAAATGTTTCGTTTCATCGTTTATGGAAGACGCCTTCTTCGCGCGCAGACCGATAATTAAAACTTTCAACGCGTTTTTCTCAAAACAGCATATTTGGAGTTTATGCCGGTGATAACTCGAAAACTAATTATTCGATTAAGATGACTTAAAGGATGTCTTTATTATAGTATTACCTTCTAGATGAATTAAAAATAATTGTAATATTTAATTCTTATATATGGAAAAATGTGACAAAATGGCGGAAAATGTGGATTTTTTCAAAAAAGCTTCGCCAAAAATGCAAATTTTATTTTTTAATTTATATTTTTAATTCATCGACTTCAATGTAGTTAATGTATTTTTTTGGGTTAGCAGGTTTCAGATCAAAACTGCGTACAGGAGAGCCGGCATATGCAAAATACATCGACTTTTTCAACGCACTCTAACGGCCGCCATTTTGTTGAAGAAAAAAAATGAAAAAACTCTTTTTGCTTACTACATGGATACACTTATAATTGTAAAAAAAATCGATTGGTTTGAGTTAAAACTTCCCCTTGAATTTTTGTTTTCAAAAATGGGTTTTTTTTACTCGTTCTTACTGTATATCCCCCCTTAAACATAACAAGATTTTAACGTAATCTATTTTATAAAACGAGTTAATGATATGTTATGTAAAAAAATAGTCATAGTTCGAGCACTGACAGACTAAACCCCGAAAAAAATCGGAAATGGATAAGATGAACGTTCAATTAAAATTGTTTCTAAAATACACTTAAGCATTTGTCTCTTTTAGTGTCTTCCTTGATTATTTTACATTTCAAAAAGCTTGAACCGTGGTTCAATGATAGTGCGTGGGTGTGAAAATGTACATCAGAGCAGTGCGTGGTTTGCAATTGACACCGATGCTATTTATGTGCTAGAGATTTTTACATCAAACTGTTCTGAAATATTCAAGGCACTACCAGCACTCATTTCCAATGAGCACTGATCAAGTCTGGTCCTCGTGGCACCGATTCACGCGTACCCCAAAGGAAGCCAATTTGGTAAAGGTGATCAACTCGCTTTTTTTTTACCAAAACCAAGTGATCGACAGCTCATTATTTCTGGATTTTTATGTCATTATTCGTGGATTTTTATACCCGAAATCGAATCACTGACCGTCTTGATCTTCAATGCCCAACGGAATGTCCTCTGGAGAAACCTGTAATATGGATTATTTAGTTTTTGTACCAAAATCATCGTTTCAACGGCTCAATCTATGTGATTTTTCATGGTCATGATTTTGTTTGGTAGAAAATAAACCATTTACCACCATGGTCATCGGTGGCCCTAAAAATGTCCTCCGGAGAAACCCGTATTAGAGAACAAATCGAATTGCATATCAAAACTATCACTTCGACGGCTTCGTGATTTTCCATGGTCATTGCTATGTTATCACTAGAATGGGTCACTAACCACCCTAGTCCTCTAGGGCCACCGAATTTTCCCTAGAATTAACACCAAAACCTAGCGTTTGACAGCTCAATCTTCGTGATTCTTAATGGTACAGATTATTTAAGCTCAAAAATAAGTTATTGACTAACCGAGTCTTCAGTGGCCACCTGAGTGTCCACCGGAGAAACTCGTTTTATAGGAAAATTTAATTTTAATTCCAATGTCATTCGTTTGACGGCTCAATCTTCGTGATTTTATGCTTATTATTCTATTATCACTGAAATGGATCACAAAGCACTCTGATCTTTTTGATCTTCGGAATATCCCTGTAAAACCCTGGAATATCCCCGTAAATTATGGGACTATTAATTTATTACACCTAAGCCTTGCATTCGATACGCCTATTTCCATTCACTCTGGTTCTCAGTGGCTATTAAAATTCCGAAGTTTTAATTTTTTTACATCAAAAAATATGACCTACTTTAGCAAACGGACTTTTCACTTGAAAACAGTTTTTTTTCAATTAAATGATTATTAGTTTGTATGATTATTATTGTGAATGATTATTATTTTGAACATTTTGGGACACATTGGGCCCTCAATGACACTGTCCACTGCCAAGAATATAAACAAAATATTCAAAATAAACAAAGCATCGTTTGTGGCCAGCTGTATGTTATTTTTTTTTTTTCATGCAGACCTGAGTGTTAAGTCAACACTTAAAAATTGAACCCTGTTGTTTATGTGAACACATTTTCTTTGTTAATCTTTATCGTCATATTTGTGCGCTCGGAGATAAATTTGATCAATAATATGAAATGAAGAAAGCTTTTGAAAAAAATAATGATTAGTGGAGGTTAGCCACCGCCCTGTTTGAAGCGGGTGGCCACAAATGTTCACTTTTCATGATTTAATGACAGTTGTCACAGCTTGTTGAAATTTGAAGAAATTTGGTTGATATCAGTGAATTGTACTAGTACTATGAAGAAATGGAATAACGCATTTCCAGACTACTTCCTCTTCCCTCTTGTGTTTCGTCATATTTGATCAAACCCTCATGCAAACGGTCAATATTCACTACGCCTCCCAAACATATAATTTAACCAAATCTTTTCATGTTAAACATACGTTTTGTAAACGATGTCGGTCTTATCCCCTGTAAATAATGGGCTTACCCGCACTGCTTCAAGAACATCATTTTTGGATATTGATTTAATAACAAAAAGAAGTTACAAATTAACAGTTTCAAACCATACTGCAACACATGTGTTATTCATAACAATTTATGCAAGGACTTTGTGTTGAAAAAAAAAATCATAAAAGCTTCAGTTTTAAAATAATCATAAAGCTTGAGGGGCCGCGCTAACCCCCACTTCCCCTACTCATCCTGCAGCAGTGGATCGGTTTTGATATAACATATCACAACTAAATTGAATCGAACTCCCAAGAGCCAAGGTCAACAAGTGCATCACAGATTGTGTTCTTTTTTTATATTTTTCGATATATTACACCGAGCAAACTATTCGTACGACCAGCATATGTTTTGCTTCTAGAATTTCAACAAGATTCAAATATATAATAGCTATTAGATTTTCAAATGATTGTGCGTCATCTCATGAGAACACTTATTTTCATAATACCATTTGGAATGACAGATAGTTTTTAACAATTCAATACCAATCCCTTCTCCCCTTGTAACTTTGTCACGACTCAATATGAAGCTTCTCTCCCAGCCTTTAAATGCTAGGTATTTATGCTTTTCTTTGACTTTCTTTGGCATTTATGCTGTTTTTACAAATCAACAAATAGTTTTGTAAACAAAGAAACTCGAATAATATCAAAAATTCTCGTGCGCTCCCTAATATCTTCCAAGGACTGAAGATTGATCCGTTGAACGAATGGTAACAGAGTAAATATACATTTATTTATGGGTTTCTTCAGGGTATATTCCGGTGGCCACTTAAGACCAGGGTGGTCAGAGATCAATTCCAGTAATAACAGAGCAATAAGCATGAAAAATCACGAAAGTTGAGCTGTAAAACTGAAGTTTTTGGTAAAAACATTTGTTTGTTGATTTCTCCGGTGGACATTACGAGGGCCACCGATGAACAGAGTTGTTAATGGTTTATTCACAACCTAACATAATTTTGAGCACGACAACTCACGAAGATTTGATCCTCAAAAGCGTGGCTTTGGTGCAAAAACTTGACGACCAAGACGATTAATTTCCAAGTTAAAATAACCACCTGCATAAATTTTAAGGAATAATAAGCTGTCGATCACTTGGTTTTGGTAAAAAAAAAATGAAGGGAATGCATCACCGTTACTTAATTGACCTCCTTCCTTTGGAGTACCCTGAAATTGGTGCCATGAGTAGCAGACTTGATGATTGAGAGAAGTTTGATGTAAAAATCTGCAGCACAAGAATAGCATCGGTGTCAATTGCATGAAAAGTAATTTGCTAAAAATATACTTTTCCGGTATTCCAGGTTTCCGGAACCGGTAGTTATTGTAACCATGGTATAAATTTTTTTTTCATAGGCTTTGAAAATACCTTTTCAACGGTACTCAGAAATTCCCGATTACTTGACTGGTTACAGAGTTACAGGTCACCAAATATATGGCCTCCAAAATGAGTTTCCAATTGGGGTAATTTCCTGGTGGTCATAAATACCAAATCTGGTTTTTCTGTACGTATTTTAAACAAGATATTTGTAGCTATCATTTGATACCAACTGAATCGGAATTGATCAAAAATTGGATGTTTGAGATCAGTTTGAAGGTTGGAATCGAAAACGTCAAAGTATGTAACATTTTTTTTATACCGAATGAAGGTCAAAAATACACCATTAAAAATTGTATCAGTCAAAATACTGCCTTTGCGAAGATGTGTAAATTCTCTGGGTGTGCTTGGAAACCAATAATTTTTAAGTAATTACTTGAAAATTTATTATTATACTTAACGAATATTCTTACATTTATTCAAAGAATAACAAATGAACACAGAAAAACATTAGAAAAAGTATTCGGAGACAGACGCTGTTCGGCTATGGGCGACTGCCTCCTTCGTTTAGAGGTCATAGGGTAAAATTATGCTAGTCGATGTTATTTCCAGGGGAATGGAACATTATAGGGTGCAGCCCGGGAAATACGCAAGTAGTCATAAGTAATCATCAAGTAATCATGAGTAATCATGAGTAATCACAAATAATCATGAGTAATCAGCAGCAAGTAATCATAAGCAATCACAATAATCTTTGTAATCAATAATCAGAGTAACTTTGGGGGAAGTGACAAGTAATCAATGCTGTTGGTAACCCCTTGCCCGGAAACGTCAATTTATATAGTGAAATATGCTCACCGTGTCAACGATTGCTGCGATTGCAATAGTGCTGTGCTCACACAGCAGAAGTACTAACACCACCGCAAAGCCAACTTTGACAAGTTAACAAAAACGGTTTCGTTTAACGTCGTTTCGAGGAGTCGTTCTTCTTATTTGATTCGTGTTTGAGCCATTGAAGGACGAAGACATGTAAAGTCAAATCGTAGAAAATAAATGTTCAGTTTAAGTAAAAAACTAGTTCCGAATCCGAATCGGAAATACAGTCGGCCGATAAATCGTCCACCCTGGAAAAATTGATGTTGGCCTTGGCATCCGGAATAGATGTTTCGAGTAGAAATGAGTTGAAAGCCGTCTGAATTAGCCGAAATTAGAAATTAGAATCAGTCGCACACTAGACTTTGTTTTGTCTCTTATTATTTTCAATACATCCAAAAAGACTAACTTTTTGGATGTATTGAAAATAATAAGAGACAAAAAAAAGTCTAGTGTGCAGTCTTAGAAACACAACAGCACATTTGCATATCGAATTTCAATGAACACCACGCATGTAAAACATATTGTTATTTAATTACATCTTGTTGAACATTCTATCTCACAAGATATAATTATCAAGGAACACGGATAAAAAAAACTGCCGAACAAAAAGTTCTTCTTTCCGTTAGCTTCAATGTTCCTCATTTGCGTAAATCCTTTTATCTATGCGACATACATTAGCGGTAAAACTCGGTTCAACAGCTGAAAGTTTGCCAGAAGCGAACAACCTGAACAATTTGAACATTCGCTTTTTTTTTCTTCTTCTTGGTATCCCTTCGACACTTCTTAATGGGATTTCGAGTATTCCCCGCCGATGAAACCTGTTCCTAAATGTTTAGAAACATCGCTCAATTAGAAACTCGTTGTGGCCCATCTGTTCGTCAATCCACCTTTCACCTCAACTGACTAGAAAACATTCTACCCTCCATTAGCGCATGGAGGAAACACAAAATGGTACCAACGTGGTAACATGTTTCACAGTTTCCGCGTCGTTGTGGCATCTTTTTTTTTGCAGCAAATCCACTCCTTTCAACAACTCACCAGAAATGGACGGATTTTAACCCGTGTCTTCTCACTGGGTTACTTTTCTCACCAAGCTGTGTGAAGTGAAGTGTTGATGATGATAACCGTAGATGGCTGCCGTGTATTCGCTTTAGTATTGGCCTGGCAATTTTAGGGAGAGGGACACGAACACGGATTAGAAGGACATGGTCGCGTGACGTAAAAACCGCGAACGGCAATGATGGGAAACTTTTTCCTGGAGAAAAGTTGTACATGCCCGTTCTGCCATTTCCACACAATCTCTTTTTCTCCGGGTTGGGGTTTTACGACCATTAGTGGTGAATTCCGTAGAAAATTATCACACTTTTAAATCAATCATTATTTGCTTCCTCATTACGGCTTGTTTTGTGGCCGTGGTTGTACTTAGTCACTTTCTTTGAAGGTTACAAGCCATGGAGAGATATGGAAATGTCACTGTTGGCTAGTTAAATAAAAAGATTGATAGGTTACTGGTTTAAGTAAGTAATAGTCTACTAACTAACATGAAGAGTCCACCTTTCCAAAGTTGAATAGTCAGCCATGATAAGTTCAATATTCAAAACTGGAAATGAGAAGAAAAATAAGTATTTTACATTTAATTCTTTATAACTTATCTTGACAGATACGCGTATTTCTTCTACAATGTGCAGACTTCTTCAGTGTTGTGTACTAATAACTCGACTGATTGTCACAGTCAGTTATTAGTACATGACACTGAAGAAATCTGCCACTGTAGACGAAATACGCGTATCTGTCTAGATAAGCAATAAAGGTAGTTGAAATTAAATGGAAAATACTCCACCGTGAGAAATCTGACAAGCTTTTGATTGGTGATTTTCATTTCTCAACATTTTTAGGCTTGTTGCTTTAACAATTAGCTTATTTCATACATTAAAAAGAATTCATACATCGGGAGAGGTAGCTCATCTAATCTTTGAATTTTAGCATCTTGCTATAAGGTACCATGTGGTTACCCACCGATTGCCTGTAGATCTACCAAATTTTGGAAAACGTCTGCATTGAGTTATCTCAAATTATAATATGCCATCCACTGTATCACAAAACTCTTTGTTTGGTTGAGCGGATTGAAGATCATAAACTCATTGGCTGTGGGATCAAGTCTCCCCCGTTGATATGGGAGGATGGTACAAAATGCACCGTTTAAGCAATATCGTGAGTTTCTAGGTAATTGTAGCTGAAATATAGGAATAAGTTATTGAGTATGGTGCATTACGATGTTTTCGTTGTAGATCAAATGTGATTTTAATTCTAAACGATGGTTTTACATGATATTTTAAACCTTTTCCAATATGATGCCAAGACGACTTCAGGGTAAAACGCCCGTTTTATTGCTCAATATGCACCCTAAAATTGTGTTAAGACGCACCACAACACTGCACTATGGTACGAATGAACAAATTTCGCGACAAAAATCGATAACTCAAAAACCATTAACTTTAGACAGATGATGTCTTCTGGAGATTTAATTTAAAAAATAAGATCTATCTTTTGATTTGGGTGGTGACTAGGTTGGTCTTTTTATACTGATAATACAATTTTCAACTTTTTATTCATATGATTTAGAGGGTTTTTTTTTGCTTGTACAGAATTGTAGATATTTTAATTTAATGAAACTTTGCATATGTAAATACATAAATATAATTAGAAAAATGTATATAAAATGATGTAAATAAATGTAAGTAAACAAATGTGAATGTGTTAACACAGACAAACATACATAACACTTGCAATTTTTTTCATTGATTACGCACTGAACATCCACTTCAAATGTTTCTTAGTTGGTAATATCGCCACAGATAGCGCGTATACTCGATTTTCTTACGTTTAACGTTAACACAATACCGCCATCTATTCAGCTTAATCATCCATCACAGTGTGCTGAACAGAACGCACAGGTGTGTTAGTGACGATGATTTGTAATATCAAATGTTCGATATGTTGTCTGTTTGTCTGTGATATATTGTTTTATTAAAAAAAGGAGATGGATTAATATAAAAATATAAACATTTTCATAAAAAAAAGTAAATGGTTTTCGAGTTATCGATTTTTGTCGCGAAATTTGTCCATTCGTACCATAGTGCACTGGTATATTATGCACCACATTAATGGGATAGCATGCACCGCTTGTAAAAAGTAAAAACACAGCTATAAAAAGTTACTCATTTGAGGTGTAAAGTTGCAACAAATCGCCACGTCCTCTTAGCTCTGTTTGGTTGTCAAGCAGCCAATGGCTATAGAATAAAGACGTTGCGCAAAACGTTGTAACATGTTGCTAACTCCTCATTATATACACGCTTAGAAAAAAATACCCAAAGGAGCAGTTAAATGTGGGTAGCACGTTGGGTTTATTTGTGTAAATCTACCATTGGGTTCAAATTACTTACTTTTGAGTAGAATTTTACCAGAAGTAAGTTTTGTATACCCAACATTGGCTTCATACATTTAACCGCTCCACCGAGTATTTTTTTCTTAGCGTGTAGACGGATACATAACGACACAGTGCGTTCTGCCCCAGTTTTAGTTTCGCATGCTTTTGTCTAAATATTCTGAAAATACGTGGAATTATAGTGAAGTTTTGACACTATCTTGATGTTTTGTTGTGTGCGATATATGTGAAGTGGATTTATCATAAACCATGGATATTAACGCTTGTTAAAGCTTATTTGAATAACACTATTATTTACATGTGAGTAACAGTCGGGACAATTTCTTCAATTTTGATCATATTTGGTGTATATAGTGCCTTAGCCTACTACCAAATTATGAGTTATGCTGTTTTATTTAAAATTTGATAAAATATAATTCCATTAAATCTATAGTTTGAAAGATTTGAGCATATTTATTGAGTGGGTCATTCTACCCCACCAGTGCATTTTGTACTGTTCTCCCCTACAAAACAGATGAGCTTGAAAATCAATAAAAGCTTCACGTTGCCAGAAGACAAGAAATGCTTCTAGAGACTCTAAATTTAATTTCCATGAAATCCTTCAATCGTAAGTTTAGGTGGATTATTTTTTTAAATACGTTCAAGTCGCTTGATGCAGATATTTGTTTCAATAGTAAAACTGTTTGAAGAAGGCAATTGTACATAATGAAAGTTAATACAAATTGAAATTGATTTTCCAATGAAAAAACACTATCATACTCTGTGAGTGTCCCCAACAGCATCCTTACTGTTAGTTTAAATGAGGCCAAATAGGCTCTCAAGCGTTACCTTAAGCTTAACTACCTTTAGCGTTACTTTAAACCACCATCACACTCTGTGAGTGACTACTCGTGGGAGTGTAATAGAATATACGGCTGTATGAAACTTACATTCTTTATCTTCCCTAACTGACCTATACATGATGACACCAGGAGTTGCACATTGAGAATGATTCACAACTCCCAAGTGACATTCTGTTGATTCTATGTTTAATTTCAGCGGACCTCGTTCTATTACAGAGAAGCAGACCAACAGCATCCTCAAAAGCATCCGTACTGTTGGTTTAATTCGGACAAAATCGGCTCTCAAGCATTAAACAAAAATCACCTCGTTTTCCCAATGAAACACCATCACCACACATTGTGAGTGGCCCCATTAGCATTCTTACTATTGGTTTAAATCAGTTCGAACCTATAATCCAACATACCAGGGGTGAGATATTATCGTTGTACAGTATATCCCATAAAAATAGGCGAAAATCCATACCTCAGTTTCAAATAAGTTTTATTCATAGAAAATGATAAAAAAATCATAATTTTATTTAGGAAATTCTTTATTAAGCCTTTCATGATTACATTACTCAATATGTCCACCATTTTTCTTGATCACCTTCTCCAAACGAGGACGGAATCGTGGGCATACCTTCTCAATGTATGAGTCAGTCATCGAGTTCCATACATTGGTAATGGACGCTTTCAGGGCGCCAACACTGGGGTCAAAACGTTCACAGGCCTTAGTCTGAACATATGCCCATATTGAGCAATCTAAGGGATTCAATTCCGGGGTGCTAGGAGGCCAAATGTCCTTTGGCCAAAATTCCATGTTTTCCTTCCATGATCCGTCCTGTTGGCTTTCATCAATAGCAGAACGTGGTCCTTCAACATGTTCATGTAAACCTTGGTATTAACTTTTAATCCAGCGATAAATACTGGAGGAATTTTCAAGCCATTGGACGCAACTGCTCTGAAAACCATGACTCTGGCCGGATGTTTGGTTTTAAACTTGAATTTAACGTTCTCTGGAACATCCTCAATCTTCTTCGGCGAAATAAACCTGTCTGTACGTGTGTTAGATACGGGATCGTTAGTGAACATTTTCTCATCGGAGAATACGATGATGGTATGCTTCTTTTTTAATGCTGTTAAAGCGGGTCATCCCGCTATAAGGGTAAAATTTCCAGGCCTTCACCAACCTGAGCGCCTGTTCTATATGTTAGGGGCGGCTCAAAACGGCTTCTGTTATCCATGTTAGGGGCGGCCGATCATCGTCCTCGTGCCAGCATGGTCCTTCGGCGAGACAGGGGGTTGGTGCAGTCCCTACAAGCCAACCGTTAAAAATAATAGCAATGGAAGCACTCGATGTAAATACGGACCGAAACAAACGGCATAGACGCAAACGGACTAACGGAAAAGGACTAACGATTGGAAACTCGGAACATGGAATTATAAGCCCCTCAATTTCTCGGGAAATAGGTACCCGCATTCTTTCTGACTTACTGAGCATCCGAAAGCTGGATATTGTAGCGCTGCCGAAGGTTTGCTGGAAAGAATCACAGGATCCAGAAAGTCACTAAAGCTGGAAAGATACAATGCGCGGGGAATGTTGTAAGAGTGTCGGACAACAATCCCTCAAAAATGGTGTTTGCATTAAGTCCGACTGGTTCATGACGCAGAGGAGCGTAGCTAGCCAGGTGTTTAAACCAAGTGGAGCACGACCTTGGAAGTGTGGGACATTCGACGAACTGGAGACAAACAACCCTAAACCGAGTTTTATGGAGAAATATCGTGACGCAAGTGCGCTCCTAAAAGAACGTTGGACCAGCATAAGTAAGTAAGTAAGTCGAGCCGAAGTTATTCACTTAAACTTGCAGCATTTCTTTTCATCGTGCATTATAAAAATTTGCACACCCCTCATTTTGAAGATGTGTGCGTGTAGCACCATGTTTCTATTTTGATTTTGAGATTAGCACTTCAGTTATCAAAATGACGTCGAAGGAAGAACGACATCAAGCAACGCATCAAAATTTCACAGTGCATTGCGAAAATTCAAACTACTCTCATGCTAAGTTGGCAAAATTGTTGAATGTGGCTAATCAACTGTTACCAACGTATTAAAAGTGTTCGGTGAACGTTTGTCGACAGCCAGGAAAGCTGGATCGGGGGGAAGTCGAAAGCCGGAGACTACTGCGACGACAAAAAGAGTTTCCCGCTGTTTCGAGCGGAACCCCAACCTCTCCGTCCGAGATGTCACAAAGAAGCTGGGAGAGGCGCCTTCAACCGTGGATACAGCTCAAAAACAAGCTGGACTATCGACTTACAAGAAAGTGGTTACTCCAAATCTCGACGATAAACAAAAAATGTCGGCCAAAACACGATCGCGAAAGTTGTACACGACGATGCTGACGAAGTTTATTTGCGGTACAGGACGATGAAACTTACGTCATGGCATACTGTAAACAGCTTCCTGGACAGGAATTTTATACGGCAACCGGACGGAGAAAAGTGGCCAATATCTTCAAGCACATTAAACTGTCAAAGCTCGCGTAGAAAAATCTTGTGTGAGGCCATCTGTACCTGTGGCTTGGAGAGCAACGTCTACATTGCGACCGGAACCGTCAACCAGGAAATTTATCCGAGCGAGCGCCTACAAAACCATCTACTGCCTTTCCTGAAGCGACACAATTGTTCCGTTCTATTATGTTCAGATTTGGCATCTTGCAACAACGGAAAAAGGCCATGGAGTGGTATGCTGCCAACAACGTTCAAGTGGTGCCCAAGGACAAAAACATTCCCAACACGCCAATCGAACAATATTGGGCCATCTTCATGCGGAACCTCAAGAAGACTCAAAAAGCTGTTGTGAGCGAGAAACAGTTCAAGGCACACTGGCGTTCTGCGGCAAATAAAGTGGACAAGGAGACAAAATCTTATGGCAGGGGTTCAACGAAAGACCCGGCAAGTCGCATTCGGTGAAAAGGAAGCTTAGCTGAGCATTTCTCCTGTATTCTGTATTAACTGAACTAGAAAAAGAAAATAGAATTTGACTTATTAATAAAAACTTTGATCTACACACATTACTATTTGACCAAATTATGATCGGAACACCCTTTAGTAGAAAAAGTTGAACAACTTATCCAAATTAGTTTAAACAAGCAGTTATTCAACATTGATGTATGTTGGGTTCGTGGTAGTTCCTAGTTGGACATAGTTGATTAGTTTCAGATAGTAGATTACGTTAGTGGCTGGTGGTGGCAAGCAAATTGTAGTAATTGGTTATAAGGTCAGTTGAACCAGTTTGTTTCATTTTTGAGACTTTTCTATGGACTTTTGCTTGGTCTGCACTGCATATGTTTGGCTAGTTCGAATTTTACCTATTTCGTGAATAATGGTGATTCTTGTGAATGATTCCTTATCAAATTTTAGTGCCATTCCAAGAGTTATAAAGAGTTGACTTCCATAATTTTCGTGGAGAATTAATAGTTGAGCCACACACACTAAAGCCTGTCCACGTTAATTTCGGACACTTTCCTTCAGTGTAGATTTTGAATTATTTCATGGATCGCTGAAACGTTTTACTTATATGACAGCTGAAATTCTCTGTTACATTACTGTTACATTCAGTAAAATGGCGTCGAATGAAGTGGAAGTGCGTAAACGCATTCTGTACGAACGGGAGCCAAATCGGAATTCATCGCTAGGCGATCTTGCCAAGAAACTAAAACTACTGAAAAGTACCGTGTTTTGTGTTTGCAAATCATTTGACCAGCACTTGACTGTGAATCGGAAAGTTGCAAGTAGAACGAAACGAATTGTATACTCCCGACAAATGGACATGAAGATGGTAGCTATAATTTAGAAAAATCTCAATGTTTCTGTGTGAAATGTGGCTCGCAAAATTTGGAAGTCATAATCATACGTCCAGAAAGTGAAATAGAGGCAAAGACTTAAGACGTACAAAGTGAAAAAGGTGCCCAAACGTGATGATAAGCAGAATTTCACAGCAAAAAGTCGTACTAAGGAGCTTCCCACCAATTTTTTGGCAAAGATTTTATGGTATCAGAATGAGCATGCGCATGAGCATGATTGACCGCCCGAGGTAGCTACTCCGCTCAGATCAGCTGTTATTACACAGAGAACCAAAAGATGATGCTTGGGACTAGCATACATCCTCAATGTGTATTCCAAACTAAGGCAATACCGGCGCCGGCCTCGCCCGCATGCAGGTCAAGCAGGGAATAGGTAAGAATATGTTCACGTGATACTCGCTTTATTGGAAGCCAAGAACACCTCTGCACGCCCACGAAAAATCCCTGGGATGTTGGATAAAATGGGTGGATTTGCAAATCCGTTTTGGTAAATGGTGTGCTGCATTCAACTGACTTTGGCAGAATATAAGATAAACGTATAACTATGTTCCCAATTTATTCTCTGTATAGAGATGCACATTAAAGTTATTCATATTTTGGCACCGATTTAAAAACAACAGTAAGGATGCTTTTGGGGCCATTCACAAGTATGGGTGGTTTATTTCAATGGAATACAAAAATATGTTACAACATAGAGTTTGAGGTGAATAGTTCAGAGGAAAAACTTCCACCACGAGCTAGAACCGAGAGAATCGATACGACCGAGTGAATAGTTCAGAGGTAATTAAAACTTCCACCACGAAGCTGAGTCGAGCGATCAGCGAAACCCGAAAACAAGCAAAGGTAAAAGCTTTAAAAAGTCCACACCAGCCTTGAAGAAAAGTTCAGTGGAAAAACTTCCACCACGAACTTTCTACACTTACCTACGTCTTCTTTCCGTTTGGCAAACAATACTAGAATGATAAACACAACCATAAGTTACTAGCTATACCTGGTGCGAGCCTTACAACACGTGCAACTAAATGAATGAATATATGATCTGAACTGGTGCATTTATGGTTTATTTTTTGAGGAATGAGTTTTTTTTAAATATTTTCGTAAGCTATTGTTTGTAATTTCTGCAAAATTAAACGTCCCAACAAACATCAATGCTGAATAACTGTTTGTTTAAACAAATTTGGAGAAGTTGTTCAGCTCTTTCTTCTAAAAAGCTGAATATCTTCTCCAAATTTGTTTGAACAAGTGACTACTCGACACTGTTGTTTGTTGGGGTTGGTGTGTTTTTTTTAATTAGACCCTCAGATCTTTGGTTTCTACCACGATTTTTCATTCTGTGTAGAAGCATTCCTTTGACAAAACGTTTATCTTCAAACTACGTCGTATCTTGTCAGCTTGAACGTCATTTTCTCTTGCATATCCTTAGATCAGCTTCTTGTGCATATGTAGCACTGAGAGTAACTCAAGCATTTCCCATTCTTGACTAAAAAGGGGTTCAAACTTCTTTCATAACATGCTGCTTTCCCAAATTCTCATGTTTGGTTGAAATTTTTTTTTCATGTTTATGAGCCTCCCCCCTTCTTCCGGCAAGGGGAGTCTCAAACGACCCTGGAAAAAAATCCTGCCTCCAAAATCCCCACATGCCTAATTTGGTTCCAGTTGTTTTAATTAGTTCTCGAGTTATGCACAAATTTGTGTTTCATTTGTATGGGAGCCCCCCTTCCCTTTCAGACGGAGGAGGGGGTCTCAATTCGTCATAAGAACCTTTTCCAGCCCCAAAAACCCTTGCATACAAATTTTCATTACAGTCGGAAAAATTCTCATGATTGGTTTAAATTTGTGTTTCATTTGTATGAGCCCCCCCCCCCCTACCAGAAAAAGGAGGGGTCTCGAACCACCGTAGAAACATTTCTTGCCTCCAAAATCCCCACCTGCCAAATTTGGTTTCATTTGCTTCCTTAGTTCTAGAGTTATGCAGAAATTTCAGGTTCATTTGTATGAAAGCTTCTCTTCTAGGAGAGGGGAGGGGTCTTAAACCACCATAGAAACTTTTATTTTCTCCAATAAACTCCACATGCTAAATTGGATTGATTAGTTCTCGAGTTGTGCAGAAATTTGTTTTTCATTTGTATGGGAGCCGCCCCTCTCAGAACCTTCTTCTGCCCCAAAAACTTCTGCATACAAAATTTCACGCCGATCGGTTCAGTAGTTTTTGATTCCATAAGGTTCAGTCAGACAGACAGCCAGACAGAAATTCATGTTTTATACTTATTGAATACTGGAAAAGATCCATCATGATGGAGCTTGCATCATGATGGACGACAAAACATACGTACTTGAAGACTTTTAACAGCTTTCGGGTCTGTTTTTTTTACACTGCAATGCAAAGGAACGCCGTTGTCGAGCATTTCCAGACAATGAAAGTGTCCAATTTCCCGAAGAAGTATTTGCTTTGTCAGGCCATATGGAGTTGTGGTCGAAAATTTGAAGGTTTCGTCTCTTCCAGACCGATCAATAAGGATGTGTACGAGAAAGAATGTCTGCCAAAGCTCTCCAGCTTTGTTTTGGCCTGATTTGGCCTCTTGTCACTATGCGAAATCCGTCCTGGCATGGTATAAGGTACAAGAGGTCAAATACGTGCCAAAAAGTGAAGCGAAAACTCTTCGAAGCTAAGATGATGTCGTTTGAAACCTGATGGCGGGTGTACCACAGAAAGTTAGAGAATTTTACAGAAACATCACAATCAACTTCAATGTTTTCAATGTAGATATAACTCTTTTGTTGCGAAATAAACAATCTGTTTTGTTGAATTTCGTGTAAAGTTTTTTTGCTGCTATTATATTGGTGTCCAAAATTTAACGTGTACAGGCTTTAATATCATAGGGTCTTATGGTTCCTTAGACTGAATGAAATGGAGTAGAAGGTCCTCAATCCGATGACATCAATTTCTTCACATCATCAAGGAGTTGTACGTCAACTTTTCAGTTATTTCACTAACATAACTCACCCTGTCTTATATTAGGGCGCGTTTCCATATTGAAATTTTTTATTTAGTTTTACTATCGCAAACAGGATTGCCATCTGGCAAGAAAAAGCTAGAAATAAGAGTTTGATTAACGCTTAATCACGCCCTGCTCTGTTGAAAAATTTAAAACTAATCCTGCTGAACTGCTCAATTTGACGGCTAGGCATGACGTTCCAGTTGGAATTGATTAAGCCAAGAATGGGATGATCAAGTAAGCGTAAAAAAACAATTTCTTGAGAAAAGAACTACTGTGCCATATCTCCACGCTCGACTTGAATTGAAACTTTGCTCAGTATCATCATCAGCGAAACCGTCTACGTCATCAGCAGCCCATCGTCTCGCCGTTGTTGAGGAGTAGTGAAAGACGAGCGTTTGTAATTAATCACGCTTACCAGCCTGTAACGACGACGACGACGACGACAACGATGGCGGCGATGAACGGTAAGATGCTGCGACACTCACTCAGTGACGTGTGAAGTTGTGCTTGCAGATAACTTTTACAACAGCAACCAGCAGCAGCAAAAAAAAAACACCAAGAGAAAATGTACGCCATATAGCGTGGACCCAGCTGGTGGAAAAAATGTGCCAAGTATATAAAACATTCAAGTGTTTAGCAGTTGGATGCTGCTGTTTTCGCTGCGGCAGCACAAATTCGGTGGAGCACAACCATGTTGGTGTTTTGTGTTTTCATTTGGGACCACTTCTTTACGAAATCGTTTGGAAAGACGTAAATTTGGACGAAACTTGCATTCGAGTCAACTCACTGTATCAAATTAAAATAAACAAAGAGAAACTTTAAAATCCCATGAGAAATGTTTTAGCCAAAATTGTCATGTTATGCTCGTAGCTTAACTTATAATACTTCAATTAGCTTCATGTTTCATGCTGAAACGAAATGAACGACAAATCTTCCACTATTAAAAGCATTCCTTCTATCACAGTGGATAGTGGTACACTGAATTTGTCATTACACTACGATATATGTCGGTATTTTCTATCTCGTGTTGGCACAGCCAACGAGACAGGATTGAAATTGCAAAAAAAGTGAGATTATGAGTTCATTAGACTGATGCAAAATTTGGCAACTCCAGTTCTCAGTTGTCATACGATTCTAAACTGGGCTAAAATCCAATCAAATTTGAAAAAAAAAATCGATGAATCAATATGAAAAATGGTCAAAAGACAGACTGCCTAAGAAGTCACGTTTCTTACCCATTTTCGCACAACGCTGGAGGAAAAATGTTAAATTCTGCATCACTCTTATGTCCACTTGCAACGGCTGAAGCTTGCGGGGATTAATTTCAATTTCTGCATTTTTATTTGCCACCTCCTTGAAATTCTTGCCGGTGATTGGAACAAGGTGAAACGGAGGGGGGTCTTTTCTGCCATACTGTTCAAAAGAAATGTGTTCGGAATTTTTTCAGATTGGTAATTAAGTTATCAAGCTGCACAGAGGATATGATTGGATTCGAGAAAATGCACGTGTTTCAAATTGGGGAAGCGAAAATTTTCCTATTAATGATATTTTCAAAACCAGTTTACAATCGACAGCATCAACCGTTTCCTACTAATCTTACGTGAAGTTTATTCATGTCAGATACTATTCAATGCCTGTTTAGTTTCTCGCAAAGGATTCTGTTAGATGAGAGAGGGTATTAAATAGGAACTGTATCTATTTCTACAATTGCACTTAAGCTTTTACTGGAGGTGTATCTAGCGGCGTCGTCAACATCATCGTTGATGGGGGCAATCATCAGCAGTTCAACAAATGTAGAACTATTTCTATTTGAACGTGCAACGGAGGAGGGCAGCTCGGACCAATGTTAAACCGTTCTATGCAGTGCGAGAGTGGTGCATGGAAGACTGAAATACACCATGGGGACCAAGTGAAGTTTTGCCAGTGGATCACTCTTCATGCCAGCTCATTCGTAAGAGCAACACGATTGGAACACTTCGGAGCGAGTCCTATTCTGTAGTGAATGAATGAATAACTCAGCATACGATGGTCCATCACAGTCGGTGGTGATTAAATTTTAATGTTTTGATATTTAAATGAGCTAAATTAGTTTTGCCTTTGGTGATGACGACGATGAATAAAATATATCTGCAAAATACTAACCAATATCAATTCGATGGAGCAGTTGCATGTCTTCAGAGTAAAGGACCATTTAATGTGGCTAAAGTGGATGGTTCATCCGAAGGAGCGTGACTCATGTTGCTTAGGTTGTAGAGAGGTATAATTTTATGTCGAGAAATGACAAACCACAAGAGACAATTTAAAACTTTCAAGCATGGAAGAACGTGTGTTGATGGTTGGACGACAAAACCTGAAAGAAGGCTGCTTGGTTGGTTGTTTTGTACTCATAGCACCTGCTGAGGGAAAAATAGTGGCTTTTGAATGAGAACTTCTACTAGCATCAGTAATGTTACGTTGGTTACATTACTTATATTACATACTAGCTGAACCCGGTGCGAGCGCTCAAAATGATTGAAATGTTTATAGAACTGGCACGTTTCTGGGTGTTTTTTTTGGAATGAGTTTTGTTAAAATATTTTCGTTTGCTAATGTGTGATTTGTTGTTGTTATGTTTGTTTACGTAGCTACGTTGCATTAATTTATTAAATTTAACGTTGCCGTTCTAAGAATGATATTTCTTCACTTTTTTCCAAAAGTATCTACACAGAAAGAAAAAGGCGCTGATTCCTTATTTTGGCTGAGAACGCCAGTTTCTAAAACTTCTATGGCAATCTACCATTTCTTCCGCATTTTCGTGGAGGCTACCATGAATGTTGACAGGTCATGGTATTTTCTACCGCAATGTTTACATGCCCGTCCATTATCATAGTGGAACTAAACGCAATTTTTTTTTTTGAAAAAAAGACGGAGGTGTGTGATTTTGATTTAGACCCTCAGATCGTTAGTTTCTACCATGGTTTTTTCTTTCTGTGTTGAAGCATTTCATAGATATTTTTTCCTCTTCAAACTACGCCGTATGCTGTCAGTTTGAACTTAATTTTCTCTTGCATAACTTCTTGTGCATACTGTAACACTGAGAGTAGCTCAGGCATCCCCCTTTCTTTACTAAGAAGGGGTTCAAACTTCTATCAGTACATGCTTCTAACTTGAGAAATACACATTTTGTGTTGTGATGCATAATTCTCTTGTTTTGTAGAAATTTATATTTCATTTGTATGAGAGCCCCCCCCTCCAAGAGCGAGGAGGGGTTTCAAACCATCATAAGAACCTTCTCCGGCCTAAAAAAACCCTGCCTACAAATTTTCACGCCGATTGGTTTAATTTCTGTTTCAGTTGTAGGAGAGCCCCCCCCCTCCCCTGGGGTCTCGAACCACCATAGACAAAAAATCTGCCTTCATAATCCCCAACATGCCATATTTGGTTCCATTTGATTGATTCGTTCTCGAGTTATGCAGAAATTTGCGTTTAATTTGTATGGAAGCCCCATCCCCCTTTCCAGAGAGGAGTGGATGAAAACTTCCACATTCCAAATTTGGTTACTGTTGCTTGATTTCTTCTCGAGTTATGAAGAAATTTCTATATAATTTATCTGAGAGTCCTAATTTTCAGAGAGGTGAGTGGTCTCAAACTACCATAGACATATTTCTTCACTTCAAAAACCTCCACATGCCAAATTTGGTTCCATTTGTTTGATTAGTTCTTGAGTTGTGCAGAGATTTGTGTTTTATCTCCGTTCAGAGGAGGAAGGGGTCTTGAACCATCATAAGAACCTTCTCCGGCCCCAAAAATCCCTTTATACTAATTTCCATGATAATCGGTTCAATTTTTGTTTCATTAGTATGAGAACCTCCTTCCACATACAGAGGGGGGAGGGGTCTTGATCCACCATAAAAAAAAATTCCTTCAAAAACCCCCACATTCAAATTTGGTTCCATTAACTTGATTAGTTCTCGAGATATGCACAAATTTGTGTTTCATTCGTATGGTAACTCCCCTTCATGCGGGAAGAGGGGTCTCGAACGATACTTAACATACACACGTTACATAAGAAACTTCTCCGGCGTGAAAAACCTCTGCATTCAAATTACCACGCCGGTCGGTTAAATTTCTGTTTCATTTGCATGAGAGCCCCCTTCCCCCTTCAAGAGAAGGGCGAGGGGGGTCTCAAATCACCCTTAAAAAGAATCTTGCCTCCAAAAACTTCCACATGCCAAATTTGGTTCCATTTGCTTGATTAGTTCTCGAGTTATGCAAAAATTTCTCTTGTCTTTGTATGAGAGCCAACCCATTTCCAGAGGTAAAAATGGTCTAGAATAACCATAGATAAAAAAAAACCTTGCCTCCAAAAACCCCACATGCCAAATTTGGTTCAATTTGGATGATTAGTTCTCGAGATATGCAGAAATTTGTTTCATTTGTATGAGAGACCCCCTTTCCAGAGGGAGGAGTGGTCTCGAATCATAAATTTTTCACGCCGATCGGCTCAGTAGTTTCCGAGTTTGTCAATTCTCTTTTTTTTAAATTTGTGTTTTATTTGCATTAGAGAGGAGGGCTTGAATCACCATAGAAACATTTCTTGCTTCCAAAAACTCCACATGCTAAATTCATTTGTATTGGAGCCCACGTTTTCAAATATGGGAGGGGTCTCTTACTATCACCCCAAAAACCCTTCCATACAAAATTTAATGCCGATCAGTTCAGTAGTTTTCGAGTCTGTAAGGTTCGGAAAGAGACAGACAGACAGACAGACACTATTTTGTTTTTGGTTGGTTTTTATAAATTTTCACCGATAAAAACCAACCAAAAACAAAATAGTACATGTTCTCGGTGATTAAAATTAGTTATTAAACAGACAGACAGACAGACAGACAGACAGACAGACAGACAGACAGACAGACAGACAGACAGACAGACAGACAGAAATGCATTTTTGTATACATAGATACATAGAAAATCATGGTTCCAGAACTGGCTAGTTCACGAAAAACACAAGTTTTGTTCATTTACTGTTATATCAATCACGACTGACTAAAGTTTTGCACATACTACTTCTGCTTTCAACCTGGCCTGGCCTCACCAGTATTCTCTGGGGTTATGTTTGTATTGCTTCTTTCTTCTTTAGTTTTACAATAATGTAATGAACAGTTTGTCTGGAATGTACAAGAGCGAATTTGGCTATTGTTTTCCCAATGAAGTAAACTGCCATAACACTTTGTGAGAGACCCCAACAGTATGTGTACAATTGGTCTCAATCGGTTCCAAGCCGCCAATAAGGTATGCGCACAGTAAAATCTAGCCAAAGAAAAACTCGCAGTATAACATTATTTCTATTTATTTCTAAATACGAAAAAAAAATCGTAACAAAGGGTTAATTTATAACTCATTCACATCAACATATGATTATTTGGACTTGTTATATCCGCATGCTCTTGCGCATGCAACTTTATGTTTGATACCCGCTTAAGTTCCTCAGTCATCTTTCAGGAAGCATTTTCCCACATTCTAGCAAAATATTTCTCATTATTTGCCTTTCTTTTCGATTTCCCAAGGTTTCGCTTCACGATGGCCCAATATCTGTCAATAGGACAAAGTTTTGGTGTGTTTGGAGGATTACAGTCCTTTGGCACAATATTGACGTTGTTTCCTGCATTACACTCCTGAGCCGCTTTACCACAATGGCAAGACGCCAAATCAGGCCGAAACAACACAAAACTCGTATGCTTTTGGATGAATGGTAATAATTGGTTTTGCCGTCACTTGTTGACGTAAATTTGTTGATTAATCGTACCTGTAGTTATGAAGATTTTGCTCTTTAATCCACAACTACAAATAGCCTGCCAAACCATGTACTTTTTAGAGACATTTGACAAGTTTTTGGCCTTGAAGTGATCTTTAACCTTGCCTCGTTGTAAGGCGGTATAAAACTCAAGATCAGGAAGCTGCTTGAAGTCTGCTGGTTTCATCATCCATAAACACGCAGTCAAATTTTGTCAGCAATTTATCGCACAGCTCTTGTTTTCGACATGGTTTCCTGCTTCTCATTCCTGTTTTGGGGTTTCTATTACCTTGAACGACCTATATCTTGCCGCTATCTTCACTTTTTGAACGAAAGAATACGATATTTTGACATTTTTAGCCACATCTCGGATGAAAAGGTTCGGGTTTTGCCTAATCAACCACTGCAGCACTGCATTCCGCTAGGATTTGAAGTCGTCATTCCGCTTGCCGCCAGATCCGATTTTCCGGTTTCCGATCGAGAGTCAACCAATCCCGGAAGCGTTTCAAAACACTACTTACTGTTGAACGAGGGAATCCGAGTGATTTGGCAATGTCATGATGCGACAAAGACGGATTTTCCACACTTTTGTGTAATTATTATTTACACGCATTTGTTGTTCTTTCGACTCCATTTTCAATGCAATGTTTTTGTGACAGCAAACCGCATGTTGAAACGTTCACACAGACAATCATAATGCGTTAGCGGTATTGGTGACATCTTTATATTGACAAATCAAAAAGATGTGGCTAATACACTAGATACATGGCTAGATTTTGCTGTGCTCATACCTTAGTCGGATTTTCAAAACAGGTTTGTTTTTTCAATGTAGCTAACCACCATCACACTTTTTGCGTGGCTCAAATAGAATCATTACTATTGGTTTGAAGCGGTACAAATCGACTCTCAAGTGTAGTTTAAAAAAATGTTGACCCAATGACCACTATCACACTTTGTGAGTGAGTTGAGTTTTTGGTGAAAAACTAGCCCAGGAGCCTAAAAGTCATCATAATAAAGACTTTTTAAACCGGTTTAAATCGTTTACCGGTGTAACAAAAAAAAATGCTTGTTTATCCAACGAAGTAAACCACCATCACACTTTGTATTTAAGTAGTCCTAACAGCATCCGTACTGTCGGTTTAATTCGGTTCAAATCAACTCACCAATGTAGTTTATATAAATGTTCGTTTTTGCAATCATGGTAACCATCATCACACTTTGTGTGTGGCTTCAATAGCATCCTTATTGTTTGTTTTAATACTATTTTTCTTTGGAAGCATTTGATCTTTTGCATAACATGTTCAAAAATCAGCGATGTTGGAAGAGCCGTTTCTTAGTGTTGGTTTTTAAAATCCAACAAGACTTATATTACGTTTTCCTTCAAGGAAAGCCTTGAAGGATAATATAATATAAGATTTGGCTGCGTTTTCAAGCATCTAGGTTTCTATAAGTATTAAGTTACATTAATTAATACAATTTCGTGATTCCTATTGGGATCAAAAATAAATGATTTTCGAATACTATTCAACAGGTACGAACAAAGTGAATGATTGGTTTATGATCAAATTCGCTCTTGTTGGGTTTATTTTATTGTAGATATACAAATGCTTAGATTTAGTATGCCATTTTCAAAAGTCAACATCCTGATGTCAAAATTAAATTTTCTGTTCTGGAGGGAACTATTTAGTGGTTCTCACAGAGTATGCATATATGTTTACCATCAGAATATAAAGTTAATATTTTAAACCCTGCAAGATATAGAACTTTTTCCTGATAGTGTTAGTCATGATTTGTATTGATTTTACTTTTTGGAAATAATCCTTAAGAACAGTGTTGGCTTAAAACATTTGAAGATTGTCCAGGAACGGATAATTTTGGTTCAGAGCTTATTTCTCTTCTAAATGGCGCAGATGTTGAATCATGACAATTAACGTAATGGCGTCAAGTTGTTCGGTGTATTTTGGATCAAGTTGAAGTAGAAATAGAAAAGCTTGTGAACATATTTTTGGAAAAATTATATGATTTCTCATCACAAAATTTTAACGCCGAGCAGCAAGGAAAATATTCAAAACACGTTAACAATAGTTTGTTAGCGACGGAATGTACAATAATTTGAGATTTTTCGGAAAATTTCTCATATGTTGATCAAGACGCAGTTCAATGTTTTTATGGGGGAGAACAGAACGTGTGCTATTGATCCCTCAGCTATAGACTGTTCCATAAATTATAAGCACACCTTTAAAATATAAAAAAATTGAAGTTTTTTTTAGCCATTCTAGTCCAATATGACTGGACCATGCTGCTTGATAATCAGAAATAAACGCTTCTGGAGGTATTCTTTGATGTACTTCTGGGTGTTAATTATCTCCGATGTTAGGTATGGGCTAGATATTTTGCCGCATTCCCATTTTGCCTGCCACATCATACCCTTCTTGCGAAATTTTTCATTGAAAATGACCTTCTTCGTTTCAGAGATATCCCTGTCTCGGCGTACAGTAAAGTATTGTGTCTAGAATCAAATATTCGATTTTCACAAAAGTTTTATCGTCCATGATTATCGCCCAGAATTTAAACCCAAAATTGTATCAGTTTCCAGGTTCTTGGTTTCACATATGTGGCTGATTTGAATCCTTTTTAGGTTTCTTCTGCTTCCGGTTTGGCTAGAGTGCAAGTTGCTCTCTTGCACGCCTCACGTTAGACGTCAAGGTCTCTATCTTTTCCTCCTTATCTCGAACGGAAGCCGATGGTTTTTGCTTATAGGCACCCCTGACCTTCTTGTCAATCGTAGAATTCACAGGACCGGATTTCTGACTACCTCTCGATGCATCTTCAAAAGTACATTCTTTTTCATATTTTTTAACTGCATGTAGTACTACTCCGACGCTCACACCTTCTTCTTTGGCCAATTTTCTTGAAGAGATTCCATTCACGGTGTACTATTTGTGCACGATACTTTTTCTCTGCTGAGCAAGATCACGCATTTTGGAAGTCAACCAAAAACTAAGTTGTTTTGTATGCTTTGACTTGCAGAAACGTGTAACAAACGGACGCTGCCAAAATAATTTGAAACTATTTGTTCACTTCAAAACGACCGTTAACTTCAGGTGTGCTTATAATTTCTGGAACAGTCTTTATACTTAAAGGGGTGACCATTGCTCACATTTGAAGCCCACTAGTTTCACAGCAATCGCGGAGTTTACAAGACTTAACCATGTTGTAATTCGTTTTTTTAAATGAATTCTATACAATTCTCAAAAAATAAGCTACCTTACCTAAAAAAGATTAATCTTTTCTCAGATAAGCTATAGCCAGAACAAAAACAAGATGACAGCCTTTTAATTGTGCCACTATAGAAAGTTTTCAGTCTTGATGCAAACGGCAAAATACCTTGTGATGCATTCGGAGGAGTGTTGAAAGGAAGCGCAGCTAAAGCAAGTTAACATGGACAACTAATAACAAAGACAAAATAACACTATTCCGGAGAAATTTTCATGATCGATACAGGTATGCACGATTTTTATTCTTCCACACATTCCAACGCAATGAATAGAAAATTAAAAAATCCGCTACACTTATGTAAAGTAAATTTTAGGAATCGAGTCCTATCGTAGGTTTAGGCCAGCATATAAAAATTATATTATTGTCGGTTGTCATACTCCGATGAATAAATGTGCATAAAGCTGTATAATGTGAATCGAATAACTTGTATACCTACATCTGAGTCCTACAAAAACCAATAAATTTAATTATTTAATGTTACTTAATACTCGTGAAGACGAATGGTGGCCCAGTTGCTTGAAAACTTTGGAGTGCCTTAAATGAAATACAACACTTGCTAAATTAAAATAAAACCTAACTCAAAAACAGATAGTTCAACATCGATGATTTTTAGACAAGGTATGTAAAAAAATAATGCTTGAAAAAAATCAACTTTAGCATTCTGTAAATAAACCATAAACACAAAGAAGATTAAGGTTCTTATGATTGTTTGAGACTCCTCCACCTTCTGGAGGAGGATGCTTTCATACAATTGAACACAAATTTCTGCATATCTCGAGAACTAATTAAGCAAATGAAATCAAATTTGGCAAGTGGGTGTTTTTTATGGCAAGATTTTTTCTATGGTGATTCTAGACCCTTGCTCCTTCTAAAAGGCAATGATTGTATGGTGGTTTAAGACCCCTCTTTCCTATGGAAGAAAGGCATCCAAATTAGACAGACATTTCATCCAAACATGAGAACTATCCAGGTTGCTAAGACACCATACGTGTATTCGGGTAAAAAATATGTGCTGATAGAAGTTTGAACGTCGATTAATCAAGAAAAAAATGCTTATTCCTGAAAAAAACCATAAACGTGCCAATTCTTTTAAATTTTCATTCATTCAGTTGCAGGTGAAGTAACGCTCACACTGGGTTCAGCTAGAAAATTAATAAATCAAGAAATAAAAATTAAAAAAGATTTTACTATTTCCAAAATTTTGAAAAATTTAGAATTCTGAAACCTCTTCTAGAATTCACAAATAAAAAAATACGAGTCTAATTTTTTTCGATTAACAACAAAACTCTCAATTCGTATTAAATTTCTGTGAGATTGTATATTTTTTTTCTATAGAATTACTGGATCAGCTGATCAAGACATGACTATGAAACAGTGACCAGAGAATATTGTCATCGATGACTTACTTAGGTTTACCTTCTACCTTCTACCTTCTACCTACGCAAAACAAAACTTGCTACTTGGTTGGTATCCAATGTCTGATTGAGCCAATAAGTATGATTTGAACATGGATGACGTTATTACAAGAGCTGACTTGACAGAGGCAGCACAGGAGCTTTGCTTTCAACTCATGATTGCATTACTCTCAAAGAAACAGCCACCATCAAATCACTATAATTAACTTGGATTCCAATCAGCTGAATTGAATGCATTCCTTTTATGTAGTACACTTTTTGAAAAACTAATAATTGATTATAAATCACCAATCTTCTACTGGTTGGATGAGTTTCATCCTCGTAAAAGACGCCGCTCTACTTAGTCGCCACAAAGCAACCCAGTTATCGTCTCTCTCACATACATTGAATCACGTAAAGCTGGAGCAACCCTAAACACATACTCACTCTAATTCATTCCCGCACCACAACCATTCATATATGTGCACATCCATGAGAAAATTGAATCCCACACGAAGGCACGGGATGTAGCCAGATAAATTAAAGAACTGTATAAGTCACGTGATTTATGTGTCATCTTTTTGTGTGAGCGAGGACCGTTTTCTTCTATGCCATGAACTAGTGGTTGATGTTACTGGATTCCTTCCACTACGCACCAAACGGTTCATCCGGGTTCCATTTTCGTGTGCTTCTGCACACTATCAACCCAACTTCTGTCGCTACTTTTTATTGCATTTTTCTTCTGAAGGTACTCTTTTTCCACTAGAGGTTTAATACCTTTTTTATTGTTATACTTTTTGGACGCCTTTTGGAGCTTATTCCCGTTGTTGGGTGGCAGCAGTTTACTTCTAGACTATCACAGATGGCCCGCAGATGATGGCATCCAGGCGCATCTCCCAGGGTGACAATTTGTGTGGCAAATACATAAATCATAATAATTCACGATTGTATCGGGATGCCGTAAATCATCACATACCCCCACTCCGGAAGTACTCATTTGGTGGAGTAGCATGGTGCATGGTGTCGATTTCAGCGGTGTTGATAAATTAATTATGTTTTCTTCTTCGCTAAACCAAGAACTTCCCAATCGTTCCCTAGCCAGATCTCATCTCGCTTCAAAGGGAACCAACCCCACAAGAATAGGGAAACGAATGCTTGCTACTTTGGGTACCATAAAAAGGGGTGAAATTGATCAGTTACGGGCGATTAGGGAACTAGATGTTTGGGTTCATGTTTGTCGTTTCTAGTTGAAAACGCACTTCAGGAGAGGACCTCTGGTCCTTCCCGGTTTTCCATGAGCTGGACCAGACTGAGACTGGAAGGCACATTAATATAGATATCTATTGTCTAATATAATCTTCTTTGTACAATACAAGCGTGATTGGAAGGAACCTGCATTTTTCCAACGCAGAACGCAGTTAACCGTATCTAATTCCAGCTCTATCTACTCGTTTTTGACAAAAGTCGGGGATCGCAAACAAAGATTTCATGTAATCCATTATCATGTGCTTTTGGTAGTGTGCAGATCTGTGTAAACACAATACAAAAAGGGGCCTGCTGTGCGTTCAGTACAACTTCACCCCGTTGTACGGCGCAACCATACATAAGTTGGCTCGTTTTTAGGGGGGTTTTCTTTCCGCGAACACGTGAGATATTCAATGCTGAGTCGAATTTTTTTCATGTTGGTTCGCAAAGCTCATGACTGCTCAGTATTCTTTTCCCCCCGAGTGGTGCGGTGGATCGCCGTTGTCGTCGTTGTCGTCTTTGTACGCGCACACATAAAGAGCACCGAAATGACAGTGTGGTGAAATCCGCTTTATGCAAGACTGAATTGACGAAGGAAATTCAATTTTTTTTCGCTACCGCCCACAAAAAAAAATGAGGGGGGGGGAGGTGGATGATGATGGTGAATAAAGTCTGTTTGATTATGAGACATCTACAGTGGAGGAATTTAATAACGTATGCAGCAGTAAAAGAGGAGTGTATGTGCATATGAATCGAGCGTTGATAGGAAAAAGGCGAAATTGGGGCACCTTTGGATCAGGCAAATCAGTTTGGAATGCTTTATTTGCATGATACGGTGCACGTATTTTAGCATAGGAAGACATTTCATTGCGTTTTTTCGCTTTTTCATTAATCTAATGGTGTGCAATTATGATAATCAGGGTTGACATCAAAATCAGTAGGCGTGGGGTTACAAAATGGAGTATTACAGCAACTGACCGTACAAGTGAATTGGGGAGTGCATAAAATTCTGTCATATATACACTCATGGCACGAAATAGTCCTTTATTAAATGATTTTATTTTACGGAGGGTTATCAGTTGAACATTCTCTTCATGGCGCAACTGTTTAATCGTGATCATGCCAATCTGCATCCTGACTAAAGGGATGGAAAGAAATGTTGATGGGTTCTTCTTAGCAGTACTGTACTACAAATTGCTTATCAGATGAGATGAACCATTGTTCAAAAGAAGCTGCAGAATAGCCAATGTAACTAATGTGAGTGTTATATGTTCTTCATCTGTTGAATGAAATTATTTAGTTTGATTAACTACATTTAAGATGGAGCATGGGATTCACCTTTCGAACTTCTGAATTGACATTTAGGGGTCATTGAGACCTTCAAGTTACATATCTCCCGACAACGTTTGAAATAACAATGTGATGTGATGTGATGTTATGTGATAACAACCCACCATCAGTGCAAGGATTCCTTATGTCTGCAGGACTATTCTCAGCAGGTTGCGAGAAAATAGCCTACGTAATGGCTTGTTGTAGCAGGGTCAGACGAGATAATGAGGACCTTCGGAAGACTACGGCCAGCAGGCCGCGTGTCTTCACATGACAAGGCTCTGGCGACTCCACGGACCCTTGTCCAGTCAACAAATCCTTGGACTGCCTTAGGCTAACCCCCAATCCCAGCTATAAAGTTGTTATAGGAACAATGGAAATTTTCAGCATAAATGATGACTTGTAAAAAATGTTAGGATACAAAATTTAGGAACTTTCACAGCTGTATTGAAGCTTAAATTCAAGCAACACAAATATTTTAGTTTTTAATTGAACTAGTGATTGTACTGAGATATTTCAAATTATTACTGTTCCCAATAAAATAGTGGCTTAGAATTTAAATAACTTACCATAAAAGCATACCAGTCTCTATGTTGTATCATCTATTCAAAAAATAAAACGTTCAAACGCATTTTTTACTGCTTGTTATTCGTATTGGAGTCATATGCTTTTATAAGCTGATCCAATATGAAATGGATCAAAAACTGAAATACATAGAAATTGCTTGTTCTCTACAAGGTCTTAAATTAAAGTTAAAATTAAGATATCATAAAAGTCAAAAATACTATTTATACAAATTTAGTCAATACAAGAACATAAACGCATACGCATGTACATACGCAAAGTACAAAATATATCTGGCAATCACTGGATTCTAGCTGAAAAAAAAATAGAAACAAGATTTGTTTTAAAATTCTACTAGTCCTGGAAAACCTGAAAACAGATGAGATCATTCCAAATACCAAAGATAAAATTTGAATGGAGGATTTAATTTTCTAAAATATGTTGTTAAAACTTTTCTTTATACTGTTCTAGTTACATGTCATAAGTAGCAATAAAGGACAGGTAACGCAAAAGTGTGGTTAAACATCATATATGGCGCTCGTGAAGTATGGTTTATCGAGCTATCTAAGCAAAGTTATTGGTGATAAAAAGAGCAGAAAAACGTAAATATCTGAACAATTTCGTTTGGTTAAAAAAAGGCCAGGAAGTTACTATCAATTTTTGTTTTAGATACGATGTTTAACCTCACTTTAGCTTTATCTGGATTCCTTAATCGGAGTGATCGAAGAGCCGGGTTTGATGATTTCTCAAATAAGTGGCTAATACGACTAAAAAATATTTATATATAATCTTATACTGCTTATAAGCGTATCGCAAGGAACATTGCTGGTTTTATCATGGTTTTATAGCATTCTTGAAATTATTAATTGATATGAGAATGGAAAATTATTTTATATGATTCACAAGTCGCACCCGCTCACTTCGCTATTGTCGAAAGGACAACATTGCCCAAGCTACGCCAACCAGCGTCTCAATGTTTCAGCTGGAAGTTTTTTCCTACGATTGATCAAAGTCATAGAGGACAAGCTGTCGGTCGCACCTTCCTTCGAAGTTGTCCACTAACCATTTGAAGCCCCCGACAACGTTTGAAATGATAACGATAGATTAATAAATAGCGATAAATTACTTAACGACACTACGGTCAAAGATGAATCAGTTTTTCCACCACATCCAAAATAAAAAAGCAGAATTATAATGCAATTTCGCATGATTTTGTTTTATTTTTTGTAATGGATCGTAACTCGGAGAAAAAATGCAACATTTGGACTTGGGCAAATAAGCAACACATCAATCAACTTTGATAAAATCAATGTGTGCGTGAGGTTGTGCAGTGTATTAGTTGCTGAGTGTAAGATTGGAGTCCGAATGTTCAATTGCTCACAAAAAGAAAAAAACCGGTGGTGACCCCGGCGTAGAGGTTAACAATCATACCTCTCACGCCAAAGTCACGAGTTCGAAGCTCACCCCCGGACAAATTACGAAAATACCCAGGGTATTTGAGGTATTTGAGTGACTACTACGGGAGATGAACCAGCCCAGGGCTGAAAATCTCGAAAGTCAAGTAACTAAAATAAAAGAAAAAATCGATCCGATTCTTATCCGAGAATCGAACCGTGGCCACCGTGGCAGTCACGCTTTAGATTGTAACTATTAAGCCACATAAATAAGTTGAATTGAATGGAATCAAAGCCCTACAGTGTGGCTCACAATAGGTGTCACCTTTTTTCGTCTTGGTTTATTTCAGCTGGGTATTTTAACAGCGGAATTGATTATACCCGTTTTGAGTGTATTATTTTGACAGTTTATCGCTGAAGATATATGAGCAATTTCGTTTGTTAATATTTATCAGCTACCATGCACAGATAAAAAGAAACACTGAATTTTCTGCGTTATCTAATGCACATAAAGGGAATGCTAGATTTGGCAGAAAATAATGGGATATTTCATATAAATTTAAGCCAGATAACGCCTAAATCCAGCCTGTTGCATGAAAGATTGCAAACAATATCGTTGTTTACGCTCCTTTGGCTTCGAATTACACGAGGGAAAATTTTACGCGCTTGTTAAAATTAATTATTTTTTTCTGTGTGGAAGCCAAACGGGAGCAAGTTTTAAAATTACATTTGCAAAAGCTTAGACCGTGCCAGATATTCAATAGCCTTGAGCAGATCGGAGTGAGTAAGTGTTTTGTTTTCCGTACCTTGAGACGGTTCAAGGTAACTGGAAATGTCCACATTAAAGGAGGTGCCAGACAAATTGGCAGTACGAAGAAAAAAATCAAATGTGTTAGGGGAGCGACTAAGACGTAATCTGGCTCCTCAGTTATACAGGCTCCTCAGACATGATCTGGAATGCAAGCCGCACAAGAAACAACGGGTTCACGGGTTGACGGAGCGTCAAAAGCAAGACAGGGTCCAAAAAAGCAGAAATCTTTTGGTTCGACACGGTGACTGCGAGATTTTATTTTCGGATGTAAAGTTCTTCCTCCTTCAGGACAGTCATATCAATAAAATGATCGTGTGTATGGCAAAAATCTTGCCAATATAATGATGATGATCAATGATCAAGAATAATGATCAAGAAGGACAAACTTGATAAGAGAGGGAGCGAGAAAGAGAGAGCCCAAGTAGTACACTACGATCATTATTAGTTGTAGTAACTTGGTTATGACTTGGCAAGTAATATTTATGTTGTCTCAACTGATTGGCAACAAGTGTGCTACTAGGGTGAGAATCCGATGACGGGTGGAAATAAAAATAGAACACTTGACAGCGGAATTCCAACAGCGGCATTCTATGGTATTTATTCACCCGTATTGAAAAGTTGTTGGTGGTTGAACAAAGACACAACGATTGCTTCGACTGACGAGGCACTAAGCGGTAAATTTTTTTCGAGGAACCATAAAACCATAAGATGGGCAAAGATGCCTCTTCTGAATTGTTCGAATTTTTCAAAATATGATTGCAAAAACGGCTATTGTATTTCAACTTTTGTATGTTAGCATAATTAATTGCATTTAAGTTGAATTTCCATTGAAAAAGTATGCACAGGCTTAAGCTACCGTTGCACGCAGTTTTGTTATGTTTATGTTGATATCCGGAAATTCAATGCGATTTCAGTCACTACGTGGCGCTGGCAAGCTTGAAAAAGAGAGCTTTTTTGAACGATTTTATATAGTGATCCCGACCACTTAGACAGTTTGAACCTTCAGCAAAGTTGTTCCGAATTTCAAAGACATTTGAAAGGTAGAGAGTATGGTTCAGGATTCAGTCACTACGTGACGCGTGTGAGCATGGAAAACAGAAATTGCGAACGATTGTTTACAGTGATCAAGACCACGTAGGAAAATAGTACCTTCAGAAAAGTTGTTTATAAGGTTAAGTACTTATGAAAGGTGGAAAGTATGGTTTGTACTTCGTTCACTATGCGGCGCTAGCGGGCATGGAAAAGAGTGAGCTTTTGATCGAGTTTATATAATGATCCCGACTAACTAGAAAGTTCATTTTTTTGAACAGTTGTTCAAAATATCACGAATTTTCGGAAGGTTGAGAGTATGGTTCGGAATTCGGCCACTACGTGGTGAAGAGAAACATTTTGAACGAGTTTATATAGTGATCCAGACTATTTAGAAAATTCTAACGTTAGGCAAAGTTGTGTAAAAAACCAAGGACTTTTGGAGGTTGAAAAGTATGGTTTGGAATTCAGTCACTATGTTGCGCTAGTGGGCATGCGAAAGAAAACAAATTCTTTGAGTTCATGTAGTGATACTGACCACCTAGAAAGTTGTATGGGCTTTTGTATTGATGTTCCGCAATTACTTTGAATCCGGGAATATTCGAAATGATGAGCAGCTAGCAGCGATCAAAAGAATATTTATTTTTTGGTTGAAATCAAAAGCACTGTTGGAAGAACAAATTATTAGGTGCATGTTCCTGCACCCTTATGATTGGGATTGACACGTCACTTGCAGTTAATCAGAGGCGTATTATCTTCCTGAAAAGTTTCAAATCATTTAAAAAATTTTCCAATAAAGGCTTTAAACTTTGAATTATCATCATCATTGAAAAAAATCATTGAATTACTTGAATATTCTCTGGATTTAGCCCCGAGGGACTATTGCTTGTTCCCAAACCTGACGAATCGGCTCAGCGGAAAGAAATTTGACGCTTGATTATCACGCATCACGATTTCAAGGCCTTATACGATACTATTGATCGTGAAGAGCTATGGAAAATTTTGGACGAGAAAGGTTTTCCCAGATTGACTATCTGGATTTCTCAGATCGATAATTCCGCAAGTTCACCTTCAACCTTATTATACAGAAAAAAAAATACCTTATACAGGAAAAAAAATGACAAAGTGTCTGCAATCTTTCAATAGATCTGACCTGATTTAGACTTTATTCATAATTATTTTTCGAAATCAATGATTGCATTGTCCTTGTATCGTTAAGTCTAATGGAACATATGTCTACGTGGTTTATAAATAGCCCCTTACCGCTACACGTGTATCCGTTTTTGAGATGTGTATTTTCGTTGTATTGAAGTATTGAAATTTCTTGCAATATATTTATTTTTAATAACTCACGAGGTGAAATTGCATGTATATCGCTTTTCGATAAATGGGTTTTCGTGTCTCACGTGAGATGTTGTTTTCGTGGGAAGTCTTAAGATTAACATTAAAATAAAAAACTTACGAACATGACATTCAATGATGTGTGTATGTGTGTGTCATCCTCTATCCCTCACCCAACCGGGGGCGTTGGGCGAGTAGAACTGCGAATAATTTGATCAATCATATGCTCAACAATGGTGCCCTTTTTGTCATGGAGGCCAGTACAATAAAAAGGAGAGCTTTTGAGGCAACACAAGTTATTCTCAAAGCTTTTGGGGAAATGGGAGGTACTGGGAGTCCACAACAGGTACAGCAAAACATTACATAGACGCCCTTATTCACACTTACAACTCAGGAATAGAAGGTCAAGAAGAGCCACCGTCACCAACTAAAGCTTGAACCGGGTACCTGGGAAACCCACAATACCCGCGGCAATAGCCAGCAGACGATGCCCTGGTCGTATTTAGTAAAAAATTGCATTTTGCTTATGGAATGATCTCACCTTCTTGTTTTACTTATTTTGAAAAGAAAAAAAAAACTGTTCATCCATTGTAAAAAATTGCATTTTGCTTATGGAATGATCTCACCTTCTTGTTTTACTTATTTTGAAAAGAAAAAAAACTGTTCATCCAGAACCACCGTTGCCAACTAAAGTTTGAACCAGGTATTTAATAAAACAATTATACCTGCCACCTTAGCCAGCAAACAATGTTCTGTACGTATTTAGTGTTATTACGGGAGCTAAAACTGATTTAAGAAAATACAAAAATTAAAAAGTACTTAGCTGAATTCCATTTCATTAGGTGTCCTATCCAAAAAGCCCGATCAGGCAACTAGCATCGAGCAATGCCCCTCCAGCTGAAGTTTGAAGACACGGGTATAGTTTAATCATACAATTTCTTCATAATCCGACTAGAATCACAGAATTAAGTCCAGTTGATAACGTCGAAACATTGTCGAAAATCTTCACATGCTAGATTTCATTGAAACGAATGATCCACATCACAGGGCATTGAGCAAAGCACACACACAATCGAAGCAAGGACAACGCAGGGGCAACGCACAAAGTATGATGGTTGTCGGTTGGCACTCCCGTAACAATCAATGGAAACAAACTCTAGAGATCACACCACGACCGAAATTTAAAGTAAAATACAAATAAAAATATAATCAAAATGGAGCAAAAATGACAAGACAATTTTTTTCACGTCTCTCTTCGCGCCCCGCACACTACGATCTCTCTTTTCTAAACTATAAAACATATATGCACAAAATAAAACCGATATCCACACTGAAAGTTAATTTTAGTTTATATTACAAAATCGAAAGTAATACTCACTAATCCATTCGTTGTTTTCAGCAACGAAACTGATTTGTTCTTTTTATGAAGATACATTCGTAATTAATTGCACGCGCAACTGTCAAAAACACGAAGCTTTTGTTGACACAGAAAGAACATTCGTAAATTGTACGGAAACAATGCAAAGAGCTACGAATATTTGCTCACAAATTAAAAAGAAACGTCTCTCTGGTGGTTGCATGACGGACTGACAGATCTACTTTATCGACTCAAAATGTAATCGACAAAAAAGCGCAAGCACGTGGAATTTTCCAGCGTCTTTTTTTTTATTGTTTCAGACATAGGGTTCGAACCTGAATATTTGGAAAGTGCCGATTCTAAATCCGTTGTTGATCACACTAGGTCACGCTGACTTGTGAGAACAATATGATTATTGAGCATGAAGTTATAGCTCACCTCAGAGCTTTGATTTTTATTTTTGGATAGATAAATTATTTCCGCCCATACCAGCAGAAACACCATCGTGCATGAGTGCGGTATAAAAGAGAAGCAACGATTGGCTTGTCATCACGAAATTCATTTCGTGCATTTTACAAAAAGGTGTAATGATAGCATTTTACCCGATAAAAAGCATTATGAATGTTTCATACAATATACGAAACATTTGTTCTATGTACAAAATCCATGTTTACGAAACGCGTGAAAGCTGCTTTACGAAAATAAATTTTCAGTGCACTGGTTTGTCACTGAAATGAAAAATCAGGTATACTTGAACATCCATAAGGTCCTGGACTGGCCGAAGAACAAAATAGATCATTACAACCATCATAAACAAAACCTCCTTTCTGAAGCTTTGTTGCTCTTTTAAAGCCCTTCCATACACTCCTCCAGTCACATTCCACGGAACGTAGAATAAGCCATCGAAGATCCCGGACCGATGACTCCTGAAACAAACGGCCTATCCAATCACGAAACTAATAGACAAATTTATTTAAATTCAATCCCATAATGCCTGCGGTCGCATGCCAGTCCTCCACAAAAACAGCTACTGGAATTCAGAAGTGCAATCCACATGTTCATGCTGAAACACCCAAAAACCAATTGAGCCCTCAATTGAGCACATCAAAACGGTTTCGGAACGCAAATATGACTCCAAGGCGCAACGAAACCACCAATCAAATGAAAACGGAAAACACACAACATGACACAACATTCGCTACGGGAACTAAAACTATTTTGGTATCAAAAATATTAGAAGTACTTAGCTTAATTCCATCTGATCCTGTATCCGATCCAAAAAGTCCGAACGGCAACCAGCACCCATCACCACCAGCTAAAGAATGCACTACCAGGGCCACTGCTCTACCAGCGATGCTTTTCCAGGTTTTAATCAAAACAATACGAAATGGAATCGCCCGACTTCCGTTTCTTGTAGGTTTCCACAAATATAGAGCGTTAGGAAAAAAAAAATCACTATACACTTTGTTAAATCTTATATAAAATTAAAAATAAAACGAGACAAAATGACAAGAATTTTTTTTTTTTGCTTACGAACATGACATTCAATGATATGATTTAAATGCGGCGAGACGATCAATAATTGTGTGATACTAATGCGCTACCAGATGACTGAAGGAACACCAAGATAAGTGATATTCACAAATTATGAAGGGAGCGGGGGAAGGTTGTGTCTGGTATTTTCTTACAACTATTTTTTTCATGTTAAATGCATAAAATCATAGAAAGATTTAACCTTCCTCGGTTATTAAAAAAATGCCACTGTAGACATTGGGGTTAATATTGACCCGAATTTCACCCCTTTGTAAAATAATGAAATGGAGTTGTAATCTTTCGGTACCAAATGTAGAGAATTTCTGTCTGGTACAAAATTAATCAGATTGTTAAATTCTGTTATTTGACATTATGATTTTACTTTATTTAGCAAAGATAAACTGCAGCGCTATCCTTGTGGCAAGATCTGGAATAAATATAATAATGTCAAAAGACGACTGCAGCGCCATCTCTGAAACAAGATCTGTAACTATCTGATAATCTCAAAAGACGACAAATGACATACTGAGAAACTTTGCCCAAGAAGGTTACTCTGTAGAGCTTCATCTGGCAAAGATAGGCTGCAGTGCCATCTCTGCGGACCCATTTGAAACTAACTGATAATATCAAATGACTACATTTTACATTTTAAAACAACTTTGCCGAAGGTGGAAACTTTCCAAAGCTTCATTTGACAAAGATAGACTACAGCGCCATCTTTGCCGCAAAGTCTGGAACTAATCTGATAATGTCAAATGAATACATTTTATATTCCAAACAACTTTGTCAAAGACGGCAGCTTTCTAGAGCTTCACTTGACAAAGAAAGACTGCAGCGCCATCTCTGCAGCACAAATCGTAACTAATATTCTTTTATTTTTTTATTTATTTATATATTTCCAACTGATTAAACATCTTATTGAAATGTAATGGGGAAAAGCCATGTGGCGTAAAATCCCCCTATCTCTAAACCTAACCTCTAAATCTCTAAATTAATCAACAAAAATAGAAGGAATACAAAGCAAGTAAACAGAATTAATTCTAGTACACACACAAAACTTGTCAGAAAAATTAAAAATAATCTCTCGTGGAATCAGTCGTCTTGAATCCAGTATGTAAGGTCTGTATCCGCAATAATCCGGACACCTCAAATCATGAGTAAAACATAAATTTCGCATTATATTTCCGTCGTAGTTGTTTATTTCAGATTCATGGGATGTGTTTTAACAATTCGTGAAGACAACACATAGTTATTCGGTATTTGCATACAATTTTCGAATTTTGCGCTTAACTCCGTCCATTAGGTTTTCTACAGACTCTTCAGAAATCGTAGAAGCCGTCTTTGTCCAAATTTGTTGGAAGTGTTTGATGTCTTTGATTCCTTGCTTCTTTCCAGAAAGCTTCCGCTTCATCAGAGCCCAATATTTCTCGATTGGTCGTAGCTCTGAGCAATTTGGCGGGTTTGAGGTTTTTGGTACAATGTTCACTTGATTTGCTTGATACCACTTCATCACAGTTTTAGCATAGTGGCATGATGCCAAATCGGGCCAGAACAAAGGTTTTTCTTTGTGACTTTTGATGAAGGGTAGCAATCGCTTCTGCAGACACTCTTTTTGATAAATCTACTTGTTGATTGTGCCTGTAGCGAGGAAAGATTTACTCTTTTTGCCACACGTGCAAATTGCTTGCAACACAAGGTATTTTTTGGGAAATTTCGATGTCTTTTTCGTTCTGAATGTTCAGCTGTAGCATTTCTGGCCATAGCAGAATGAAAAGCCAGCCCTGGAAGCTGCTTGAAATCCTCCAGGACATAAGTTTTATCGTCCATATCAATGCATGAAAACTTCGTCAAATATTCGCAATACAAACGTCGAGCTCGTGATTTTGCTGCCAAGTTCTGTTTGTCGTTGCGATTTGGAACTGTTTTTACCTAATACGACTTAAGCCCCAAACGTTGTTTTGATTTTTTTACAAAATCCCTATTTCTCTATTTTACGAGCCACCGTTCGCATGGAGAGATTTGGGTTTTCGTTAATATCCTTTTCACCTTTCGGTCCATGACAGTATCAACGCGTCCAATGTTTTTGTCACTTCTCGGTTTCCTCTCCACCGTCAAACGTTCCGAAAATGATTTGAGCACATCGTGTTCAGTGGATTTAGGCAAATCCAATGGTTTTGTAAGGTCCCGTATTGACAAGTCAGGATTTACCGTATGCCCGCACAAAATTCGCTCGCGCACTTGTTTTTCTTTCGTCGCCATCTTGAATACTAAACATGAAATGTAAACATCAATCATAGTCTTTTTCATCATAGACTCTCAGCTACAGCAACAGTGAAACTTATATGATAATATCAAAAGACGATTTGTTGCGCACTTTTTTTTGCGATCATTATTTTGGTGTCCGATATTTAACGTAGACAGGCTTTAGTCAGTCTACGAGCAAATTATTATTTGTATGAATGCTTGTATAAAAGCAGTCGTTTCGACTTGATTCCATGATACGGCCGGTGGTTTTCTGTCCCAACCATTTACTTCTGTAAGGCCCATTGTCTTATTTCCAACACACACACGCGGTACGAGTTCATGTTCGGGGAAACTTTTCGGTTCAGCAGTTTTACTAGTTTAGATATTTACGATGAAATGGCAGTGGGTTGTGTCTTTGTGCTTTGGTTGGTCTGCTCTTGAAGTGACCACCCGAAGTAGGTTGCTGGAGGTGGTAAAAATATAAGTTGGTCACAGCAGTGCCAGTAGCAGTAGTAAGTTGCATCTTTTCGAGATCCTACCTCTCGGAGGACACATTGCTGTGGCTGTTAGTGATAGAGTTAGGAGTACAATGCGTGGAAAACTTTTTCTGCTGAGCAAACGGTCGATCTGGCCACCATCCGATAAATACGGTAAAGCTTTACGCTACTCTCCGGGCATTTTTCTGCCCCACTTGGCGAAAGGAAGTGCCACTAAATATTAATTTTCCTACTTTGCATATAAAACACTTTGTAAACAGCTCGGGCTTTGATTAGATGAATTTGAAGAGCTTAAAGGAGAAAGTTGGAGTAAAATGGAAAAGTTGCTACGGGGCAGTGTTGTTGTAAGTTCATCTCCGCCGTCAGCTGAACCAAACTAGGGTTGCCAGTTGGTTTAAATAACCTGCGTTGAGTCGGAAAAATTCTATCAGCTTTTGTTCCTGAAAGGTATAATTTATATTGTCAAACTGACAGCCCTAGCCCTGGCAATGGCTTCCTGCTTTCCCCGGATAAGGGCCGAGTTAAGGAAGACTTATAATTTAATCAAAGTGAAATCGCGACAAGAAGTACACACGGAACGTTGGGATGTGAAAAACGAGCCAAATGGATGTGATGGTGCTGATGACTCACTGACCCGGAGATAATCTGGACGGGCTGGGAGGTCGTGTCTTGGCAGTTATGTATATGGATATATGAGCACAAATTGCTTCCATTTCCAGAGCGGATCGTAATCAGCTAGATGGGCATGGATCAGGTCCCCCGGAAGGTGATGTTTGTACGCGTCCTGTGTAGTGTGTCAGTTGTTCGATGCCGGATTCGCGGGTAATTACTCATTGATGTTTCATTTATTAATAAGATTAATCACTGGGTTTGACACGGGCTGCGAGACCGTTTGCGTTCGTTCGCATTCAACGCCGTACCGTAAAGTGTTTGCGAAACATAAATCAATATTTGATCATCGATTATAAATAAGCTCCAGTGAAGCGCGTCGTCCAAAGCGTGCACTAACACTTAGAAAAGCCTTAGTTGTAATTATTCTGCATCGAAACGGCGCTATAAAGCCCCCTTTCTTCGTGGTAGATAGAATTGCTTGGCACGTGCAGTACGGCATGGTCGGTTATTATGGGGGTGAAAGCTTTTCAAGCGCTTTGCAATCAATGCTGCAGTGGCTGCAATCAATGGTAATGACTTGTAGGGGGTTTTGTGGGCGGCACCAGGCAAGTGAATTGCATCCTTTCTGCTTCTTCAAGTGTGGAAAATCCTCACTCAAGAGAATTGCGACGATTGGCGGCAAGGTCTGGTCTGTGAGATTACCTACGACAATCGGACAGGTTGCTAATTAGCATAATTAACAGGTTGACAGTGGAATATGTAATTTTTTTGGATATGAATCGTACAGATATGCACAGTAACATCCATCTACTCGGTATACGGAACATAGATGGCTTCAGAAGAATTGTAGTATTTTTGATAACCTAGTAAACTCCACCGAACAAAGCCACACTAATATAAAACCACACAAACCACTGGTGCCAATCCCGCGAATGTTTCTCCGAAATCAAACCCCTTCCCACATCCAGCTCTACTGTTTTCAACCCGTCACGTTGACTTCGTTGGCGTTGATCTCCCACTCATGGCTCTGATGGTTGCGGTTGTGGTTTCCAGTCCCCGTATGCAACAATAAATTGGCTATTTGCAGGAGTGAACCCAATTTCCAGTGCCACAGAGATTCAGAGGAAAAAAAAGGATTTCATTTCGGGGTCTAGGTCTCGCAATGTAGGACCAACACAACACACAATTGATTGATTGGAGCTGTAAAGGGATACGAAAAGCTGTTTTGCATTCGTTTTGCCTCAAGTCCTTCTGCCCCTCGTCAGTTCAAAGTTACCATGCAGGATTCAGCTGGCTGTCCGTTTGAGTTGTTATTCGTCGTCTCCTGACCTGGCGTCCCAGCTTTCCATGGGGCCTTTCCTACTGGGAGTGTTCGACTTAGAGATGTCGTTTCGGTCAGCTTCGTTTTGGTTTTCTAAATTTAAGCTTGTTACGGAGCAATATAAAAAAAAATCACTGCCAAAGAAGATTGTGTAGAAATTGTGTCACTCTTTTCCATGGTGCAAATGGTATTAGTCAACGGGACGGGTCACGGAGGGAGGGAATGGCACTAAAGTGAATCTGAGAAAAGATAGATTTCCAAGTGGTGATTGCTTTTACTCATGATGTTGACCCACTTTGCTGGCTGTTATTATCAATTTTTTGTTTTTTGCTTTTCAGCATCATGCGATGTTCAAAGAGGGGGTAATTGCTAACCACAGTTTGTTGTTCGTTGTTTTTTGCTTCAGATTGACGTTATTTGGTATTGCCACATGAATAAATGTTGTCAACAATAGCTTCTATTGTGATGTTTTATAATGGGAACGGTGTTTTTTGCAATGACGAATCATCAATTGTAATTTTTAAATTGTTTAAATTTAGTTTAAACTACGAAATTTAAGGAAACATAAATCTATCCGTTGTTTTCTTCATCTAAACTGATATTTGTTATACGTAAATGCTTCTCTCGCAAGTGTCAAAAGTACGAAGCACTTGCTGTCGTAGAAGAAACATTAGTGCATTGTTTGAAAACAATACAAACAGCTACTAATATGTTTGCATAAAAGGTTGAAATCATTTCGGTAGATCGAAAAGTGATTCGAAAAAAAGCGCAACCACGAGGAGTTATGTATCATTTTTCATGTTTCTGATATGAGGTTCATTCCGGATCTTTTGGGAAGGGCTGCTTTTGAATCTTTGGCTGACCTCATTAAGCTATGATGACTCGAAAGACAAATACTTCAATGAGTAAGAAGTCTCATCTTTGGGCCTATTCATAAACCACGAAGACTCCACATACAACCAGATGAGAAGCCATTTTAATGTTTCATACAATTTATGAGACATTTTGTCTATGTACTAAATTCATGTTTTCATTCTGTTTTCAAAACGAGTAAAAGAGGATTTACGAAAAATATTTTCTTTTTTTTAAAAAGCCTCTACTGTTCACTTGTGCGCAGTATACTTGAATATGATGTGTTTATGTGGGCACCTTTCAAGCTATTCAGAGTAGTCGGATAGACCGAATTCAATGAAACCTCGGGGAAATCCTGGAGAGAACTTCAGGGAAGTTTTGCAGAAAACATCAGAGAAGTTCTGCAGAGAACTTCAGGAAAATTCTGCAGGGGAACTTCAGGGAAGTTCTGCAGAGAACCTCAAAGAAGTTCAGCAGAGAACTTCAGGGAAGTTCTGCAGAAAACTTCAGGGAAATTCTACAGAGAACTTCAGGGAAGTTCTGCAGAGAACTTCAGGAAAGTTCTGCAGAGAACTTAAGGATGGTTTTGTAAATATCTTCAGGGAAGTTCTGCAAAGAACTTTAGGGCAGTTCTGCAGAGAACCTTATGGAAGTTATGCAGAGAACTTCAGGAAAGTTCTGCAGAGAACTTCAGGGAAATTCTGCAGAGAACTTCGGGGAAATTCGACAGAGTACTTCAGGGAAGTTCTGCAGAAAATATCAGACTACGGAGAACTTCATGGAAGTTCTGTAGGAGAACTTCAGGAAAGTGCTGCAGAGAACCTCAAGGAAGTTCAGCAGAAAACTTCAGGGAAGTTCTGCTGAGAACTTCAGGGGAATTCTATACAGAATTTCAGGGAAGATCTGCAGAGAACTTAAGGATAGTTTTGCAAATATCTTCAGGGAAGTTCTGCTATCAACTTTAGGGCAGTTTTGCAGAGAACCTCAGGGAAGTTATGCAGAGAATTTAAGGGAAGTAATGCAGAGAACTTCAGGAAAGTTATGCATAGATCTTTAGGGATGTTCTGCAGAGAACTTCAGGGAAATTCTGCAGAGAACTTCGGGGAAATTCGACAGAGTACTTCAGGGAAGTTCTGCAGAGAACTTTAGGGAAGTTTTGCAGAGAACTTCAGGAAAGATGGATAAATGTTTGTATTTTAAACGGGTTCCGCACTGCTGGAAGAAATTCCCACCGGAAATAAAGTTTTATTGGTTTTGCAGAAATGTTAAGAATATATATGTTACATTTATTTAAAATAATAAAAATTTATTTCAGGTGGGAATTTCTACCAGCAGTGCGAAAATCAGGTTTAATAAAACATTAATTTATAGAGCTTCCCTAAAGTTCTCAGAAAAACTTCTCTGAAGAACTTCTCTGAAGCTCTCTGTAGAACTTTTCTGAAGTTTCCCGAAGAAGTTCTCTGAAGAACTTCCCTGAAGTTTTCTGCAGAACGCTTATCTTTAAATTTATTTTCTAATAAAATGATTTTATATGCCGTAGAAATGTTTCGAAAAAAGTACTTCAACTGAGCGACGATCAAAAATGTCTATTCATTTGTGTTTGAAAATCATGGTGGTGACATTGCAACACAGGTTAAAGGAGATTGATTTTTTCGTGGGTATATTTATATACAGATAATATTTACAAAATATTTATTGATTTTTTTTTTAAGTTGGTTCTTCTAGATGAGATTCCAAGGTTGCTGGTAATTAAATGCCAGAAATATGAGCTTGATATCCTGGTGAAATCTTCCCCGATGCTGCTTTAATACACCACCGCGTCCCTGGTGGTTGGAACAAAAAACAATTGACAGTTTTATGGTTTCCCAAAAAGTTTTCACATATTTCCTTGAAGATTTTCCGAACCGCTCTTAGGACCGCTGAACTGATTGTACTTGCCACACAATCATACTAATGCAAAACATGGTACCTGACATCGAAAGCACTCAATTAATAACTGTGGAAGTGCATTTAGAACACTAAGTTGAGAACAAGCATTTAAAACGCAACTTTAAATTTTACCGGTAATGTTTCTCCATGAGACCAGCATATAATGAACTCAGTTAACCTAGGATTGCAGAAGATCGCATATAATAGTGGATATACGTAAAACGTGGAGGGGATATGTACAGTATATATGGAACTAAATGGACGCTTGTATGTATATTGATTCCGCATTCAAATTAAGTTATAAACAGAAAAGTGAACATTAGCAATAGCGTATTCCAAAATGTCATACAAAACTTCATCGTGTAATCGCGTAAATTTGAGTGAATGGCAATGCAAGTAAATGGAACACTAAATAACGTTGAACTTTTTGATTTAATTTTTTTGGAAATTTTCATCATTTGTACATTTGTACGTCACTTCAGTTCTGCGAAATCAAATTATTTTTACACGATCCAATCGAAACTACTCTGACTTAAAAAAATGGCGAATTTCATTAAAAACAAATTGGACGCCATAATAAATTCTCGCTTGAGTGTTTGCGTTCGTTGAATTTGAAAAATATCTAAGCTCTCAAACAACTAAACATTTGTCTACCAGTACATGACTAAAGGGTGTTCCGACCAAAATTTGGTCAAACAGCAATGTGTGTAAGTCGATCAAAGTTTTTATTTATAAGTCAAATTCTTTTTCTTTTTCAAGTTCAGTTAATACAGAATACAGGTGAAATATTCAGCTAAGCTTCCTTTTTTACTGAATGCGAATTGCTGGGTCTTTCGTCTAACACCTGCCATAAGATTTTGTACAGTCTCCTTGTCCACTTCATCCGGCGCTGAACGCCAGTTTGCCTTGAACTGTTTCTCGCTCACAACAGCTTTTTGAGTCTTCTTAAGGTTCCGCTTGACGATGGCCCAATATTGTTCGATTGGGCGGAGCTCTTGGTGTGTTGGGAGGGTACTTGTCCTTGGGCACCACTTGAATGTTGTTGGCAGCATGCCACTCCATGGGCTTTTTTCGTTATGGCTAGATGCCAAACCCGGCCAAAATAGAACGGAACAATTGTGTCGCTTCGGGAACGGCAGTAGACGTTTTTGCAGGCACTCGCTCAGATAAATTTCCTGATTGACGGTTCCGGTCGCAATGTAAACATTGCTCTTCAAGCCACAGATATAGATGGCCTGCAACACCAGATATTTCTTCGCGAATTTTGACAGTTTAATGTGCTTGAAAATGTCTGCCACCTTTACCCGTCCGGTTGGCATGTGAAATTCTTGTCCAAGAAGCCGTTTAAAGTCTGCTTTGGCGTAAGTTTCATCGTCCTGTACCACGCAATCAAACTTCGTCAGCATCGTCGTGTACAACTTTCGCGATCGTGCTTTGACCGACGTGTATTGTTTATCATCGCGATTTTTAGTCACCACTTTCTTGTAAGTCGACAGTTCAGCTCGTTTTTGAGCTCTATCCACGGTTGAAGGCGCCACGCCCAGCTTCTTTGCAACATCTCGGACGGAGAGGTTGGGGTTCCGCTCGAAACAGCGGGCAACTCTTTTTGTTGTCGCTTAGACCTCCGGCTTTCGATTTCCCCCCGATACAGTTTTCCTGGCTGTCGACAAACGTTCACCAATACTTTTAATACGTTGGTGACAGTTGATTTAGCCATATTCAACAATTTTGCCAACTTGGCGGGAGAGTAGTTTGGATTTTCGCGCAAAATTCTCATAGATTTACAATTGAATATATTGTAACCATGCAACAGAATATACAATTAATGGTATTGTTCCCAACGAAAAGATGACAATAGGAGTTATTGTTACCACAATAGAATCTAATGTAAATTGAGACATTGACAATAGAATAGGGGGGTTGTTATGTATCTTAAATGTAGAAAAAATCATTATTTTCCGAAAAAATTCGAATCAATTAGTATTAATTGTATTGTTTCTCAATTGTTGAAAATCCTAGCATATAGAGTAAAGTGTAAATCTATTGTAATGCCAATATACATGTTTCATTTATCTGATTCATGAACAATAAGATTCATGATCGGAAATAGATTTTCATGTTATTTTATATTATTGTATTGTAATTGTATGGCTATTTTTATCCGGGCGTGCACAATTTTGATGCGTTCCTTTTTTTCCTTTGACGACATTTTGATCTCAAAATCAAAATAGAGGCATGATGTTACACGCACACATCTTCAAAATGCGGGGTGTGCTAGTTTTTTTGCGAATGCCGATGAAAGGAAATACATCAAGTTTGAGTCGCCCAAATTTTGATCGAAACACCCTTTACCAGGCACGAAAAATCCTTCTCTAAGATGATTAAAATAAGGGAAGGTTCATTAATTACGTCACGCAGTAAGGGGGGAGGGGGGGTTTGAAAAAACGTGACGTTCCATACGAAAAAAATTGAAGGTCCATACAAAAAACGTGACAGAGGGGGGGGGGGGTAATAAAAAGTCATTTTTGCGTGACGTAATTAATGGACGTTCCCTAAAGGGAGGTTCTTTGCCAGTACTAGAAAAAGCGGTAAGAGAAACTGAGAACGGCAATGTTAAAACCAAGCAAAAGCATGCGTAACATTACACAACAGGATAAAATCCAGCTACGACCAGTAAAGTTACTGTGAATTGAAAGTGAGTCATGTAGTAGAAGTTCCTTACATAATTTTACATCATTTACCGGGTCCACTCTATATGAAATATTTTTGGTGTTTATTTTTATCTGTGTATGCGATTTTGTGCATACTGAGGGTTGATCTTGGAACTGAAATTTTCTGTGATTTAAGTAACGATCGAAATAAATTTTACCAGTCTTGAATATGAACTTATTTCAGTTGTTGAATACGTACCAAAATTATTTAAATATATTATAATAGTAGACAATTGGGAATAAATGCAAATTTTGAGGGTAGCTGGATATTTGGCGTTCGTTTTTAAAACAGATTTCTATATAACATTGAGGGTTTTGAAGAGTTAGGCCATATTTGAGTGCTATACATTTCTTTAGATTCAAACGAAAAATCTCTATTTTAATATAAGAAAGCAGGCTTATTTTAAAATATAAATCCTGGTTTTCATGTAAATTTCTGAAAAAAAAAATACATTGTAGAGTGTTAGAGCACAATTCCCATAAACTGTAGGTTTTTGTTAGCCTACTGTAAGTCACCATGTTTCATGTTTACTCAAGAATGCCCAAATTGTTGACTTCTGGTCAAAATCATGGACGCGGTGAGTAGAACCTCAGTTACAGTGAAGTACAGTTTTCTACACGTTGGATATTTTGTACGCGTCTATCAGAGCATCTAAAATTTTATTTCATTCCACACGAAGCAGCAACTTGCATGAAATCTTGTGACAGAGACGAGCTTTTGCATACAATATTTTCGGCAATGTACACACTCAGATTATTTTACAGAAATCTGTAAAGTTTTACCGAATTCTCAACAGCTGAACGTTCGGTAATCCGATTTTACGGGTTTCGGTAAAATTTCACCGGAATCCGGTAAATTTTTTACAGATATCTGTAAAATTTCACCGAAATTCATTAAAAAGGACTACCGAACGTTCACCTGTTGAGAATTCGGTAAAACTTTACAGATTTCTGTAAAAAAATTTAAGTGTGTATGGAATGTCACAGAACTTTACACGATGTATAGTGCAACTTTTTATGTGGTGTGACGCTCCATTTATGTGCATGATATTGAACAGAAATTCACATTCTAATCCAATTTATAGGAATCCGTATTTAGAGAACGAGGACGAGAGAAACCTTGACCTCCTTGAAGGTTTTCATCAACCAAAAGTTAAACCAAAAATCGTATATATACACAGAAAAAAATTTAATTTTAACAAGCAGGTAAAATTTCCTCTCTTTAATTTCAAGCCAAAGAATGCGTAAACAACGAACTTGTTTATAATTTTTCATGCGCCATACAACAATGTTCACAATCTTTTAAACAACGGGATAGCTTCAGGCATTATCAGGCTTAAATAAGCCTGAAATATCCCATTATTTTCTGCCAAATCTAGCATTCCCCTTAAGTGCATTAGCTTACGCAGAAAATGTAATGTTTCTTTTTTTATGTGTACGGAAACATTCAAAATCCAATAATAAAGCTCTTTGTTCGATTTATTTATTAAGTTTAAATTATTTGTAAGCGTTTTGTTTTAACGCTGAAATAAACAAACCAAGTAATTTTCAATTTTAAAACTACTTGTCAACAAAAATCAAATTTGCAAGACAAACACTTTCCCAACGAAGTAGGCAAGGAAACAAATCACATCCGCCCAACAAAATTCCCAAACCATCCATACGGCAACAGTGCCAGCGGCATCAAACTAAAGGCCAAAAGTTTTACCCAGTTTATGGCCATCTTTTTGGCGCATAAATTCGTACCGTTCCGGTATTTATCGGTTCTTCCAATATTTCCGACGTAAATATGTGTTTTATGTGGACGACGTGGATATTTTTAGTGCACACCATTGCCATCACCGAAGGAGTCGTCCACTCGCCTTACCAAACGGGAGGATGAAAACGGCAACGGCAGAAGCAGTGAGACGAGTGTTCTCCGACCAAAACCATTTCATGCTGCCTGGCTGCTTGGGCTGCTGTCATCTCATGCAGGCACAACCACATCAACATCGTTGGCAGCATAACCACCGACTGCTTCGGTTAGAAGAATGATAGTCAGAGGCGCAGCAGTGCAACACCCTTTGTTGGTTCGAAAAAAAAACTCCCATTGAGCTTTGGGCTTCATTCGATCACTAATGTGTAAGGTGAGGATCGTAACGCTCTCCAAATCGAAGATTTGCCGAAGGTACATGTACAACTGCCGTCCGATAACGGACGGTGGGATAGCGATTAGTCCACTGAAATATCGGAGCTGTTCGCCAGCTTATTCGTTGCAAAATTTCTTTAGGTGTCAAAGTGTCAATTGCGGATGGTGGAAAGCACTTTAAGGATAACATCTCGATTAACAATTTGATTTAGTTGTGCTATAATCTGTTGTCCAACTTTTTCCCAAGCAATCAGAGGTCAAACCCATTTTTTTAAAACAAATACATCACCTAACCTCAAATCGATAATTCAAATTCAAAATAACAACAGCCATGCTAGATGCTCGGAAAGACAATTCCCACACGTATCATCCGATTGATCGTTGAGATAAAACAAAGCAGGCAAAAATGGCCGTAATCGATCCCATTCTAAAGCGGAATCATTTATTTCCTGCAGCTGTCTGATGGTTTTTTTCTCTCTTTCTCAATTTGCATTTACAACAAAACCACGTGAACCCCAAAGTAACGACGTCATCAGAAAAAAAAGAAGACGAGAGAAACCATTTAAACCAGCAGAGAACCCTTTTTTCATCAAACTGCCAAATTTATGTCCTTCACGATAATCGAAGCGATAATTTTGCTTCGATTCTCCTGTGGTCATTGGTTCGTCAGAAACTTGTTGAGGAATCAGCAGTGAAGCAGGAAGAAAACAGCACGTGCGCGCGGAGGAGGAAAAGAACGGATCTCCGTTTTCCACCATCGAGATCGAATTGTCCCCACGTTTTCCTGTAAAACAAATCGCCACGGAAGATTCGTTCGTACTGGTGCCGCAGCGTCCCTGATGCTGACTCAGGCCCAAGGAGGTGGAAATATTTATGGTATCATGAATTCTGCAATTGCGGGGTGATGCGGACAAAGATGATGGGTGAAGGTGGAACCGATTACGCGACGACGAGGGTTTAGCACAGCACCGGCCGATGAGAATCGCTGGCTGATGACGTCAAGAGCTCACCGCACCGTGTCAGTATTGTCGTCCGTCAGCACCGAAGATAGAGAGGATGGATAGCAGGAACATTCCGACGATTGGTATACTCTGTTCTAGTATGCTTCTTAGGGCAACCATCTGGATGCGGCTACTGGCAAGCTACGAAGCACGGTAGAAGCTCGGAGGGCAATTGAGTAGGCTCTCATACACGTGCTCGGTTGTGCGGAAAAGAGCTTCCGAGTATCGGGAATTTCTGTGTACGTAGCTAGGTACGGACAGTTGTTGTCCGATGGAGGTTGTTGGTTGGGTTCGTTGTGGATTGAAACCTGAAATCCAAGTTTAATTTTTGCTTTTTCAGCATTTTATGGAAGCGTCTTCCGGTGCTTCGGTAGTTCTGCAAATGCCTACCAAGTTCATGTTAAATGAACGACGGCAGAGGAGAAAGCACTAGCACTTATGGGTACACGCCGTTCACGGTTTCCTGGAATTTTTAGATCAAGCAAAATGTCCACTAGCAGTAGGCCAAAAATGAATGCAAAACTTTTCAGATCAAGGAAACCCGTTGGACTGATTCCACGCCAAATCGGTCGGTCACCAAACTCAACTATCTTCGATTTTGATGAAACTTGGTACACGTCTTCGGTATGTTGAAAAAAAAAAATCCACTGGTGTTAAGATTATTTGGATTCAAGAGTAACTTTTGAGATGGGTGTATGTTTTTTTTCCAACATTTTACTTGAAAAATCGTAGTTCAAAAACCATTACATTTAGAGAAAAACTTTATATGGGGGAGTTGTAGAGAACTAAAAAGGCTTTGTAAAAAAAATGTACACTGAAAAAAAAAATTTTTTTTTCATAAAGAAAAATCAAAAATAAATACTAAAACTCAAATATAAAAAAAAAACATATTTTTAATATTTTTCAAATTTGTTTTGTGGAAATTTGAGGAAAAAAGACACGTTTTGAAAAAAACTCTAGGATGGACGCTCTTATAATAAAAAAGTTTTCCGAAGAGCAAACTTTGGTGCATATTTCAAATTTTGGTTATTCATTATTATAAATGAAAATTAATTATACAATATGATTTTGGAGATCATTAAAAACAATAATGAACATAATGATAAATCACCTGAACGCAACCGTTTTCGAGATTTTTCGGATTTTATTTCAATAGAATGAAAAAACCTCAGAAAATTCGCTCTTTTCTTAAGTTAATCGAGATTTCCACCAGAAATGATAAATTTTCCAAGATCTTCATATTATAACGTTCACATTACTCTAATGTCCTCTTTTCTTTTGATATCAGGATGATAAGAAGACTCATTTGAAAAGAACAAGATAAATAGCACTATTGTTTTAATATTGCAATCAATATATTTATAATTGTTTTATGGCTGTATCGGTCGGGCCGCTCAGAGAATGAAGGGAGCGAATTTGCTAAAGCGATGAAAGTAACAGCGAGATAGATGTCGCAGGGCGACAAGTGTGAAATGGACAGATGATGAAATTATGCGGAGGGTCATATAGAAGAAGCATATAAATCGAACTGCTGACTATTTTGCCAAGCTCCAACGATGTTAGAGGTCGGGTGTAGTGTGTGAAAACTACACTCCGAACAGTTCGGTGATGTAGCGATGAAAGTAACACATATTGTTTAAGGTAGGTAGACAAATAGCAGCTATAACGTATGTCAGGTATATCTTCTCATAAAAAAACAGCTAATGTACGCTGCCTGTAAACTACCAGAGATGTTTTATACCTGCATTTCCAAAGGTACCACAGCCAATATATATGCTCATACATAGTCGCATTCATCAGTAAAATCTATCTGAGTGAACTGAAAATGGAGTTTAACATGAAGAAGTGTTGTATGCCGTTTCCCACTAAACGGTGCTCAAAAAACCTTCGTAAATTAACCGAACAAAATGTCAAAAAACTCAAGTTTATGGGCAAAACACATTTGGACACTTCTTTGATGATTTGTGATAATTGTCGTTTGCATTTAAATAGAACGGAACAATCCCATGCTGCAATTTCGGAGCCTAGTGAGAAACCATCAATTACTAACATTATGGATCCACAACCATCTACATCACGGCAAGTAGACTTGTATGGTCTCGAGGAAACGCCATCGGCAATATCATTATTGTCAGTGCCATCTGATAGCAGTGTGCAAGATTATTCAAGGCGCCATAATATTGAGCTATTTAACAAGGGCGTAGCTGGAATCAACGTTTCGCCAATATCGGCTAAAAAGTTCCTGAACGTAAATTATGCCCGCAAAAAGTTCAAAGATGTTTCAAACGGCATTCGGACACACGTATTTGGGGAACAAGCGGAGGAGGATGACCTGGAACAATTGAAAGTGAAAGCAGCCGAATATGACGAAATAATCGCGCAGCTAAAGGACCGGTATGCTGATCCAGAAACTTCGAGGGACGATCAAGTAAGGATACTTTCGGTTTTACCACAATCTTGGACAAATCAAAGAGTAATGGCAGAATTTGGAATAACAAACAAGTACATCGTATCACAAGCTAAATTCCTTGCAAAGCACGAAGGTGTTTTAGCTGCCCCTAACGAAAAGCTGGACCGAGACTAATAAATGGTATATATAAATATAAATCCAACCATAATTCATTATTTTTGTCTTATAACTTTAAGTGAAGCTTTTTCAATCGACGAGCTGTTAAGAGTAAGTAAGAGGCACATACATGTGTTTTAAAAAGGCTAAAAACACAAGAGAAACAATCGTTAGCTATTGTTGTTTTAATATCACGAGTAATTTATGAAAAGGGCGTATTTTTTGAGGTTTTGAAATTTTATTGAAAGAAAATCAGAAATATCTTGAAAACGGTTGCGTTTACGTGGTTTATCATTATGATCATTATTGTTTGTAATGATCTCTAAAACTATATTGTAACATCAAAATTTATTTATAAGAATGAATAACCAAAATTTGAAATATACACCAAAGTTCGCTATTTGAAAAACTTTTTTATTATAAGAGCGTCCATCCTAGAGTTTTTTTAAAACGTGTCTTTTTTTCTCAAATTACCATACAACAAATTAAAAAAATATTAAAAATATGTTTTTTTAGATATTTTATTTTTAGTAATTATTTTTGATTTTTCTTGATGAAAAAAAAATTTTTTTTTTCTGTGTATATTTTTTTAAGAAAGGCTTTTTAGTTCCCTACAATTCCCTTATATGCAGTTTTTCTCTAAATGTAATGGTTTTTGAACTACGATTTTTCAAGTAAAATGTTGGAAAAAACACATACGCCCATCTCAAAAGTTACTCTTGAACCCAAATTATCTTAACACCAGTGGAATTTTTTTTTTCCAACGTACCGAACTCATGTGCCAAGTTTCATCCAAATCAATGATGATCGGGTATGATTTTTGGGATTTCCGGCACATTCTGGATGGAATCCCTCTTGAGCTTTTTCATTGCTATGAAAGCTTTTCCACGCAAGCTATTTTCTGATAACGTTATTAGAGGAATATATCTTCAAGCAAAGCTTTACAACAACCAATTTTCCTGTTATTGATGAGACCTGGAATGGTTACCAATTCTGGTTAAATTGTGTGAATGCACAAGCATTGTTTTCCACGTTGCTCATGACTCTTCTTCTAATTGCTGACTTGGATGCTTTTTTAACGAGTTTCTACTTGCTCTCAACACTAGGAGAACTGCCGCTATTGTTATTGAGAGCATTCTATATCAATAACAATGCATGAAACTGTATGTCATGTATATCCAGCGTGCCCGGAAAGGGAACCCCCCACAGCTGGCTTGTTAAACCGTGCTATTACCGACCGACATTTTTAAGGGCCCATAAGCTCATGATGAAGATGTTGGTTCATTGAAGTGTCTCATTAGGAATATGATGTTTAATCCGTTGCTTTTCGTTTTTCAAATCAATGAATTGTGCACAACTTCCTCAAAAAAATCTTTCTCTACAATAAAGAATCTAAAACACTAAGCTTACCCGACTTTTTCAACACATTTAATTTCACACTCGACCACTTACTTATTAAGACTTGATTCAGACATGATTTTAAATTTTTCTCTAAGGTCACATAAGAAGTTTTCAAATACAATTGAGGGACTAATAATACGTTCGGATGATGAATTGAATGGAATTTCAACATGAGTACGTTTTATTTTAGTAGTTCATAGCATCAAAAAAACAAACAGTTTATAAACAAGTTATTGTAAAGTTTGAGCAACTGCAGAAAGCATGAACATTAAATATAAACAGATGTTAATGCAGCTTGAATTGAGTTCAAAAGTAAAGTTTGTTTATAAATTATTGTTATACTCAGCTCATGATCAAAAATCATTTATTTATGATCAGATCGTTTATTTGTTAGGCTCAGGCGTGTATAACACTTTACGGAGCCGATATTCAATATGATTGTACTCCAAATTTTACTCTTAGTTATTAGTAAAAGAGAGATGCCAAATACTCGTGGCCAGAGCTGGTAAATCTCACGGCCATTATGTGACAATGAAAAAATAGGCCATCTCACTGTCACGAGAAGAAATGATCTATCATGAGATTTCTTGTCATCCTCACATCATCATGTAATCATGAGATTTTGTCTCATGCGATTTTGTTTTACAAATGTCTAAATAGTCTACTTAAAATCAGCCAGGCAATAATATGTAATCGACAGAGTGGACGTTTTATTTCAAGTTTTGTAATGAAACTTACAATTATATCAATAAATGTGTTTGTAATAGCGATGACCAAAACACTGTCACGTGCTGTCACGGCGAAAAATTCGATGAGATTGAAAAATCTTCATCATCGTTTTCTCGCCCGATGAGATTTTCAAACGTAGTTCGGTAAAAATCGGAGGTAACTTTTCATTGAAAATGACATTTACCAGCCCTCTTCGTGGCTAGCTCGAGGTTAATGTATCACATTATCGTTTGGAAAGGGCTAGGTAGGTACAGGGTGCGGCAGAAAATAATGCGAAAATGTTCAAACTTGAGTATTGGGTTAATTCGTGTAGCTAGTGACTAATTTCTGTCGAAAGTGTATTTGTTTATGTTTTTGCTGCAAGTGCTGCATCCAAACATTCTATTTGTTTTATTGCAAATTCTTCAAAATGTTCGCGAACGAAGTGCTCACCAGTTTGTTGCTTGCTCAGAAGAAGCCGAAAGAGATTGCCAAGGTGGTAGGGTGCCATTTGGCAACAGTTTACCGCATAAAAAAGTCCCTGCAGGATGGTCTTAAGCAGCGGAAGCCGGGAAACGTACGTCCGTGCTTTGCACGCACGCCTAACATGATCAAATCGGTCCGTGCAAAAAATGCTCGCAACCTGGTGCGTTCCATAAGAAAAGTTGCAAAGTAAGCCAATATTTCGGAGAAATACATCGGGAGAATTATCAAAGAAGACCTTCATGCATCTTCCAGATCCAGAGTGAAACGCCACTTGATTACGGACCGGGTCAAGGAACTACGAGTGACTCGTTCCAAGAGATTGCTTTCCTTGTTGAAGAGGGAAAAAATGATAATCCTGTTCTACGACGAAAAGCTTTTCAGTATTGATGCTGTGGCCAACAGCCGCACGGACCAGTTCATTTCACCGCAGAAAATGGAGAACGTTCCGGAAAAAGTGAAATTCTAATTTCAAACCAAACATCCGGCTGGTGTCATGATGTTTGGCTTGGTGGCGTCCAACGGTTTGAAAATGCCGCCTGTTTTCATTGATGCTGGAGTTAAAATCAATACCGAAGTGTTTATCGGTATTTTAAAGGACCAAGTGCTTCCCTGGATGAAGGCCAAATTCTCCGAGGACCAAAACGTTGTCCTACAGCAGGATGGAGCGCCGTGTCACACGTCCAATCGAACCCAACGATAATATGAAGTTGTTGTCGAAGGATTTGTGGCCCCTAGCAGTCCAGATCTTAATCCGTTGGATTTTTCGATTGGGGCATTTGTTGAAGCACGAGCCCTAGTGTGAATACCCTGAAGTCAACCATAACACACACATGGCAGTCAATGTCGGAGGACTACGTCCGAAAGGCATGCTCCGGCTTCCGGCGTCGGCTCGAGGATGTTATTAATAAAAATGGAGGACACATTAAATAAATTTGTTTAAAAGGACTTCATAAAGATAACAGCCTTCGAAAATGTTGATATTATTGCTTGAATTAGTTGAAAATGGGATTTGAAAGAAAAAGAACAAATTTTCGCATTATTTTTGCCGCACCCTGTGAACTATTTAAGCCATTATTTGCCGCTTTTGGTTGCGACATCTACCAAATCCTCGATCCTTGTAGCCCCTTTTAGGAATTAAGCCGCAGATGGGTGACCACAGCTTTCTGGGCAGGTAGATCGAAAATGATTGCCATTGGTCAAATTAAATATTTAATATACGTCATAATTCTGTACTGCTGATTGTTCAGAATGCTTATTAAATTTTGTATGCAATGCAAGCTTCATGGTGCAACTCTTGCTTAACTTAAGCATAGTTCTTAAGACAAAAAACGGAAACATATTCTGAAGAACTGATAATTGAAGATTTCGCCTGCAAAAATGGTATTGATACCAATCCTGTGTATTTCTGTTTGTTTTTCTGTTGTTAATGAATTACCTGGAAGCTTTTTGGACCAAAGGACAGGGTGCGAAAAATTCAAATTCAATAAGCAGTATCCCGTGAATTTATCCAACATCCATCTCGTCATTCACCGATTCGGTGCAAAACTGAATTTAGAAGAGCAAAATTCTGATAGTAAGAACACATTCAGTCAGAATGTTTACGATTATTGTGTTTTGTGATGCTCTCTTTTTGTTGTGACTGATTGAACCAGAGATCTGCATAGAAAACGTGTCGGTAGCATCCTGTGTACGAAGACATTCGGTGCGAGTCACTTTGGAGAGGACCGAATGCTTGTGTTCGTTCGTTCATTGCCTCTTCTTTATTAGTAATTGTGTGTTCAGCAAGACCAAAGAATTGAATGCTGTTGTTTTTCGCACTCATTTCGGGCTGTCAATTTTTTCACACACTGCCAAAGGTATTCTGGAAAATGTTTCAGTTGATACTTTGGGCAGCTTTGAATTGAATTAATATGATCGTGTGATAATACCAAACTCTAAAACTTGCTTCAATTTATCTTCAAATCCCACCTATAGGTGGCTTGGCAACATACTGTAAGGCTATCGTCCAGAATCACCACTTAGTTGTACTGGCTAAAACATTTCACCTGAAGGAGTTTGTGTAGTTCACTCATGAATCCATCAGCTGAAATTTTTTCAAGCACTGGCCAATTGTTTCAAAACCTAGATGAAAGGCCTTATATTAAGTGGAGGAAAAAAAAAACGCAGGATCCCGTCAAAACATCGGCTCATTTGAGATGTTTAAACCTCTAACAGTAGGCATCAATCTCAACTAGTTCCACTTATTGGCTAGGTCATTCTCAGATAGATCTAATGGCTTTATCAATTCATGGAATAGAACTTTGTCAATTCATGGAAAAATAGCTTTATCAATTCATGGAACAGAAGTGAATCAATTCATTGAATAGAATTCTTGGGAGTCGCTGTACTACAGTTGATCTACTTGTAGTATCTCTATCGGGACTTTTCCGATCATGTATTAATGCTAAGCAGCTCTTTGATTAATAACCGCACACAAGTAGCTGTTTGCAAATATTTGACTAACAGATAAAACAGATTCCTTTTATTTCTCGATAGCCTTGTTTCCAGAAAAAATATTAAAACAAACATGCAAAAAAGTGATTCTCAACATGCATCAAAACATGTTATTCCAAGATGTGGAAAAATGAATCAGAATGTGGTATAAAGCAAAATATAGACCACCATGGTGTAGAGATCACTGCGGATTTAAATATTTAAATGCATACCAGTTTCCCATCAGGCTTGAGGATGCCCTTTGTGCCAAAAGCTGTGAATTCTTGTTCATTAATCACACTACTACTCACTAGTCACCATGGTCTAGGGAGATCAATCATAGATTGATAAACAAGTCCTCCCGATAGGACAGGATCAATTTTCAAATCAATTAAAGGGTGTTCCGATCAAAATTTGGTCAAACGGTAATGTGTGTGAGTCGATCAAAGGTTTTTTTTTAATAAGTCAAACTCTTTTTCTTTTTCAAGTTCAGTTCTGCATTACAGAATACAGGAGAAATATTCAGCTAAGCTTCATTTTTACAGAATGCGAATTGCCGGGTCTTTCGTTTAACACCTGCCATAAGATTTTGTACAGTCTCCTTGTCCACTTTATTCGCCGAAGAACGCCAGTTTGCCTTGAACTGTTTCTTGCTCACAACAGTTTTTGAGTCTTCCTAAACTTCCGCTTGACGATGGCCCAATATTTTTCGATTAGAGGGAGCTCTGGCGTGTTGGGAGGGTTCTTGTCCTTGGGGACCACCTGAACGTTGTTGGCAGCATACCACTCCATGGCCTTTTTCCGTAATGGCAAGATTCCGTAGGCCAAATCCGGTCATAATAGAACGAAACAATTGTGTTGCTTCAGAGAAGGCAGTAGACGTTTATGTAGGCATTCGCTCAGATAAATTTTCTGGTTGATAGTTCCGGTCGCAATGTAAATGTTGCTTTTCAAGCCACAGGTACAGATGGCATGCCTCACCAGATATTTCTTCGCGAACTTTGACAGTTTAATGTGCCTGAAGATATCTGCCACCTTTCCTCGTCCGGTTGGCGTATAAAATTCCGGTCCAAGAAGCTGTTTAAAACCTGCCTTGACGTAAGTTTCATCATCTGTACCACGCAATCAAACTTCGTCAGCATCATCGTGTACAACTTTCGCGATCGTGCTTTGGCCGACGTGTTTTGTTTATCGTCGCGATTTGGAGTCAACACTTTCTTGTAAGTCGACAGTTCAGCTCATTTTTAGCTCTATCCACGGTTGAAGGCCCCACTCCCAGTTTCTTTGCGACATCTCGGACGGAGAGGTTAGAGATCCGCTCGAAACAGCGGGCAACTCTTTTTGTCGTCGCTGTGGCCTCCGGCTTTCTATTTCCCCTCTCTTCCTTCGACAAAATTTTGATAACTGAAGTGCTAAAGTGTGTTGACTCATTTGACTTGACGCATTTCCTTTCATCGTGCAATATTGAAGATGTGTGCGTGTAGCATCATGCCTCTATTTGGATTTTGAGATTAGCAATTCAGTTATCAAAACGTCGTCGAAGGAAGAAAAGCAATGCATCAAAATTTTGCGCGTGCATGGCGAAAATCCAAACTTCTCTAACGCCAAGTAGGCGAAATTGTTGAATGGGCTCAATCAACTGTTTCCAACGTAAAGTGTTCGATGAACGTTTGTCGACAGCCAGGAAGGCTGGATCGGGAGAAGAAAACAACGAATTAATTTGTGAGTCAAACGAGGGATTTCTTAATATGAACTGAATTTTATTTTGAGTTTAAGTTATTATCAAATCATATCAACAATATTAGAGCTACTTCTCAGTAAAATGTATTAGGCTCAAGCAATTTTGGAAAAAAACGGACTTGTCTTGTGAACTGTCACACTGAACCAGCTGCTATTGGTGATTATTATTGAAGGCAGATTTCCGAAAACTATATTATTTTGAATGTACACAACTCGAAAAAGTAGTGTGAATTTCTGTTCAATATCTTGCACATCAATGGTGTGCCACAAAAATGCATTAACGTTGGAGAGATTCCATACATTGCCGATAATATTGTATGCAAAAGCTCGCCTTTGTTGGAACTATTCCATGCAAGTTGCTGCTTCGCGTAGAATGAAATAAAATTTCACATGCTGTGATATTTCAATCACAATGACAATTAAGATGTTTGTTCAAATATTTGGCGATATTTGGCAAATGGGGTGGGACAACTCTTTTTTCAACGCAAAATGTATAATGAAGATGCATAAATGAATTCATTATATTCAAAACAATCCGTTTTTACAAGCAAAGAAAAAAAAACTAATCGAGCTGTGTATGTTGGTTTGACACTTTTTGGACACTGTTGGTTTGACTTATGATGTTCATGCTTTTTGACAATTCATTGATACTTTTAAATAACTTGATTATAATCTATTTGTAATTGTTATGCTATAAAGCACATAGATAAGACATCATAATGCCAACGCAAACATAAAGAGTGTATCGAAAAGTAGCTAACCACATTGGTTTTCGAATAAAAGAGTGATAAGAAGCATATTTTGACAGCAGTTTTAAATTTATTGGATAAAAATAACCTTCTTTTGCATTTCAATGTTTATATAATTAAAAATCTTCTTCTTTTCTTGGCTTCTAAGCTCTTAATAAGAGCTTTTACCTGCTTCTCAACTCAATATTCTAATTGAACTTCCACAGTTATCAATTCAGAACTTACTATGCCAACACCAATGCATGAATTTGTATATTGCGTGGCAGGCATAATTATACTCTATGCCTAGGGAAGTCGAGAAATTTTACAAACCGAAAAATTCCTAAACCAATCGGGAATCGAATCCGCCGTCTCCGGCTAGGTAGACCGTGCATAGTTTCTGTAAAACGCGTCGCCCAGTTCCACCGATTTCGTATAATACTGCGGTTCGGGCAGCGTTAGCGAATCTTCCTTGGCGTTGGTTTCGTCTTCGATCAGGATGTATCCGTCTTTGTTCCCCAGAATCCGGTTATTGTTTGAATATTGCCAACTACTTTTCGATGCACTCTTTAATACGAAAATTTGATATTATCTTCATTTTTTTTTTTTTTAATATGTAACGTTTATTTATGAATCTATAAAAGCTAATTTACAAATGTCTTTCATTTTTCGCAGTTTAAATAAAATGCAAGTGCACTAACATCGATTCTACCGTTTGACTCTTGAACATAATTAATGTATAATATAAAAAATTTCAAGATTTCCTCCCTTTTTGTTGGTCCTATGTTTATTAAGGTTGGTCGCAACATATCTTCAAAAGACAGTCTTTGCCATCCTCCAAGTATCATCAGAATCTCATGTTGCATAAAAGCCCATGCGCGTGCAACACGAGGGCAATCGGCAAACTTGTGTTGTATAGTTTCTACTATAGAATTACAATGTAAGCAATTTTCTCCGTCGGCTCGATGTATGATTCTCATCAGTTTTCGGTGTTCTCATCTTCATCATTCTTCATCTTCTCATTAACTAGCAGATAAATATTGCTCCGATGGCTAGAAGACAGCTTTTTCGTTTTGATATTCGTCCAGATTCGTGTCCAGTTCAAGCTCGGATATTTTCTCTCGACTCTAGGTATTCCAGTTTGTTCCAAAAACAGTCTATGTATTTGATCACTGGTAGGATGATCACGAACATGTGGTGGAAGTAGGGAAATTTGTTGGGAAATTAACTTTAGGCAAGGAAGGTCTGTGGGGACAGGATTTGCTTGGTTTAGAAGGGATTGATAATAGGGAAGGGAGCCACTTGCCTGCATGTGGCGATTTATTAATAGTGCCTTGCATTTCAAGGCCGGTAGCTGTAGCCTCATTCCACCTAATGATCAGTCGCGCGCTAGTTGTTCCATGGGGATACGGGCTAGTAAGCCGCGCCACAAAAATGAACCCATGCTCGCTGTTATTTTTGCCGTATGTATACAATACGGTGGAAGTATGGATGCCATATACTAAATTTTTGAGGTGATGAAGGTGTTTAACAACGTTATTTTTTTAAGAATATTTAGATATCTCAGCGAGTGCAGCCACAACAGCTGGGCAAATTTTGTTACTAGAGCGTCCCAATTAATTTTGATCATCGCTCGAATTGAATTGGTGAAAAACACGCCTAGGATCTTCACCTTTTCTGCTGTTTGCAGCCATGATATGCTCAGTGGGTTTCCGTCGATAAGCCCCACGTCAATTGCCACGGTTTTTAGCCTGTTGAGTTTAGCGCCTGCAGCTTGTTCAAAACGATCAAATAGTGTATTGATGCACTCAATCATATGAGTATTAGTGACTATAACAGATATATCACCTGCGTAAGCCATCACGAGATCGGGACCCAGTTGTTGCTCAAGAAGTAGCAGGAAAAGATGGAGATAGATGACGAAGATGACGAATCAAAGTGCACATGCAAACATACACGAAGGTTGGTGAAATTTTACTAGCAACAGTACGTATTAAGCGATCTGGCCGCCTCTTTAATATTTGTTGCACCTTCGTGCAACATTAATGTTTGTAACGTTTGTTGCACCTTCTAATCAATTTATCCTGATTTTCAACGTTAACACATACTAGGTTAGTCAAAATGTTTTGAAAGCGGAAATGAACATCAATTTTATTTTTGAAAAATCACTTTTATTGCTCAGTATAGTCTCCCATAAGATCAGTAAACTTGGTCCAACGATCTTACAGCTTTGTTGTCCTATCACGGAATTGACTTTCTGGAAGGCCTCCAAATACTCCTCTACGACGTCTATATCCTCTTCGTTTGATGAAAAGTGCTTTCCACGGAGGTTTGAGAACAGTCAGAAGTCAGAGGCTGCTAAATCTGGCGAATAGGGTGGATGCTGCAACAATTCGTACCCCAATTCACTGATTTTCACGATGGTTTTTTGAGCTGTGTGAGCAGGTGCATTGTCTTGATGAAAAATGATTTTATCCTTCTGCAAACTGGTTCTTTTTTCAAATTTTTTGTTCATCCAACTGGTCCACAAGGTCACTATAATATCCAGAGTTGATAATCTTACCAGTTCGGAAATGATCTATCAATATAATTCCTTCTGCATCCCAAAAAACTGACGCTAACACCTTCTTGGCCGATTTCTGGACACGATGTCGCTCCGGATCCGAAGTGCTACACCACTGCTTAGCCTCTTGATTCAGGATCATGGTGATAGATCCAAGTCTCATCCATAGTGAGGAATTGATGCAGAAAATCCATTTTATCGTTTCGAAATTGCTACAAATGTTGCTCAGAAAGTCGCATTCCAACATGTTTTTGTTGCATTGTTAACAAATGCGGCACCCATTGTGCATACAGTTTTTGAAATCCAAAACTTCACCCAAAACATGCTATCTTATTCCATGTGAAATGCCTATGGTGTCAACTATCACATCCGCAGTCCATTGATGTTCTTCCAAAACCATATTCGTATTTTCGGTCTGATTTCTAGTATTGATGCACTTTTTGGACAGCCAAGCTTAAACTCCAAAACTCATCAGCAAAGGGTTGAAAAGACTGTTTTAATACTATCACTATTTCTGCATGGATCTTAGTAGCCGATAAACCTTCCAAAACAAAGAATTCTATGTTCGGATGGCGTTCGGATATTTCCATTGCTAAAAATACACTAACACCTCAACTTCAAATGGCTTGTAAACACAGTCATTCTCAACAGATCGAAACGAAATTTTGAGTGCATTCTTATGAAAGATGAAAAACTAAAATGACGTAGACATTTCGATTTTTCCACTGCTCCATAGAAACGACATCAAAGGAAGAGCCCTCCATAACTAGTTATTGCTCTTCCTTTGATGTCGTTTCCGACCAAGCACTTAACACATAAACAACTCGTAATTTTTGATAGCACAGACATTATGTCTGATGCGTCCACTAATCTCCGAAATATTTCACCCGTTGATGAGATACTATGTGTAAGTGTCCAGACTTTGTCGCTAGAATGCTCTACACTGAGAGGCAAAATAAAATGCCCACCTCATAATTTTTTTCTCCCATTTATTTGGTTTAAACTAGAGTTTAGTTTTTTTTATTGATATCTTATTTTTCATATTCTTTTCAAGTTTCACGTATGGAATAATATTAAAAAGAGAGTACGACTTGAAGAAAAATAAAATCATTTCGTGTTGAAAAAAAAAACAAATGCTCCCGGAAAGATATACTTGAGGAAAAGAAAAGCATTCTAATGATGTATGTGTCCTCCTTTGGTCTTCAGAACCAGATGCAGGCACTACGGCATGCTCTTGATTAGGTTCCTTAGGTGCTGTGGATCAAGCTCTTCCCAGACGTGCTTCAGAGCCTTAAAATAGTTGAATTTATTGTTGACACCAGTTTTGTCAACCTTTGCATCTAGAATCGCCCACAATTTCTCAATGAGGTTAAGGTCCGGGCTTTGTGGAGGCTGTTCCAGCGCGCTGCAGCGGTTTGATCCGACAAGACCGCAAGAAAGACTTTGTCTTCTTGGCAGCATGCTTCAGGTCGTTGTCCTGCTGAAATACGAACGTCTCTTCAAAACCCGTCTTTATCAGCGAAACCTCCAAATTTTCTCGATGTAAGAATCTGCCGTCATTATATCGTCGATATTCACGAGGCTATGAGCTCGAATTTTGATTCGTCTGTTCAGAGAACCATTACCCAGAACTCTACGGGGTTATAGCATGCTCAATAGCAAACCTGAGCAGTTTTTCAACTTTGTTAATCAGCCCCTGTGCTACAAGACGGCGACGAATAGTTCAACCAGAATCTGAGAGCTGAAGGGTTTCCTGGATCTCAATGACAGTTACTTATGGGATTTTGTTGACTTCGCACATGATCTTGATGTCCTTTCGTGTATCCGATTTGCGTTTCCTGTCTGTGCCTGGGCGGTCCACCACTGATCCGAAAGTTTTTTGTTTCAGTAGAATTTTCCCGACCGCTGCCTTGCTAATATTGTACTTCCTAGCGACAGCCCGATGCAGTTCACCATTTTGCACATCACGAACCACCAATTTTCGGATACACAAGGGAACTGCTTTCGAAATCATTACATTCTCCTTTTTTTTAAACTGAATCAAACGCGATCCAATGTACAGATCAAGCCGTTTGCTTCAACACACGTCAAAAAATCAATACATAAACAATCGAGGAGTCTTTCGATGGAAGCTTATGGAAAACATATCGATTTTTGAAGTGAGCACATTTTTGTCACTGATTTTTGGCAACACAAATTGATTTTTTAAGCTCTTTTAGTCAAACTCTTTTTGTATTATTATTCCATAAGTGAAACTTGAAAAGAATATAAAAAATAAGATATCAAAAAATACTGCAGTGTGTTTACTCTAATTTGAACCAAATAAACGAGAAAAATTCAAAAAATGACGAGGTGGGTACTTTATTTTGCGTATCAGTGTAAGTAAGGATGAGAAAACGAAGAAGTTTTGATGATCCATTTGAAGTTTTGAAGAGTTTATAGTTATTGTCCATGAGTGAGAATTTGCAGAAAATATATCAGTCTAGATTATCTTATCTACTAAGCAATACGTCCACTATTTTTCGGCTGGATCTGGTTCTAAATTTCACTGTAGTTTTAAAACTTCAAGTAGTTTTATAATCCAAGGTGCTGATACACGACATTGAAGAAATTGTTATTGTTAGTCTTTACATTAATATTGATATTAGTCAACCACATTTGTTCTTGTTGATGAAGATAACTACATTCGATTGTAGACGATCGATAATAGAAAACTTCATTTATTCCTTTTTACTATTTTTTTTTCTAGACCAACACCATTAAAAATCGGCTCTGTATTGTATCATCTTTGCTGATGGTTTGAATTAGTCCAAATCTAATTTCAAGCGGTATTTAACAATTTCTTTGTCTCTCTTTTCAAAACCTAACATCCTAACATTGTGAGTAACCCGAGTGCCATCCTTACTTTTGGTTTAAAACGGTTTGTATCGCTTTTTAAACGGTACGTCTCTGTCAGTAAACAAGTATCACCACATTCTTACTGTGCGTCTAATTAGGTCCAAATCGACTATTAAATATATTTAAGAAATATTCTTTTCCCCATAAAAAAAACTAAAATGCTACTCGGTGAGTACTTTAAACTGCATATAGTATAGTTCAGATGTAGTATAATTTGATGATATATTTTCCTGTTTGAAACATCTGAAAAAAAAAATCAAAACCATTGCCTTCCTCGACATGAATGTATTGTCGATTGAGTTCCAACGAAAAATCACACGAGATATCTTCTACATCCGAACCTCTTTTATTTTGTTCCCCAAACACATTCAAAGGCCGTATTGTTTGCCAAAATCAGATTCTCCTTTATTCTTCATTTGTCGGTAAGGGTTCTCAGTCAGCCTATTTATAACCTCTTAGTAGCCATTTATTTTATCTTTCCAACACTCAAAAAACAATGCACCATATATTTAAGTGCAATCACTTATAGATTTGGGCAAAGGGCAAAGTTATTGCTCTGTATTGGTGCTGCACATAATTTTTATTAAATGTGGTCAAATACTATTCATGACCCATAGAGTAATTAAAGATATGTGCAATAAATATATAGTCTTTAAGTGCAACAGCTGAATAGATATTAATTATAGTGTACATGGATTGCATTAACTTGTCCTAGCAAAATTTGAATGAGTTTTTTAATACGTTTTATGTGCAAAGGTACATGGATTCTATTATTCATAAAAAGGTTAGCATTGGATTTTTTGTATCTTTTCATGTAATAAAACAAAATGTGTGAATTAAAAAGGTTTTATTTATATAAAATATAAAATATTTTGTTTGTTTCACTTATATAAAATAACACTATTTGTTTACTTACATAGTATCGCGCGGTTACATAGTAGTTCATTGTACCGCGTTCAGCAGCTCTTCTGCGGGGATGAAAAAAATGCTCGGCAGATTTGAAATATTCAAAATAAACACTCTTAAAATGGCAGAGAAGAACATCTATAGTAATTTATTACCTTCAAAAAATTCAATGAATTCCGCTGGCAAACCAAGTACCTCAACCACCACAGGGTAAACTTCTTTTTACTTCTCAATTTCGCAGTTTTTTTTTTCTACCTCGGCAAAGCAGCTGATTGCTTTTCGCGCCCGGTTATTTATTTCGTTTTAAGTGCGAAGATGGATAGAATTGGGCAAAGTGAAAACACACTTGAATGACATTTCTCGTTCCATTGAAAATTATGTGCGAACCATATCAGTCTCATTGGAAACGAACCTGTGTATTAAGTGACGGGTGTTAAAAATTATGTGCGGCAAATGAAAATCATACTGGCTCACATGATTTCAATTCGAAGCAAAAATTGACCGATTTAAGTGCAGATTTTAATAATAAAAATTATTGATTTATTTTCAGTGAAAGCAATGCGTTTTCCCGAAGTCATCGAATTACAAAAGGCAAAAGGTGGAAAATAAAAACAACCATCACACCACGATGGAGAGAAAAAAACTGAGCAAAGCCCTACATCATCCTCAACCCGTGCATCGCGTGTGCCAAGTGGCAACAGCAGGCCAGGAAAAATCCCATCATTCTCCAGCGGTGTAGGTATGTAGGGTAGATAGCAGCGCGTGTTGGGAAGGCTCCCATCCTCGACGGTGAATCCTCCGGAATTCTTGTTATACACGATGACGTCGGTGGCGGTGGGAGCAACTTCTATTTCCGCCTGTGCGTACTTAGCGAGACGGGAATAAGTCCTCGGCTTTTCTTCTAGACTGCCTACGATTTTTTATTCCGTTTGTGAGATTACGGCCTACATGGAATGGCATTATAACGAGAGGGAGAGAGAATATGGCTGCACAAATAAGAATGAAAAAAAAAAGCTGATTTCTATACGATTCGGCACATGTTGACGGAGATCCTTTGTGGGTTACTACGGATTGCGATACCAGCTGGTTCTATGTGCTTGTATTCAAGGCTGGGAAAATGTGTTGCGCTCACGTTATTCAGCACTGGTCAATACCGCCAAAGTTTTTTTTATCTGATACTGTGCTGATTTCATGAATGTTTGAAAAAAGTCAAAATAGCTGGAGCTCTAAGCTCTTCGTCTAGAAATATCCCTAATTGAATGCTTCAAATGGTTGATTTCAATTATTTTTGGATGCCACATTCACCGGAAATTAAATTTAGATTTATCGGAAAAGTAATGTCGCAAAGTGACATCTGTCTGGGCGGAATTCGATTAGAAGTTAGACAAATCGAAAAATGTGCATTTCTCGATAAATGACGCCAATTTCAACGACTGCTGCACATCAATCCACCGCATGACTTATTTTCAAGGTCACGCGAACAAGACGAAATCGTATTTATCAGCAAGTTAACCTAGTGACTCTCGAAAGAGGGGTTGCTTCTCATGGTTTAAAAGTAAACGATTGCGAAAGGACCGCAATGATGAGCCGCTGCTTTTCTTCATTCCCCTGCTAGAAGTGCAGTTCCATGTGCATTTCTACTCATTGCTGGTAAAAATAGATCCCTTTGGCAATCGACATGGCACATAACCGTTCCTTTTCGGTATTTGAAAAAAAAGATACTTTTTTTCATAGCTGTTCCTCGTTGAAAAGCAGTGGGCATCGTGTATAAGTGGTATTAGCAGCGTGCTCGAGAGGAAAAAAAAATGAGTGTAAGCCATTGCGGAATGGGTCACCGAATTCAATCCGTCGACACCGAGTTATCACTATCACAACCGCGGGAGATAAATGAGCAGGAGAGTGATTGGCTTCGGAGGAGAATGCCTTGTTGAGAGTCGCTCATCTCTGCAAAAGGGAAGTGATGCCAAAGTAGTCGGTGGTAAAAGTATTTTTTTTTTGTAAAACCAGCGCCTGCTGCGAAATGTTGCACACTAGTAATTGTGTACAGGTGCAGTGTAAGCAAATGCAGATGAGCAAAAATGGAAAAGCAAAATGTCGTCTGTTTTTTGCCGACAGATTCAACAAGTTAAACGATTGCGTTTGACTGTATTTGATGATTTGATAGAAACTTCACTTGTTCTGACACTTGCACTTCGTTCTGACGAGTTTTTAGTACCTTAAGCCCAGTTCAAAGTAAATTTGGAGGCATTCAGGTGATCATAACTCAAGAATTATACAACATACACGGTTGATCAAAACGTCAAACAAAAAGGTATTCAGCTTTCAAACGATATATAACAAGTTATTACATTTCACCTTTTCGAACGAACTGTCACACTTCACTTGTGATCGATGGCATCACGATCTGCACAGTCTCTGGTGACACAGTACCGGCGAATCTTCGACGCCATTGTGTGAAATGTAATGAAAACATTGGTTTTAAGGCCACAACCGCAGATTCCTGGCCAAATCATTACTTCCGAGCAAACATGTCAGCAAACAGAAATTTATACCTGGAATGGACACGAGTTTTTAGTGCCTATTCTTGAAATAAGGTTTGACATTTGATAAACGTCACATCCATACAGTAATAATCCAGGAATCATCAAAATTCTGAGCGACATTAAACTATGTAACAATCGGGCTCGGTAGAGTACTACATACTTCGTCACCGTTTGAAAAATGCATAGAAATATCACAACATTTTTTTCATAGTCAGTTAAAATTTCACCAAAGCAACGATAAAACGCAAAAATCTGACCCCCATAGTTCTACAGCATTGTTGGCTCTGAGAATAATTTTATCGTTTGTCGGTATCAATCGGTTCATTTTATTGTTGTTTTGAATTAGTGAAAATTCAATACCTTGAAGAAAACTACCACTTAACTTCGAGATTTTCTTCTACATAAGAATTTCCTATATTTTATAGTCATATAGGTAAATTCTTTTAATTATCACCCTTTACAGTTTCCGAACGTTTTTCAGTTCAGTTAAATATATTAGCAGATTGTTATTGTTGTGCTATTATATTATTTGAAATCATAAAGGAAATTTTTCAGGCTAAAGATTTAAGAGATAACGAAGAAAATTTGATTGAAGTTAAAGGAACAGCTATTTGATGTTAGAGATCATGAATAAAGAATCTTAATATATTGTAAAACTGAACAAATGTCAGTTTTATTTTTTTCCATTACTTTATATTTTTATCGTACAGATCGGGCCAAATGGTCGCAGATTATTATAAAACTTTGTCCACGCGTAAGGCTCGTGGATGTATGAACAAAAAAAACAAACAAATATTAAAAAAAAATCAGGGTTGCCAGTTTTTCTGGCAAACGCCTATTGGAGTTTTCCAATTTTCCCGAACATCACTTACCTCGAAATTTCATAGCTCAAGAATGACTAATCGTAGAACAATTGTTTTTCTTCAAACTTTAATGAAATTTTCTCAAAATTTGGAGAAAATATAATTTAAAAAAAAATTCCAGTGAAGGAAAATTGCTTGGAAAGCCGAAAAAATCATTTTCTGATTAATAACATTTTGAAAAAAAAAAACATTTTCTTGTTTATTAACTCATAAGCTTACGTTGGTGAAATTTTGGCGAAGATTTTTTTTTGTTTTTGAGAAATGCTCGAAAAACTATCAGCTCGTCACTCGTTTCCATACAAAAATGAATAATAAAACTGTCATCTTCTTGTTTGTTTGTACGTTTCTCAGATGCTAGCTCGGTTTATTTCTCATTCAATTGGTGGCCGCTGGGTAGTTCGCTTCTAAAATTAGTTCGTTTATTAAAGCTCAACTGCAAATCCTTTAAAGAGTTGATTAATTGGTTGATTAATTGGTTCTCTCACAATAGTCAACGACATCCCGAGTAAAATTTTTAGTTTTATTTCAGCCGTATAGCACTCCTCTCGGGTTTGTTGATAAAAATACATTCACCAACACTTCCTCTATGTATCTTTAAAGCAAAAATGTGTACAAAGTGGCCCATTCTATAGACGATTGTACAAACAAATGCATAAAACCTTTATAAGACCATAAGTATTTTGAAAATGTTCTAGTGAAAGATGTTATGACCACTTGAGAACCTTTATAAAACCTATTGGCAGCCATCAAAACCATCATAGGGCCAAATGGCCACAGCTCTCAAACTTCACGGTGATATCGTGGTTGGTTTTTTCTGTTCGGCTTTGTTTGATTCTCTGCTCTTCTGATTCATTTAACAGTAAATAATATCGAAGAAAAAAAGTTCTAGTGTTGCTAGAAATTTTGTTTGATAACAAAATATCCAAAACAAATTGATTTTTTTTTTATATAGCTTATCATGCTTCAAATCATATGCGCATTTAATTTTTTGGTTAATATTGGCATGCTAAGGTCCGAAAATAAATGCGCCTCGGAGATAATGCGAGTTTACATCAACAAGAACCAAATTGAAATAAATATATTCGTTAATTAATCATGAATTTCCTGAAAATTAATGGAATTCAAAAAGGTTATCAAAAACAATGCCGATGTCGGTCTCTGATCTACAGTTGATTTGAATTTCATATAAAATTTGAAATTTATTGATTGGGAGAAATCACAGTTTTGCCAAAAAGCCAAATTATCTTTTCAATGGCTACTACAAAATTATTTGGTCATTAGGTGACTTTCCTCGATGCCAATTTGCCGTTCAATGTATTTACTAGATGCAAAATGGTTTGAAAATACTTGTTCAACTGACCATAATAAGATAACTTGAATGAGTCCTAAAATGGAATTTAAGAGTTCATAAAGTCAAATTTTACGCATTTTACGAGTTCATAAATTCAAAATAAATCCTTTGATAGGAGTAAAAGGAATTTTAGAAGACAAGGTTTTAAAATCGTAGTTAATGACCTATACTAGAAACCTATTGGTATTTCTTACTGCCATAATAAAACCAAATTGATTCATAGTGGCTTTTATAAAACTTTAAATAAACTTAATAAAACTGTATGGTTTTGGCAATATTACTTTGGATGTTGATTTACAGCATACTACAGTGATGTAAATTTAATTTGCTGCATGTATTTCTTTATATATGATAGAGGTCAATTTGTTACAATCAAGACACTATAATTTTACTCATTTCATTTTTATTGTGAAGGTCAGCAAAGTTGAAGTGTGGGAAATGGTATATTTGTTTAATCGAATGTTGGCAAGAAGATTGATTTAGTGAGTTTTTAAAGCGGTATTAACACAATTTTTAGGTTTCCACACATAGTCAAATTAGAGGAGGAGCGTCTGTGGCCATAGAAATTTGCCGAATATTTTGACACATTCAGTGACATTCGGTTAATACGACACCATTCAGCAATCGTTTCTAACTGTCCTGCGTCCTCTGAATTCTTGATCATGAAGAATAGCTTCAAATTGTCGGCATACAAATCACGTACGAAATACTTCTCCATCTCCTCCAAAGATCGCTTCGAGTAGTGGGCCGACGTCAGATCCGGCCAGAACACCGCGTCCTCGCCCTTAATGGTATTTCTTGATGAACGACGTAACTTTCGGCAGGCATTCCGTACTATAAATTTCTCCAATCACGGTCAGTCCCGAGCAAAAGAAGAACGGCTTTGACATCCCCTTCTCGCTGATTGTCAGCCATAGCAGCACCTTCTTGGGGAACTTGGTGTGTGAAATGAACTTCACCTCGGAGCTCACTTCCTTCGTGGTGAAAGTAAAATACGAAGTGCTCTGCCAGTAGTTGCCATCCAGCGTGAGATAGGTCTCATCGTCCATCACCACCGCCATGTCACTATTCGCCGGGAAAATCGAGTTGACCATCTTATTCATGTTCATGTTCGCCGGAACTTTTTTACTGTTTGGCTGGTTAGACCAACCTCCCGTCCAAGCGCACGTAGTGATGTAGCCACTTTTCCCTCGGTCTTCTTCTTCAGCATCCTTTGGAGCTTCTTGTCGCTCAGGATCGTTGGCCGCCCGAGACCGGGATTTCTTTCGATGCGATTGTTGTCTAATAGTGTCAAGATGTTGTAGATACCGGAACTGGCGTATCCCGCGTCCACAAAGAGCCGCACGATGTCCGTTTTCGACGCGGCGGGGTTGCTTCTCTGTTTTGCCATCACGGTTAAAGTTCGACTGATAGAGCTGTTAAATTTTGTCTGCTGACTCATGGGCTACTATGATTGATGCTGCATGGGTAGTTTCGTCAGTGCGGGTGAAAGCAAACCCATGAAAAATCGTTAATTTTTGTTCATTTAAAAAAAAATGCAAACGTTATTGTACAGTCAGTACGATACTTGCTGCGTCGTGTGGAGAGCAGCTTGCTTCATTCTTTTCAAATTGCTTGTGTAACTATCGGGAATATGACAGGGTGCATTATGAGAATTGATTGTGAGATCATAGATTACATATTCAAGCAATATATGTCTTATGCTACACCTTATTCGCAACAAGTTTAATCCTCTCGGCTTTCTTCGAGCCAAGTAGAGCATACCAGCGTTATGCTGTCAGCCAGTGAGCAGCCTATGGCCAAGCAGTTATTCTTCGACCTAATTTCAGATAAGTTTGTATAAATCACAACTACCGTGTAAGCTTTCCGTGTAACGATATAAAGCGTAGTAACGGTTACGGAAGCGTCGTGTCACATCCTCATTCTATGTATATTGGCAGCTGAATGTTTTATAGAATTTTGTGATGTGATGTGATGTGTAATAAGAACCCACCATCAGTGTAAGGATTACCTATGGCTGTAGGACTATTCTCAGCAAGTTGTTCTGAGAGAATAGCCTACGTAATGGTTTCTTGTAGCAGGGTCAGCCGATCTCAGTGAGGACCTTCGGAAGACTACGGCCAGAAGGCCGCGTGTCTTTGCATGACAAGGGACTGGCGACTCCACTAACCTTTGTCCAATCAACAAATCCTTCGACTGCCTCAGGCTACCCCCCCAGGGAATCCCCGTTATATAGTTGTTTACGGAACAGTAGACATTTTTAGCATAAAAGATTTATAAAAAGTTAAGACAAAGAGAAAATTTCACGGCTATACTGAACTTTAGATTCAATTAACACATTTATTTTTGTTTGCACTAGTAAATGTACTGGGATATTGCAAATTTCTACTGTTCCTTATAAAATAGCTGTGGGCAATAAAAAGAGGAAAAATCTCACAAAATAGAGAATACTTACATTTTTCGTGGTAGGGTAAGACTTCAGCGTGCTATCTTTCCGCGCTGGCTACATTGCTTTGGTGAGACTGCCTCCTAAGGTATAGCTGACGAGATACAGCGTTTCTCACTCAGCCGCTGTTTGAGCCGCACCTCCTTGGTGGACAGACGCTCGGCACGCACCTCCTTAATCTAGCTGAAGTCAGAAGGACAACAGTGCCCAGGCTGCACTATCAGCTAAGTACGCAACCCTTAGCTGGCGGTCTTTGTCATCTGTTGACCCGTGGAAGCATGAGGTAGGAACTTGTGAAGACCAGAGCTATGTTGCGGGGACGCACGCTCCATCACAGTTGTCGACTCACCATTTTGCAGCCCTGAATGTTTCATCGAATTTTGATACATAGACTTATCAAAATATTTATTGTTATAATTATTGTTGGTCTACCTCAGTCACTATATTCTTCCCCATCTGTACACTTGCCACGAGTATTTGAATTCAGATTTAAGTGTGTTTTCGTAGATCTTTAAAGTCAATTTTTTTTTACGTGAATTACTGAAATATTTGTTAGACCGGAGATCAGCAGCTAGTAGATCAGAAGTAATCTGAATTAATTTTCCTACATGAGAGTTCAAAGTCAGGTAAATACCCGATTCTTATAGGTTGCGATTAAACCCGACAATGATATACGATTGTAGCAATATAAACTTCCGACATACACCGACATACTTAGGATTTTCGGATCATCTGCTAACCTGCTACGCACCGAAACATGTTGAAGGTGGTTGATAAATAAATCATCCAAATTGTATAAAGAAGATCGACGTATCTCTGGATTCCTCTCAAACAAGAAAATCCTGCTGCACAAGAGATAACATCACAAAACTGGCAAATCAAATACGTAAAGCGCATAAACCGCGCCGGTTGTTTTCTAGTTGCCATGTTAGATGATCACACGAGGTCAACCTGTAACCACCTTTATCAAGATAATAATAACACACAAAACTGAAAACAAAGTAGGTCAAGTTTAGTTTTCAGTTTCAATTGGTTTCTATGGTAATTCAGAAACAGTTCTTGCAGTACTGAAATCATTCTGCTGAAGGAAATCTACTGAAATACGTGCTATAGAAAGTTATCGTCCTGGTTGAACGTTTAATCAAGTTCCTACGGTGAAGTGTTCGAGTCTCATCATACCCGCATAAACAATAACCATTAGAAGTGCCTAACCACCAATTCGGGGTATCATCCCAACTGTAAGCGGTATGGTCACACCATCTATAATATCGTCCCTGTATGGTATATGTTTATTAGGGTATTCATCCGATAGGTAAAGAGAATTCAAGGTTTCAATAGTTGAGGTATTTGGAGTTGGAATGGAGTTGGAAGTTCGCTCAAAAAAGTTTAAAAAAAAATAGTGTTTAAAAAAAAAGTGAAAGTGGAATTTCATGTTCAAGCAATCCTTCACGCATCCAAAATCCCTAGGTTTGGCTCTCTTTTAATTTCTCTCACGTTTCTCGTATATTGGACACCAGTTTGACTCATTATTACCACTTTTGCTCCATTCCTAGCAACAACTTTAAAGCTGCTGTAGAAGGAGATGTTAGCTCATCACCATGCGGCACCAAAAGTGGACAATAATGTTTGCTAGAATGAAAGATATGAAGAGAAAGTGTTGAAAGTTCCGTCAGCGTACGGTTGGTTGGAAATAGAATAGAAGCATTGACAATTGAGCGAAAGGGCATGGGTAAAGTAGTACTCGAACCTAGGACGTTACCTTTGCCTAACATCCCATTGCGGGATAGGTCAAGGCACGGACGAATCCGCCACCTCAACAGGCAAAAGTAACGTGTTGGTACGCGCTCATGTACTACTAATAGCTTTGTGATAGTTTCTAGCGGTCGTTTGTCTGCTCTCATTTTTTATGCGCACATGGAAGAGGAACTCTCTCCTTTTTGGGGTTTGTTTAGATTCGCAACGTCTGATATCAGCGTGAAGATTGAAGCGTGCTGGCGAAACAGTGTTGTGCCAGCAACACGACGTCTCCAACGCTTACATGTCAGAATCCATAGCACCACGTACCTGGTCTGCATCTTGTTTGCTAGAAAGTTTAGATTCCGCATCTTGATCCCGAAGATTCGCACGGTCTATCTACTTACCCTTTCGGCCACCCCATATGCTGGGAAAGGTACTTCCATACAATGAGGAACCAGTGTATTGTGCTTATGGACATATTCTTGATGAGCATCTCGCTAATTCGTGTCGCCCAGTCTGGACGCAGAAAGGGCTTCGATGACACCTTGGTTCTGCCTTTCTACAGTCCCATTTGAGTGTGGACTAAGGGGTATTGCCTTGCGAACTTTTAATCCCTTTTCTTTACAAAAATGGTTGAATAATGCACTTTGGAGATGATGTTATCCGTTATCGCTTTGTTTAACAACTTGACACAAAGCTAAATTTGTCAAGTGATTAGTACATGACACTGAAGAAGTCTGCACATTGTAAACGTGTTTCTGTCAAGATAAGCAATAAAAGTAGTCTGAATTAAATGGAAAATGCTTATTTTTCTTCTCATTTCAAAATTTGAGTGCTCTGAATCTACCGATTTCATTTCAACGACTAACGAATATCTGGAGTTAGTGTCAATTACAATCAAGTACTTCTCTGACCCTAAATAATTGACCGAAAGGAAATCAATTTTGAAAATTTTCTCATGGGTTGTCTGGGTGTTCCCTCGATGCAAGTAGCAATGGATGGTTACGTTCGGACAAAAGTAAGCAAGTTTCACACTTCTTGATGAATCGTGTGACTTCTGATGACATCTTTGGCCACCAATTGAAGCATTATTCTTTCCATAGCTGATTCACCAACATGACCGCCATGAGCTGAATTAAGGGCTTTTCCACGTAGTGATCGAGGCACTTTCTTTTAGGATAGACAGACAGCAGATATGGTTGTCTTGGAAAATTACGCGAGCGTGACTCTTGTGAACGCGATAGAGTTGGAACTGAGAAGTGTCTACAGAGCGATAGCTGAAAGTGGAATACAAGCAGGAATAGCTTGCTCAGTAAAACATGAGTACTTGCCTGGGTAAGGAGGCTGGCGAACGCCGATGAACGATGAATACATGAGGCAGGACTGCGTCGAACTGAGAAGAGGTCTCCATAATGCTTTCTACAGTGTGTCGCGGTACCCTTCGCCGCGAAGTCAGCGAATAGTTTTTTTTCACGAGTTTTTTTCCGAGCAAAGAAAACGGATTGTGCACAAACGGTCAGTGGTCTTTCGATCATAAAACTGGCTAAGGAAGAAGGTGTGAGCGCCAGAGCAGCTCAAACCGCATTACGGAAGTATCAAAAACAGTTTTCTTTCATAGATTTTCTGAGACGGGGTAGAAAACCTGGTTCCGTTGACCCTAAAATTTCCCATGGGTTGTCTGGGAGTTCCCTCGATGCAAGTTGCAATGGTGGGTTACGTCTGGACAAAAGTGAGCAAGTTTCATACTTCTTGATGAATAGTGTGACTTCTGAGGACATCTTTCACCACCAAGAAAACTGACGCATTATTCTTTCCATAGCTGATTCACCAACGTGACCGCCATGAGCTGAATTAAGGGCTTTTCCACGTAGTGATCGAGGCACTTTCTTTTAGGATAGACAGACAGCAGATATGGTTGTCTTGGAAATTTACGCGAGCGTGACTCTTGTGAACGCGATAGAGTTGGAACTGAGAAGTGTCTACAGAGCGATAGCTGAAAGTGGAATACAAGCAGGAAGAGCTTGCTCAGTAAAACATGAGTACTAGCCTGGGTAAGGAGGCTGGCGAACGCCGATGAACGATGAATACATGAGGCAGGACTGCGTCGAACTGAGAAGAGGTCTCCATAATGCTTTCTACAGCGTGTCGCGGTACCCTTCGCCGCAAAGTCAGCGAATAGTTTTTTTTCACGAGTTTTTTTTTAGCAAAGAAAACGGATTGTGCACAAACGGTCAGTGGTCTTTCGATCATAAAACTGGCTAAGGAAGAATGTGTGAGCGCCAGAGCAGCTCAAACCGCATTACGGAAGTATCAAAAACAGTTTTCTTTCATAGATTTTCTGAGACGGGGTAGAAAACCTGGTTCCGTTGACCCTACAGTCGACTGAAAGGTAAGAGACCATTTCAAGCGACTGATGCTGTGAAACTGAGGGACTAAAAGCTGTACGACTAACTGCTGATACACAAAATTGGGCTGTGTTATCATGGACGATGAAACCTTCATAAAACTCTACCGGAACCACAATTTTATACCTTGCCGAAGGGAAAGGATGTTCCGGATCAGTGAAAGCCATTTACACCGAAGGTAATGGTGTGGCAGGTCATATGTGGATGTCTAAAATTTCTTGTCCATTCATTACGACATACACAATGTATTGCCAAATCTATGAGAAGAAATGTCTGCAAAAAAGGTTGCTACCCTTGATCAAACAGAATAACAAGCCTACAATTTTTTGGCCTGATCTTGCTTCCTGTCATTTCTCTTAATATGAACTAGAGTGGTACAAAAGGAACAATGTCGCATTTGTATCCAAAGCTGAGAAAACACATGAAACCAGCGGATGATGTTGAAAAATTTAAGAAAGATTGACCAAAAGTTGTGAAAATGGTAGGAGGAAGCACTGTGCCGAAGCTTATGAGTAGTGTTAAAGGAAAAGTTAGCGAACTCGCCTACCCAACGAAAAATCAAGCAAATTGAAGTGAAGATGGAAAGAAAACATTGCTATTTACTATTTTGAGAATAAAATAATCAAAAATCACAGTATGGTATTTTTTATTAGAGAAAAAAGTGTATTTATATTTTATGGAACAGTCTATAACTGGATTATCGTTATCCAACCGACAACGTTTTGTTACGCGGCGATTAGCAGAGTCGGAAAGTAATGGGGTGGCTTAATTAATTCGATTTTTTAGATCAACAAATTTGCTCACTATCCTTGACTAGCACTTTTTTCAGTTTAACGTTAGCTGCAGATTGGTTTCTAGTCAGTTTATTAACAGCATCTCCAGCGGTAGAAATAGAATGTCGAAAGCGAGTTAGCTACTGGTGAACTGGCGAAATTCATGCCAACGTTCTCAGATGAACTACATGTTCACAGCAGCTCATACAAGTAATAGCTTCCTCTCCGCGGTTGCAAGTGATGGTCATTATGGAAATGATATCCATTCATATTTAACAAATCTAAACTTACCAAATACTGGATGTTGTGAAAACAACTGAAGCAAAACTAGCATCACTGCCCCGCTTCCTTATCCGCTCGTGACTCACGTTCTCACGTTCCTATTCCAAACACTCACATTGCGGGAAAATCCTGCCGAGAGGAAAACGCTCCCAATCTCCCAAAAATCACTTTTCCCACCGACCGACGGACTGTGTGCCAGCGCATCGTTTTTCACTCACAAGCTCTCACTTACTGGCCAGCGAGTCAACTCGGTTGGTCGGCTGATAGGTTGACACTCTCGAGCCAGTCCTTTCCAGTAGGATTCAGTCAGAAGCCTTTTCGTGACGCGTATCGCATCTCGCAGGGTGGACCACCGAAGTGAACTTTTCGATAATCCTTTTGTTACCCTTATCGTGATTCCCTCCCCGCGTTTCCTGCTCTCCACGTGTTCCGTTGCAATGGGGAACGCACGGTACGGTACGATTACTGTTGTTGCCGCATGCCAAAACCCCGCTCCTCCGACGGGGGACCTGTCCAAAACTCGTTTATTTGATTTTGGCGTAAAATTTTAACTTCTTCTTTCGTGTTGCACCTCGGTCGCTCAAGTCACGGATGGTCCCAAGCGAACAAGTGAAAAAGTTCAACTTTTCTTGACGATTAGTGCGAATTTGCAAACTGTTTTTCGGCGTCTTCCAGTGTCTCCTATGGTTTCCTTCGGGAAGTCGGAAAGAAAAACCAACGAGAAGAAATAGTGGAAAAGTTTCACCGTCCCCCGGGGACATTAGCCACGTGTGAGAACAGAAGAGTGTAGAAAGGGTTGAAGATGGTGATAAATCTTAGTTTGAGATTGGTTGGTCAAAAAGCTTTTCGATGGATCGGGCAATGTTTGACGTGTGCTTATTGCGAGTGAGCGAGACGAGTTTGAAAGTATTCTGCTGGGGATTGAATTTAAGTGCAGTTCAATAATACCATAAATCTTTAAATCTATTTTCAGTGCCATCTGCTGATGGAGATCTGAACAGAAGGAAACGATACTTGGGAAAGGACAACCGAGTGGTGGAAAATTTGAACGGAGTAGTTTGCTCGGAGACAGTTTTGCGGATCCATGAGATTTAATGCTGATTAAATGAAATGAATAATTCAAATCCTTACGCAACGTACTTAAAGTAGTGATGGGATTTGCGGATGTGCAGGGGAGAAGATTGTAAATGAATGTTTAAAAGTGAATACTTTGTTCCACGGGGAAATGAAACCAGTATAGCAGCACGGAGGAGCGCAAGCGAAAAGTAAAGAAAGTGCAAAGTGTGAGCGAATGTGACTAAGCGCAAGAAAAAAAAATCTTTCCAATTTGGTGAACTGATAATTAAAAGAAAATTAACGAGTGCTTCGCAGTGCTGAGAAAAGGGAAGATAGTTGCAGTGAAAAAGAAAATATTCTGGAGAAAGAAAAGGCAGTGTATGAAAATTTCGAAATTCGTGGCACAGCTGCTGGTTGCATGAGTTGAATTTCGTTCGTTGGCCTATGTGTTGCGGTGGTGTCGTTGTAGCAGTTGTAGCATTGCCGGTGGTTGCTCTCAACAGTGTTATTTCTTTTGGAAAATGTGCAGTTCCCTGTTATGCAACGCTGGTGGAGCCATTGTAAATAGGAGAAGAGACTTTTTCGAGAGGTAAGTCGGAGATGTTTTTTTTTGTTTCTATTTTGACACTGGAAATCGTTTTAAATTTGGAGCGTGCGATGGTTGGGCAACGTTTCTTAATCAGGCAAAAGAAAACAGCAGAGCAACATTGTTTCTAAATTGAATTGCTTGGCATGCCACCACTGCTGCTGGGGACGTTTCCCTTTGTTAAAAAGAAAAATGTTTTTCAATTATATAACATCGAAGCATGCAAATTTGGAAACTACGGTTGCCAAATAATAGTGATAATATTTACGCGTTTGAAAAACTTTGCAAAAAGGCTCTTTTTTATGAGGGCAAGTTTTAACCTTTTTAAAGATGTGTATGCAGATTTAAATACGAGAGCTCACCTAGCCCAACTGCCGCTTAGAAAACTGCTAAGAAAAAGCGAGATCCGTTTTTACAGTTATTATCAATTTCGGATTTTGATCAAATCTCAGCATGCGACATATTAAAACACTTGAAAATTGGAATGGAAGTACAGTGATTGTGATATCAAGTGCCGAGCAACACATTGAGCGTATATCCGAATACGTGCCGGGTAGCTCAGAGGAAATGCCAGTTTGGACTTGTACTAACACATATATATCGTCATTTCAAAAAATATGAGAATCCAATTACGATTTTATTGGTGTTAAAATCAAGTACTTAGGATCGCACTGCTTTGATATGGATTGCGACCGTGAACTATAGCATAATTGAATTTCGCAAGAAGGATCTCACCATAGGTGGATAAAATCAGATTTTTATAGATTTTATACACACTTTTTGTGTGTAGATTTTTTTTATCTCAATCCAGAAATACAACTTCCATCATCAAGTATCAGTTGATCTACCGAATTTATCGTTTAAAAGCAACTCCTGAAGAACTATTTTTTCTGTGTCCATTTGATATCTACATTTAGTGATCATAAAATTTGTTTTCTGGTCCACAATTGTAATATCAATAACCATCCATGTGTTCATTGTTTCTATAATCTGTTGGAATAATATGTATCTGTGTAACTATAATCTGTTGGAAGGAACGACAAAATCAACTCGTCCTTCAAATAATTGACGAGGAGCCTAAATTGGGCCATCGTATCTTCTCATTTCAAAGCATTTCATGCTTATTGTGCACAATATGCTCATTGCCCGCTCTCAACTAGGTGTTCACAGTGCACTTCCTCATTTAGATATTGAATATTTCGGTTATTCATTGTTTATTAGCGCGAGTGATAGAGTGAGAAAAAACAATGAAATTGCTTTCAAGTTAAATGTGGTGGTTCGCCGGGTGTGAAGTGCTGGATAGGCAAAATAAAGTGCCCACCTGATCGTTTTTTAATTTCTCTCATTTATTTGGTTCATAGTAAAGTAAACACGCTACAGTGTTTTATTTTTAAAATTCTTAAAAAAAAGTACAATAATAATAAAAAAAATAAAAAAGAGTTCAACTTGAAGAAAAAAAGTGCCCACTTTATTTTGGCTCCCGAGAACATAAATTTAAGTAAAAGAAAAGCATTTCAATACTTTATGTGTCGTCCTTCCGCCTTCGGGACCAACTACAGGCGGAATGCTCTCCACCTTCCTTAGGTGCTGTGGATGAAGCTCTTCCCAGGTGCGTTCCAGGGCTTCAAAATAGTTTAATTTATTGTTAACACCAGTTTTGTCAACCCTGGCATCTAGAATCGCCCACAAATTCTCGATGGGGTTGAGGTCCGGGCTGTGTGGAGGCCATTTCAGCGGTTTGATCTGACAAGACCGGAAGAAAGACTTTGTCTTCTTGGCAGCATGCTGTGGGTCGTTGTCTTGCTGAAATACGAACTTCTCTTCAAGACCCGGCTGATTCAGCGAAACCTCCAAATTTTCTCGCAGGATGTTGATATAGGAATCTGCCGTCATTATCCCGTTGATTCTCACGAGGCTACTCACTCCACTCCATAAAAAACACCCCAGACTATCACATTTCCTCCACCATACTTCACCGTGCCTTGGATGTGGCGCTCATGAAGCTCCTCATCCGATCTGCACGGTGCAAAGAGATAATATTGGCAGATTTTTCAACGAAGATAATCATGGCAGCTCATCGATGCCGAGCAATTCGTGTATTGCTCAGAGAATCAAGCATCTCGAAATGACGGAGAAAGTGTTAATCATAGAAACCTCACATCCAGGATCAGCCAAGAGCAGTGAATCGAGAGCTCATTTCGGTATTATAAAATACTGGGAATCTCAAAAATTTAGTCAAAAATAAGTCGAGTTATTAGTACGAGACACTGCAGAAGTCTGCACATTGTAGACGAAATACGCGTATCTGTCGAAGATAAGCAAAGGTAGGAATTAAATGGAGAACACTAATTTTAACTTCTAACTTCTTCTAACACTTCTAACTTCTAATTACAGGTATTCCACTAAACAGCTCAAACCCTCTAGGACTCAAAAATTTAGCAATCCTGAGCTTTACCGAGTGGCAATGATCGTTCTGTCAAGTTCAGCTACTCATGTTTCAGTTGAACGCGGCTTTAGTTCACTGTAGCTTATGTTATCTGACCGTGAAATGAACTTAAATGCAGGATCAGTTGAGATTTCTCTCCTACTTACGCTGAACTCAGACTATCTTCCTACGATATCTTTGATGATGAGTGAAGAAGATGATTGAGTTTGATTGAAACATTGCTGTTATGATAATCGCATTTTTAATGTAAAATAAATTATCTAACTGTTACAAACTCGTTTTATTTTTTATTTGAAAATAGGCTTGACTTCTCTTGGCATTTGCTAAATTCATTATAAATTTCACAAAACATATAAACGCATACATGTAGTAGTCGTTCAGTATAATATAGGTACTTTTTTTTCTAATACTCAAGAATTATATAACAATTATAAAACTATATTCAAATTGAGCATTAAATGCACGTAGTATGAGTGAATACAAAGAATAACGTCTGTTGGTCTGTACTGATGCTGTTAACTGCGTCTAGAATACTTTTGGGAATATGTCCTGGTACTCAATCAAAAGTAATCTGAGTACAATGACAACAATTACCGGCAGCTCAATAATTATCACTAATTAGTGTAAAATTATATGTTGGTATTTTGTCGGAACGAAAAGTGGTCAGTGGTACCGAATTTTCTATGATCCAGAAACTGGTCATTGTGCTCAGATTACGTTTAAAAAGGTACTCTTGTACTATATCTTATTCGCCTTTGAAAATTACTGTTTGATGTCGCAAGGCTAGTTTTGTCGGAATGAAAAGTGGTCCTTCGAACTGGATTTCAGATACCCCGGTTACTGACAACTATGGCTCGATTACGTTTGGGTAGGTTCTCCGGTATTTAATCACACTCGTCTTAGAATACCAATGTAAAATGATATGTCGCACACCCATGTTTTCTGGAACGAAATGCAATCTACCGACCGGGATCTCTTCACTGTTGAGAAGGTTCTCTGGTACTACGTCGAATTCGGCTTTGAATATCAGCGTAAAATGACGATTTGCAAGTCCATGTTTTGTCGAAACAAAACGTGGTCCTCGGAACCAGATTTCAGAACATCCAGCAAACTGCAACCAGTCAAGGTGGTGCAGTCGTACATGCCTTGACCTACCCCGCATGGGGATGCTTGGTAAAATATTGTGTACCTGTTTCAAAATACTACCTCACAATGCCCTCCGCTCAAGTTCAAACTATGTACTTCTATTCAATTTTCACCGCCTGCCGTGAGCTAACGGAACTATCAATACTTTCTCATAACAACTTTGTTCTAGCAAAAAATTGCTGTCTACTCCTAGAGTCTCATGGTGGTGAGAAATTATTTCCTTCTCAAAACAACATCATCACAGATCGTTACCCCGCGTTTGGGAGAATACAAGGAAAGACTATATCAGTGTAAACTGCCTTATCTGAATCCGTAATAACTATGTGACCAGCGGAATTTTAGCGTCAATAGTCGACTGAGAAATTAAAAAGTCAACATTTTTATTATCAAGCATACCGTTCAGTTGTTTTCTATTCCACTCAACAAGTAAATCGAAAGAAGATTCGAAATTTTGATTCACGGATGATTCTCTAGAATTTTAACCTTCTTGATTCACATGATGATTCACATGATTCAAAATGAATGTGTATATTGCGTGGGTTGCTTTGATTGAATCATTCGTTCTCTAGCTTGGCTCATTCATTGCTTCATTGGTATAAACAATCATCAGAGGTCATTTGAAATATTTTCATGCAACTGTGATTGATCGAAAAAGAAATTTCGAAGCAAAACCCGCAATCGGCTGAAATCATTCAAGCGATTGAATTTTTCCATCCTTGGGCTGCACCACACAGGAAGCCGCCGCTTTCGATTGAAGAGCTCGAATTTTGATGCGTCTGTCCAGAGAACCTTTTTCCAGAACTTTACGGGCTTATCAGCATGCTCAATTGCAAACCTGAGCAGTTTGGCTTTGTTTGCCTTGCTGAAAAATGGGTGCTTCCGGGCAACTTTGTTCATCAGCTCTTGTGCTGCAAGATGTCGACGAACAGTTGAACCAGAAACTGATAGCTGAAGGGTTTCCTGGATCGCACGGACAGTTACTTTTGGGTTTTTTCTTGACTTCGCGCACGATCATGGTGTCCGTTTGTGTATCCGTTTTGCGCTTCCTGTCTCTGCCTAGGCGATCCACCACTGATCCGAACGTTTTTTTTTCATCAGAATTTTCGCAACCGCTGCCTTGCTAATTGCTTCATAATGGGTCTCCAGGCTTTACACAGTGCGGATGTATGTTAGTCCCAAGCATCATCTGTTGTAAATACAGCTGATCTGGCAATAACGGAGTAGCATCCGAGGGCGGTCAAGCATGCTCATGCTCATGCTCTAAAGTTATGCAGATATATAACATGAAAAAGATAATGATTTATTTTTGTTAAAGTGTACACTCAAGTCTTTTTTACGCGGTTTTTTTACACGTTTTTTTTACACGTTTTTTTACGACGATTTTTGAAATAACGCGGTTTTATTTTACGACGATTCTTGAAATAACGCGGCTGAGGACCCAAAAAAGCCTAAGTGTTTTCTAAGAATGTACATACAATGAAAAAGTTTAAAAACGCGAAAAACATTATTGGATACTTGGTGTGTCATGAAAAAGATTAGTTTCTTCGGAGTTCAGTTAACCTACGCCTTCAATGGTGCGCTGTGGAGGGCAGATATTATGCCACTTCCGACACCATTGTGAAAAACAAGATAGCGACTTCCGGTTTGCGAAAAGGCGCCGAATATCCTACAATATGGATATTTTTGGAACGGGGACAACGTGTAGAGGCCGGAAATCGATTTCCAACGCCATTTTGGAATCCAAGATGGTGACTTCCAGTTTATGAAAAATTATCAAATAGTCTACAAGATGGCGACTTCCGGTTTGTGAAAAGCTGCCAATAATTCTATAATATGGGTACTTCGGAAGGGACGACGCGTAAAAGTCAGAAAACGATGTTCGGCGCCATTTTGGAATCTAAGATGACGACCTCCGGTTTGTGAAAAATTGTCAAATAGTCTACAATATGGATATTCTCGGAACGAAGACGACGTGAAGAGGCTGGTAATCGATGTCCGACGCCATTTTGGAAACCAAGATGGTGACTTCCGGTTTTCATACAAAATGGTCATGTTTGGAGGTTTGTCTTTCACTTTCTCGTGAAATAATTGAAATTTTGGCACTAGCCTAGAAATAACCTGCATTTTCATATTTAGATTCAGAAACTACGACAAAACAATAAGACCTCCTTTTGATATCCATAGTTTATCCATAGTTGATGAGTGTGAATTACAATCTATAGTATACTGATATTAAAATCACCCATGCAACAATAATCAAAATTCAGATCCTCAGATTCGAGCATCCTTTAAGGAAATCAAAAAGCGGTTTTATTGTTTTGTCATATGCGGTGTCTGTAACTTTTACAGTGGTAAATGAAAAATGATGGATTTAATGCAGATGAAAATTTAGGCTACTTCAGGACCACAGCCAAAATTTCAGCTCAATTGGCTTTCGAGATAATGAAAGGCAAGCCCCCTAACATGACCATTTTGCAGTGTTGGAAAAATCATTTTCATAAAACGTTCACTCTTTACTCAGTGCAATGATATGTCACCGAGGAACTTCTCACTCGAAGTTCGCGAACGAACTTCATTCTAAAGTTCATGAAAGTGCAGAGTGAGGAAACGTTTCAGTTCTCATCGCGAAAGATCTTTTGTTCCTCCATCTCACAACGTTTCACTCGTATTCGAGATCCGATCCAACCAAATATCTCCTCGGCTTTGTTCGTTTTCTCTAGTGAGTATGTGTAGGCAATGTTCACCTGAGTTGTGATGTTTGTTTTTTTAAGTATTGTGCCGCCACAAAAGTCAAGTGGTAGGAAACTTCTGCTGGAATGGCTTGACACATTGAGGACAAATTCAACCCAACCTCGCCGGCCACACAGTCATCATGCGGGATGTCATTTAAGGGAGATATCTTTCTGTCTAGATTTCATTTCCATGAAATGCGCAGTTTGCTTTTCAAGAACGAATGTGGTGTAATGATATAGAGTAAAAAAAAGATCTGATTGTATTCGTATCCTCGCGTCGGTGATTCGAGTAGAAAAAGTTCGCGATGTTTCATTCTCTCATCCCAGAAAGTTCACTCAAGAAACGTTGGCGTGTGAAACTAGCAACGGGAAGTTCGCAAGTGAAAAGGTATCGCACGATGAACTGATATGTTTGTGAGAATTCCAACACTGCCATTTCGTAAGAAAATCAGGCTTTGGACTTATTGTATTGTCCATCACTGTATATGCACATAGAATGTGTGCAACCTGTTTGGAGTAGCCACTTATTTCTAGGTGTGTGTGAAATGGAATATTAGTCACATTGAAAAAAGTTCTGAAATTAAATGCACACGACTGTTATTGACAATAATGTAATCGTTTATCCTAACGCTGCTGCAGACAAAATTCACGCTACTGGTGAAAGTCACTCGAAGTAAACACAAAATTTGGGGTTGCCAAAACATACAGACAAAATATCTCAGTTGGCCGTGTAACCAAATTAACTTTTATGCTCTCCGCGCGTCTCTTAATAACATAGTTTCTGGTATATATGAGAGTATCTTTATCTCGATATCTTCTCTATCTCGATGATTTTCTATGTCTATAGTCCCTTGAAAATAGTTGTGAGCAAATTACCTTCCATATGTCGATGAAAAAACTGCGAAAAACCAAGTTCACCTGTGTTTGGTGATCGAGATTTGCTCTGGATACGGGATACAAAAAAAAAAAACTTTTGCAACGCGAAATGCTTCTAGGATCGTTCTTGCAGGCTGTTAATTTCTGTTCTGAATGTCGATCTCTCTCTACCTCGATGGTCCCTTCAATATCGAGGCATGGAAAGTTGACAGTAAATACATAAATGCTGATAAAAACTGATAATTTTCATCCTGTCTTAGCTATAAATTAATGATAACCATGAATTTTGTCTTTTAATAATGCAATATGCGTTGAAACTATGCATATGCTCTTAAACAGTTATTAGTTATAACAATGTTTTTCGATATAAGACGGTTTTTTTACGATGATTTTTCAAATAAAACTGTTATTTTACGACGATTTTTGAAATAACTTAGTTTATTTTTTGCGACGATTTTAGAAATAGCGTGGTCTTTTTTTACGACGGTTTTTGAAATAACGCGTTTTTTTACGACGATTTTCGAAATAACGCGGTTTGTTTTCACACGTTTTTTTTACACGGTACGTATCCCCCGTGTAAAAAAAAGACTTGAGTGTATTCTTTCATACATTTATTTTACAGGGGTTCACGGGTGAAGGAATCTTATGTTCTCTCACGCACAATAAAACGTTTCTCAGGTTAATTGCTAAAAATCTCTCAAGGATAAGGCAATATAGAAAAAAATATCGAAAAATAAATTACGTCATTGAGGGTTGTTCCGAACATTTTTATTATCTCTGTTAAGGACAATCCATAAATCCCGTAGCATAATATGACCGTTCAGATCTCCTTCATAGCACATTTTTCCATACCTAATACATGGACGTCACACTTTCTGAACCACCTCCCCCTTTCTCCGAAATCAAATAATATTCCAATTGCGTGTGTTTCATTGAAACGCTTGAATTATTATGATCAGAACTCTATTCGAATCCATTCGATGGAAATCTAAGCTCTTTTGAACAAATTATCCCGAAGTATATAAAAAGAAGTATGACACAAAATATTATAATAAAATCAAGCACAGATTACTCTATAAGATGAAAAAATAATAAAGAAATCACCCAAAGGTCGCATACAGGTATACTTCGATAGTACGTACATCAACTTTCTCACATCAAATCGCAACTGCGTGAAAACTACTGGTTGTATCAGAAATCTTTATTTACCAACATAAAGATCGACAATCAAACAGAACGTTCATGCAAAATTTCAAGCAAAAGAGAAAATACGATTTGAGAATCGCTATGGAACTGTTCCTGAGCATTCAGAAAATACTTCTGAGCATATTTTAAATATAAATTAGGTTTCATCCTGATTTATAGACGAATCCAACTTGAAAAAAGAAGAAGACACCGAGTGGTGATAAATCTGACAGCTTCCATGTTAAAGTATAGGAGGAAAATTTTAAAATGCTTCTAAAATATTGTAATGAAATTTTAATGTTAAGCAGTTTATTGTATGAGGGAAAGAAAATTCAAAACTGCACAATAGGGGCATTATTTTTATTTAATTTTTATTTGGCCGAAGTAGTTTTGGATTTTTCTTACATCATAAAACAAACTGCTTTTAATTAGAATTTAGTTAGTTCCTTGATTTGCGGGATTTTCAGCTCTGGGCTGGTTCATCTCCCGTCGTAGTCTCTCAAATACCTTTTGAGTATTTCCGCAACTTTTCCGGGGGTGAGATTCTAGGTTGTTAATGTCTACGCCAGGTCGAGGCTTTCAATTTTTCATTTCATTTGAATTTTCAAGAATCTTTACAAAATTTTCATCTTATACTTTAACATGGGAGCTGTCAGATTTATCACCACTCGGTGTCTTCTTCTTTTTTTCAACCTGGATTCGTCCATATCTATTATAAGCTATAATGACTCTTGAAATGAATATTGTTTCTAGAAGTACAATATTTATGCCACAAATTTGTTTGTGTTTCTATTTAATTAATTTTATTTTAAGTTGGACTTAGAGAGCAGCATACAAGTAAAGTTGGATGAAGTTTTATAAAACCCAAGAAGCTTTGAAAGTTTTATAAATATTGAATACACTTTTGAAACGCCTTTTGATTTCTAGGTATTGTTTAAATCAAAAGCACCTAGGTGTAAATAGGATAGGGAATGGCTTAATCAGGGTTGATTGTTTCCATCAATTTTTAGGAAATAGAAGCAAATTTTGCCTTTGCGTATTTTGCATTTGCTCGCGTGTGCCAGAGAGAATGTCTTCATCAGCTCCTTCTCACACCTGGGCTTGTTGCGAGAACATGAATTTGAACATTGAGTTATATTTATTTCATATTTAGATGATCTGAAAACACTATTTATTTCATGTTTCTTCCAGTTACTTGAGGTTCATCTATGCTGATGATTATATTGTCTATCATCTGGCACTATCATATGTAATGAAAAAATATGTTTCGGAGCTGTCCTACAGTACTGAACGATAAATAATTTTTCACTGTTGAGCGGCAGCTTTGGCATCATTGTTGCTTTTAAGAGAGCCAATGTTTCCTCTCTTTTTTGTCAACCATGACTAAAAACTCTCAAAACTGCCTGCTTTCCATTTGTATTACTGTCCCTTTTTTCTCACGGAAAAGTAACTCAGTTTTCGTAAAAAGTGGAACAACTTATAAATTGAGTTGTTCCACTTTTTACGAGGATTACGTAATTTTTCCGTGAGAAAAAAAGGGACAGCAATACAAATGAAAGAGAGCCTGAGCGTGTAGCGCATCGGAATTGTAACGTGAAATCTGGTGCCTCTTACATTTGTTTGTCGTCACCGTCGCTTTGTCTAATATTTCCGGAGTGTAAATGTAATAAGAAATACACATTGCCAATCTAAAGATCAATGACAAACTTAAAGTTTAATCGTGTACGTCAATCTCATAACGTGCTAGTTTGTGTTGTGTTTGTGATCATAGTAATCGACGTGTAATGGTTGATTGTTTTCGAGAGCGGGTTTAAGAAATTGACGTTTGCAGCAAATCGTGAACTGGCCTATTTCATTTCACCTTCCCACACATGCACGGAATCGCACTCATACAATATTGTTAGTTTATGTACAAATTGTGGAGCTGAAGAAAACATTTTCATGATTGGAAAGCAATCCACATGCTTTTAATAAGACCCTGCAATTGGGAACTTTATTCCATGGCTCTGACATTGTTTGAGTCTAATACTCGTTTCCGAAGGTAAGTTCCGATAGATCAGAAGTAAGCAGAGGGATTTACGTCTAAATATTGGCAGTTTTAATTGTAGATATCATACAGCTTCATCAAATATCCTAGCTGATGCATAAACTGCTTGAAATCCGTCCCGTACCCTATCAGTTTTGAAAACTTTAATGTTTAAATGTTGCGTTATTAAGAGAACTTCTGCGATCACTTGTATGGGAGCAGCTTCATATCTACCTTCAAAGTTATGAAGAATTTCAAGAACTTCAATAAAAACTTAGCTCATTCCATTTCTGTGAACTACACCAGATAAATTTGATTGTAAATAAAGCACATTCAATAACTGTGGTAAAATTTATGTTAATCTCAGAGAAACTATGCTTCATGATATAGTTGCCTCATAAAATCATCCCTAGGACAAATCACTCTGAGACTTATAAACAATAAAGAGATTCATGTAGAAGGATATGTTCGCTCATCACCATTAGGCACCAAGAGTGTACAGCAATGTTTGCTAGAATGAAAGACATGAAGAGAAAGTGTTGAAAGTTCCGTCAGTGTACGGTAGGTAGAATAGATGTATTGAAAATTGAGCAAGAGGGCATGGGAAAAGTAGTACTCGAACCAAGGACGTCACCCTTTGCCTAACATCCCACTGCGGGGTAGGTCAACAAAGTGATTTCTAAGCTTCTCCATATGGAGTATGATGAAACCGTCCTTAAAAAGTAACATGAGTGGATATTATCGGAACTACCAAAAATCATGGCAAACTGCCACTTAGAAACATATCCTGAGTAGTGCTCCAATTCCAAGTGATTTGAAAGATCACAAAAATGTCCATGGAACATCGCATATTTATTGAGTCTCAAATTGCCACAATAATACAATGCTTTGATGCATTAGAACCATATTCCTAGATTGCATAGCAGTTTGTTACGCATTCAGCTTCAAAGCTGACTGAAATTTCGCTCTCTTCATTCCACTCCATTCAAACCCTTCAGAAGCACGTTCCATTCGCGACAGGACCGTTATTCATCATACATGGAAAATTCAATTGCGTGAAAGCGTAATGTCATACCAAATTTCAACAACTTTGTTCCTCCGCCTTCACATACACGTGACATGGCTATGTTCCCAACTGCATACGATACGGACGGAAGATAAAAGCACCATCGTCTGCCTGGTATGTGTCACTTGCGTCTGAAGTCATGCCTTTCCTTCACCCCAGTTGCTTCCTCCTTTCCGTGCCACTGATCTACATGGCAGTTGGAAACCCGAGAACGGAGCCTAAGCTCTCTACCATGGACCGGCTTTCAGGCGAGTGAATGTGCCCCATACAAGCCAATCCCGCGTTATTCCCATATTTATTCGCACAAACAATGAATAATTGATGCTACGCTACATATCAGAAAAATGTTATATCAAGATTTATCCTCATAGCGTGCATGACCCGGCTAAGAAATTTAATTAACATACATCATGTTGGGTAAATGACATCCGTAGACGACGAGGACAAACGCTATCCTGGGGCTTCAGTACCCGCAGCGGCAATAGCAACATCAACCATGTGGCTTCCGGCGAGGTGCCACATTAGAACAGCAGCAGCAAAATAGGGCCAGTATCATTCGAGTCTGACATGATGGGACTGTGTGGGTTGCAAAGCTGTCACACAAACCATCACTTGCTGCTGGTTATATACCGGGCTTGAACAATCTGCCAATTCCATCTCCGGCTTTGACGAGAGCTTGGGCATGAATTTTACAACAAAACTTTCAGTAGTGAATATTTCGACGAAGTTCTCAGCAAAACTTGACAAGTACTGACTTCTCCTTGCGATGCGATGGCGACTGACAAATTAACGTGTGTCGAAGAAATTTATGTGTTGTACGTTGAAGCTTTCACCAAGACACAACTTCCAACCCGGAGGCTACATGTATGAACTTAGTCCCACACGTTTGTATCATTTCTACATATTAGAACGAGACGACGCGCCGCGTCGTAAAACACGGACAACTAGCCGTCGGTATGCTTTCCTGTCGTTACAAATAACCAACTGAGCAGAGTATTATAATGGGCTCTTCTAGCTTGTGATTTCAATTATAATTCAATTATTTTTGTTTAGAGGAATTTTTTGCCTTTGATGGGTGTGTGTTTTGCCAACTGTTGAGAATGTTGCTCGGATCGGAAGAAGAGAGCCAGCCAGTGGAACACAAGCCGGCTTCCGGAGCTTGTTAGCCTTTCACATGTGGTGGTCATCGTTCATCACTGCCACCATTTCCGAGGTCTTGTGCTCTGTTTGCCTGTAATAATGAGCTGTTTATATTAGCAGTTTATTTTGGCATTCTGCTCCTAATAGGAGAAGTAAATCAAAGGATTTTTATTCGGCTGCCTATTATGGGCGTTGGGCTTGGGTAAGCGATTGATTTGTGAACTATGGTGAGTGGAACATTCGAAGCAAGTCAACTTTATTGACAGCTTTCATCATTTACGATCGAACGCTGTGTGTTTTATGACGTGGCACAATGTTTGCTGTTGGGATCAGATCATCCAATACTTTTTTATGAAATTTATGAAAGCGGAGTTTAAATCACAACTGTTTCTTTTTTACTGTGCACAGCTTCAAATCTAAACCATCCAATTGTTTAGGTTTTTGATGAGAGTAATGAGTTAGAAATACAGCATTGCCCACTTTCCTAGCAGCTCATTTGTTGCAAATCGGGGTAAAATAACTTTAATATGACTTAACTAAGTCATATTCAAGTTGATTCAACCAATTTCGGCAGTTTGGTGGTGCTTGTGTTAGTAATGGAACAAGATTAGTTGGGTCTGGTTTGGATTCAAATTAACGGTTTTGCAACGGATTTCACTAAAGAGCATTTAATGCTCTATATTTTATAGAAACGAAACGATTAATTCGTCGTGGTTTCGCAGAAATTCTCAAACGTTTCTCGCTATTTTGACAATTTTATCCCACCAATTTTTCATTTTAGCTGCCTTAAGGATAACTGTACCTTTTACCTTCAGTTTTCTCTTCATTATTGCCTAGCAGTTTTCCTATGGGTCTGAACTGGGTACAATTGGGTGGATTGAGGGTTTTTGGAAACTAGACTTCTTTGAATCCTGGAAAGTGTGTGCTGTAATACAGTAACTAGAAAATGAGAAGAAAGATTAGTAACTTCCATACAATTCCAACTACCTTTATTGCTTGTTTAAAACGTGATCTCATGTATTTTTCAAGTACACATAACTTATTTCTGGTATCTTATTTGACCAAAAGTCATTTTTGCGTGACGTAATTAATGTTCCCTAACATGCTTTCAACATGATGATGTGTTATCTTGGTAGTTTCTATAAGTATCAGAAATATAAAGACTGTTAATGCTCAGAGCGCTTAACAAAATATCATATGCGAGGCAACTTTTATGGTACAGATTTTGGTTTTACTCTTGCATAATTTATGTGCCGTTCTAAAGATTAAAAAAATTTCAATAAAATTCTCTGATATTTAGCAATTTATCTCCAAATTACATCTTGAGAGCAGTTTCATATCATACTCATGATGGTTCATTGCAAATTATTTGAGTTAGTTATTATAACATCTTCTTAGCTAAAAGTCATTTGGCTCCAGAAATTTTAGATAAAATGCCGTTTCTTGTGAACCGTTATAATGAATCAACTACTGATGGTAATTCTTGCTGCATGCTATAGTTCCAAAATATATGTTTGTTTTTTTCTTGTAGTTAGACTAATTTTGTAACCCTTTCTTAAGAAGATATCTTGCAAATGGGCTAGGTGTGCTTGTTGTATTAATGCATTTATGCATTTAGTTTCACTTATTAATAACTTGATTACAATGTATTGGTTATTGTGATGCTTTAAATTACCTGGATAAGACACCGCCATGTTAATAGCATGTGCAGTGCATTTGTAAAACTTCTTATGTGACCTAAAAGATGTTATATAAAGATCGGTTAATAGCGCTGTTTTGGTCATATTTAAGTCGATAATTAAGTCATATGTTCTAGAAAAATACATGAGTGACTTATGATAGCAAATGTTTTACGACAACATCATCAAAGCTTGTTTATGGAAAAAGAAGTTTTTGATTCCATTCATAATACTCTTTTATAACAAAATTTTAAGATAACTTACCAAAAAGATGTTTTTGGTGTTACTTAGGCGATCAAAGTGCAGCCCTTGTGTTTCGTTAAAACAAGGTCGTACAAGAGCTTTGCACGCTGTCACGGAATTTTGCTTCATGTGCCGGTTCGGATGTTTGCTGGCTTTGTACGACTTGTATCCTTCCCTGGCAAGGATGTTCCGCACCGTTTGAAAGTTGACGTTGTATCTTCTGTTCCGAGATGTGATCGAAGGACCGGGGTTGGCTTCAACGCACCTCACCAGCTTGCTGCGCAGCTGACGGTCCCTGGTTTAATTTTTTTCGTAGGTCCGCTGATCCACACTCAGAGTTTTTTATAGGTTTTGAGAACTCGACAAACTGTTGTTTTCGGCATCTTCGGCACTTTAACCAGCTCGGAACTGAACCACTCTTGATTTGCCAGGTGTTTCTTCTTTCGAGTTCCATTGGACGTGATTTCTGAACGTGATCGACTACTTTGATTAAACTTGCACCAGTTGTTCTCTATTAAAGTGTTATCAAACCACTGTCAAATATTTTCGATATCCAACACTAAAGGCGTGCTAGCGGTGCGTGAGTTGCGTTCGAATTTACTTTTAGTCAGCCTTTATTTGTGTATTTTTCCACAAAAACAAATTTGAATCTGACAGGGACATCTCCTTGAGCCTTCACCGTGTAAAACATTGCTCCTTGGAGTTGTCCAAAGTCAGCCTCTACATAGGTTTCATCATCCATAAGTATGCATCCACGGGACTTGGTTGGAAAGTTGGCATACAGCGGGCTCTAGCTACGGTATTCTGTTTGAGTAATCAATAAGATTGCCTACCCGAGCAGTATGCCTGTAAGCCTTCGCGAAGCGAATTCGCAGCAATGTAGTATGGGCGGCATCATACATTTTACCAAATCACGATCGGCCATATCCTGGCTTCTGATGAACTTAATGACCATTCCATGGAGCTGACGGTGGGCAGTTCCACTCTGGCGTTTATTTTGAGACTTCTGCGTTGTCATCAAGGTTTCCTTTTACGATTGGAATCGCGCCGTACGATGCTTCTATGGAAATTGGACTGTTTAACCGACTCGGATCTGGACCACGATGGATTTTACAGAATTTTTTTTACGTTCCTCTTGACTGTCTCCTTAACAAAAGCGTTTTATGAACTGAAAAATATATTGTTTTTGTTGATGTTATTGTCAAAAAATATACGTCAAAAGCTTTCGAAACTTCCACCAGGAGCGCTGTAATAAACAAAAGAGTTGCTTCCATCTTTAAGGCCGCCATGCCTTATCTGTTGTTCTTATTCATTTTAGCTGGCTTGAAATTTTAATTGGGTGTACTTTCCATGTTTTATATATTTTAAATCGAATCTCGCAGGGCCTCTCTAAGTGGCCAGTATGATAAAGAATCCTCAGTTTGTTCTCAGAAGATAAAGCTTTGTAAAATCATTAAGTTTGTTGCATGCCAGGTATGAATATGGCCTTTCCTGGAATAAGTCGGATCCTTTTAGAGGGCAGTTTGATCAAAAATCTTCAAAATGTCTTCTGATGACCTAGTTTTGCTAAATGATGAAGTTTCATATGCCGCATGCCATGTTTCGCATCTAAAAATATTATTCTACCATCCCTGAACAGATGCTTACCCCAGTACCTCCACCTTGGAATTCAAAACTATGGACACCTTCTGAATAACCACCCGAGCTGGAGACAACAATATATGAATACCTATTTTTGATCTTGATAACTGGCCTGGGTATTTTAGAGCGAAGATTAAGAGGTTAAATACCTAAGCAAAATACCTAAGAATTGCAAACAAAATATCTCTCGAATATAATTCCAAATGTTAAACAATTAGTAAAAAGCTTCTGGAGCTCAATAAGAGAGTTCTTTGTACCTATACTCATCATTCCTCTCGATAAATCTGCCCGTTTATGGTGCCGGTTGTAACGAACGGCTTGCTGTACCGTCCGCACTCGCAGATCGCCTGCCACAACAGGTACTTCTTCGCGAATTTGTCCATCTTTCTCTTTCGGAACTTTTCCGGAACCTCCATGCGAGACGTACCGACAAAAAACTCGTGGCCGGGGATTTGTTTTATTCCTTCGTGACGAGACAACCTGGCTTGACCAGCCACTCACGGTACAGCTTCCGCGCACGCAATTTGGCCACCGTGTTTTGCTTGTCAGTCTGGTTTAGCGCCTTCCTGGCCTTAAAAACACGAAGCCCAGCCCGCTTCATGGTCTGCTGGATGAACCACTTCGACGAATCGACCTTTTTGGCCACGTCTCGGGTGGAAAGGTTCGGGTTATTCTTAGAGTACTGCCTTATCTTCCGCGCCTTCTCTGGGTATTCCGTTTTCGGTTTTACAGCGCGCCGCTCGATGGTCTTCGCCTCCTGAAACATTTTTACAACGCGGGAAACGGTGGAATGGTGTATTCCAAGCCTTTTGCCGATCCATCTGTGCGACTGACCAGGATTATCGATCGCCGCGCCCAAGATTTGCTGGCGTAGCTCTTCTTGTTTCGAATGCGCGATAAAATTTTGTACACATAAACATAACACTTTAAACTAGTATTACCAGTATATTTTAATTTTTACCCACGCGATAAGAAGTTACACCCAAAACAAAGTGTCGCATTTTTTACGAGTCCAATATTTATATTTGTTTCAATTTTGTTTTTGTTGGTGTTAGCTCGCATAATTTCCGAGGAGAATTAATTTTCAGCTTATAGCGTGCCAATGTTGACCATGACGGTAAGAGATATCGGCAAGCTTAATACGTCAAAAATTTAATCGTTTTAAGTTAAAAATATCATGTGGGTTCAACTTTGTTGGCAAATTTGAAATACAAAAATTAGAGCTAAAAACTGTTTTTGGACCCCCCTAGTTTTCATTTACACAAAAAAAACGTCTTGTTATAAGAAACAACTTTGTAGAAGACAATTTTGCTCCAAAACTTTAAACTTAGGCTTAAAATGTATCTTTCCAGCTAAATTCGCACTCTGGGCAACTGTGCACTGGTTGTTCGTTTTGGTTTGTGTTTCGACATCATGTGCTATACTTTATTTCACTTTGGAATAGAAGTATACTAGTACATCTTCTCTGGTCATATCTCCCATGGCCATCTTACCCCTCCCACTCCTATGTTTTGTCAGATATCATATATATATATATATATTTTTTTTTTTTAAATTCTGCTACAAGAATGTGGCTATCGGCAAACGAATGTAAATGAATCAACATAAATGACCGCAATCCAGTTCAAAATAGCTAATTCGGATTAACATCTGAGTGTTGTCAACGTTGGAAAATATATTTATGATCGTTAGTCTTTTCTGCGAAATAGCAGCATAAGTTTTATTTTCATAATCTACAGATGCCTGTACCATTCGCTCCAAATGTCATTTTTCAAAGCCAACAAAAAAAAGTATTTCGTCCTGTAGAATTCCAGTTCCCAGAAGCACTATATACTCTGCGGAACCAACTGTGTGTGCCCAATAAACTATGATCTGGCACAGGAAGAAGCTGCAATTAACCTCTTTTTTTTTGCGTGTGAGGCCCGATCCTTGTACGCAGTCTCAGCTTGTAATGTGTATATCACAGCTTCCAGCTGTGGTGTTTCCATTATGCTTCCACCTACCTACAACCCTCGTCAGCTTCTAGTACGTAATAAGTACGTTAGTGTAAATGTCATACTCTTTTTTTTCTCTATCAAAGTCTGCTCATTCCAGCTTTGCAGTGCTTTATGTTATTACGAGGCTGACATTTTTGGTGAAACTCCGGGTCGCTGCGGACTAGTACGAGTCATGTTGAGTTATGAGCTCTTCTTTCCGCTTATAGCTGTGGCTCCAGTTTCCTGCACTTTATTTTGGGATTGGATTATATTTTGTGGCTTACTGTTTTCCACTGGTTCACCTGCAAAAGGGTCACTTCAACATCCATTAATCGAAGGCATATGTTGCCATCCCACAGCTCGTAAAACAAGCAACTCAAATTGATCACCCTTTACGAACACAATCACCGAGTGTCATAAAAAAAAATAACACGCACATATTTGGGCGAATCGGGAGAGCTCGTTAAAACTGTGCGTCCGTTGATTGAGCCGAATCCTTCAAAATCAAACAAAAAAGCCCATATTCAGCATTATTGGACTCCCCCGAGTTGATTGTGGCCATAAATTCTTCTGATGACTGTCAACTTTTTCATCGTTTGCCAAAAATAGCGCCTAGTGTTTATCTTTCGTAGATTCATCCCCCAGCGAGCAAAACAAAGGCTAATCGCTACTTCCTCAGAGCAGTATTTATAACTTTCCTGCAGCGAAAGATCCACTTGAGTGAGCTCTTCTGGGACGATCTCTGCTTGAGTCTCAAGACCACACCATTTTCGCTCTATCACCACCTACGATCTCCGGGTGTTGCCGGTGGTGGTGATGATGTGCTTCCTGCCAAATGGCAAACAGCAGAACAGCCCTGGAGCATCATAAAAAATCTCTACCCGGCGATTAATGAACGGAGTGAAATATATAAAAGTTTAATAACCCCTTTATGTTTCTCCTTCCATTCGTTATGATTGATAATCAGGCTGTACATCATCGTTTTGCGCGTTCGGTTCTTGGATGGATGGTGTGCAGCTGAGTACCGGGTTTTCCGCCGCAGCACGAGCAGAGAGCTCTGTTCCCATGGTAGTTCGGTGTTGCTGCCGGGAGGGAAAATATCCTGCTCCTGAGGAAAGGGGACGTCGATGGTTGCCGGCTCATAGGGCGGCACCCGGAGAGGCATCTATGAAAAGTGCAAGGTTAGCTGTTGCCGGCTTTCCATGGGGAACAGCGCTAGGTATTGTTTCGCTTATAGCGTGTGCATTGTTGTGCTTAGCGATAGAACGATGTCTGTTTAGTATGGATCATTCGTTGAGGCTCCTCTTATGTTTATGAAGAGACTTGAAAAAAAATGCTGTCATTGCGTGGAATCAACTAGAACAATCAAATACTCGAGAGCATCTAGCTGTACGGCGATTGGAAGTCAATGGAGAAGGGATATTGTGATCATTGAACTGAAAATGATTGAAGGTGTTTCTGCTTAGGCATAAGCTTGTAGAAGCTCAAATGTCTCTTTTTTAAGTTGATGTGGTTTATTGGAAGATGCGCACTTGTTGAACTTCTCCATACATTGTTATCGTGACGGGTTTCACACCAACTCATTCAGTAGTTGGCATTACAATCTCAGAATCAAATGATACTTTGTGGGTGTATAGCCTTTATCTTTTCAAGCAGCTTTGAAAACTTTGTTTTTTTAAATGTATCTTGACTACCATTAGTTTTTTTTATCGATTTTATTCTTAATCCACATAACTAAAAACAACAAAGTTTTTGCAAAAAAGTGATGTATTAGTGACTTTTTGAAAATCATCTGAACTTTTATGAAAAAAGTTGTAAAAATTATAAAATCAGTTCTCACACGCTAACAAAATATTTCAATATTTTAATTCAAATAAAAGAAAAGGCTATCTTAGAATTGGACGAAATTTTTTCATAATAAAGGCAATATAATTGTCTAAAAGTTCGTCATTCACTGCAAGATGCGCAATTTTTAGGATAAAAAGTTTAACTAACAAACACTTTTTCATGTACTATTTTACCCTGTATCACGCAAACTCGTCTAGTTATGGTCTTCAACACCCCTTTAGAATCCAATAAAATTAAGCAGTCATTAAGGATTGAATACATTGAACATCTATGCAAAAAGTAATTATCATCTAGACTAACATTTTTAGAGGGTCAACAACATTAAATTTACGAGTTCTGGGCAATGAGAGAGTGGACTTCCTTGCAAAGGCGTGCGCTGAAATTTACGATCGACGAATTTTTTTATATTTTTCATCAGATATCACTTGTTAGCTGGCAGTATAAATGGAGTAAAGGAGATTTGGGGCGATGGCAATATTCCATCATCCCAAAGGTGTCGACGAAATCTTGGTTTGGGGGTTGGATGTGGGTCGAGACTTCGTTCTTGTCATTTTTCGGCTCATTTCCAATAATTATTCTTTGAACGCTCATTTATACCGAGTTGGGCTGAACGACAGCAATCTCTGTGAGTGTGGACAAGCTTATCAGGACGCAGATCACGTTATTTGGTCATGTGTTGAGCACCGTGGAGTCAGATCTAAACTTTATGATTCCCTTCGGGCTCGAGGTAGACAACCCAATGTGCCAATTTTAGATATATTGGCGAGATTTAGAGATTCATGAAACTCATTTATGTGTTTTTGAATAACATTAGCCTTATATTGTAGTTAGTTTAACATGTATGTTTTCTATAAGTTTTCCTTATCAGTGTATGTGTGAGGGCGTGTGCCTTTTTTTCTTTTTCAAAAACGCTCAGATCAAAAGGAAACCATAAATTGTATGGTTATTAGTTTTTAGACAATTTAGCATTTAAAATTAATGTGTTATGTAAACCATACTATAAATTCTAACCCAGCTTCCCATCCGTTAAATTGAAATTCCTATTAACATCGAGACGGCCACGAGTAATCGGTTCTATCCCCCTAACTTAAGTTTTAAGATAAATGACATGTATAAATATAAAAACTTGGCTCCGTTAAGTTGATTCGATTGAGCCTGTACAAATAAATCATTAATTAAAAAAAAAACAACAACATTCAATTTCGCTTTACATCAGTAAAACAGAATAAAAAATGTACGTTTAAGTAGAAGTTATTCAAAACTGCTTGTTCGGATATTAATATATATTTAGGATGACAATTTACTAAAAGTCACTCATACATGACTTTTGTGTAAGTCATTTCTCTTTTGTGTAAGTCATTTCTTTTTTGAGTTATGTTGATTAAAAAAAAATGATCAAAAAGCTTAATCCCTTTTCAAATAGTAGTCTAAATAAATTTAAAAAAAAACAAAGTATGAAAGTTGCTTGAAAAGACAAAGTCTCTACACCTACAAAGTTTCATTTGATTCTGAGAGAGTGCTGCCAACCACGAAGACGACTTGGCGTGAAATTCGTTTTGTACAATATAGGAATGATAAAATGAGTGTGAAATTTTGAATGAAGTTTCAGTTAAAAATAATACCACATGAATAAGATTCTCTTATGATCTAAGTATCCATAAATGAGAATAAATTGAAATGTATGGGGAATTAAATTCAAACCGATATATGTTAGTTGACCAATATTTATTTATCAGCATTTAACGTGAAGAAATTAGAACCCATTCGAGGAGCAACCAGGTACCTTTCCCATTGCTGTCAAAAGAGTTGATGTTGGAGCTTGATCATTGTTGCACAGACACAGTCATGAGACTGTGGATCGATCTCTAGGAATAATTTGATCAAATTCGAAATCTGCCTCTTTCAATTGAACACTGTATGAAGTTCACGGAAGGGCGGACCCGTAAGCAGATGCGTAATGCAGTGAGGTAGGAGAATCTCCTGCTTTCAACCCAATGTGGAGCAAGCCATCATACAAAGGCACTTCCCAATGAGTGAGGAGAAGAGCCCGCCTTCAATTTATGAACTATCAATGACAGAGAGTTGGCAATTCCACTCTCCCCGTCCTAACCGTTTCAATTCGTCGCCCTTATGGTCCGACCCCTTCATTCAATGTATCATTCATCATTGCATAGTTTGTGAGTATTTTTTTTTATCACTGTATCTTTTTTTCACTAGTTCAACTACTTACCTGTCGAGCTTATGTTTTTTGTATTCTGGCTGCTCCCTAGCTATTTTTTCCTTAAAACCGCCTGCATGGCAGGGCTGAGCAGGTCTCTCTAACTCAGACCGATTCATATACCTCACAACCACTCTTGACCAGGAAGATCAATAATACAAAAAAAAAGGAAAACATAATTGGTATTTCATTTCATCTGACTTAGAATCTAAAATCGCTTCATTCTAACCGAACTTATTCCGCACCAAACAAAAATTATGATATGTTTATCAAATAGCAGTTCGAAATTTTAAATTCAAACCTATTTTTACCTAATACAAACCACATGAAAAGGTCTATTATACTGCTTTCAATGGTGTTTCCTAAGCGGATCCTCCGCGTTCTATTTCTAATATAAATGCTTGTCATCGTCGGCCTTAAGGAACAGTTTTTTGTGACTAAGGGCTTCATTTCGAATAGTCAAATATTTACCTTGATGGAAACGAACACCCCTTTCGATAATGGTGCAACAACAGTCAGCTATTATACCATCTGCAAACCAGGTATTTCTGTTATTCATTTCATAAAATGAACGAGTGAAAAACAACATAAGTTGCCATAAAAATGATATGTGTAGACTAAGGTTTTTTTTACACGGGGGATACGTACCGTGTAAAAAAAAAAACAGTGCAAAAAAAAACCGCGTTAATTCCGGAATCCGTGTAAAAAAAAACCGTGCTAATTCCGAAAAACCGTGAAAAAAAAAACCGTGCTAATTCCGAAAACCGTGTTAATTCCGAAATCCGTGTAAAAAAAACTTTGATAACATGTTAAGTCTTTTGCAACGGAAAACGCTTAAAAGATTTTCTAAACGGTGGAATGGATAGCAAAACAAGTTACAAGAGTCAAGCGAAGGCTCCAAGGCCAGAACACAAAATAGGACCGGAGTGAATGTGTATGGGGATAAGTGGGAATAATACAAGTACATTCATGATGGCATATCTCGAGACCCTTAATATCTGCAAAGGTGCGGTCTTGTGCAATGTTGTTCAGAAAGTCAAGAACATTTGAAAAAAGAAGCGTTTTGTTCGGAATTTCACCACAACGTGGCGCTAGTAAGCATACGAAATTGAGCATTTGCAACTTGTTCTGTTTCGAGATTCCGATAAGATGGATAGTTCTAGTCATCGGCAAAGTTGTTCAGCAGATCAAGGGCATTCAAAAGATGGGTCGTTCTTTCAAAATTCCACCGCTACGTGGCGCTAATGAGCATGCAAAATTGAGTATTTTAAACTTGTTCTATCTCGTGATTCTAATAAGATAGAAAGTTCTAGTTTTCGACAAAGTTGTTCAGAAGGTCAAGGGAATTCGATAGGTGAACCGTTCCATTCGGACTTCTACCGCTACGTGGCGCTAGTGAGCATACAAAATTAAGTATTTTCAACTTGTTTTGTTTCGAGATTCTGATAAGATGAAAAGTTCTAGTCGTCGGCAAAGTTGTTCAGAAGCTCAAGGGCATTCACGAAGATTTTTTTTTCAACTACAAAATATGTTTAGTTCAAGGCAATTTTTGAATTGAATCAACAATACTTCATAGTTAAAAGAGCGATCATTTATGCACATCTGTCATAGGGTTGAATCAAAACAAAAATGTTATAATTCCAACCAGTGTGTATATCTTAAGCAGCTCTACAAAAAAATAAAAACAACAACCTGCTCGTTTCAGATCCCTTTCAAATTTATCGTGGCAGTCTACAAGAAAAAAAATCGGATGAAGTTCTTTCTGCTTACTTAGTTCTTCTTAGTAATAAATTCAAATTCATTACCTAATTTAGGATTTATTTATGATTTTGTTGTGTGCTTTCAATAATAGTACTGTTTTTAATCTTATACATTCGAAAAAATATCTTCTAATTTAAATGATGTATACAGGATGTAAACTAGATTCACGCACTGCATTCTAATTCAAATGATCTGGAAACCAATAATCTTATTCAGAATTAAAATTGGACTGACCCCAAGCATATTCAAACCAACTATTGTTAGTCAATTAGTTCTAGGTATAATCATGGTTGAATTTACTGGCAATGTAAGTCAACTGTGAAAATATCAACAATCTTTTTTTTCGATATAATCATTGTATAGGTTAATCCACCATATTTTACTGATGTTGATTCAGACATACATTAGTTAAATCAACTTCAAATGTATGGTTGTTACAATCATGCACATGGGTTATCGAAAAATCAATGCAAAAATATAGTTATATAGTACGGCATCTGCATTCAAAGCCTTAAAGGATAGCGTCACACTGCTATTCTGCATCTGTATGTACATATGCGCACATATATACATACACACATGCATACATACGTACACACACAAATTCATACGTATATTCTTACATACACGCATTCACACATACATGCATACGCATATTATCAAAACACATAACTACATGCACACAAACACCTTTGCATTTTCATACACACACTCACATAAGCACATGTAAAATCATACACACGTACACACGCTCCCACGTTCATTTATACGCACCTTGACATAAACAAACGCGGTTTTCAAACACAAACACACACACAAACACACACACACACACACACACACACACACACACACACACACTCACACACGACCATACATACAAACACCTATATGCACACATAAATATTTATCCCCTCACCGAACAATATTGCATGCTCACTAGCGCCACGTAGCGGTAGAAGTCCGAATGGAACGGTTCACCTATCGAATTCCCTTGACCTTTTGAACAACTTTGTCGAAAACTAGAACTTTCTATCTTATTAGAATCACGAGATAGAACAAGTTTAAAATACTCAATTTTGCATGCTCATTAGCGTCACGTAGCGGTGGAATTTTGAAAGAACGACCCATCTTTTGAATGCCCTTGATCTGCTGAACAACTTTGCCGATGACTAGAACTATCCATCTTATCGGAATCTCGAAACAGAACAAGTTGCATATGCTCAATTTCGTATGCTTACTAGCGCCACGTTGTGGTGAAATTCCGAACCAAACGCTTCTTTTTTCAAATGTTCTTGACTTTCTGAACAACTTTGCTCAAGACCGCACCTTTGCAGATATTAAGGGTCTCGACATATGCCATCATGAATGTACTTGTATTATTCCCACTTATCCCCATACACATTCACTCCGGTCCTATTTTGTGTTCTGGCCTTGGAGCCTTCGCTTGACTCTTGTAACTTGTTTTGCTATCCATTCCACCGTTTAGAAAATCTTTTAAGTGTTTTCCATTGCAAAAGACTTAACATGTTATCTAAGTTTTTTTTTTACACGGATTTCGGAATTAACACGGTTTTTTTACACGGTTTTTCGGAATTAGCACGGTTTTTTTTAACACGGGTTGGAAAAAACCGTGCAAAAAAAACCGTGTTAATTCCGGAATCCGTGCAAAAAAAGCCGTGCAAAAAAAAAACCGTGCAAAAAAAAAACCGTGTAAAAAAAAACCTTAGTGTACTTTCAGTTGTTTACCTTACATTAAAAGTAAGAAGTCTGTAGGTACATTGCAGTCTATCTTGCTAGTATCACACCTGATGTTAATGCCTTTATATTAACGTCCTACGACGTTATAGCGATAGAATGATCAGAATTTGTGGTACTTTCACTTCTGGTCAAATGTTTGGTCTCCCATGCGGGGTTTTGTTTTGCTTGAGATAAGATCTCTCACCATCGGCACAGTGGTAATCAATTAGCATCAGCATTAGAATTGAAGTTTTCACACCTCGCGGATGGAGCTACGATGAGGTATTCGTTGAAGACACGTCACCATGAAACAGAACCAGTTACTTTTCCATTTCTCACGCAATAATCTCCACGAAGACTCTCTTCGATCGCTCACCCGGCCACATCCGTGCAAGCGTTGGAGAAAGGGAGGATTAGGGATCTACTTCACGAAGACCCACGTAGAACTCAGTAGAAGGAAAGGGAAATGAATAGTCGGAGAGAATTCCCCTTTTTGGTGCACTGAACAAAAAAATATTTAAAATGGTCGTTGCGAGCATCTAGTTTAAGAAGGTTAAGTGATGCTCCATTTTTCTTCAAACCCTTGGGATTAAAGCACTAACTATAGCCCTAGATAAGGGGCTTATAGTTATAGCGTCATCACTCGCTCTCTAAAAAGGGAAGAATGTCTGAGAATATAGAACGGGTGATTTAAGAGAACTTATCAGAGAATTGGCACTGCTAAATACATCATCACACAAAAACATGGCACCACATGTGTCGCCAAATCCAGTATACATGGCAGCGGTGAAGTTGGCCATTGCAAGCCGAATGTTCAGCATATGAAGAAACAGAGAAAAAGATACATTAAAGTTAACGTCACGATTCTCACTGCACCAGCCATCATCGCAATTATTCTAGAGACAAAAATATCATCCTCTCTAGATGATTTTGATTTGGAAGAGTGTCAATTTATGAGCACATTTGCTGTTCACGGACATTTTCTCCATAATTTAGAATAACTAAAAAAATTAGACCTTCATGATCTAGTTATATGCCAAGAGGAATCAAGAAAACTTCAAAACTCAAATCAAAAATAATAATGCACTCCTAAAGGTCAGAAATAATACAATTGATGTTATAATTGTTGCCCGAAAATACTTTTTGTCTTAAAATAAACTAACGATGATAAGCAATAAGCCTAAAAAGCCAACAAACGAGAATTACATTTTTTTTGATAATCCCGAAACGTATGTCAAAGTTCAGGAGCTGACCGATCATCAGAATCCATTATCCATTGGAATATAGTCCTGCTTTAAATTCAAATAATTCCCCGACCAAAACAGTTGCTGGATCAAGGGGTGTCTCTCATGGATTCGATTAACTTTAGTTGATGAAATCAATTTCAATTTTCGCATGAATTTAATCAATTTCAATTCGATGCAAATAAGGCAAAATTCAGGCAAAATCACAATAATCCGTCGCGGCTGGATATGTTTTCAATGATTTTTCATCACAGTTTATCTTTTTCCCAAAATTAGCTGTACGATTTTCCAACTTACTAGTTGCTGTCTTAACCTACCTTGTGCATTGGGTTCGTTTTTGACCAATCAACATCTTAAAACAGCTCTAACGTCTAATCGGAATAAACTAGGGATTTTAAATTGAAAATCAACCAATAGCACAATCGACGTCGTCCGAGATACCATGGCAACAAGTAAATAACAAACTCGTTGCAGAAGTTCTTAGTATATAAGCATGGGTACCATGGCAACGTATAAACAACCTGGGAGGGTATAAATATGATTTTGTCACCCAGCGCTGTTAGTCTATATTCTACCGTCAAGATCGTTATAATAAATTAGTAATACCGTAAATGTAACCCGACTTTTCCTGCACTGCGAATATTACCTACAAGATAAATTTTCTGACTTTTACTAACTTTTAAAAACGAACATTTTGGGCAGTTACAGCTTTCAGCGACCTCTAGAAGTGACGCCACAAAAAAAGTTACTCACAGTGCATTCAGGGTAAAAAATGACCCAAGATTTTGACACGCTCCCAACACCCAACGGCTATGCATCCGAAAAGGACAATTTTGGAACCTTTTATATTTGTACCGTTTGATGGCTCAAAGTTCATGATTCAAATACCGATTTTCAAAAACATCATACCATAGACCAACCAGAGGATTTGGTCACATACGGGTATTCTGGAACCGGTTCCGGTAGGGCCCAAAGAGGACAATTTTGAAACCTCAAGTATTTGTACCATTCTTCGGCTCAAAATACATGGTTTGCATACTGATATCCAAATTGATCATGCCAGAGGCCAACCAGAGGCCAACCAGAGGATTTGGCCACATCCGATGCCCTGGAACCGGTTTCGGGTGTGGCCCAAAGAGGGAAATTTTTTAACCCCAAGTACTTGTACCGTTCGATGGCTTGAAATTCATGGTTTTGAATAGTGATATTCAGGTTTTGGCCACATCCGGATAATCTGGAATTGGTTCCGGCCAGGCCCAAAAGGGACAATTTTGGAATCCAAAGTATTGGTACCGTTCAACGGCTCAAAATTTATAGTTTTGAATACTGATATCCAAAAACATCAACCCATGGACTAATAATGACATTTGGCAACATCGGGAACCGATTCCAGAAGAGCCCAAAGATTCATCATTATAATGCGAAGCATTTTCGATTGCATTATCTTTTGGTTCTGATTCAACTACTTCGTCATCTGAAGATTCAAACTCAAAATCATCACTCATGATGAAATTTAACTGAAGGAAGACAAAAAAAAACATGTCCATTTTATAACCAGAGTGATACATTTTATGTAAAGCTGGTTATATGATACTGAGAGAATCTCTTCTACAGCTGGTTGAGCCTTTGCAAAGTTAACTCGTCGATAAACAATCTGTATCTTGCCCTAACATTAAGCCAGAGCCAACTTTGTACTGTGAGAACCGATTAGTTATTGAAATTAAAAAAAAGAAAAAAGACCAGCCAATCGCTGCTTCTTTTCTATCGTAATCTTACATGTTGGTGTTGCTGCTGGGGTTGGCGGAAATCATTGATTTATCCCAAATTAAAAGCTATCGAGAGTTATAACTTCATAGTCATTAATCAAATAAGTTTCCCCAAGCCACCATGGCTTAGTGTGGTCAGCGACTAATTCAATAACAGCTCTTCCCAAAATTAGAGGATAAAATCCCATGTCAGGAACATAAAACAGCATAAACAGCTCGTCGTTTTTGTACGCTTTTTTTTCTATTACATTTCGAGTCGATATAGTAGATCTGTCAATCATTTATGCAACCACAAGCGAGGCGTTTCTTATTTATTTGTAACAAAATATTCGTAGCTCTATGTTTTGTTTTCGTACTTTGCAAGAATGTTTTTTCAGTGTCTACAAATGCTCCATGCTTTTGACAATTGCGCGTGTGGCATTGATTACGAAGAGCTTTATAAAAAGTACAAAACAGTTTTGTTGCAGAAAACAACGAATAGTTCTACCTTAGACTCCGTAATATAAACGAAATTCAATTTTCAGTGTAGGTTTGCTCCAGTTAGGATTGTAATAAAAGGTTACCTGTGCCTCGAGTATGACCTTTAGTGCTCTGCGCAGGACTGCATTTTTCCTAAATGTTACAACGGTTGTGCATATTTCATTCCGCATACGTTATTGCTTAGCTTGTTTGAATTTCGATAAGATAGAGAAATGCAACTCACTTGATCCAACCAAAAGCGGGCTATTCAGGTTCGAAACTTTTCCCATGTTGTACTCACCATACGGTGCTTTATTGCATTGGTTTCTTTTGTTTTGTTCCCTCTCTAGGAAGACAACTGAAACTTCAACTCTGTTTCAAGATAAACAACCGATCGCTAGCAAACTTCTGCGACACAGAGCTGTACGAAGATAAATCTGACTTTGTGTGATTTGTTTTCACCGAAAATAATAAACTTATAATCTAGACAAATGAGCAACATTATCATACATATTGCAATAAGCTTTAAAGCATTGGCAATAATTTATACTACGTGGTACTCGCCAGTTCATCGCCGAGCAATGTCATACAAATGATTTCATCGACTCGCACAATTTCTAAAATGCAAATCCCAATGATAAAGCTCCAAAGTTAATACCATTTCAGTACTGAAGGCGCACAATGTATGAAGAACGTAAATGAAAATCACAAATGCTTCACTCTCGTGAAGATGGCGCCCATTAGCATACTGAAACTAATTTAACTTGACAAATTTAGTCTTATTTGTGGAAATCTGTTTAACGCTAATGGCAGCATTCTCGAAGGCGAGGGAAATGATCGTTATTACGATAGGGAAATACGGCATTTCGGGTGGAGGTGAAAAAAAATACATTGATAAGCCCGATCAATGACGGGGGGATGGACGGAGCACCAATTCTGTACGCATCCCGAGGGTGATGAGAGGCCATGTCCGGTAGATGAAAATAAAAAAAAAACATTCATCTTTTAATCTCGCACCCCCTCCATCACACTTCATCAACGTTCGCGTTTGGAGCAGGTGCGTGCGTTGGACGTTTATGGGCTTTGAATACATATAACCTTCGCACCCTCCTTCCAAAAGCTGGACTTTTCAGCTTAAAAGACGGTTCCTAATATCAGAACTTATTTCGTAAGATTTGTGCAAATATTGAGCTGGACGTTTTGTACTTCAACGCACAAATGGCACATCCGCGTTTGACAGAGACACATGAGATTGGAGTACAACATTGAGGAAAAATATATTGCAAAGAATTTTACTTTTTATGGGCTGTTAAATAACAAAACAGGATGCGGTAAAACAGGCTGGATGACATGCACATTATAGGGGAGGGTGTTGAGCAACATTTTGGAAACATCCTTCTCGTTAATATCCGCCGTTCTCGTTTGACCATACTTGCGTTTGGACTTTGGAATTCCGTTGGTACAAGGTGAGTCTCTTCAGAAAAATAGAGGACAGAAAACAGTAGTATTTTTTTCGTACGCCTGCTGAGATGATCTAGATTTATTAGGAAAGTTTTTAATTAGATTGTCATACATTTTTTATGTTGCTTTCTCTAGAGAACACTGGCATATTCTTCATTTTAGTCTATGTTGTGACAGAGTGAAAAACAGGTAATAAGGAATTCATCATTTTAATGAATAGAAATTGGTTCGTTAGCTGTTATAATTCTGGATTATTCCTTAAAACTGCTACATGACAGCGGATTTATGCAGCGGTCAAATTTCTGTCAAGATACATAAAAATTTTTCAACAGTTATTGAAGATGAAAAGCAAAATACTTGAGAGAATTTTGCACCGTTGAAAGTGGTCAGCAAATATGGTCGCAGGTTCTCATATTTCCAAAATCGACTGTTAATACCGTGTTTAAACGTTACCGGGAAAACTATTGTTGGATCAAAACAAAACAAACATAGAAGTGGAAAATATGACCGGAAACTTCAAGCGAAGATAATCAGGGCAGTTCAAAAGAATTCTGAGATTTCTGGGCGTGATTTGGTGAAAAAATTCACTGCGTCACACATCACAGTTTGGTGAGTCTGTATACGAGGAGGTTTCAGTCGCACCATGCCAGGAAACATTCGAACAGGATGTTGAAGCAAAACCTGTTTATGGATGCACCGGGTAAGTTCAAATATGTCTCTGCAGATAAATGTGCTCGTTGACGATTTGGCAAGGTATCTGCAAATGTGGAAGAAAAACAAAGGTTTGCATCACTGGAACCACTATAAATGGACAGTTTTACAAAGAGGAGTGTCGTCAGAAAAGAAATTTTGCCATTTTTAGCCAGCTGCTATTACAGTCGTGAAATCATGCACTGAAAATAAATTTCTGTGTTTATTACGACATCGAAGGTAGAACAAACGAATCTATTCGTTGTTTTCTGTAACAAATCTGATTTGTTGTTCTTATGAAGATACCTTCGTAATTGATGCTACACGCGCAACTATCAAAAGCACGAAGCATTTGTTCATTCGTGCATTGTACGAACATTCGTGCATTGTACGAATACTTACAAAGAGCTACGAATATTTTGTCACAAATTAAAAAGGAACATCTCTCTGGTGGTTGCAGGAATAATTGACAGATCTACTTTATCGACTCGATATATGGTTAAAAAAAGCGTAACCACGTGGAGTTTTCTAGCTTTTTTTTATGTTTCTGACATGGGATTCGAACCTGAATTTTTGAAAAGTGCTGATGCTGAATCCGTGATTCATCTTACTAGGCCGTGCTGACTCATGAGTAGATGTTTGATCGATTAGCATGAACATATAGCTCTAGACAGTACTTTGATTTTTATTTTGGGATAGATACATTATTCCCGCGTGAAATGCAAATTAGTGAAATTGATCTAGTGGCTCAAAAGTTATGATATTATCACAATAAATATTTTTGAAATAAATATATGGATTTTTGAACTACCTTAACATAGAAATGGTGAGCTCCATCCGTAAATGGAATAACCGAGTTTGAATCTGATTGCAATTAGGAAAATTACCTGTAAGCTCATCTGAGACAGGTGGAAGTGCATCTGCATGGTATGCAGTTTGATTTTCATTGCCTCGCTATGGAACTGCCATGTTCTTGAAATTTGACGTTTTCGGTGAGTTGTTTCAGTAAAGTGCCACCCGTGTTGGAAATGGTCATGTTGAGGGCCTGGAATTGGGAATTCGTCTCCTAATTTGGTGCAGTATACTTTCTGGCCTTGGCGAATCATATACCACTGAAAAATTTACCTAACAAAACATTCAAGTGGTATGCATCATACTTCTCTCTGCCATGGCTGGCAATCGTGCCTACTTTGGACTCCGAACGACGCTAAGATCGAAAAAAGTTGACTATCTACAAGACATTAATTAGATTGGTAGTCGTGTACGGCCACGGAACATGAACAGTGCTTTGCAGAAAAAAAAAAGTTTTTTAATAGGCGCGTAAAATTTCGGCTCAAAGGCGCCTCCAAGGCAAAGGAAGCGTGAACAACGAAATTGTTTGCAATTTTTTAAACGCCGTACAACAATGTTTGCAATCTTTTATAAAACAATCCAGATTCAGGCGTTATCTGGCTCAAAGTTACATGAAACATCCCATTATTTTCTGTGAAATTTAGCATTCCCTCTATGTGCATTAGATAACGCAGAAAATTCAAAGACGAAACGCGGAGGAGTCGAATAACCCACGATTTGCATCAGTTGCTGGGAGAGCCTCGCATCATACACACCGCTTAAATCAGACGACTACAATGGGCCGGGCATGTCGTAGGAATGTCGGACGTCAGCCCAGTTTAAATGATTATCGAAAACGAACCGAAGGGGCACAAGAGAAGAGGCGCGCAACAAGCAAGGTGGATCGATCAAGCAGAAGGCGACCGGCGGACCCTTCGCAGACATGGGAACCAGTAACGAGGTGATTTCGGGTTGATGATAATCACTATAAGTGATGGGTTTCACACGTTGGTACCATTTCAAATGGCGAGCATTCTTCGGTTAATAATCGACTACCCAACGTCTCCAATACTCCATTTACGAAGATTTCTGAGGTAAATAGGTTTTGCGCCAAAGTCGAACCATTTTTGATACGGGTTGATTAATGGCTTAGAGTCGTCAAAAGAGCCCCTTGAGAAATGATTCGGAGTAAGAGCTGGTCATGCATCTTCGTCAATTGGAATGCAACTGAGTGGTCTAGAGTTATTACGTTTTCCATCTTGTTCGGTAGATTTTGCAGGATCTCGTCGGATAGCTTTTTTGGTTATGTAGATAGCCATTAGGTTGTTTTAGACCGATTTTATCAACCGCTGCCAACTACCTCCCATATGCAAGCCGAGTGGAGGGTTGAACACTCACCCAGTTACACCGGTTGAGAATTCTTACAGCCTTTTGGTCCAGTGACTTCAACGTTGGTACATCGGCTGCTGTAGATTTTACAAGATTAACCACGATGAGCAACGAAGTTCTGTATTGCCATAATGCGGGAATCAGTGCTAAGTGAGTTGACAAGCTCGATATATACAGCGTGAATGGTCAAAGAGAACACGTCCGAGAAAATGCTACTTGTTGGCCGGGATGGTCAGCTATAACTGGGAAACTCGGACTTTGGAACCATCTGCTGCTGCTGCATATGTCAAGAAATCCATCCCATCCATCTCATTGCCTACGTTGAGTTGTACCAAGTAAACTCAATCGTTAATCACAATGTGCGGTGGACTCCAAGATCTAAGTAACACGGAAACCGACGAACTGACTGTAGTGCCAAAGGTTTGATATGATCCAAAACAGATCATCGCGAAAGTCAGACTTGTAGAAATTTCTGGCAATTGGGATGGATAGCGAGCCAAAATCGGTATTCGATCGCTGCTGCTTGTAGTTCTGAACCAGGAACCCTAGTATCAAACTTGTTGCCATTCGGATGAGATAACATGAATATGACTTGCTAAGTCATAATCAAGTTACTACAACTAAATATGCCAGTAGTGTCCTACTTGGGAACCGATTCAATTTTCAGAGGCGCAACTAGCGTTAGCCGCAACTATCGAACAGTAGGTTTTCCCGTATTGCAAGAACAGCAGGAAGCATACTGCTGCAAATCCACTTCGTCCAGCGTCTACAAACGTGTAAATTGATGGAGTGACCAAGCCAGTAGCATGTGGGAATTTGCAGAAGTTCCAGCTGCAGCAATACGCACAGCCAATTCTGCCACTTTGCAAAGGAATATTAGACGATCATTCCATCCCAAGAGACGCACTATTGCCAGATGGCTTACAATAGAACTTTCAGGTATGCAAGGAAGTAGGCGATAAGTCCATGTGGGTTGAATATGGGCATTAGCACTCGTAGGACTTCCCGCTTTGTGGGACATTGGCCGCCCTTGAGCAGATCGCTATCGTAGCTGATCTATTTTATATGAAAAAGTATCAGCTGACGTATTCCATCACATACCAAGAACCTTTTCGGTGGACATTTCAGATGATAGGTCAAAACTATTCTCCTCATCCGTGTTCTGTCCTTGATAACTCTTCTGCAATTGCTAATCCAGTTGCGGATCTTGAACCAGCCCTAGGCTAGAATGTACTGAACGTCCTTGGCAACTTGGATCTCTTTTACTTCTGTTGTTGATACAATGTTGATTAGCATATCATCGACGTAGTGTGACTTGGTATGCATGCTTCGCATGCTTCTGGAGAATTGTCATTTAATAACTCCGCATTGACCTTCTTGACGTGCAGCTTGGGGAGAACACAAAAGATCAGCGCTCTTTAAGAGAAACGAATTCCGTAGAACACCACGCACTACAGCTGAATCGTCTCACACTATGCAAACTTTCCCAGATTTATTTGGATTGCTTACCGGGAAACCGGGTAAAAGCCTAACGTCGTGTGATAGCTGTAGAATTTTATTTTTGAAAGGTCTGCGTATATTTAAACCCTTCGACTATATAGTCAGCTATCATTTTCCATAGCATTTCTGGAAGCTGGAGGTCCATCGTCATCGTCATTTGCTCCTCCAAGCATCTGTGTCTACGCTAGGCCGTTGACATAGCCGTCATAGTTCCATAGCGAGCTGATTTCGTAGCAATCTCCTGGAAACCGTGTTTGAGACCTCATCTTCGGTGTGATTCGAAGACCTGGAGTAGACACGAGTGGTACGATCTTCAGAAAGTTTGTCCAACTTTTTGGCTTCACCGACGACGTTGATATCGTAGCACATAACTTTGAAACGATGGTGGAAACGTACATCATTGGTCTGGTGATTAATGTACATACATACATACATTTATTTGTTCAATATCACATTCAGGATAAGACATAATCAACAATAGTACGCCACAATACTCGGTTTGCGGCTGCCACTGTCCAACCTCGGTCACGCCCAATGCTCACCAGATCAGGCTCCACTTGGTCCACCCATCGTGCTCTCTGTGCTTCACGCTTTCTTGTGTCCACCGGATCAGTAGCGAATACCAACTTTGCAGGGTTGTTGTCCTGCATTCTTGCAACATTCACTGCCTACCGTATTCTTTCGGCTTTGGCCACTTTCTGGATGCTGGGTTCGCCGTAGAGTGCAGCGAGCTCGTGGTTCATCCTTCGCCGCCGAAGATCGTCCTTAGCACGCGTCGCTCGAAAACTCCGAGTGTTTGCAGGTCCTCCTCTAGCATGGTCCATGTCTCGTGTCCGTAGAAGACCACCGGTCTTATTAGCGTTTTGTACATGGTGCATTTGGTGCGGGGGTGAAACTTTTTAGGCCGCAGTTTCTTCTGGATGATGCGCCTTCGAGTTTCACGACTCGTATTGTTGTCAGCTGTCAGTAAGGATCCAAGGGAGACAAATTCCTCCACCACCTCGAAGGTATCCCTGTCTACCGTGGCATTACTTCCTAGGCGGTTTTGGACGTGTTTTGTTCCGCCTAACAGGTTGTACTTTGTTTACGAAGCATTCACCACCAGTTCGACCTCTTCTGCTTTGCGTTTCAGGCGGGTGTAACGGGTGTCCACTAAATAATGAGAACGAAAAGAATGGGTCAGGAAAAAAATACCAGTGAAGTTTTGTTCAAACTGATTTATTTTATTAAAAGGGTCAACTTAAATCTTCAAACTAAGTTTAGTGAATATTGTCATATGGTCCGTGGTCCGCCGTGCGGCGCAGCTTAGTCGTTATGCTGGAACATGACCGTTGGACGGCAGCCACATCGATTTTTCGGATGCAGCTTTTGATCCTGTTGGTAAGTTGCTTGGTGTTCTTGGCCTTCCAATTATCCTTGCATACCATGGAGCTCAAAAGACCGAAGAAATCCTCGATAGGACGGCACTGTGGCAAATTTGTCGGATTCCGGTCTTTTGGGACATATGGTATATTTTGGCTCTCCAAAAACGTTAGCGTTTTTTTTGCGTAGTGCGATGATGCCTTGTCCGGCCAAAACACGTATTTGCCATCCGAGTGATGTTGTTTAAGAAATGGGATGAGTATTTTCTGCAAACACTCTCTTTGGTACACCTCCTGGTTGATGGCCAAACCGCTTGGTTTGAACCACGGCTTCGAAATACCCTTATCGGATATTACGATGTATAACATAACCTTCGATTCAAATTTGTGCTTGAACTTATACATTACTTTTGGAGGAGTAGTCGATTTGTCCTTAGTGTAGAATCGGTCGTTTCCCGGTATCTGAGACTTCGAAGAGGAAAGTAGCTTTCGTCGTCCAGAACGAAAGATTTTCCGCCGTAATTCCGAGTCATCCAGCGGCATTGGGATTTCACGGTTTGAATCTGATCATCTGTGTACTCTGGGGATCTGGTTTTCTTTCTACACACTATTCCTTCTTTCTTTAGCGTCTTGCAGATGAGTGACTTCGAACAATGGAACTTTCGGGCTGCTTCCCGTTGACTTACCGAATCCTTGTTGTTGAACATGCTGCGCAGCGAGCGGAGCGTTTTCTCATTCATTATTTTCGCTGGACGGCCGCAACCTTTCTTCCGGGTTACTCTCATGCATGCCAGGATACGGTATACGGTGGATACCGGAACTTTTTCATGACAAAAATGGTCCACCGTGTATTTTTTTCCACGATCTTCGTTCGCTTGAAAGAATTGTACAACGCGCACGCGCAGTTCTTCCTGTTTCGACGGCATGCTGAACACGACTGAACATGTTAGAGTGAAATAAGAGTGTATGAAAATTTTCTGGAGAGTGCAACGATTCATTCATCTAAAGCGACATTTCTATGCGGCCGTTTTTGTTCTGATGGAAAAGTATTGAAATCATTCTCATTTTTTAGTGGACACCCGTTATAACTCTGCCACCGTTCCAAATGTTCTTGCGATAATGTCCATGTCGTCCGCAAAGCACACAAATTGACCAGATTTCGTGAAAATCGTACTCCGGCTGTTGAGCCCGACTCGTTGCATAACACCTTCCAGGGCAATGTTGAATAATGAGTTAAAAACAAAATACATGAAAGGAAGATGTTCACGAGAAGAAAATGTTAGCCTCCTACCACGCGTTTAGATCGACGGGGAAAAATCGAGGTAGTAAACGAACTCGTGTATCTGGGCTCATTGGTGTTCGCCGATAACGACACCAGAAGAGAAATACAAGGGAACATTATCGTTGGCAATCGTACCTATTTTGGACTCCGAAGATCGAACAAAGTTCGCCGAACTACAAAGTTGATCATCAACAAGACAATGATTAGACCGGCCTCGTTCATCTTTGGTCGATAGAAACCACTACGATTAACCAACTCTCAAGCTATCAATTTCAAGAGTCTTTCATTGCTTGATGAAGATCATCCGGCTGAGCGGCCTTTTGACGAACAGGAATGAAAACTGTAGTGAAACAGGCTTAATGCGTCTCCGGATCCAAGATTGTCCAGCCCAGTCGTGTGTTGGTTGCGATTGGTTTACCGAATTCTCTTTTGTGACCCTTGAGGGTTAACCTAGCTGTGAAAATGGATGAGCATCGAGATATGACGTGATAGGCAATTTTTCCAGATAGAGGTAGTATTGTTCCAATTCCTCGATGTCCAACCGAGAGTAAATAGGAAACCGTACATTATGGATGCATTGAAAAAACGTTAACTTATCGATGACGATCATAAAAAAATGTGGCAAATTCAAGATCAATGGAACATGTTATGCTTAAATCCTACGTTTATTAAGCCTTATATTAAAAGACTTTAACGCTTAATGACGTTGATACAAGGTCCGGCCCAACGGTATTTGTGAGATATCGAAATATATAGTGGTATTTGTGTTTACTCACAATGTTTATCTTTTTACACGGCACAGCGTTTATGGTGATTTAAAACTATCAGTTCATAGTGTGGAATGTTATGGTAGTTTGACGTCGGTGCTCGCTTGCCCAGCAATGTTTACTGTATTTTTGCTTCCAAGACAAGCAGAGATGGTATTTCGCACTAATGTTACGCCGGCGCGTGAGATTTGTGCCTTCAGAGAGGATACAACCATAACTCACCGCAGATAAAGCAAAGTGCTCTTTTATTCGGTGGTAAATAAACAGAGTGAAAGTGTGTGTCTGTGATGGGATGGCTTGGAGTGAGTGAATCACTCTCTCTTTTAAACGACCGCTCTCGCGTGCTCTCGCCTACGATCACTGCCGCGTACACTTACGCGAGGACGCGCCAATGCTCTTTCTGTGATTTTCTAGTGCGTTTGATAGTGCAAACGTCATCGGAGCTGTAGAAAATGTTCGAAAAAAAGAAGCGGGAAGAAACATTCTTTTCTCTTCTTTTGTTATGTAGCGTTAAAGCGAATTCAGCATCACTGCTGGTAGCACACGTCAGTGTGCTTACTGGGGCGCACGCGTCAATGAATTTATCTGCATTCACTTCTGTGAATTTGAGAGCTCTTCTTTTCACTCTAGAGCGATCGAGTGTAGTTTGAATAAAAACCATTTTTTTCACTCACATGCGCTGCCCGTATGCAAACACGGTGGTGAATATAAATAAATGAGAGGAGCTCTCGTTGAAGTCGGATGAGTGTGTGCAAAAATTTAAATCTCTCTTTATCACAATAAGGACATCACTGAATACAAGTAAACTGCCTGATGGGCCGGACCCTACATGAACGTCATTGACAACGCCCTGCCGAGCGTCCGTACAGCACTTAACCAAACCCTTTGCCATGATCGATGAAACGATGGATTTTGGGATGTTCTTCAGCTCTTAAATACCTTGACTATCAGCTGCTCCTCCATTTTGGCTACAAAATTGTTGTAGGAGAGTCTCTGTTTGAGGTTCATAAAAACATTTCTATCGTCGCAGTCGCGTTGGGACGGTTGGTGGTATTCGGTACAACGTTTCTCTTCAGTGGGTCTATTATGTTCATCGATTTCTTGGCATAATGGGCCGAGGCCAGGTTCTGTTAAAATACCACATCCTTCTTCGTGTGATACTTTTTGGTGAAGAATAAAAAGCCAGACTCGGAAACTTCGGCAGGTATTTCTTTTTGTATTTCTCTTCGCTCACTGGATGTCTCGAGGGAATGAACAGAGGCTTGGCCATTCCCTTCTTGCTGATCGTCAACAACAGATGGACTTTCTTCAGAAACTTGGTAGGGGAGATATTTTTCACGTCAACGCTTACCTTTTTGGAGGAGGAAGTAATGTACTCGGTTTCCAACCAGTCGTTGCCCTGCAGCGTCAAGTAGGTCATCCATTATGAACACGACGTTGAGCTTCTCCGGATAGATGTTATTCACCGGCACTTAATAGTGCTCATGCTGGGTGATTGTCAACTACTCAGACACGTCCAGTCTCAATTGACGGTTCTGCATAACCACGCCATTTTGCCCTAGTACTTCTTCAATGATTGGCTGGTGCTACCAATCTGTCGGCCCAAGGTGCGGAATGATGGAGCCACCTTGCCCTCAGTCTTCTTTTTTAGCTTCGGCTGCATTTTACGGTTGCGCGGTACTGTCGGGTGACCGGAACCGGGCTTCCGTAGGACGCTCTTACCTTTCTTCAGAAGGGAGAGGATGTTGGAAATACCGGATCAGATATATAGTCAGTGTCAAGATTGAGCGTACATGTGTGATTCATTAAGTAATCGCCAAGTTTTTTTTAGGGTTATAAGTGAATAAAAGCAAACAACTTGTACACATGGTATAAACAGTCTCTTTCTCTTGTATTTAATGCTTGCAAGAAACAAAAACCAACAACAAATTCATTCGTAATTGGCTAAACAATGTAATAATCACTCATTCGGATGTTAAAAAATTGAGCGGTCAGTACATGATTATCATTCTAGTTATAGAACATAAGTTTAAACAATGTCAGAAATCGTTGAAATTCATTTTTTAGTATTTCGTATGACCACTTTTGGCATCCAAAACAGCCTTCAAGCGTCGCGGCATCGACTCCACCAGCTTCCTGATCACCGTTGATGAAATATTATTCAAAATCTCCTGAATCGCCATTTTGAGCTCCTTTTTGTTTCTTGCATTTGATTTATTGTTATTTATGATTTATGTGTTATTCAATCGGTGCTTAACCTCCTGCCAATGCTCAATGGGGTTCAAATCCGGTGACTGCGGAGGGGTTCTCTGTTGCTTAGGAATTTTATAAAGCAATCACTCTCGTACAACGTGCGACATGTTTTTTGGATAATTGTCCTACTGAAAGTTATGTTAAAATAGCCCATTTTGTCCACCGTAGTGTCGATAAACTTCCCCTGAACCCGTCAGCATGAGGCGACTCCTCCGTCGTTGACAATAGGGCTTGAATGTTTGACCAACGATGAATTCGGTTCTCTCCAAACCATCTCTCTTCCATCGGATCCAAATAGTTTAATTTTCGTCTGGTCGGTAAAAACCCCCTTGTTCTAAAACTTCAAAGATTTGGCAATATGCTCCTTCGCATAATCTAATCGCTTATTAATATTTGCTTTTGAAAGAAGAGGCTTCTTCCGAGCAACCCTTCCCCTCAGATTGTGATTGTGAGCACTGACGGATCCCCGATATTTTTGGCCAATTTCGAAGTACTTGTTTCAGGTTCTTTTCTTATTCTTCGTACGATTCCTTGTTCGTCAGCAGCGGTCAAGATCGGTTTGCCATCTCTGTCTGTGCGGTTCTTCAATGTGTCCTCGAATTTCCACTTGTTTACGATTTTCTGCACTGTGGAATGTGTTCTTCCTATGGCAGCCGCTATTTACCTCAACCATTTTCCACGAAGGCGCATACTAATCACTTGAGTGCCCGTGGTAATACCGGTTTCTTTCCTTGTTTTCGACATTTTGTACACAGTAAACTTCCAGACGAAAATAATTAAGATCGCTGCCAATGCAGCTGATAGTTGCTGTCAGTTTGCACTGCTAGAAAAATTTATTTCAAATTGCCAGTATTGTGTTTATAACACAAATTGGTTTGAAAATTTTAAATGTGTACGCTCAATTTCGTAACATAATAATGCTTCATTTCTGAAATTTTATTCGATTAAAATTTAATAGAAATCCTTTCTATTAATTGAAGTCCATGCTTCGTAAGATGAGCAATTATAGAATTCAGCTACAACAGAAATAATATTGTAGTAAAGTATTATTCCCCTAAAATAATCGAAGAGTTCTTCACGTCATGGGTGTTCATAGGCATAGCCAGGGAGGCAGAGGGGGGCCGTCGCCCCCCGCTAACTTTTGAATTAGTTTTTAGAATTTTAATGTTTTCTTCAATTTTTTATAATTTATTGTTAATGTTTTTAGAGATTGCCCCTTTGCCTCAATAAAAAAACGCGAAGTTGCCTCGATTTTGTGACAAGATGTAGCAAAGAAGTGCAATAAGTGGACATCCAGCGATTTTTTTTTAAATAGTTAAGACTAAACATTTTATAACATATTTTATATAATATTGAACGGGCGAGACGAAACGACTAATATTCGAATTTCAGAGACAAGACAGAATGCCAGTCAGCGCAAAAAGTTACAGTTGTTTTATCCTATTCAAAGATTTAATCCGTTGCTATAAAAAAAATGTGATCTCAAACTAATGCAATAACCAGCGCCTGCCTTGCCCAAATGCAGGTAAAATGAGGGAAGGAAATTTCATAAGAAGGGAAACACAAACGAGATCCTAGGTTAAGATTTCTGATATGAGCCTATTTATACAAAAATTGCTATTGATGCAAATCACAAAATGAGATAGTGGTTTATTTGCTCAAGGATATAATGGTACGGCGAGCATGGTAAACCAATATTATGCATCACAACTAATTGTGATCCCCACCACCGGACCACCAGCCCGGCGAACCTCCACATCTCACCAGGAAGTTTTTCTGATGTTTATTTTTCTGTGCTCACTCGATTACTCACATCACCGAATTATAGATAACCGAAACAGTACGAAACGCGCCATGGCCGATAGCACAATAGTGCGTAATAAAGCATCGACACAACCTTTCACAGCCGATGCTCGAGGCACACTTTTTTTCTTAAACTTTCAATTTTTACAGCTGTATCAATCCTATATAAACTTCTTAAAAACATGTATCCTGTAATGTGTTCAGTGTGCAACCAGAAGATCAAATCAAATATCTTGCCCCACCCTATTTGAAATCATGGCTACCTGTCTACGTCTATGTGGGTGTACGATGAATTTCGTGACTGACTATACCTGGGGGATACAAAGTGCCTCACGATGGCCAACTATTTCGCTTCGGGGTAGAGCTAGCAGTACGAACAAACTATCGAGCGATCACTGTTTTCGCCATGTCTGCTGTAACTCTACTGATTACGCTGTCAATTATTATCTCTGTACACCCCAGGGTTGCTACGATTGGCAATGCATAGGAGGATTCATCACCAGGTGACAGGGTGGTGGCATGAACATCGCTAATAGCAGTCCATTTTCTTCATGCATACGTTATTTGAATTTCAAAAGAATCCGACAAAAGACTGAATTTTAGTAAACACTGTGTGTGTCATTTTCCGCGTATACACCCTTTAGTTAGAAGGAGATAAAAACAGTGTTGAGTCGTCATTTGAAAAACTACCATGATAAAAATTGAAAACACGCTTCTTATCAACATGCAACCCCAAGGCTGCATGTTGATAATAAGGATATTTTCAGTTTTTACGTGCAGTGATTACGTGCTTCATACAACAAGAAAAAACATGATCAGTTAAATGTAACATAATAAGTTACATACTAACTGTGCAGCTGATTTTGTAAAGCTGAAATCATAAACCACGTTGCGTGGGCCGACTCGTGATTGCAACAATATACAAAACTGCACTGCGTTGTGTGGTCGAAATCACCTTGAATGAACTGCAGAACAAATCCGAAACTTTTCCTGAAAGCAGAGGTCGCCCACAAAGAACAACAAAGCACGAAGATTATCTACTAAATAATTGAGTGCCAAGTTGTTAACAAAAAGCACCTCCTAGCCCAGAGTAGCTGGCCAATGTTTTTGTTGTTCTTCTTTTCTTTGTTGCGGAAGAGCGTCGGGCGTGGGAAACAACACAGGGAAAACTCTTGTAATAAATTTGGATAGAACATGTTGTGTATTTTCTGGACGTCTTGTGATAAAATTGAATGCGGTACTCCAGTACCAGCCTCAACGGCATCGTCTGCCCCAAAGTTTTCATCTGAACCGCTCACATCCGGTGGCAACTACAACGATTAAGAATACCGATGCCGATGAAAGACTTCCAGGCTTCGTTATGATGCAGTGTTTCGACAACTATGAGAGAATAACAGGCAGGCGAAAAAATAGTTTCGCTATGTTATCCCGAAGCCGAAGGCACGCCAATGGAAACTGTGAACATGCTTCTTGTGTTTCTTGCTTCACTTACGACACGCGAACGACGAGAACGCTGCTCAAGCCTACATAGCTCGAATAAGTAAGGCAGGAAAAACGCTGAAGTTTCAAACATTCTTGATTCGCTCAACTCAGCCCCTTCTATGTGGCGCCAACGGCAGCAACTATCTTACCTTTTCACTATGCTACCAACCATCCTACATACAAGTAGTGTAGCGCACATGAAGAGGCAGCGATGCACAGCGAAACTTCGATCGCAACTGATATAGACTTGTGAAAATTTCCCTTCCTCGGATTCCGGATCCATATAGTGTGGTGAATGTGTGTATGTGTGTGTAATTTTCTCTTCTACCCCCTCTATAATACTCCCAACTTCATCTTGAATTTTTCTTCATCCGGAAAGTTTGAATACACTTTGCCTGTTTTTGCACATTTATCTACCTCCTAATGGTGCCCGTTTAAAATAGTGCTGCATAAGTAGTTCACTTATATGTTGCGCAAAAGTTGCTTCTTATCAGAAAAGCAAATAAAGATGCAGCGGTTGGTAAACGTTTTGTATCTTATGAAAGACAAAGAGAAAAGGTTGGACCAGATGTTTCCTTGGATTAATGTGGAATATATATTTTATTGAAAAGCTACACCAACATCCAACCATAATGTCGCTGGTTCATGGGCAGCTGTCAATTCTCCAATGCCAAGTGTTGACGTAAACTTAAACGGTAAAGCCCTTAGGGCGTATGTACTGAAACCCAACAGGAAAGTTAATATCAATCTCCACCACGATAGTAAACACTGTATGCGTTTGGGCCAAACTAAAATCAACAAACTTTAGTCCGAAGAAAACAAGAAGCATGCAAAACCTATTTGTTCTTCCTCGAATCTATGCCACAAGTGTGGTATGATTTTAAATCAAGGTTACGTCCCTTACCTCTATCGAATCCCACACCCCAACAAATCTTGAGTAGCATTGCCTCGAAGGCCTTCTTGGAAATTGTTCCCTTATGCTGGTTGCCACTAAATGATATGTATATAAGTCATCAAAAGAAATCCTAGCTGGATTTTCGGAGAGCAACATGTATTGAAATATTCCAGCCGAGCGTCATGCAGGAACGAGAACCCGACTGTGACGCAGACATTCTATGAAAAATGAAAAGGAAGACAACAACACACACACACGCGCGTGGTTTCAGTTGCTGGAAAATACGACAGCGGGGATAACATTTCAAATATTTCCAAAATACTCGCGAAACGTTTGATATGCGGAAGTTCTGCGTCCAACGCGAGAACTCTGCTACACAGAATAATACGAAGAAAATCAACATCTCCACCTCGGAAGCGTCACTTCATATCGCTTGTTTGAGATAATGATCGGGTTCATGTTTTCAAGCATACATGTTACGAGAAAATATGTACGGAGGTGGTAAATATGTCATGTGAGTTAAATCGAATCGAACGATGGTGATGTTTGAAAAATAAAAGGAACGTGCTGAGAGGTTTTCCGATGGCACTCAGCATAAGTGGAACAAAGCTGTTCGGGTGTGTGTGTGTGCGTATTTTTTTTTAGCTTTGTTGTGCATGGCATCAGCACGATAAATGCGAAGCCGAAGGTTTAAAAGAATTAGTAAGTCACGCTCTGAGAACGATGAAAGGAATTAAAAGGAAAATATGAAATAGTAGTTAGTAAATAGCGAGGCTTCGAATTGATGTGTTGCTTTTTTGCCCACGACCAATGTTGCTTTCTTTCTCCAAGTTGCGATCCATTACGAGAAATGAAACCAAATCATGCGAAATTGCATTACAATCTTGCTTTTTTATTTTGGGTGTACCCTGCATGGGGTAGTATGGCAAAGGGTTATGTACCCGATTGGATACTACCGTTCAATGCCCTCCACTCGTGCATTTAAGTACCTTACAGATGTGCATTGACGCCTGTGCTTCGACAATAATATTTTTATCCCGGAACAACCAGAACGGGATTCTCAATCCAGCATCAATTGGGCTAGGTTTAGGAAAGTTATGTGTAATGTCGGAAGATTTGTCGACAGATTCTTCTCCGGAACTTATTTCTCTATGAAATTCAGCATCAGTTGACGGTGAACTAAAATCTCTATTCCACGGGTTTTTGAATGTTCAAGTTAAGGGATCAACAGCACTTTTTATCACGTTTTTAGCCCGTTCACGCAACACTGTCGCTTTCTTCTTTTAGTATGACGGGACATTGTTTACTTCGTAAATCAAAACTTTTATCAGTGCCGCACACTCGCGCAAACGGTTGCTGACAACTTTGCTGCGCTCTGCAAAACTACGAACAGCTGAGTGTGAATTAAAAAAAAAGCAAAAAGCGTAATTTTGAGACCGGGTGCGCAATTTTTGCATCATTCTCGTTATTTTAACAGTTTTTTCGTGCAATTTTTCTAAGAGCGCGATGATAATTAATCTCTAAGTGAAAGTAAATAGTGTTCAGGTTGCTACGGAAAGCGGAAATACTGTTTATTGTGAGAAATTAGTTAGCGCATCAAGGTAAATAAAGACGATGAAAAATTACCTGCTCTGTGGAAATGAGTACTAGTTGATCGATTCAGAGTATTTTTGGTGAATTAAACAGTGTAAATTGATTAAATAAGGTGTTCTGCTGTACTATTAGCAGTTTCATTATGACCCATTGCAGGTTAGTGGATTAATTTAGAATATTTTGTTGAACAAACCCAAAGTGTGCTTGTGTGGATGAGGCAGCCATCGCTTCTGCCATAAGGGGATTCAGTTTGTCCTTAAACAAGGCAAGTAGAGAACTCTTCCTTGATTACAACACTAGGTGACAAATCACCCATAGGCGTGTAAAATTAGGTGCTATTGTGGCGATCTGTGATAGCATAAATGAAGACCGGATCGGGTCGCCACAATAGGAAATGTGCGATCATCAAAGCTCAAACTTAACTCAAGCTCAAATCTCATATTTGGATCAAGATTCATTTATGTGACTAACAGACTGGACATATATCCGTTTGGATTTTATGGAAAAAACGTGCTACGTCTTATTTGCATATTATGTTGTATAAATGTTGCAATACAAGTCTTCCGTGCTTCAAGAAGCAACCATGTGGGTTAATTATAGAAGCCGAGTCGACCGTCACTTTGCTCGACAGGTTTATTTTGCTATTACAGATGCCGATATCGAAGAACTTTTGTCGAGATGGTCGACTCAATCAACAGCTTGGAAACTAGTGACTGAGCAAGGTAAGAAATTCACTAAACCAGAGTTTCTTAGAATTCTAATTTTTGTTTGTAAACTACGTCTAAACGCATAATTTCAGTACATTTGCACTTGGAATTTGGAAATTTATCCTCGACATAAGTGGTTTATGAAATTAGTCCTAGATTCCTAGAAGTATGGAAAGAAACTACCCGGAAGCATATCTTGAAAAGTTCAAAAGGAGACTTCCCAGAGCTTCTGGAAGATACTTTCTAGAAATTCAGGAAGATACTTCCTTTGAAAACAAAACTTCTCCGAAGGTCATGCAGGAACTTCTAAGAAGTATAAGGCGAACTTGTTAGAAGTTCAAGTAGAAATATCCCAAAAAAATCACCAAACATTTTCAGCAGTTCAATGAAAAGCTTCTTTGAAAAGGAAGAAGTTTAATGAAGTTTAAGTTAAGGAAAAAGCTTCCCCTTTATTTCTCATAAATTCAGTAACAAATATTGGCAAACAGAACGATACTTCCAAGAAGTACAGGAGAAACTAATCTGAATTCTAGGAAACGGCATTCTAGAGATTCTGGAAAAAACTTTTTCAAAAGTTTAGTTGGAACTTCCCAGGAGTGCTAGAAAGTTTTCCTAAAGTAAAGAAGAGAATATTTCAGAATTTCAGAATCAAGTTTTCTCAAACTTCAGGACGATACCTCTCTAAAGAACAGACTTTTTTTTCTAGAAGCAAAGGGGGTACTTCCTGGAAGTTTGAGCAAGAACTTCTCAGAAAAAAACTTCTAAAAAAATCAGATAAAGCCTACTCAGAAGTTCTGGAAGAAGCTGCCTATAAAAGGAAGGAAATTTTCCTAGAAATTCTGCAGAGGACTTTTCCAAAATTTCGGTATAGTTTTCTTTGAAGCCCAGGATGGGATTTATCAGAAGTTTATAATTAGCTTAGGATTAAGCTTTCCCAACTTATAGGAAGAATCTTACCAGCGAGGGTGCTTGCTATAAATTTAGGGAGAAGTTTCTCAAAAATTTCTGGAATTTAGGAGAGGATTTCGCAGAAGTTCCGAAGAAAACTTCCCAACATTTTAATTGGAACCACCTAGAAGTGCCATCAGAATTAAAATTCCTGAATTTCAGAATGAGGCCTTCTCGATGTTCAAGATTTGCCAGAAGTTCAGGTAGATACTTTTGAGAAATTTAGGATGAAACTTTACGGAAATATAGGGGGTTAAGTTTCTCAGAAATTCTGGAACAAACTTTTTTGAAGTTCAGAAGAGGATTTCTCAATAGTTCAAGAACAAATTTTAGAAGATTTTCCAAGAAATGCTGGAGAGAACTTTCCCAAAGTTTAAGAAAATTTTGAGGATAATTTAAATTACGATCGATAGGAGTATAATGATTTCATTTCTTACATGTTGAAATGGTCAAGTGGTAAGATAACCGATATAGGGAGAAACAGTTTGTTTAATCTACAAGAATTTGTTCAACTGAAGCCTAAGGTTGTTTTTCATGATCTTTGTGCAACTTCATCTATGTTCCATAGGCTCTACATTTTGTGATTTTTTTATTCTATTGTAGTGTCGTAATATGTTTTCAATCGCTAGAATGTTAACATAATTATTTGTCATATTTAAGCAAAAATGTGAACATTTTGTGTTGTTTGGGATTCAAAAATGGTAATACAAACTTCAGAACACTGTTTTTCATAACATTCAAAATAGAATACTTCAAAATTTCCACATAAATGATTATTAGGACCAATGCGTGGCAAATAAAATTTTGGATTTTTTGCTAGGCCTCTACATGGCGGGATAATCTGACTCAATATTGAATTGTTCTTGACTCACCTTCGTCAAAGTGGAGTCACTCATGCATGAGTAATATGACTGGGATTGACAAATAGACATATCTTAAACATTGATCTGATTCAAGTCGGTGTTTTAGATAGTTCGATTTGTCAATCCCAGGCACATTTACCCATATATGAGTGACTCAACTTATGACGAAAGTAAGTCAAAAACGATTCAAAATTGAGTTAAATTGTCCCACCGTGTATGCTTAACAACAAACGAGCTGACAGAGAAATAAGAGTGTGTATGTGTTAGCACTCTCTCTCTTTCCGCTTTCTGCTAGTTGTACAGTTCTACGAACTGCACAGAAATCTTGGCGAAATGTATACGGAACAACATTTTAAAGTGAATTGCTGCTCCGTAGATTTATTCATATCTTTTATCTCTCTTACGCAAAATCACCTTGCTATTTGAAATTTATACGTAAACGAATAACGAATCGAACTCCATCAAATAGCTCGCAACAAGTAAGCATACCAACTGATATGATGAAACATTGGATATCTAGTACAGATTCTTAGTTATATAAACTTTAAATTTTAAGGTAATGGGTGTCGTAGAGAGTGCTTCAACATAAGCCCTTAAAACCGAAAATGCCGTGGCTTCGATTGTTTACCACATCCTAAGATCCTCAACAACACCTCGCAAGTACTGTTGTAGAAGACCAGTCAAAACTATGGACGCGAAAGAACTCCGTTCTCTTCCTCGCGCTTAAATAACAAGGATCTACTGAGCCAACCGGATTCCGCAAAATTTCAACTGCTCTCACCAGTATATCTGCAAAACATTGAAAAGAGTCGAAATAAAGTGCCGAAAGAAAACAAGAGTCCCAGAATACAGTGAAGAGCAAATTTTGATGCTGAAACCCCAATGCCACTGATTAATAAAAAGTTCGGAAAATGTTTTGTTTAGAACGACGAAATTTGCATCCTTTTTTCGAAGACGTACATTCTCGGAAACGAAAAAATCTTTCTTCCAACACTTCCCACGTAACAAATTTGGTTCGATTTACATGGTTAGCACTCGAGCTATGCAGAGAGTGGTCTCAAACCACCATAAGAGCTTTCTCCGGCCCAAAAAAACCCTGCACACAAATTTTCATACCGATCGGTTCAGTAGCTTCCGAGCCTATAAGGATCAGACAGACAGACAGATTTTTTTGTTTTTGCGACTTTTTGTTGGTCTATCTTTTGCAAGAAGCAAATTTCCTTAGTTTGACAGTTGCAACATGACGAAGTGGAAGTGTATTCGTGATTTTTCATACCTACAAATGTCATAAAAAGACATTTCAATTGCCGTTTGACTGTCCCAACGGTCCGTTAAAATCGTCTTAGACCGAGAAAAGTAAGGACAACCATCCGCGGAAGTTGCTACAGGTTGTCCAAGGTCAACTCGGAATCAAAGGGATATCGCTGCAATCAAAACGAAGGTTCGGACGAATTCAGTGCGTTCGATGAGGCAAATGGTGAATTAACAAAGGATCAGCAACTTTACGCCACGGAAGATCGTAAAGGAGGTTGAAGGGTGAAGTCGAGAGTACGGAAAAAAAATTAGCATGATCACCAACCGTATCCGGGAGCAATGTAAGAAAATCTTCAACTTCCACAAGTGAAAAAAAATCGTAAATCACCGACGAGATAATGTTTACCATCGATCTCGTATCAAATTCCAGATCCGCTATATTAGGTCTGGTGAATTGTGATTCGCGGCATAGTAAGCACGGATGTCTACAGTGAGATTTTAAGTCAGTATGTTGTTCCGTGGATCAAAGAGCAGTACGGCCCGAATCCAATTTTTACATTTTATCAAGATGGGACACTAAGCCACACCTCGAAGCGCACTCAGAAGTGCTTGCAGGAACATCTACTGTTCTGGGCAAAGGATATGTGGCCCCCACTTAGCCCAGATCTTAATCCGCTGGATTACTCACTATGGCGGGTCATGAAAGCCAAGGCATGTTTTGAACGCTACCCGAGTACAGCAATCCTCAGAAAAACATTGACCCGTACCTGGAGATAAATGGATCCAGGTTACATTATTAGGACCTGACGTGTGTTTCGGTAGCGTGAAGAGGTTGTAATTGCAACAAGTGGAAACTCGATCGATGATTAACATAGTCTAAAACTCTCAGAAACATCCCTTTTTTTAGCATGAGCATGAGCATGAGCATGATTGACCGCCCGAAGTTACTACTCCGTTTTGCCAGATCAGCTGTTATTACACAGAGAACCAACAGATGATCTTCAATGTGTAAAAACTGGTGATCGCAAACTAAGGCAAAACCGGCGCCGGCTCCGTCCGAATGCAGGTCAAGTAAGGAAAGGGTAGGACCATGTTGACGTGATACTCGCTTTATTGAAAGCCGCGGAGTCCACTGCACTTCCGCGAGAAATCATTGGGATTTTGGATAACAGGATTGGGTAGCAGCAGGGTTCGTTTTGGTTGATGATAAGCTGTTATGTGAAATTTTTAAAACTAGTACCGATTTCAGATTTGAACCGATTCAACCCAACAGTAAGGATGCTATTGGGGCCACTCACAAAGTGTGATTGTGGTTTTTCATTGGGAAAACATGTCAATTCATCTCAACGCCTGAGAGCCAACTTGGACCGATCTACACCAACATTATGGATACCTGCGCAGTCACTAAAAATATGAAACAGTGGTTTATTTGTTTCAAGATAGGGTGGCCGACGAGCATGGCGAACGAATAATTTGGATCACAATTAATTATGTACTCACCACCGACCCACGACTTTTCATGCTCACTCTATCACTCGTGCAACGAACAATAGACAACCGAAACAATAGACAAAACACTACGCCCGATAACAAAATATTGCGGAACGGAGTATCGATACAAGCGATTCAACCAGTTAAATAGATGGTCGACGATAATCCATTAAAAATAAATTTTATTAATATAGATACAATGGGTTACCTGTCTTGCTCCATGACCTTGAGAGCACTTACCACTTCAAGAGTCCCTTGTACCAAACTCCGCAGGCGTCCGTCCAGTTTCTCACTGTAACCGTTCCATATAGTGACATCAAAACATTTCCGCAAACAACAGAACGAACACTTTTTTTGTGCCAAGCGGCTTGTTCAGATCCAGAGCGCACCAAACAACAAATGACCGAAACAATAGATAACGCGCTATGCCCGATAACAAAACCGACATCAAGGTGATACGACGCATATGGTGAACTAATAATATAGGTCTTAAACAACTAGCTAAATAATAATTACCCAAACCACAGCACAATCACTATCATATCTCACTATTTTCATTGGGAAAACAAGGAAATCCTTAATATGATGATTCGGCAACTACGGTGAACCAATGTTCGGGTCAAAACCAACTACAAAATCAATCACGATCTACACCCACAGCAACCAACATGTATCACCTGACCGCAACTTTATTGTTTTATTGTTTTCGCTCACTCGAACATTCACACCGCTGAACAATAGATAATGCGCTATTTCTGATAAATGAATACATAGTGCGCTACAAAGTATCAACACAGCCGTTCATAGCCGATGCGCAAAGCAGATTCCTCAGAAGCATCCCATTTTTAAATACAAAAACAAAAACCAAAATGAAATTTTTGAGAATTTCTTAAATTTTGACAGTCCTCAATGGTGTAAACATTATCACGCATACGGTAGTTGTGTTATTGTTTTTGTTTCGTTTTTGAAGCTGCAGTTATTGTTTTTGAAGCTGAAAACCAAACTCAAATATTTTCTTACTTTTAGGAGCTTACCAAAACTTTGCAAACCACAACAAGATTGGTCTCCTTTACAAAACTCCATACCAAATCTACATCTGTTCGCCGACTTGATTAGCTCATGCTCGTGAACAAAGTATTATTTAATGATTATTTCTGTTGAGTCGCTCTTTTGGATTTGTCCTGCTATTTCGGCTCTGTATACATAGTAACTAACATCTGTAAATACCCATCCATTAACAACATCCATTGAATGGGTCTTTGTTCCGAAAGCCGAAACTCACACAAAGCATTCAATTCAAACGAACTTCGCTTTCTCCACTGCTGCCATTGGTCAATGATGGTTATTAGTCATTCCTATTTCTGACGTGACTAGAGACGAGTCGAATTGGTGCGGTGCCCCACAGTCCAACCGAGGTGAAGATATCACTTTGCGCCAATTTGGCATATACATACGAAGGCTCGCTAATAATGCCTTTCTATCCTTTTGCTGCTAAGGAAACAGAAACCAGAATGGAAACAGTAGTAGTTTGCAGCACTCCTCCCTCGTCATCCTACAGAACACAAAGCGAAGAAAGTTTTATCGCTGTGATTAATCCCGAGCCGGTCGTTTTCCGGCAACTACTCGCCTGTGTGTGGCTGCCGTTCTGCAACTCTTGGGTACCGGAAATCACAGAGTCTGAGAAACCCGAGTCGGAAAACTTTCGTCAACTTATCTACTGGGCCTCGATAATGATGATGATGATGATGATGCTGCTACCTACGAGCATCAGTCGGCATGCACTCAGTGATGAGACTGAGGCAAATATTTGCACTGGAAAAACTGGGATCACTTCCGGGGTTGGTCCCTGCTAAGGATTTAGACATTTTGGCAAAAGGGTTTTCGGTGGCACATAGTTGGAAAAGTTACTAACCGTCGTGTAGTTTGTCCTCGTTTGGTTGCGGTAGGCAACGTGATTGACCACGGGGAGTTGGTTGCTGTCTTGGGACGGGTTAAATAAATTGTACGTAATGATAGAGGCAACAGTTAGTTTGAGATGACATGGCTGGAGATTTGTTGTTAATTCTTAGTGATTTCATCTGTCAACTGTGTGCTGCGTTGGCCAATTAATAATAATACTCATAAAGTTCTATTTGAGATGTTATTTCTGGAACATTTTAGTCATTTTGAATTAAGTACCCAACATGGACTAACCTCTCGTCCAATGCAGCATTACATTAACTGAAAATAGTTTTCGTTTCAGAAATATTGATGTGCTTATTTGCTAGTTTTCATGATATCCAAAACGTAATCCTGATGACGTTGAAAAACTGCTACACATCAGCTCGGGAGATTTTCATAAATCTATGATAATCGTTTAATCCGGGGTTGAGGTTTCCCATAACATATTCCTCTAACAAAAAAAAAACAGCTTTTGTGCCAAACCAGACAGGCGTCGCCGGTTGAAAATCGTTGCCAAAAAATGAGTCCCTTCATTGTTGTGCCTAGTTCCAATATACTAGGCCGAGTACATCCCCGTTTGCAACAGTCTTTTTTATGGATATGTTATACCTCTGTTCGGTCGCTTTCTAGGCTTTATTTTCATCTATTATCCGGTATGTTTTATCCCACCACTTGTTAATTGCTCTGAAATGAAACCTATCCAGCTGACAACTATTGTTGTTGTTTCGGCATGGTAAGCTGCCAAAAATGATTATCCTTTATTCAATAGCGCTGCAATGCCCGGATGCTAGATGCGGTTGCTGTCTTGGCAGGCATTTTGATTGACTTTGTGTAGGTGTTGCTGTTCACACGGGCTCATGTAAACGTTTCATGCTACGATGAGCGATTGTCACCAACATCGCATCGCTCATGCTCCACACGGTGCGACATAGTTCATCTCCCCGTTCATTGTCAACTACATATTAAATCAATTTAGGCTTGGCGGTGAATAATTTAATAAGCACTAACCATATCTTTCCCGTTCTTCTCAATTCACAGTTAGCGCCACAATGTCAACAGCCAAACGGCTGGTGCTATCGCTAAGAGGTCGCAAGGAATCTCAGAGCACCGCGGGCACATCGTCCACCCGATTAGTTTCTTCGGCCAACAGCACTTCGCCCGGTCACGAACTCGACGAGATTGCGGTTGTCTCTGGGGTCGCTGAGTCGAGTCACGTCTCCTACGGTAGCCTCTCGCTCGGTCAAACCAATGGACCACGCTACATACCAGGTGAGTTGTCTTTTACTTAGCTCTTCCGGCGGATGATTGATTTCTTTCGAAATTTGAAGTGAACTGATCACGCAATGACGGAATCAGTTGATATTAATATGTGGGTATGTTAAGAGATTTTGGACGAAGTAGCCTACGGTAAGAGTAGGGTTTCAAGTGAATAGGGTATGTCTCCCTTGACTCAGCCTAATATGCAACAATCGATTACATTTTTCATTGTAACTCATAAAGTATTTGAGCTAGAAACAAAATTTAACTAGCTATACACTTCCTAAGATATGTTTAATAAGCAATCTGGTAAAATGTATCACGAAAAGCTACACAACTTGTTTTATAAAGTCAGAAACTTACGAGGGATATGGATGTAATGTCGGTTTATGGGTACCAAATTGGGTCTAATCATGGATGCAAGTTCGTCCCATTCGATTGATTTTCTATAAAATGCAATCTTCGTACGGGTTTCTTCCTGATTTTCTGATTTAAGGCTTTCCCAGCTGTATTCGCTCTACCCAACAAACAATTTCACAAACCAAACTGTACTTAAACTGCTAAAAAACACTTAAGTGAGTTTTAAACATGATTTAGCGGTCATTCGACAATCAAAACATTATAATTCGCTCTACACAGATTTTGTTACTTTAATTTGTGTTAAGATGAGCCATATGAACAACATTTAACCGGAACTCAGACATTTGTATTGTAAATGTTACCAATAACAACATTTTTACTACGCTTTTCATACAACAGGCCATATTTGGGAACATAGAAAAAATATGTCCCTTACATTGGGTCTACCGTTTGCTTGTTAAGTCATTGTTATTTTAATTATGTGACCTGTAAGTTTATAACATGTGACTATATTCTGTACATCTTGGCTGCACTATTCGGTTTATAGGTTCAATTTCGGCAAATTTAGATCATTGGAAGATCGTATAGATAATCTGTTCAGCTTAACCAGTGAAATCATGATACCCCAAAAGTTCAAGAAATCGAAAATTACGTGGAAGTGAACTACTATAAATTGATTGATTATATCTCAATTGCTTTGAAATCAACCGGTCATCCTGATAGCAACATAATTTTGTTGATTATCGAAGAAATAATGACATATTTGGTACATAGGCCGAATCAAGGAGCTAGGCTAACATTACATCCCGTTACCCTATTTGATAAATGGCGATCGTATGGAAAACTTGAACACTTGAAATGCTAATAACTCAATTATTCTTCGATAGACTTTCAAGCTGTTTACATAAATCAGGTTGCAACTAAGGAGTGTATCGAAAATAAGCTATCCACAAACTTTCTTTCAAATTTTGTTGAAAACCGATATTTTATTCATACAAAAAATTGATCCTTTATTGTACGAGGTTAAACTTGAACATAATGAAGACCGGATGAAATTTAAGCTATTCCTTCACGAATTTTCGAACTTTGGATCGAATGCTCTTCATCAAGTTCCGGACAAGTGTTGCATCGCATTTCACGATTGCCCAGTAACGTTCGATGGGTCGAAGCTGAGGGCAGTTTGGTGGATTGATATTTTTCTCAACGAAATCTATACCCTTTTCCGCAAGCCAATTGAGAGTGGTTTTGGCATAGTGAGCCGACGCTAAATCCGGCCAAAACAGTGGAGGTGTTCTATGCTTCTTATATAAAGGCAACAATCTCTTCTGGAGACACTCAGATCGATAGATTTGCGCATTTATAGTTCCGGTAGTGTAAAAAATGGTTGACTTCAAACCACAGGAACATATTGCTTGCCATACCAGTACCTTTCGACAGAATTTCTCCACTTCAATCGACCTGTCCGCATCGCTCACATCCTCCTCAACGACGGCAGTAAAGTATTGTGGACCTGGAAGGGTTTTAGAGTCCTCCTTTACATAGGTCTCATCGTCCATCAAAACGCATGCATCTGGACGCTGCAAAAGACGCGAATACAATTTCCGGGCCCTTGTTGCTGCTTGCTTCTTCTGTTCTGCACTTTGTTTCGAGATTTTCTGCGTCTTAAAGGTCTTCAGGTGGTTTCGCCTCTTGATACGTTGGATCATTCCGACACTCGTTCCTGCTTTTTTGGCCACGTATTGACATTGATTTGTTCTTCATGATTAGAGATTCCACTTTCTGCAACAGTTTCGGGTAGGAAGAACCGGGTTTTCTGCCTCTTCCTGGTAGCTCATCCAAAGAATAGTGTTCCCCAAAATGAACACTCAGTTTTAACACTCGCATGAATTCCAAACCGCTTCGCCACTTTTCGCATAGTAATACCCTTCTCACTTAGCCATGTGTCCAGAACCTTAATTTTTACTTCCTTTTCAATACGCGACATTTTGAAAACGCAGAATTTGAACCGCACAAACAAGTAAACAAAAGAAAGCTGACAGTCAAACGCACAGCATACAGTGTTCAGAGCATAAAAAACCATCACAAATACATGCGTACAACGCAAATGTATGTGGATAGCTTATATTCGATGCACTCCTAGTAGCGTCGAGAAACCAGTGGTGGCCAGGTTCCCACTGATGCACAAGTGAGCAGCCGTTGCACTGTGGGACGAAACGCCAAAAACATGAACTTTTTACAATAACTCGTAAAAACGTGTTCTTAACATTTCGGTGTCTTCAGATGAAAATTTTCAAAAAATATAACGCATTTAAAGGTGACAAATCTTAGTTCGCAGCTTCACCACAGGCGCCGCTGCAAACTTGATTTTTTTTAAATGATGAGATAGAGAGTCAGTGTCTTCGGCAAAGTTGTAGATAGTTTTAATACAAACAACATTGTTGAAGACACTAACCTTCTATCTGGTCACTGTGCCGAGGTACGCGTTTTTTAAAATGGCGGGCCTTGGATACTAGTTTTTTGGGATTATTTAATAAATGTGCGGTTTTAGGTCAAAATAATGTTCAACAAAGTTGTACAAATAATCAAAATATAAATTTTCTCTATACTCACCTTACGTCTAAAACCTTTATGGGAGAAGTTATAGTAGTTTTATTTTGAAAAATATACGTTTTTCATAGCCCTTTAGCTGGCGGGGATGCAAGTGGATGCACATGAAACCTCATAGGGTTCAAAATATAGGATGTATTTTAGCATATTATGTTGGTTTCATGTGTATCCATGATTATCCCCAAGAGTGAACCTGTGGTCTATGAAGTCTCTTAAAAATTCAATATATTTCACACACACACACACACACATATTTTAAGGAAATCCTTACACCCCTCACTTCATCCTGTCTTACTTCTATCCATACACTTGCACTCACACAAACACACACACACACACATACGCACCTGTCAAATGTTTTCATTACCTGTTATGTCAGCCATTTTCTGTACTTGAAACGCACTTTTATCAACACACGGTTTGCACGGTTTGCTCTTTTTTACCTCATGATCCGCGATCCACAATCCACAGAGAAGTAAACTTTCTCGGCTGTAGAATAAAAAACATTTGACAGGTGCGTATGTATGTGTGTTTGTGTGAGTGCAAGTGCATGGATAGAAGTAAGAGAGGATGAAGTGAGGGGTGTAAGGATTTCCTTAAAATATGTGTGTGTGTGTGTGAAATATATTGAATTTTTAAGAGTATTGTCATAAGAGCGCGTGGGCCCTGGTATGTGCACAACTCAATAGCAACAGTTATGCATAAAATTATAAAAATATACAAAACATACAAGTTTTTACACGATAATAGGGTTCTCAATTGGGAATATTAGCATTTATGATAGTTTTAATGGTATATTCGCTACTTCATAGACCACAGGTTCACTCTTGGGGATAATCATGGATACACATGAAACCAACATAATATGCTAAAATACATCCTATATTTTGAACCCTATGAGGTTTCATGTGCATCCACTTGCATCCCCGCCAGCTAAAGGGCTATGAAAAACGTATATTTTTCACAATAAAACTACTATAACTTCTCCCATAAAGGTTTTAGACGTAAGGTGAGTTTAGAGAAAATTTATATTTTGATTATTTGTACAACTTTGTAGAACATTATTTTGACCTAAAACCGCACATTTATTAAATAATCCCAAAAAACTAGTTTCCAAGGCCCGCCATTTTAAAAAACGCGTACCTCGGCACAGTGACCAGATAGAAGGTTAGTGTCTTCAACAATGTTGTTTGTATTAAAACTATCTACAACTTTGCCGAAGACACTGACTCTCTATCTCATCATTTAAAAAAAATCAAGTTTGCAGCGGCGCCTGTGGTGAAGCTGCGAACTAAGATTTGTCACCTTTAAATGCGTTATATTTTTTGAAAATTTTCATCTGAAGACACCAAAATGTTAAGAACACGTTTTTACGAGTTATTGTAAAAAGTTCATGTTTTTGGCGTTTCGTCCCACAGTGCGTTGGCTGAGCAGCCTGTTGCTACCCAGGTAACCAATAAGCAGTTCCAAAGCGTCTTTACGGTAGCCTATCAAGCAATAAAGTCATCCTAAATGCAACATAAATGCTGCTTTTGGCCCGATATACGGCTACTTTACTGCAAGGCTACGATAATGCTTCATTAATGCTATTTGCATTCGAAATGCTCATTATAGGCTACAAGCAGTTGAATAGCATTTGAAATCCAACTTTACAACAGATTGCATTCAAGATGCTGATATTATGCTTATATAATGCTTGCAGCATCTGAAATGCAGGTTAAGGGTTGATTTACTGCATATGCTAATGCTTATTGGTTACCTGTGTAGCCAGTGGTTGGCTATCCAGCCGGTTGATCGAAGGCAATGGTAGATTTGGAGTGAAGTACGTACTGCCTTCCTTTGTGAGCCTGTTGACAGCCATCATTCGGTAAGGTGCAACGTGGTATGAAACTGCTGTACAGTGTGAGCCAGTTTGTTGCATATGCCGGATTCACATCATCGCAATATTTTCAAAAAATGCATCAACCGACAGTTTTAGCAAGAATGTTAATAATTTTTAGCAGATAATTGATTTCAATTATCTGCAAATAACTGTTGTTAATGTGACGCTAGTTTTGTCGGCTTATACATTGTTGCATATGTGAATTGGTCATAAGACAGTTAGCTATGTCCATTTAGAATCTGAAATAATAGAGTTATCTGTATCTCGGTAACGGATTGACGTACAAATAAGTTCAATACATCAAAACAAACCATTTTCCTTAAGTTTTAAATAAAATTTGCACTTTCTTTTTTATTCCTCCCATCAAACGCTACACAGTCAACTTCCTTGGCACATTTGTTCCACATCATCTGAGTCACGTCCCGAGCCGTTTTTCCACTTTTCTTAAGCTTGCGCTTCACTATTGCCCAAAATCTCTCGATGGGCCGGAACTGCGGGCAGTTGGGTGGATTTATGTTTCTATCGATGAAATCTAGGTTATTATCGCGGTACCACTGGATGACTTCCCGGCTGTAGTGGCAACTCGCCAAATCTGGCCAAAACTTCACGGGACCTGTATGGGCTTTAATGAAAGGGAGTACGCGGTTTTTGAGGCATTCTTTCTTGTACAGCTTCGAGTCCATCGTCTTATTCGCCATGAACACTTTGGACGCAGCTCCATATCTCTTGCCAAATCATCAGGTTTTTGGCAAATTTGTCCATAAAAGCAAACTTAAACTTCGCAAGAACAGCTCCTCGTGCCGTCGCCATGTAGAATATTCGGCCAGGAAGCTGTCCGAAATCCATTTTGACGTTGGTTTCATCGTCGATGAGAAGGCATCCTTGGTACTTCGTCAAAACTTGCTGGTACAATTTCCGAGCTCGAGTTTTGGTGACGAAACTTTGCTTCAACGTTCTGTTTGGTTGCTTGCTGGCTCGATAAGAACGATATCCTGCTCGCAAACGAATTTTTCGAACGGTACTGCGAGCAGCAGCGTATTTTTGTGCGATTTCATTATCTGATAGTCCAGGGTTAGCTCTGACGGTTCTCAACACCTTCTTGTTCAGCTTGCGGTCATATGTTCCACTTCGACGCTTACCTTGAGGTACTCGATCCACGTTCTTTTGCTCCCTGAAACGTTTGAGCACATGAAACACTGTTGATTTGGCGATTTTCAACGTATTTGCGATTTTTATTTCAAACCACGTTGGATTATCAACGTGGGTATGCAGAATTTTTCTCTCCTCTCGGCTTCCATCTGGAATAACGTTTGACTCACTGCACGAAACACCGTGAAACTCATACCACAGAAAGTGGGCGTCAAGGTTAACAAACCGCTGTAAAAGAATTGTTTAAGCAGTCAATTTCTGTGCCACTGCAACACAATAAGTGATTCCGGATTTTATCTGGACAGAATTTCATAGCGGCCGGAGCCAGCTGTGGATTTTCATCCAGCTGGTAAGACGCAATGATGAGAAATGAAATTCGATCGCAGAACATGATCATCAATTAAACCGTCCTTTTCAAGATTACCAACTTAGTTTTCCCAGATTAAATTTTCGTTTGATTAGAATTTCGGTAATTTACTGTTGCATATTTATTTTAGTTTTTAATTCATTTGACAACATCTCTAACAAGAGTTCAATGTGGCGAGAAATGTGGTGCCTCATCCCATTATAATTAAAACGATGGTTTTCTACATTAAATCTTCGGAGGTATCATGATTTTCACGGAAGACTGTTTGGTGCCTCGGAATCGACAGAAACTGATTAAGTTAAGGCTGGTAAGGCTAAAGGTAAGGCTGGTACGAATCAAAGTAGCTTGGAAATCAGTAGAAGCATTAAGTTACCATTTGACGAAGTTTTTTACAAACGGATTATAATGAGTTGGCTATTTTCTTTTTACAATTTTTTTTCTCACTTTTATCAACACTACAAACTATTTTGTTCGTCACGGTGATGATGGTGGAAATTTGTTTCATGTTGTTGTAGTTAAAAAAAAATATAGAAAGTAGTCTACAAAAGTTTGAGCCTCGCGCGCGGGATACAGATATAAAGGACTTCTTTTTGAATTCATGAAAAAAAATTGGCCTCTTATGCTTGAGAAGATACCATGAAATAGTAGTGGGTTGTCTGGCTGATTGTCGGAGAATTCCTTGCCAATTCTGTTGTGGTTGAACGTAAAAGTTTGACAAGGGCCGGTCCAGGATTTTTTCGGTTTGAAAATTTTCTTGATTTCCCTGGTTGGGGATATCCTTGGTCAGCCCAAAACTAAGCTGGTGGCTCCATTAGTGTTGGAACTGCATTGGCTCTGTAGCGGGTAGGATCGAATATTGGCTTGTTTTTTGATAATGTCCTTAAACGGGATTCTGTGATTTGAATTGTAATAGGATTTCCTGATCGCTGGGAATACTTGCGAACATTTGTGGTTGACATCAATAGCTTTTCACAATTATATCGCTGCAAAGCAAATGAACAGTTTTTGATGAAGTTTACATCTGTAGATGAAATCAGTTCGTTTTTTTGCATAACTGGTTGAATTGCTTTAAATAAATTATCTAATAGATAAATCGTCTAGCTCAAACCTTTGTAGGGGTAAGTGGCGGGACCATCATCATCATCATCATCATCATCATGGCACGAAATGTTTCTAGAGACTGTATTTCCACCAAATCCTTCAACCTTTAGGTGAATTAGCATAGATTACTCCTTTCCTCAACTTGCTGGATGCTGATATTAGTTCCAGTAGTAAAATCGATTAAAGGATAATCCTAGCTCCTCCATTCGGCCAATGTAATAGGTTAGTGCCAGTGATAATCAGAAAGTTCTGTTTTTTTCAATCAGTTCGTTTATATGTTAGGCTCAGGTGTGTGTAACAATTTGCGGAGCCGATATTCAATATTGTAATTAACATTGTTTAATTTTTCGATTTTAGTAAAAGTAGGGTGCCTATTACTCGTGGCTAGCTCGAGAGAAACACCGTGAAGCGATGCGATACTGGTCCCCACCAGTATAATTAATGGTTACCACCATTTATGGTTTTACATACATTAATTGTTATGTTATATATCCGAGGTCTCTACGTTGGAGACGACGAGAAAAACTTTAGTGATCGTCAGTCGGTGCGAATCAAAACAAACCCAAAAAAGGAGAGAGTTCCTCTCCCATGTGCGAGTTAACACCCGTCTTCCGTGGGAAGAAAGCGACGTGACATCGAGGTAAACATTTCACCGTGGGATCCCGAAAATGCTGAGCCGACACCGCGACCGTGGGACTGTCATCATGTAGCTAGGGACAATTAGGTTTCTTAGCAATTAGAATTGTATTAATAAATCAGTCTTGTTTTAACATCGGATCTATACGTTTCGGCTTTTATTTTTTGTGAACCCCCATCTGTGAAATCGTAACTGGCGCCCGAATAGGGACCTTCGCGTGTGGAATTGATAAGTTGAATTGTTGGTGAAAAATCTTAAAAAGTGAAGACAAGTGGTAGTGAAAATCTTGAAAAGTTGACAACCATTCAACAAATAACGGTTCAAAGAGCCGTGCTGCTAACGAAATCTTCATATCAGTGCAGTGCTAAAAATCCTAAAAAAATCATATCCCGGTTGAAGGAGCCGGAGCCGCCAAGTGAAACCTGGTTCAAAGAGCCAGCATCAACAATCAACGAAGCAGAAAAGAAGACACCGTGGAAAACTCCCGATCGGCACAAGGGCCCTCAGTAGCGGATCAGCAAACAGGAACCTCCCGAAGTGCCTGCTTCATTCTCCCCACGGAACGAAGGGATGAAAATTTTATTGATATTTCTGGTGCTAGACGTTGGACTTAGCAACACGCAGACGATTTCAATACAACAGACGGACAACCAACCATTGTTTATCTACCATCAAGGACATGGACGAATTCAAATTGACTATAATTATTACATACATCATTTTAATTTAGGCTCATTTCAATATCAAATACAGAATCTCAAATCAGAGTTCAAACAGATAGAAGGCAATCAGTTTACCACTTTAATACTTACAAAATTTAATGATATTGATTCAACCTTAAAAAATTTGGTACCTGTAAGAAGAGTAAGACGATGGGATAGCTTAGGTACAGCGTGGAAATATTTAGCAGGAAATCCAGATGCTAATGACTTAAAGATTATCAATAACTCCATTAATAGCCTTATTAGCAATAACAATCAACAAGTTCGAATTAATAGAGAAATATCTTTACAAATGAAAGAAGCTCTTTTCAAAACAAAGGAATCTATCAAATTATTCAATTCTAAATCTTCTGAATTATATTCTCTGAACATATATTTAAATCTTGAATTTTTGTATGAAAAACTATTCCAGATAAGAGAAACAATGATGTTAGCAAAAATAGGAATTCTTAACGAAAGAGTATTGAGTCCATCTGAAATTGATTTAATTATAAATGATTTAGCTAGGGAAAACATAACAGTCTGGAACACCGCCGAAGCATTGTCCTATGCGACCACCTCTATAGTCACCAACGCTTTCGATATTGCTCTTCTGATCAAGTTACCGAAATTGGATCCAAGGATTTATAGAAAGATTTTCGTGCTGCCAACATGGTTTAATAATCAACAGATCCATGTTCCTAATAACCATTACCTTAACCATGGAAACAAGTACTACATTGTTCACAGCCTGGAATCAAAGATCTTCGAGACAACAGACATAACACCAGACGATACAACATGTGTGCCCAACCTTCTCAATGGAAAATCAGCGAAATGCGTATACCTTGCCAACCCGAAGGAAGAAGTCGTTTTAATCGACAATCAACACATTCTCACCAATCTTCGGAAGAATTTCACCCTACACACCAACTGTGGTTCACCGACAAGGAACCTATCAGGAACTTACCTTATATCCTTCAGCAACTGCGAGGTAACCATTGATAACAGTACCTTTTTGCATCAAGTTCAAAATACTACAGGTAAACCAATTTACTTACCGTTATATGGAATTCCCATTGAAAAACAACGAACAGTTGTTAACTTGAGTTTAGACCATCTTCATAATCTACATATGGAAACCAGGAAGGAAATGAAGGCGATTCGTTTAAATGCCACGAGTCTCCAATGGTCACACTGGACAATTTTTGGAGGACTATCGGTCACTCCTATAATCATATGTGCTGTTTTCTTTCTATTCCATCTTAGAGGATCTAAGGTGGACATACGGATAAAACAACAGGACAAGACCACGAAGGACGAAACCAAGGTCAACGTGCCGCTAGAGGAGCCCATTCGTACGGAGCCTCATTTTTAAGGAGGGTCAAGTTAACACCCGTCTTCCGTGGGAAGAAAGCGACGTGACATCGAGGTAAACATTTCACCGTGGGATCCCGAAAATGCTGAGCCGACACCGCGACCGTGGGACTGTCATCATGTAGCTAGGGACAATTAGGTTTCTTAGCAATTAGAATTGTATTAATAAATCAGTCTTGTTTTAACATCGGATCTATACGTTTCGGCTTTTATTTTTTGTGAACCCCCATCTGTAAAATCGTAACTTGCGCATCGGTAAACAGAGTGCACACAATAGATCGCTAGAATAACTATACAAGCCACAGTGGTACATGAGCGTCTTCCAACCGGACATTTTTGCCTGTTGAAGTGGCGGACTTAGTCCGTGCTTCAACCTACCCCGCAGTGGGATGTTAGGCAAAAATGTCGTTGGTTCGAGTACCACTGTATACATGCCCTTTTCGCTCAATTTTCCTAAAACATCTGTTATATTTCCAATCCTGCCGCACACTAGCAGAACTATCAAAACTTTCTCTTCATATCTTTCATTCTAGCCAAAAAAACATTGTTGTTCACTCTTGGTGCCTCATGGTGATCAGCGAACATCTCCTTCTACATCATAATCGTTACTCCTCGCACGGAGAATATATAACATAACAATTAATGTACACAATTCATTATTGTGCGTGGTTCCAATAGCACCTCTACTGTTGGTTTAGATTGGTTCTTAGCGGTTCAAATTGATTACTAGATCTTATCTGTATTAATATCTTACTAGCCGTCACGTAAATTCAGCTTATCGTTTACCAAAACGAACCCTGCTGTCAACCCAACCCTTCTACCCAAGTGACTTTTCGTGAAAGTGCAGAGGTGTTTTCGGCTTCCATAAAAGTGGCTAACACATTCCTATCCTCCCCTTATTGACCTGCATTTGGTTTTTCCCTTATTAAGGATCACCTATTTTTACACATTGAAGATGTTTATTAGTCTCAAGCATCATCTGTAGGCTGTCTGTGTAATTACAGCTGATCTGGCATCCTTGGGTAGCCAATCATGGTCATGCTGAAAACATTGTTATTTTGTTTTGTGTTGTGTTATTTAGCTTTAGTTTTGTGTATTGTATCCGTGCGTTTTTTTACAATTGCTTCAGAGGATGAGCGATCAAAGCTCCCACAGGTCCATGGTTGATTTGTCGGAAGATGATTTATCTCTGCTGCTAAATGATGAGGTGTCTCATAAAGTCACCCGGTCACGAGCATATCCAGTTGCCGTAACAGAAATAATTATAGGAAGACCTAATACACTTCGGGAAGTTGTATTTAACCTAAAACAGGCTAAAGAGTTTGACCCCTGAGATCCTGCAGAAGAAGCCGGTTGGTCGTTTGAAGAACCCTCTGCTTTCTCCAGTTCAGATACACAGTATCGATCAGTGAGTGTGATCATAAATTTATCCCTACAGACTCGTTCCGTGTTACCTTCTCTAGTTTCAGCTATCCCACAAGTCCGGCGGAGATGGGAGGAAAGGGAACTTTGACCACCTATTCATATCTTGGATCATGATCTGCCAAAATGTAAGTAGATGGGACATACGACCTACCTCTGCAGCAATAGGGCAGACTCCAGCTCCACTTGCGGGGAGAAACACTCGCAGCCTGTGCAGACAGCACACTGAAATTCACTTTTTGAAAAGGAACTCCTCCTCATGCTCTCTCTTCATATCTGGTGTACAGGCGACGCCAGAAAAATTAGAACGTTCTCTAAAAGAACAAAAAATCACCTTATGCCAAAACAAATATCTAACTAAACTAACTAAACACAGGAGTTTTCATCCCTCTCTGGGACAGCGAAACCTGACCTGATTTCAAGAAGAGCAGCCGCTTTTTCATCTGATTTGTTCTCATTGTCGAAGGTATCTTCAAGTACCTTGAAATTGCTGACCCTCTTAAAAGCAATGTTCTGGAAATTATTCCCACTTTTGAAATTTACCATTGAGGGGCCCCTCCTTACAGCAATTATTTCCTTCCCTGGATAATTTTCTAAACGAGATTGACTATTTAATCACTGTTCTGCAATGGAATGGTCGAAGTCCTGTGATGTGGTGTGATGTGATAGCAAGTCACCGCCAGTGCAGGATTTGCCATGACGTACAGTTCCTACTAATGGCAAAGTCAACCTGTACTTATCTGTAATCCTCTCTATTCCATTGCATAAAGAGCCAAAAGCATAGGTGTGGACCCGTAAGCAGAATCTAGTTTCAAAGCTCTAGTATGTTATATTACACAGGCTACTAATTAAAAAAAAAAGAAAACAAAAAGCGTGTTTGGGTGCACGACAGTAATTTCTATGGACAAGCTTTCCAGGATGCACATCACTTAATTTGGCCTAGCGCAGAGCCTTGTGGTGTCAGATCTGCACTTCATAATACCCTTCGGGAACCAGTTTGAGATATTTTGGATCTACGTGATATAAGAGTTAAGAAAATCATCTAAAGTTGTCCAATATATTCTCATACAAAATAAAACTATTGATTTCAAATCGACAATTCAGATTTTTGGGATGACTTTACCCATTATATTGCAATATAATACTGATCTACTACAGCATATGTTTTGTAATTACACCGCCTTTAACCTTCTTGTCAAGCTCTAGACGTTTGAAACCGTCACAGGCGGCACGCACGACTGCCATCGGCATTTCGTCCCAAATTCGTTTGATTACGGTTTTGGATTGGTTGATATTAGACGCCCTGTGGTCTATTACCTTCGCCAGCATGTATGACCATACGAAATAATCCAAGGGATTTAGATCTGGTGACCTGGGGGGGCATTCATTCTTGTCCAAAAAGTCAGCCAAATTTTCTCGGCAACAGCCTTGAACGAGATTTGCAGTATGCGATGGCGCTCCGTCCTGCTGAAACACATAGTGATCATCTCCAAAAACTTCTTGTACATATGGCTTGACAACGTTCTCCAAAACTTCTGTTATGTTTTATTTTTATTTCTTTATTTTCCGTCGGCCTATTTCCTCACATGATAACAATCACCGACGCAACTTCTGTTTCATAATATACGGCATTCACTTTAACGCCTTTTTCGATGAAAACCAGTGGCAATTTGCCTCGCTTGCAAACTCGTCCCCAAACCATCACTGACGCAGCACTTTGGAACCGTGAAATTTTCCTATCACTCTCTGGAACAGTTCTCAAAGAGAAAGCCCACAATCTTTCGTTTTGGACATTGTAGGATTGTTGCAAAATCATTTTTCGTCGGAAAAGATAAATTCTTCCCCACCGTGCTGCGACAAAAGCAGACTTGCTCTTTTGAGTCGTTTCTGCTTGGAAGGTTCCGAAACTCCGTGAACCTTACGTTTCTTGAAAGTTTGGAATCCGAGGGCATTTTGCAGTATATTGTGCATTGACGATCTCGAAACATTCAGATCTGCAGCCATTTTACGAACAGAGCCCTGTGATTTTCGTCTAATTCGTTCCCTGACCACTTTAACAACTCGTGCAGTTCGCACCGTACGAGTACGACCGGATCTCTTCCGGTCATCCAACGAGCAGGTGTCATGGTACCTTCGGATGGTTCGGTACACAAAATCCCGCTTTGCTCCGAGGTTTTTCAAATTTCTGAAAATAGCGCCCGGGCGCTCCTTTTTCAAAAACTTTTTTATCACCACAGCATGAAACACCTTTATTGCTGGTAAAAGATAAACACCGAATGAAAACAATCCGACATAACCTAGAAGCGTTTGTATAAACATGCAAACTACACCAACGCATTCGTGAAGCATGTTGAGTAGTTGCACGATACCAATGCAAGGAAAAAGTGAATGAGAATATATTGGACACGGTGTATAATTTAGACTGTAGTTGCTTCATATGTATGTTTAATTCAAGTTTATTTTTAAAATCTGTATCCACATAATCCGGACACCTTCAAATAATTGTAACTTTTGAAATATTGCACGTAGGAATGAAAAATGTCACTGTGGTATAGCTGAGAGTCTTTGATGAAAAAGACTATGATTGATGTTTACATTTCATGTTTAGTATTCAAGATGGCGACGAAAGAAAAACAAGTGCGCGAGCGAATTTTGTACGGGCGTACGGCAAATCCTGACTTGTCAATACGGGACCTTGCAAAAACATTGGATTTGCCTAAATCCACTGTTCACGATGTGCTTAAATCATTTTCGAACGTTTGACGGTGGAGAGGAAACCGAGAAGTGACAAAAACATTGGACGCGCTGATCCTGTCATGGACCGAAAGGTGAAAAGGATATTAACGAAAAACCCAAATCTCTCCATTCGAACGGTGGCTCGTAAAATAGGGATGTCGCCTGGTTTTGTCCAAAAATCAAAACAACGTTTGGGACTTAAGTCGTATAAAGTAAAAACAGTTCCAAATCGCAACGACAACGGGCTCGACGTTTGTACTGCGTTTGTACTTCGAATATTTGACGAAGTTTTCATGCGTTGTTATGGACGATGAAACTTATGTCCTGGAGGATTTCAAGCAGCTTCCAGGGCTGGCTTTTTATTCTGTTATGGCCAGAAATGCTACAGCTGAGCATTTCAGAACGAAGAAGGCATCGAAATTTCCCAAAAAATACCTTGTGTGGCAAGCAATTTGCACGTGTGGCAAAAAGAGTAAATCTTTCGTCGCTACAGGCACAATCAACAAGGAGATCTATCAGAAAGAGTTCTGCAGAAGCGATTGCTACCCTTCATCAAAAGTCACAAAGAAAAACCTTTGTTCTGGCCCGATTTGGCATCATGCCACTATGCTAAAACTGTGATGGAGTGGTACCAAGCAAATCAAGTGAACATTGTACCAAAAACCTCAAACCCGCCAAATTGCCCAGAGCTACGACCAATCGAGAGATATTGGGCTCTGATGAAGCGGAAGCTTTCTGGAAAGAAGCAAGGAATCAAAGACATCAAACACTTCCAGCAAATTTGGACAAAGACGGCTTTTACGATTTCTGAAGAGTCTGTACAAACCCTAATGGACGGAGTTAAGCGCAAAGTTCGAAAATTTTATGCAAATACCGAATAACTATGTTTTGTCTTCACGAATTGTTAAAACACATCCCATGAATCTGAAATAAACAACTACGACGGAAATATAATGCGAAATTTATGTTTTATTCATGTTTTGAGGTGTCCGGATTATTGCGGATACAGACCTCAATTTCTATGAGTTTTTGTTTTTCGAAAACGTCCAAGTTAAAAGTAAACCATGAGTTATACAGTTACGATTAGACTATTTAAATTTTTAAAAATGTGTGTAATGTGAACTATATTAGAAATTACTAGCCTGTTCTCATCCGTTCAATTGCTATTTCTATAATATTAACCTTGAAACGACCACGAGTAATTACTCAGCTAACTTTAGTTCTGAAGATGAAAATATAAACTTGGCTCTGTAAACTTGATTAAATTGAATGAATAAATAAATGCAATTATTTTTAAAAATAAGCTTGGTAAGACTTTCACAAGATGTCATCGATTATTTGAGATCCGACACCTCACTTATATGTAACAAACAATTAGTAAGGTATTTGTTATTAATATGCATGATGTCATTAGTATGCATCCAGCTTGTATTCTCTTTTACTACTAGATCACATGCTCACTCATATCCAGTAACCATTTCCGCTTTGGGAGCCCCACGAGTCCAACGACTGCCCAAGCTTTATTGGCTAATTATACCCAGTTGGTTCTGGTGTTGATTCTGGGATCCGCAGCACAACCCAATATGCTGAAATCATCACCATCGTCAATTTCGTTCCGCCGTCATTGTATGGTCTAGAATGTGAGGAATATCCATCAGGATCAGGTGTGGAATGCAGTGCCATTATCGCTTTTAGGTCTGCTAGTGCATCACCAATCCGGGTGTGCACAAACATTGCAAACAAACACCCAGCGAACCGACGTCGTCGGAACCATTTCTATGCCGTTTTTCGTTGCTTTCAGAAAAGCTTTTCGATATCGCAGCTGGTCATTCTTTATGCTTCAATTCCATGTATGTATAATGATCGACTGGTCTGCCAACTCTTTCGGAATGATGGATGACCGAAACGGACATGACTTTCTGCTCACATGAATTCTACTCCAACAGCAGTGAAGAGCAACGGTGGGAAGAAATTACCGGGAGTATAAACATAAAAATTTGGACAGTGAGGAATCACTGAAATGTGTGGAAATCGCTGAGTGATAGACGAGCACAATTTTATCTGATTAATCCTTTTGTACAAATGAACGTGCCATGTCCGTAACTTTTCCATTGAAATTTAACATTCAATAACTAACACTCAGTTCCACTTTAAGGTACGTGATGGGACCGGATTTTCGATGGTCATAAACCATCCCTCCTGCACTTTTTGGAGCACAAAGCCTTGTCAGTGAGACCACAACATCACGTAGCGGTGTTTTCGATTGTTGATTCAAAATTTACTCAATTCGCTTGCTTTTGTTCGCTGGCTGGCTGCAATGCGAGTAGAGTTCGTAGAATTTCGCGGAATCACACGAAATATGCAATTGTAATCTAATGCATATTTATAACGCTAAAATATTTAGATGCGTAGATATCATAATCTGAGTTCGCATTCCGTTCAAGCTGGATTAGTAACTATTTTTACGGAAGTCAAACATTTTGCGCAATCCGCATATAAATCGCACACCCCTACTGCTGGCGAACATAATGACAATGATTGTAATAGGATTGTAGAGATTCATTGGAACATGTGCTGCTTGGTGGGCTAACCGAGTTGTAACAACTCAGTCAGTTGTTAACGATAAACCATCAATTGAGGATGATAATGTAGAAATAACCATTGATATGCAACTCGGCTCTGTGGGAGTATTATTACACTTCACCAGTTTCCACCAGTAGTCATGTGCAAGGCCAGAGGTACTAGTTCGTTCCATTCGGTGAAGTACTCAGTTTTGGTAGTTGCGGACCGTTTTGTACTGAATTGTATGGAATTTTACGCTTTTATTGGAAAATTGCCGGGCAGGAGGTACTCTATTTAACTGTAATGATGATGATCATGAGTTTATAGCGTAGCTCCCTGAAGGGATGTGGTTTGGTTGGAATTGAAAATAGATCATTTTTTAAAAGGGATTTCTCATGTTATATATTTGGATCTTACTGACTGTTATTGCCGACAGCATTATTGTCCGTATTAACATGCCGTATCAAACAAATACGCTCAACACAAATCTCCCAAGTTGCACAGCTTAGGCTCATCCTCAGAGCTTCAGACATCTTTCCCCGGCCTCACTTTTCAACAAAACCCTTTTACACTAAATGCATCCCGAACAAACAGAACAGATACCCGCAATCAAGGAAAACACTTAAAACTAGTCCTCGAGAAATTCACCGGAATGCGAACATTCACATACGTGTTTCAGACGCTCGCCGGCACATCTTCTCCCCGTTCAGTCGTCATCTTTCCTTGCATGCGAATCCGCAACAGCACGCTACTGGCCCCGGTAGCATCATACCAGGAGCACAACCGTTGATGTTTGCTGTTGACACACTCACCGTCAGGAGGGCAAAAATTCAACAGCACCTCTGCTCGCTCATCTCTGCAGCGCCGGGTAGTGGCGTCAGGTATCTATCCTACCAACGTGTCTGGCATCACATTGGGGGGAAAACCACCCAGTTGGCCTTTATCACCTCACGTTCATCAAACTAACTGTTGTGCACGGCTCTGGTGACAATCCCCTCAGTTCCTCAGACCGAAATCCCTTGGCGTGTGAAACTGAAGGAAGCGGGAGAAACACAGAGACAATGATACGGCAAGACACAGTTGGTGGCATGGTTACGACTGGAGGTCATAAAGGTGGCAAAAGGTGTGCCTCCACACGGAAACCCAGTCATGCTGAGTGTACACATGATGGGCGAGGTGAGATGGCGGTGGAAGTTAGACTCGATCGGGCATCGTTGGCTGGGGATGATGGTGTAGCACTGATGGGTGTTTGCGCCTTATTGCTATTTTTAGTAACTGCGACATGGTGATGCAATCATCTTCATATTTCCTTTCCCTGCTCCCAGGGAAGAATTACTCGCTTACAAATACACACCGACGGAGCTCAGCTGACGGGGAGGTGCGTTTTCATATATGTAGCAGTTCCCAGGTGATTTTGACTTCTGTTACAGGTATTGGATAGCTCACAATGATGGGTTTTTGATGATTTGCGTAATAACATCTGTTTCTCAGTTCGAATGACTATTATTCTATACATATTTACACTTAGTTCTATGTCTTAGGTTACTACGTGGTCGGAATTGGCCTTTTTTTTTAAATTCCGGTAATCGTGAAAAGCAAAGTGAAACCTAAGAAGATATAACATACTGAGCGATTCATCTCGCTTGCTGATTTGTTGGCAATTTTGCCAGCTGCTGAGATTGCCCTCTCTGGTTCAACCGAAGTTGGACGAATGGTTCCAAGTGTCGAAAATCATTGTCAACCAATTCATAGTAGGAGAATCCTTCACAGATTGCTTCTAAGGATCCTTGTGTCAACGTAGTTGACACCAGCAATGCAAGTGTTTTGCTCTACTGCAGTCTTTTCACATGTTGTTCTTCAACCGATAAACCAGAAAAATCATCCATAGAGCCGTCTTCTTCGTACCGATCGTTAGGTGTGGTCGTTGTCTCAGCTTCGACGATCGTATAAGAAATAATTAGACTCTCCACGATCTCGTCTGCTTGCTTAATCAAAGTAGCTCTGGATGTCTTGAAAAAAGGCCAAAATCGTTTCTGATCGATTGCTTCACGGCAGCATTATTAAAAATCGCAAAAAGATCGGCGTATTCTGATCATCTCTCTTAGATTCGTTCTTTGTGAGCATTGAAAAAATTGGCGGCAATTTCTGTGGCTTGATTTGATAACTGATCCAGCCGAAATTGGAGCACCACGTCGGCTTTATATAGAGCGCAGAATTCATGGCAGAGTCGTTCCACAGCAGCTTGAACAGGTTCGAGGGCTTTAATTACTTAACCTACCGGCAAAAAATTATCATCACTGAAGTTGAATTGGATTGAAGCTTTAAATCGATCAAAGTTTTTTGAACGGGCTCCTTCTACTCATAGAACCATTTTGGCATGGATAACATGCTTTTCCAGCGTGTACTTGTAACAGCCATCAATACAAGTTCTTTTTCGAATTCAGAATGGACGTATTTAGGCGGCAAATACTTTAACGCAGGGGATCTCTACTACGGCACGTACCTCTTACACAATGTCATATATTGCGGGCTTAAAGTTGAGTGGCTCCGATTTTTCCATCTCGAGCGAAATGAAATTATTATCATTCATCATTATCGTCTGATTCTATATCGGAGTCTGGAAGAAAATAATGAGAAAACAATGCAACAAACTTAAATTGAACAAAAAATAATAATTAGCGTTGTTATTCAAGTCATGTGCCATGCTCACAACTGCCAAGTGTTTATGACATCCCGAGCAGGAGACAGCAACATATGAATACCTTATTATGATCTTGATAAGAGCTCATATTAAAAGGTAAAATATCTATTCAAAATACCTAAGAATGCAGCAAAATATCTCTCAATCTCTCGAATAACAAAACTCGTTATTTCAGATACCTAGGAATACCTGCATCTTTTATGAAATAGCGCTACGCAGTCGCACAATAAGTGTTCAGAGCTTTCACCCTCCAGGTTGCAAAAGCGACATTTATCTTCGTTTAGCTTACCAATGAGCTTTAGGTGATATTTACTTGGACAGTGTCCTGTTATTAAACCTGTGTACAGTCTCAGATCACGTTTTGATAGATTTAGTAACCTATATGTATGACAAGCGTTTGGCTTTACAAAACGTTTTGATTGCCGGGCATTTAAGGTCTTGTTCCAGTTGTACTGTACCTTCATTTTCTCCTAGAACTTAAGCTCCATTTTAAGAGCACGAAAAGATAAGCAAAAAAAGGGGTCGGGACCAATGAGCTTCGTGGTTGACATTTTGTTTTGCCAATTCGTCAGCTGTTTCATTTCCGTCGATTTTGCAATGCCCAGGAACCCAGTAAAGATAGGTTAAGGGGGGATATACAGTTAGAATGACCAAAAAATTCAATGTTTTTTTATTGCATAAAAAGTTAGTAAATTTCCCGCAGAATATGCTCCTGAAACCCTTTTTTCGAAATTCGAACTCCAAGTGTTTGTCGCGCTTTTTCGCCTTTTTCGCGCGCAGCAGGCATAAAGAGGCGCTTAAAACATTCAACGCGTTTTTCTCAAAACAGCATTTTCGGAGTTTATGCCGGTGATAACTCAAAAACTAATTATTCGATTAAGCTGAAACTTATAGGATATATTTATTATAGTATCACCTTCTATAGAATTAAAAGTTATTGTAATATTTTCTTATTAAATATGAAAAAATGTGATAAATTGGCCGAAAAAATTTGGATTTTTTCAAAAAAGTTACGCTAAAAGTGCAAATTTTTTTTTTTTATCTTTTTTGTTCAATTCATTTACTAACTGTAAATGTAATTAATGTAATGATTTTGGGTTAGCAGGTTTCAGATCAAAACTGCGACCAGGAGAGCCGGCACAAGCAAAATACAATGACTTTTTCAACGCACTCTAACGGTCGCCATTTTATTGAAAAAAAATTATGACAAAGCTGGCACTGATTTTCTTTTGTCCTTTTTTAATTTCATCGAAGAAACGAAGAAATTGTGAAACGTTTTAACTTTTTGCCTGATCCCGTCGTGGGTTTTTAATAGAGACCGAAATTTTCGCCTAATTGAGAAGAGAAACGTCCTTTTTCACCCGCTTGGAGAAACAAATGAGAATGTGAGAAGCGAGAGATTATTATACGCTCACAGCAGTTTCCGCGAGAAAAACAACGGCGATTTAGAATTTTCGAAGAGCATGAGTAGCTGATAAATCATTTCTTTTTCAGTGAATCCTAGATGCCGATAATTATTTTTCACTTACTTTTTGACACCTAAAAATGCACCCGTCTTCATGCTTGTATTATTCTGACATTATTATTCTATAATGAGAGAGAGGATAAAGAATTATCGGCGAAAAAGAAGAGATGAAAATGTGAACGGTTCGCTACTCATCGACAACCTGTTTGAGAGAGCGCATGGTTTTCACCCAGCTGAGTGAGAATTTTGATCTCTGATTTTTAACGTAGGACTACGTTTCTCTTTTCTATACCTAAGTGATAGGTTCTTGAACGCTTATAACTTTCGTTTAACTGAGCACAATGATTTCATTCATAAACCATTTGATTAAAAAACGTACAAATGTTTTGCATTGAAATAACTATTAAGTGCTATTAGTATGAGTAGTTCAATTTTTTGCTTAAAAATGACCTAGCTTTACTCCCATACAAATCTCCGTAACAAAAGTTTGAAAATATGTTTTTCCCTATCCGGGTCCTCGATAACGAGGAACGAAGAACGAGGAAAACGTTCGAATTGTCTTCTTCTTCTTATTTCTTTTTGTTTCATTCCCTGATGAATGCAGAAATGGCCACACCACTCAGATGCACAATTATTTTGCTATGTTGCTGATGTCTGATTTTAGAATTTTGCTTTGTACTATATTTTCATGCCTTTCTTCGCTCAGGACTATGGTATGAACGCTAGTATAATAGCACGCGAAATAAAACGAAATGATTTCAGTTTTCGATACTCAGCTGGTGGTTTGGACAGGGCTTTGTGCACCCGCCACATTCCACTCGGTTATGGTATGGGAGACAGAGTCTTGCAAGACCGGCTAATCGGACAGTCACCGGTTTCCATGGCTACCCAAGAACAGAAGTGGAACCTTCAAGGTTTTGATTAAACATCCCCAAACCATCACTGTTGAATCATTATGGAACATCTGAACAGCTAGTTTATCACGAGGAATATCGGTCAAGTCTGGAGGGAATGTTCAAAGAACCGTTTTTGAAGCATTTGATGATGCGAAGCATGAATCTTTTGTTTTTTTACGAGTGGTTTCAATTTGTACACGGTCTAGAATGTTTCAAAAATAGACTTATCACGAGCTGCCTTTTCGGTTTCAAGTTTTCCACGAGTCTCAAACGAATGAAAATTCTAAACAAACTTGTTGTCATTTGAATACAGTCTTAAAGAAAAATGTGCAAACATGTCTGTGATGAACCCATCCAAAGTTACACATGTTTAAAAAACACTGACAGGAATTACCACTCACCCTGTAGTTCGTAGCGAGCAAGCAAGCAAATAAGACGTCCAACCAGAGTCTAGTACCCGGTGATTATATGGCCAGGTTCAGAAGAGATATCAAGGGTGCCTGCTCATTGACGATTTTACTTAAGAATTTATTTTGGACAGCTTCTAATTAAAATCACGGAAAAGTTGTTTCCGGTAGATTTGAGTTTGCATTCATGGTAAAATTTGCTGGAAAGTTCATGATTTGACAAGCCATTTTCCTTTGTGGAGTGAGAACTAAAGTTTTGTTACAAACAATGCGATTATAGGTTCGCTGAACATTGGCAAAACCTTGAATCATTTCATCTATCAGGTCTGGGGTTCGATTCTTTACCATTTTAGGAAGCACACTAGTGTTGCCAGATCAGTAGTAATGTAGCCAAAACATGCTTCTGAAAATCCTCTAATAGTTCTTATCGATGATCATTATAATTCTAAGATGGTAATCAATGGCCAAAAACAGTATTTGCGAATAGTTGAAATGTTGTATTTGATCTTATAAACTCAGTTGAAAAAGCTGAAATAGTTTATTATCTCAAATCAGCACACGTTTGAAAAGCCTTACCTCATAAAGGAACTGTTACATTATTCATCTCATGATCCATTATTCATTCTAACTTGAAATATAGGTTTGATGTATGAATCAATTGATTCCTTTTGTTACTAAGTTTGCATTACCTCATCAAGAGCAAGTTTTGCTGAAGAATTCAAAAGAACGGTGGAAAACCATGTCAGGTACTAATGAAAAGATTCACGAACGACAGAACTACTCAACACGTGGAACGAGAGATCAAACTCTTAATAGAAGTATTTTCAAGCTAAACAGGTATTTTTTTCAGATATTATTCCCAACTTCTTTTATCTCATGGGTAGAAATGTTGCCTATTCAGCTATTTCAACTGTTAGGTTTGAGTCTTGTCGATCATCAATAAAATAACATAAAGTAAATCAAACAGGGCGATGGATTTGAAGTTGTTCACGAAAAAAAGCCTGAGGAAACGCGTCTGCCTTTCTTTAAAGCAAATGGAAAAACTATGAGGCTTTGGCATAATTTTACAAGTTGCCGGGAGGTTGTTTAATGGTATTGTGACAATATGGTAGATATTCATTCTAAATCCATCCATTGCCCCTAGTTCTGTCCAACAGAACAATATTGGACAACTATGAAGCTGATGATTAAGATGGCTGGTAGCAAGGCTCGAGATACTGCAAAGAGGACGAGATTTTGGGACAAACTTGCCAAAGAGGCTGTTACTCTAGGTGTACAAAGTTTGAGGATGAGTATCGCAAGAAAAGTGCGCAGTTGCATCAAAAATGAAAAAAAAAACAAATTTTAGTAAAAAATTTCTATGGAAATGCAGTTAAATACCTTCTAAGATGGGTTCGTAGTTGCTATTAGTTTATGAAATGTAAAAACGCTGTCTTTCAATTACACAGCATTTCGTACGCTTACGGAACTATCAATACGTTCTCTTCATTTCTCTTCGTTCTGGCAATAAATTACTGTCCACTCGTAGAGCCTCATGTTGATTGGAAATTATCTGCTTCCAACCATAGAAATTTAAAGCAAAATTAATGAAATTATCAAGCTATTAATGAATGAATGAATGAATGAATGAATATCAACATTATTATTATTAACAAAATCATCATCATTATCATTATCAATGATTCAGAATAATATTGTTAATCAATGTTCCAGTATAAGCATAGGATTATTTTTATACTTCATACTATTACTATTATAAATAGTCACCATCGAATTCCCTGGGCACTGGCAATATTTTGAGGTAGTTTAACTTCAACTCCAGGTTCCAGGGCAGGTCTGGTTCTTTACCATTTTAGAACGAAACACACTAGTGTTGCCAGATCCATGGTAATGCAGCTCAAAAGTGCTTCTGAAGTTCCTCCAGTAGTTCTTATCGATGAACATTAAAACTCGGAGATGGTCTTGTTCAGTATTTGTGAACAGTTGAAAAGTAGCATGTGGTCTGAATTAACAGTTGAAACGATGAAATAGTTGATTATCACAAATCAGCACACTTTTGGAAGGCATTACCATATGGAGCAGCTGTTTCATTCATCTCATGATCCACAACTCATACTTATTGGAAATGTAGGTTTAAGGTATCAATCAATTGATTCGTTTTTATATTCAGTTTGCTTAGTTTCAGCAACAAATAATAAAATTATGATTAAATTACAAGTAAGAAATCAGATTGTTATGCGTCAATATTTTGTTTTCAAATAGCACGAATCGAAGTATGAAGAGATGAAAATGGGATTGTATCGAGGTCTTTATGGTGAGGCTATTTTGCTTACATAATTCTAGCTACACAGTTAAAAAAAATGCAATTTTAGAGTACGCATCGGTAATGGACGATGTGGCCGAATTGGAATTGGAACTATCTAAAGATCCTAGAAATCAGCATACGTTGATGCAGCCGAATATAAAGATGAAGATAAAAGTTCTTTGCAGATCGAAAGAAATTTCTTAACCCCTCATATGTTTCACATTAAAGATTTGCATGAGAGCCTCATTGAAATTTGAAACAAAAACTATTGATCATTTTATTGAGCATGAACCATCCGAATGCACATAAGCGATAAAAAACGTATGTTGATTGTGTGACCTTGCATGCATAATAATTCAAAAAACAAGGCTTGACACTTTGAAAAATGTTCATTTTAATCACAATTTATGCGCGAAAAACATTCATGTTTCCGTATACATGAGCGCAAATGCCACAGTATCTGCCCCCGTATCCCGAATCCCCCGGAGGAACAGCACCACGCGGTCACGGTTCCTGCCTAAGCAAATCCTCACCGTACACAAGTGTGTGTGAAGCGTATCCACCGAGCGCGACCGAGCGAAATATGGTATGTGGGCACGTCTGCCTACGGCGGATGGTGTATAATTATGCAAATTTAATGAATTTCACGTCACCTCTGGCCCTCGACCCAGCCGGCAGCAGCAGGTGAACGATGGAGGAACCTCCACAACCCGGATTGAAATAGCGGTATCTTAACGCCTTCCTCTCTCGCCTCTGACAGCGGGGGCAGAGTGGTGTGGAAAAAAGCGCCATCAAACCGCCTCACCGCACTGAGGGGTCGTTCAAAAGCTACGTAAGGTTTATGGTGAGATGTTAGTATTTTAATTTGGTTTGCTAATTTGGCTTTACATTGTTTTTGTAGGCAGTTCGAGATGAATAGTTTACTATTGTGGAGTAACACTCCACAGTGTCAGCGTTAGACTTTCGATGTTGGATAAGGTCATTTATCGGACTGTTAACTTCCTTATAACAACCATGGATGCCAGTAAGTTTTAATAATAAATATACTAGCTCAAGGTTTTGAAAAGAATGTTATTGAAACTCAACTGTCATAATTTCATTAAATGTCATATTTGAAGTTGTGTATGTGTGTGTACAATCCGTATGCCACTGGCCGGCTGTGTTTTTATGGAAGAAACCTGTATACTCCTATGCCTATTAATTTGTATTCATTTATAGATGCAGACATTTTTAGCCCTGAATATGAAAGGTGATAGCTCTTATTGCACATCCAATAACCCATTTTAAGAATGACTGTTCATACACGTACATTCTGAGGTTTTCTTCACACGCAATAAGCCCCGCACAAACACTGTCATTTATCAATTGGATATATGATAGGCATTTACACTTCCAAAATTGATGAAAACGAACTTGTTTTTATTTGCATATTTAGAGTCATAACGTTTTCATCACAACAGTATTGAACGATCTCACCGATCTTTTGTTTCTTCATGCATCTGTCATTTGTGTTCTTATGCCTATATGTTGGTTGTCATCTTCACATCGGTCTGCATCAACGTATGCTGATTTCTAAAATCTTGATAACATTATATTATCTATATTTGGTTGTTATTATAAGAAGATCGATTGTTCCTTTTGTATTTGTTGATTGTTTTTTTTATTCCTTTATTATCCTTTAGTTTTTTACTCCTTTATTACCCTGGGCTGGTTCATCTCCCGTCGTAGTCACTCAAACACCTTTTTTGGATGTTTTTCGTAACTCGTCCGGGGGTGAGATCCGAACTCGTGACAATGGCGTGAGAGGAATGGATGTTTTCCTGTAAATGGTAAAATTGAATGCTTTTGTCTTTCTCTCGTAATATTTGGCCTTATATTATTTTCTCTCCCTATTTCCCTCAAACGCAGCAATTAACATAAAATATTTTGCTTCTCCGTATTGATTTTATCATTTTTTCAATTAATATTGATTCAATCAACCTCTCATTTAGGCAAAGAATTTTTGATTACTTACTTTTCTTTTTCTTTTAGCATTGTTGAGTATGTCTTCTATTCCTGATTCTATTTTTTCTTAACTTTCATCATATGTATGAATCACTTATGCCTTTTCTTTAAATTTTTGTTTGCTTTTTGTGAACTCTACCCAGTTTTCTTCTAATAGCTCTGGCATCTCAATTTAATAGAATCATTCCAGGGTTTAGCCATTCTTCCTATCTTTTTTTTTACTTTTTTTATTTCCTGGCAACTTTCAACGGATGCTCAATTTGCCTCTTTTGTATATGACCGCAGTAGCTAATCCTTATTACTCGATTTAATGTCATATTTGAAGTTAAAGCTAAATGTATATCTCCTATATGCCTCATCAATTTTAATTAACAAAGAGTTTGGAATCATCCACTTTCGTTTGGCCAAAATAAAATAACCACTTAGTCAAGGTTGAAGGTCTACGTTTTATTTTTTTCGAATTATTTGAAATTATTTAAAATAAGCTTATGAATATGCTTGTTTTTTATTTTCAATATGAATAGTTATATTACCAATGTCTAAAAATTTGACTTGTAATACTGAAAGAATAGGTTGTGATTATTGTAAAGTGATAGATTTATGAGAGTTTAATACATATTCAATTTTCTTTATAAACACTCCATCTCTTTTGAATCCCCAGGGTAGGGATGCAGATATTTCTGGCAAGTGTAGCCTTTTAGAAAAAGATAAAGCGGGGTATTAAGCTCGTTTGTTCAATTACCTTTATAGCGTGATAAACAGTATTTTGATATTAAATGCCATGCACATTTTTTCAGCAAAAACTCTATATCACGTAATATATGTTGTAATGCGAAAGGGGTGTTACATGCTTACAAATACTTATCCTCTCTTCTTGATCCCGAATTCATCTTTTAGTGCAATCTTCAAATGCGCTCTCAAAGGCATGGTATTGTAGCTTTTGAGTAAGCAAAACAAATGAAATATTTTACAGGGTGTGACAAGAAAAAATTGCGAGAATTTATGGTTTTGTTTTCATTTGTAATGAGTCAGCAATAGTAACTCTCAAACATTTCAAGTTTAGTTACCTTTAGTCAATGTGTCCTTAATTTTTATCATTGACATCCTCAAGACGACCAAGGAGGTAGAACAGACCTTTCGAATGTAGTCCTCCGCCATTGACTACTCTTTGCAAATTCAAAAATAAAGAACAGACTTCCGGGTCTTCTCACTAGGTTGAGATGTTTTGTCAGTTTGTGGTTCAAAATACGCCCAAATCTAATAATCCAACGGAATAAAGGGTGTACGGCATCGAATTGCGATACACACAAATCTTCGGCAAAACTCGTCCGTTCAACCAATCATCTTTAAACTTTCAGGGAGTAGAACAAAACATGTTATGAATATTTTACAATGTCTGTTTTATTCAATTTTTTTTCCATATCCAAATGCACGAACCATCTTCTTTACACTGCTCATAAGGTTCTGTACAGCAATTGGACCAATCTTCATATCATCCTCCAATCTCACTTCCTTAGAATGCTTCCAAAGTGCCTGCTTCATTATGGCCCAGTACTTTTTAATTGGCCGCAGTTCCGGTGCGTTTGGGGGGTTTAGATGCTTCGGCATAAAATTGACCTCCTTAGCCTTGTACCGCTCCAAAACCTCTTTCGAGTAATGGCACGAGGCTAAATTCGGCCAGAAAAACGTAAGACCATCGTGTGACCTCAGAAGAGGAAGTAGACGCTTTTGGAGGCATTCCTTTAGGTACACCTGCCCATTGACCGTTCTAGTTGTCACGAATGGGGTGCTCCGCTTTCCACACGAGCAAATTATTTGCCAAATCATACATTTTTTGGCAAACTTTGACATCTTATGCTTTCTAACGTCCTCAGGGACATCGAATTTATGATAAGCAGTGAAAAACTGGAGCCCCGGAAGCTGCCGAAAGTTTTCTTTTACATACGTCTCATCATCCATAACGAGGCAATGTGGTTTCGTCAACATCTGGGTGTAGAGCTTCCATGCACGTGTTTGACCCACCGTATTCTGTCGTTCATCGCGATTAGGCGCCTTTGGGACTTTGTACGTGTGTAGTCCTTTACATTTTTTCGCATCTTGCATGAAAGTTTTGATTAGATTCAGTTTCTTTGCCACATCTCGAACTGAACTGTTGGGATTCCTCTTGAAAGCTTGAACTACCCGCTTGTGATCCTTAATTTTATACGGAGATCCATTTTTGCCACATTTTTCTTTCCGATCGATGGTCAAACGTTTGTGGTACCGATTAAAAAAACCAGACACCGTAGAAGGTACCATTCTCAGCTTCCTGCTGATGGCACGATTAGAAAGATCCGGATTTCCAAAGTACGTCTTCGCAACACATCTGCTAGTAAAACGTACACAGCGTAAACAAATACACATTGAGCTAATTCCACCCAAAGTTTCCCCAAAATACCCAACGGGTTAAATGTTCCAGCCATTTGAAAGTGGTGCAATTTGATTCCGTACAACCTTTTAGGTGTGGTCAACTAGTAGTCCGACTAATCTTCCGGACAACTTAATGTTTTCTATCAGCCATCGTTGGGTCAATTTAGACGTGTGACATGGTGCTCCATCCTGTTGTAGGACAAGTTTATTTGGTGAATCGAATCATGTTGGTTTCTGTTGCTGGACTATCGATACTGAACAGTTTTTCGTCATAGAATAAGATTATCATTTTTTCCTTCCTCAGCAATTAAAACAATCTCTTCGAACGAGTCATTCGCAGTTCTTGAACCTACTCCGTAATCAGGTGGCATTTGATTCTAGCTCTGCATAGAAAACAATATTTATTTTCAAGTCAAATGAGGCCTGAACAATGACATTGTTTGCAATCTTTCATGCACCATACAATAATGTTTGCAATCTTTCATACAACAGGTTACATTTAGGTGTTATCTTGCTTAAATTTACATGATATACTCCATTATTTTCTGCACAATCTAGCGTTCCCTCTCTGTACATTAGAAAACGCAGAAAATTAAATGTTTCTTTTTATCTGGAAAATGCGTTCAAATCTTCTTTGATGATTCTTTGCTTCGATTTCGCAGTAATGTTGGCTTCCTTGGTAAGCTTTCCTATGGATTTGATGACGGTTAGAGTACATGCAAACTACGGACCTCCACTTCTCGGCTCTCGCTTCCTAGGACCGTCTTATAGTGGCTTTTTGATGCGATAAACTAGACAGATAAAAAGAACCATTTGATTTTCTGCGTTATCCAACCCTAGATTTGGCAGAAGATAATGGGATATTTCATGTAATTTCAATTCATATAACACCTGAATCTAGCCTGTTGTATAAAAGATTGCAAATATTGTTGTACGGCGCATACAAGATTGCAAACAATTGTGTTGCTTACGCTTCCTCTGGCTTGGAATTAAACGAGGGGAAATTTCCGCGCTTGTCAAAATTCATTAATTTTTTTCTGTGTATGGCCATATAACATTGACTTCTGCTTCTGCTGGACGAGCAGCTAACTCGTAATCACGTCTTTGGCGGACCGTTTTACATATTTGCAATAATGCAATTCCGATGTTCTGATGCTATACTCGACAGTAAACAGAAACAAATACACTGTTAAAAGAAATATGTTCTTAGTTGGGAGCGACACCGGCGTAGTGGTTAACATCCAGACCTGTCACGCCAAAGTCACGAGTTCGAATCTCACCCCCAGACAAGTTACGAAAATACCCAAAACGGTATTTGAGTTACTACGTCGGGAGATGAACCAGCCCAGGGCTGAAAATCTCGAAAATAAAGGAATAAAAAAAAACACAGATTACCCCATTTTAAAGTTTAAAACTTTTAGAATTTCCTTTTGTGTATTTTATTTATCGGGTATCTTCATCACTGCAAACATTTTTTTCTATCTATTGTGATATATTTCCCTTTTGTTCTTGTTCTGTCAGGATGTTGTACTAATATTGTTGATAGTGATCAACATTGTTTTACTTAAAACATTATACAGAAACTGTATTACATCCCGAATGAAACGAGCTACTTCAAATTTAAAAACATTTAGTAGCCAGTTGTTCAAGAACCTAAGTGTTTAAAATACTGGTGAGTGCAAGCTTATAACAGGGTGTACCATTTTAAATCCACATACATTTAAATCATTCTCAAAGTACGCCTTATACCACTCTAGCATGTTTTCCATGTAGTGGCATGATGCCAAATCCCGCCAGAAGATCTTCGGACCATCGTGATCCTGCTGCAGAGGGAGAAATTGCTTTTGGAGACACTCTTCCAAATACACCTGTCCATTCATTGTGGTAACGAAAGGTGTACTCCGCTTACCGCCAGAAAAATTCGCTTGCCAAATGAAGAATTTCTTGGGGAACTGCAACATCTTCTGTGTCCGGAGGTTCTCGGTAACATCACACTTATCCTTGGCAGTCACATACAGGTTTCCTGGAATCTGGTTGAAGTTCGACTTCATATCATCCATTACGCAGCTGTGTGGTTTCGTTTACTTCTGGTCGTACAACATCCGGGCACGGCTTTTTGCGATTCTGTTTTTTGTTATGGTGTTATTTTTTTATTTTGTATTGGGAGCTTCTTAACCTTAAACGTACGTACACCGAAAAAAAATCTGAATTTTTAATTGCGATGTAAATATCAGAGCATGTGAAATTGTATTTCATTCCAAACGAAGCAATAACTTGCATGACCGCTCCATTTATGTGCATGATAATGAACAGCATTTCACAATACTCTTTCGAGCTGTGTACTTCAGCAAGAGTTTTGGTATTCTGCACATCACTTTCACTTTTTTAAAACACTATTTTGAAAAAAAACTGTTTTGAGCGTATTAGTAGAACGATTGTGATTGAGAAATTAGGAGAATTTAAAATTAACACTTCATTTGATCACTTTTTAAAAAATATAAAATTAAACATTGAAACACTTTTTCGAATTTTCGCTAGTAAACGCGAGCAAATTCCGTCGTCAAGAACTTGACACTGAAGAAGTTTGTAAGTAGCAGACAAAATAGATGTAGAAGGAGATGTTCGCTCATCACCATGCGGCACCAAGAGTGAACAACAATGTTTTTGGCTAGAATGAAAGATGTGAAGAGAAAGTGTTGAAAGGTCCGTCAGAGTACGGCAGGTAGGAAAATTAACAGATGTTTTTGAAAATTGAGCGAAAGGGCATGTATCCAATGGTACTCGAACCTCGGACGTTAATCTTTGCCTAACATCCCACTGCGGGGTAGGTTGTAGCGACGGAACAAGTCCGCCACTTCAACAGGCAAAAATTGACGCATGAAAAGACGCTCATGTACCACTGTGGCTTGTATAGTTTATTCTTAGCGATCTATTGTGTGCACTCTGTTTACTGATGCGCACATGGGAGAGGATCATAATCGCACGGAGAATACATAACATAACAATTAATGTATGTAAACCCATAAATGGTGGTAACCATTAATTATACTGGTGGGGACCAGTATCGCATCGCTTCACTATGTTTCTCTCCGAGGTCTCTACGTTGGAGACGACGAGAAAAACATTAGTGATCGTCAGTCGTTGCGAATCAAAACAAACCCAAAAAAGGAGAGAGTTCCTCTCCCATGTGCGCATCAGTAAACAGAGTGCACACAATAGATCGCTAAGAATAAACTATACAAGCCACAGTGGTACATGAGCGTCTTTCCATGCGTCAATTTTTGCCTGTTGAAGTGGCGGACTTGTTCCGTCGCTACAACCTACCCCGCAGTGGGATGTTAGGCAAAGATTGACGTCCATGGTTCGAGTACCATTGGATACATGCCCTTTCGCTCAATTTTCAAAAACATCTGTTAATTTTCCTACCTGCCGCACTCTGACGGACCTTTCAACACTTTCTCTTCACATCTTTCATTCTAGCCAAAAACATTGTTGTTCACTCTTGGTGCCGCATGGTGATGAGCGAACATCTCCTTCTACATCATAATCGTTACTCCTCGCACGGAGAATACATAACATAACAATTAATGTATATAGACAAAATAGGCCTATCTGTCAAAAGATAAGCTCGTAGTGAAATTTAAAGGAATTTGCTCGCGTTTGCTAGCGAAAATTTGAAAAAGTGTTTCAATGTTTTATTTTTTATTTTTGATGAGTGATCAAATGAAGTGTTAATTTTAAATTCTCCTAGTTTCCCAATCATTCTGCACATGCAACTTTTTAGCCATATCTCGAACTGGGCCGTTTCGGTTTCCGTTTAAAGACCCCAACCATGCGTTAGTGATAGTTCTCGGTAGCCTGACACCTTTTTCTTCGGGATCTTCGCTTCCGATCACCAGTCAGACGTTTTTTGAACCGTTTTATGATACCATGGAATTTACGGTTCCCAACTTTTTTTTTTTTCCGATGGCACGATGCGGCAGATCCTTGTTCCCAAAGTACTCGTGCAAAACTTTTTTGCGCACGCACTGTTCTTTCATCGCAATTTGAAAGCATTTGCGTACCTGATGCAATCAACTCACAGAGTGTAAGCAGTGCACATTGAACTATGACTACGCCAAATTTAAATCAATTTTACCCAATGAATGCAAAGTTAGAGCAATTTGAGTTTGTGCGGATTTTGAACGGTACACCCTTTAGTGGAACATTTATAAAGAAAACACCGAGAAGAAGAAGAAAAAAAATATTAGTAATTTTCATTTAATGCAAACAATCTTTATTGGTTATCCTGACAGATACGCGTAGTTCGTTTGCAATGTGTAGACGTCATCAGTGTCAGTGTCGTGTACTAAGTTGAGTAGAAGTACACGACACTGAAGAAGTTTTCAAAATTTTCTTCTCATCTTTCTTCTCATTTGCTCACTGAGTGTTTTGTTAAAAATTGCCAGACAATTATTCAACTAATGTGCTGAGCAGATAAACCACACATGGGTTCTTACGAATTGATGGGGCAATCAAAGATTCAAGTAGGCCGGCAGGTTATTCTGTTTCGGCATTGATTTCTTCTCCCGAATTAGACCACTTTCTGATCCAGTTTAGGGTTGGAAGATCCGGGTTGTTTGCTTCTTCCTGGCAGTTCATTCAAACATGGTTATGATGAATTTTACACTCGCGTGATGAATTCCGCTTAGCCAGTTTTCGCATAGTTACACCCTTTTGACGGAGCCATGAGTCTCTAACCTTAATTTTCACGTATTTTTTAATGTGCGACATTTTGAAAACGAAGAACTTAAACCGTTCAAAAAAGTAAACAAACGGAAGATGACAGCCAAACACACAGCATGCTCTGATGAATACATTTAAAACATCACAAATACATGCGTATAACGCAAATGTACGTGGATAGCTTATTTTCGATACATTCTTTAGTTAAATTACTTGCATTCTGGAAAGAGAAGAAGCAATTGCCTCAACCAAAAGCCACATCATACTTATGCTGATCGTCGCGTTGCAATTTGTGCTCGTCCCTACAGTTTCCGACATCTGCACACGACAAAATAGGTGAAAACAGACAGCACTCACCTGAGTCTGAGATCCTAGCCGCTGAAATAGTCCAATAGAATATTAACAATCACCCTTCTATGGATATTTACTAAGTTTAGATGAACGTCAGTACAGTCAACCAAGGTCTCTTCAAAATATCAAGGCATCACGTCTGGGTGTTGTAGTGTGCCTTCCGGAAATGTGGTAGTGCTTTTTGTTTACGAAAACATAAGTAACAGCTGTCAAAACTAATTAAAAATTGTAAGCCGATTATTGGTACAATAGTGTGCGTGTGTTAAACGTCACTTAATTTATTAGAATCAAAGCAGTTCTTTTAATACGGAGCGGTTTGTTCCAGATCACTTTCAAACAATGTAACATTTTATTGGCAATGAACAAAAGGCCTATTCATAAACCACGTTGACTCATTTTTGAAAATCTCAGACTCCCCTCTCCCTCGTAGATTTTTTTCCATACATTTTTTTGAAATTTTGTATGGAGCGCAGACTTTGGTCAAACACCCCCCAGAAAAGTCTACGCGGCTTATGAATAGCCCAAAACCATCTTTCCCAGGCATTGATGAAGCTTCGTGAATTTAATTAGAAAAAAGAAAATTACAACTTTCATTCAATCCTTCGATGATCTCACAAAGTTAAAAAAAGTATTCATTAAGCAATCTGAAATCTTACTGCCGATGTTTTTTTAAACATCCACCTACGTAATAATTGCACAACCACTTACTCCTTCACACAAACTAACGGCGGCTCACGGGGACACTGGTTTCTCTTTGATTGCAAAGATATACCAGCGCAAGATAGTTTTAGGAAGGAATCCAGGATGCCAGTGGCTGTTAACCTGGTTTCCTTACTAGTTCTCGCGTTACCCGGGTTGTTGATGACGTCTACGACGGGATGAGACGGGAGCAAATTGTAGCAGAATGTCGTAAAACTGGGAACTACCGCCGATTTTATGTGCAATTGTGGTACTTATGAGTTTGCTAATTAAAAGTGTACATGAGTTGAGTTCGGAGCATCTACTGAGAACTGGTAGTTTATCCAAATGGCACCGAAACGACGACCAAACACAAAACACTGGCTCTGGTAAATAGTATTTAGTTGAGAGCTATAAAACCTGCACTAAAACGAAAATGGCATGGAATTAAATTTGTTTAATCATCATTGGAATCGCTCTGGAGTGGAACGTGTCACTAAATTTTTGCTGTATGACGCCGGAGGACGAGTTCTGGTTTTTGCTTTCGAAACCTGGCTTCCATCATGGTGGGGCACTTAGCTGAATGGGAGTGTAAACATTTGCAAATGAGTCGATGGTTTTGGCGCTGGGGGTAGGGCTGGCAATCATATTGGATAGAAAAGTGGAACACTAATTGAAGTCTTTATGTTGCGTGAATATTGAATACAAACTGCGTTGGTTAAGGCAAACAATGTGTTGAACTGTGGACTATTAAAATGTGTTTCTAGATCGAAAACTGGATTTTATACACAGCAGCAAACGATGTGCTCACAAGTGCTCATTAAATCAAGTGGTTGTTTCTCCAGTTAAGCAGTTGAATATAAGTGAGAGAGTATAATGGAATGATTTAACGATTTAATGGCTTCTCTAGGATATATGAATCAAGCTTATGCAATACAACAAATGGTGTGTTTTGTTGAAATGATTTTATAGTGTTCAAATATAATACTGAAAACCAGTGCTGTAAATAGTCATTTCAAACCAATGCACTAAATTTGCCAACAACCAGTTCCAGAAGCTGATTTTCACAATAGGTATGTATGACAAAATTTGAACTCGTGATGAGAAGCTAACATTGTGACACTTTTGATTGTTATTTTTGTATTCTCCCCAGCGCGGAAGTAACGATCTTTGATGAAGTATTTTTTCCCAGAAGCAGATAATTTCTCATCTCCCTGCGAAGTTCTAGGAGCGGACAGTAATTTTATTGCTAGAACGCAAAAACATGAAGAGAAAGTGTATTGATAGGTCCGTATAGGCAACGGCAGGCTTTGAAAATGAAAGATACAAGATTGAAAACGAGCGGAGGGCATTTGAACGGTAGTATCCGATCAGGCACATAACCCTTTGACCATTGTGAACCATTCTCTTTCTGAATTTTTTTTTCACGATCATTGATATCAAGTCCAATCCTGCTAGAGGATGTTCCGATCAAAATTTGGTCAAACAGTAATGTGTGTGAGTCGATCAAAGTTTTTATTAATAAGTCAAATACTTTTTTTTTCAAGTTTACTCAATACAGAATACAGCAGAAATATTCGGTTAAACTTTCTTTTAACCGAATGCAAATTGCCGGGTCTTTTGTTTAACACCTGCCATACGATTTTGTATAGTCTCCTTGTCCACTTTATTCTCCGCAGAATGCCAGTTTGCCTTGAACTGTTTCTCGCTCACAACAGCTTTTTGAGTCTTCTTAGGGTTCCGCTTGACGATGGCCCAATATTTTTCGATTGGGCGGAGCTCTGGCGTGTTGGGAGGGTTCTTATCCTTGGGCATCACTTGAACGTTGTTGGCAGCATACCACTCCATGGCCTTTTCTCCGTAATGGCAAGATGCTAAATCCGACCAAAAAAGATCGGAACAATTGTGTCGCTTCAGGAAAGGCAGTAGACGTTTTTGTAGACACTCGCTCAGATCAATTTCCTGGTTGACGGTTCCGGTCGCAATTAAACGTTGCTCTTACAAGTCACAGGTACAAATGGCATGCCACACCAGATTTTTCTTCGTGAACTCTGACAGTTTAATGTGCTTGAAAATATCTGCCACCGTTCTTCGTCCGGTAGCCGTATTACCTTCCTGTCCAGGAAGCTGTTTAAAGTCTGCCTTGACGTAAGTTTCATCGTCCTGTACCAGGCAATCAAACTTCGTCAGCATCGTCGTGTACAACTTTCGCGATCGTGCTTTGGCCGACGTGCTTTGTTTATCGTCGCGATTTGGAATCACCTTTTTCTTGTAAGTGTTTGATTATGGAAGCTGTAAGAAAGCAGCTGTTAAAGCGTCTAGTCTATCTTCAAAAACCAGTTACCCCAGTAGCACACTTGTTGCCATTTGCTTAAGATAACATAAATCTAGCCTGCGTAGTCATAATCAAGTTACTACATCTAATTGTGATCCTAGTGTGCCACTTGTGTATCCACAGTGAGTACCAATCATACGACCCGACGGAGTTTAGTGGCGAGAGATGGCTTCGAACCAAAGTGGATCCAATAACCACTGGATATTAATAATTTACGATAGAACGCAGTGCGCGCCAAAAGAATACACAGCACGTCCAAATTTAGAACACACGCTCACCAAACAGTCTCAGACCAATCAGGCGTTCGTTCTACTCCTTGGGTAGGCATATTCCCACATCAATCACTCAAATTTAAATGGCCTCGCCCCGCGGAACGGCAGAAAATAACGGTTTTAATCCGCATAGCCGTTGTCGTTCTTGTCGATGTGAAAATCGAATCTGCTGACAGGAAAATTGAATGGGTAGGCGTTGAGACAGGATGTAGAATTTCTAATTTTAGCTTCGATGAATTGCTATGTGACGTCATATTCAGAGGAAATAATTTAGGCGTACTGTCAATGAGTAGGCGGTGACACATTTTTAGGTTTATTTTTGGTGTGATTAAAGATTGAAGCTTGAAAGAATGTTAAAGGCTTGCATTTTATTCTTTGTTTTTGTTGTATATCTTTTGTTTTGCTCAAGCGTGTCATCCAAATCGACTCCATTTGAGTTATGAACATAGGTAATATATGATTCTGACTAGTTCTCGAGCTTAATCTCTGATATTACACACTACCAAAATCTCGTGTAAATTTCTGTCCCTGAGACCGACACATGCAAGCGTCCTTTAGCGCATAAGAATGTGTTGAAAGAGATGAGAAAATAAATTCAACCGAACGCATCTTTTGTTGAATTGCGTATGTGTCAGTTTCAGAAGACATAATTTCACACGAAATCTTTCTTTACGTCCCCCAACTATTACGCTCCCCGACTTTACGTTCCCCGACTATTTACAAACATGGATTGGGTCTCGTGTAAAATTCATAATTTCTGAGTGTGTACTTATGTACTTTTTGTTTCATACCGAAAGTCAGAATACAATGACAAGGTTTGAAATCTGTTGGCCTCTCTCCGCGCCGTGAGGGGTTTCTGAGACTAAAAACCTCTTATCATATCTGCCTTCTAAAGGGAAGTACAGCCGTTGGTTCCGGCCCATGTGGTGATGGGTTCGATATGTAGGGCTTAGGTCATCTCTCTGGCGTGACGAAGAGGCTAAAAGTCACGCTAATTCAGCATGAAATAAAATTCAGATATACTAAAGAGTGTATCGAACGGTAGTTATACACATTCAAAAACTGAAATAAAACAAGAAAATTCGAAAATTTTCGAAACAGTTTATTTTATTGCAGCTGGACATGTTTAATTATCTATTTAACCAACAAATTAATCATGCTATTGAACTAATAAATCAATCATGCTTAATTATGCTGATTTGCGGTAATTTGTACCGTCTATTAAGTTCTGCACAGTTGTTTTGTGCACTTCATGGACGCTACTGACCAAACACGTCGTGGGTCACTGCATTTACCTCTTTGATTTTCCGCTTGGCGATTGCCCAGTCGCGTTTAATTGGTCGTAGCTAAACTGTCAGTGGGTTGATATTTTTTTAAACAAAATCAACGTTGTTATCAGTAAATCATTATAGAGTTGATCTTACATAATGGGCAGAAGGCAGAGCCAACCAGAAAAGAGGAGGAATCTTATGCTTAAAATACAGTGGAAGCAAACTCTTCTGTAAGTGTCTACAGTTTCAGTAAATAATAGCATTCATTGTTCCTTGGGTGTGGAAGATTGTAAGCCAGATGTGTACGCTGCTTGCCAATCGAGTACCTTCTCACCAATTTTTTACGAGCAACAGTTGTATCTGCAATTGGGACAGACCCCAAGCAGCACCGAAAACATATAAATAAAAGTTACACTTTCCATGTGTCATGCTGTAGATCATTAGAAGTGTAATTTATCTAGTTTAGCCATGTAGGTGTACGTTTCATGCAATTCGAATTTAGATAAACATCCGACTAATTGATTTGTCATATGTTTGATGTTTTCAAGCTACGATATTTTTGTTTACCGGACATCTTGTTTGCATGTATAAATGTAATGTTGTATAAATGTAAAAATATAAGTCTTCCGTATTTAAAAACACAAGTACATTTCAGTATGATGACGTATTAGATAATTCTAAAGTATTATCGACTGTTCATCAAAGTACAGCAAATCCATTTGATTAAAAAGCTAACTTTCTTAGGCCTAAATTCTTTGAAGTTAAAGTTAGTAACTATGTCCCCTACCACATCGATACTAGTTTAAATAATGATGGCATGGTTCAAGAGGATTCGAATTGTTCCATGTTTTACAGGGTGCCTCACAACAGGTGTCACTAATACAAAATGGGATTACAGCAAAACAAATCATCCATATCATAGCATTTATTTTTTATATGAAAGATACATGTTTATAGAAATAAACCATATTTATTCAATTCGAATATCTTATTTAAGTGGTTTATCACAAAAATTCAACTCAGTAGACGGAGTGGATGTACGCTCCAACAAATAAAAATCGAATCTCTTGCCCTTTTTCTTGATAACTTTACGCACACGCTTTGTAAACCCATCGCAGCTGGCACGCACGATTTCCTGAGGAATTTGATCTCAATTATCAACCAAATGTTTCTTGAATCGATCTAAAGTAAGCCCTTTCGTAGGTCCTATATGTTAAAGCATCACTCGTTTTTTTTAGAACACTCGTTTAAAACTTGCTGGATGCACAGTAGCCTGGGTCAAAGTTCAAATTCCAGTTCCCTTATAATTTTTGGAAGCCTTTTGGGTCCTTTAATAACTGCGCTAAATTTCAGCTCGATCGGTGAAACTATATTTTTGCGTTCGAGGTTTTAATTTTACATAGGATTTTATATGGGAAAACTTACTTTTATGTAGAATAATCTGGCGAGGTGACCCGTTACCATCTAAAAATAATTGAACCAAATTTTCCTCTTGGAAATATTTCAAGGAAACTTTGGCACGTAACAGATTATAATTCGAACTTGCAACGGAAGCTATTATATATAACTTTGTTCAAACGGAGTCAACTGTCAAACTGTTCTATGTACATGATATCGGCTTCTCTCTATGCCGAGTGAACGCCCCACAACAACGTGGTTGCTTCGCGCCAACAGCAGCAGGCTACAGGCCATGCTGCAGGTGGCAGTGTTGTTAGGAAAAACAGTTCAATGAGCCGTTCGTCTGGATTGTAATCAGTTTTAGCTCAATAACTTTTTCCACAATCTTCGGATCGCTTTGCGGTCTTCAAAAAAAAGTTTCCTTGAAAAATTTCCAAGAGGAAAATTTGGTTCAATTATTTTTAGATGGTAACGGGTCACCTCGCCAGATTATTCTACATAAAAGTAAATTTTCCCATATAAAATCCTATGTAAAATTAAAACCTCGAACGCAAAAATATAGTTTCACCGATCGAGCTGAAATTTTGCACAGTTATTATAAAACCCAAAAGGCTTCCAAAAATCAATAGGGATCGAATTTTTTTTTTCTTCCATATGTTCGTGTCCCAGGCTAATGCACAGTGACGTTTCTGGTAATCTGGTTACATTTCTCCTAGTATACTAATGTACAGAGTTTTCTTTCGTACATCAAATTCAACCTGCGAAATTTTGCAAAACACTGCGATAATGAATTGAAACGTTCTGAAATAGGCCTTTAAGACATGTTAATAAATCAACGTAACCGATTGTTTATTTCATAATATTAGAGTTATATCTACATAAGAAACATTTGATTAAGATGTTCATCCTTCTTTATGTAAAATTCTCGAATAATTAGTGATACATCCGCCATTAGATTCCGCCATTAGATTCACGCCCGCCGTGACGATTCTCCATTTTCTCTTGAAATCATCGGTACCATTTGCTTTCTTCTTAGTATCGAAGAGTTTCCGCTTAACTAGAGCCCAGTATTTCTCTATTGGCCAAAGTTCCGTACAGCTTGGTGGATTGGCTGTTTTTGGCACGTATTTGACCTTTTGTGCCTTATACCATTTCAGGACGGATTTCGCATAGTGACAAGAAGCTAAATCAGGCCAAAACAGAGCTTGAAAGTCGTGGCTTCTAATAAATAGTACCTACCGCTTTTGCAGACATTCTTTCTCGTACACATCCTTATTGATAGTCCCGCAGAGACGAAACTTTTAGATTTTTGACCACAACTACATACACTTTTCGCGAATGTGAACACAGGCTTTATCCGAAAATGCTCGGCAGAGGCGTTTTTTTGCATTGCGGTGTAAAAATTCAGACCCAAAAGCTCTTTAAAGTCTTTAATTACGAATGTTTCCTCGACCATTATGATACAAGAAAATGTTTGCAGAAAATTGGTGTAAAGCATGACTTTTTGCAGTGAAATTTAGCTTGTCATCACGGGTGAGCACCTTTTTCACTTTGTGCGCCATCAGTCCTTGCCTTAGCATCACTTTTTGTACGTATGATTTTGACTTCCCAACTTTGTGACCCACAATTTGCACAGAAAGATTGGGAGTTCTCTCAATAATGGTTACCACCTTTTTTTCCATATGTTGGGAGCATACTTTTTGATTCGTTCCACTTCCAACCATCCGATCCACGGTACTTTTCGGTGGTTTTAGTTGCTTGGTAAGATTGCGTACCGATCAATCCAGATTTGTACAAAATGCGTTTGCGTTCTTCCACTTGATTCGACGCCATTTAACGGAGGATATCAGTTAGAATGACCAAACAATTAAATTTTCTTTATTACATTAAAAGTTAGTAAATTTCCCGTAGAATACGCTCCTGAAACCTTTTTTTAAAAATTAGAACTCCAAGTGTTTCTATTCATCGTTTTTCGAAGATGCCATTTTCACGCGCAGCAGGTATAAAGAGACGCTTTTTCGATAATTAAAACTTTCAACGCGTTTTTCTCAAAACAGCATTTTCGGAGTTTATGCAGGTGATAACTCGGAAACTGATTATTCGATTAAGCTGAAACTTGTAGGATTTCTTCATTATAGTATTAATTTCTAGATGAATCAAAAATTAATTTTTATATTTCAAAATTTTATGTGGAAAAATGTGATAAAATGGCGGAAAAAATGTGGATTTTTTCAAAAAACTTACGCCAAAGGTGCAATTTTTTCCTCTTTTGTTTCAATTCATATACTGCCGCTATTCGCATAACTGTCCCATGTTCTATGGGATACCCTATATACATGGGACAGTTATGCGAATAACGGCAGTATACTAACTGTAAATATAATTAATGTAATTTTTTTGGGTAAGCCGGCACAAGCAAAATACAACGACTTTTTCAACAAACTCGAACGGCCGCCATTTTGTTGAAAAACATATTTTTGTATACTACATGGACACACTTATATTTGTAAAAATTTTGGATTGATTTGAGTAAAACCTTCCCCTTGAAATTTGTTTTTCAAAAATGAGTTTTTTTTCTCGTTGTAACGGTAACTTTAGCTGAATGTAACAAAAATTCCACAAAAGTTCCACAAAATGAAATGGAGGGTTTCAGCTGTCTTAAAAAGGCAACGTTTTAACGATCCGCGAAATAATTCAAAATCGACACTGAAAGAAAACTGTCCGAAATTTAATGTGGACAGGCTTTAGCTCAATTACGTATCCAATTTTGTAAACTTACTCGGTACACTTCTTATTGCTCTTTTTTTTACTCTTTTATTAGCATAGGTAATTTATTAAAATTTATATTTAGAATCAGTGAATAGGATAATAGCATTTTATATTAGTTTTATTTTCATTCATTTCCGAAATCATAGAAATAATATAAACATTTGAAAGCCACCTTTTGTATATTTCAGCAAGCTTTGGTTCGTTCCCTGTTAATGATGGAGGCGCAGTGGGTGTTTGTTCTTAGTAGGATGAAAATAAGATGAAAAACTGTACCTATACTTAAATTTCATCGTCATCCCAATTAGGGTGTGCTATCACATCTTGTTTTCAATCTTTAGATCACACCTACACGCATTCTATTTTCTTTCGGCAAAACAAGCATGTGGTCGTTTAAGCATAATTAGTGAAAAAGGAGGTGACGGGTTCGATTTCCAGATGAAAAGGCACACGTATTATAAGGAAGGTGTGTAACACAACATAAAATAACAGTTTTTTTAGGCATGGAATCAATAGGCATTTAGTTCCAGTGGACAAAACCAAATGGAGAACCGACCGAGTAGCAACTTAAATGATGATGAAAATGATTACTTTTACTTTTACAGTAGGAAATTGTTTTAATTAACGAGCAAAGCAAGGTTACAGTGCAAGATTTCAGGCATGGCTCAGGTCTCTCTTTGTGCAGGGGTAGTGGGGTGAATTGGGCACACAGGGCAAAATAGACATGCATTTGCATATTTGGAACTAATCGTCAATTTAAACGGGGTTTTTTCATGTACACAAGCTGTATTGTTCGAAATACTTGAACATTTGATTTGGAATTTAATATTTCGCATTTGTTGTAATACTTTGTCACTAGTCTCTCTTATTTTTACAAGATTTTTCACATCGAATGGAGCAGTGTATTTAAAGTGGTCTATTCTTTCAAGATGACCATTTTACCCTCAGCACCTCTTTGTTTAAAAAAAGTTTTGTATGTGTATAGGAGTGACAAACCTCCTGACTGTTATCGGCAGCACCTTGGGAAACCATTTTTCCGGATCAAGTCAGACTTACTGGTCCAAAGGGACATTCGACGATGTTGGTAAAATAATTTAAAATTTTACACTCCACAAACGGTTGCTACCGTCGTGGCATTGGAAAAGGTGAGCTTGTTACCATGCAGATTCACACTTAGCTTGGTAGTCGAAATTCATTAAGGTATGCTGAAGTTTTATTTTTTCGTGGGTGTTAGACGATGAAGTGGCACTTTTAGATATGTGTATATGATGCGATAATAAACTCACAGGAAATGAGAAGTATTTCGAATGTTCCGCTCTCACAGAAGTTGGTACTCGGAATCGGTGTGGGGTTTTGTTGCTTGGGGGAAGAAGCATATCTGATGAATTTATTTGAGGTGTGCTCTGAAACGGTAATTGGACTTTTAATTGCAAATTATATTTAGCACGTGCACTGCTGAGTGCTAAACTGCTCTGTGTCCAGCTATGGAGGACCTAGTTTAAAAACTGTCAGCTTTGGAAGCTGATAAAAATAATCAACTGCGCTTTTGAAATGAAGAGATGTTTCGATTTGAAACGTAATTTGGCAAAGCTCGAGGGCGATGCTGAGATTGGCATTATTTAGTTTCAACGGTGCACAGTGGGGCAGCGAACCCAGTGGTGTGGCCAAAACCTCTAGCGCCGCGGATATGCTTCCTACAGGTTTGCAGTCTTTGAAAAAGTTGTTCAGTAGAAAAAGCGCCATCTTTTGGCGGTTTTGATTAGTTCACATTTCTGCCGCATAGGTGGCGCTAGATTCTATCTTTTTAACGGAACGTCCTAGAAGGATGGTTTTCTCGACAAAATTGTTTATTAGATCATGTTGAGAAATGTTGCCAAAGACGTCAAAGAGCTATCTTACACACAAAAAAATATATTGGCCAACTTTTAAAAAATACCGCAAAAAGTCATTTTATCTATTTTTTGGCGAATAAAGGTCTACAATATAAACTGTAAACGGTGAAATATTGTCGTCATGCTGCAATTAGTTCATTTCAGACACATTTTGCGATATATCATACATGAATACAAATATATTTACAGTAATGTTGTAAAATGGAGGTGTTTTCAAATGACAATTTCTCAAAATATAGCTAAAAGTAGCAGCCAAATTTTTGGGAGAGCTTAGTGTAAACGTGGTTGGATATTTTCAAGTATGCAGTTCAACAGGGAACTGCAGGGCTTTTTGTAAAATACAATTTTAATATATTTAAGTTTATTTATTTCAATTTGATTAGATTTTTTAAACCGTGTGAATAGCAGAACCAGTGTGCACTGTGTCATAGCATTTAATCTCACAATTAAACCTTTTTAATAGGCAACTCATCGGTACGTGACATTGCACGAAGTTAACAGGTGGTTTAACTCACAAAAGTAAAAGATGAAAATATCCCAAATTTTGATTAACCTTCCTTTACCGTGAGATTCCCCGCTGGCATCATGAAAAACAAAACTTGTTCTATCCTTCGAGTTGTCGGAGAAAATGAATGGAGTGACGCGTGTCCAGGTTTTTGAATTATTTAATCAAAAGGATCCTTTTCAGTGGGCTGAGCGTTATAATCATGTTTTTTAAAGTATAAAAATGAAGATAAATCACGATGAAAGTGACTTTCGTACCGCTTCACTTATATAATCACGTGTATAAAACAATTGAAAAAAGATTTAAAACTTTAAAGGAAAAATTCCTCGTTGAAGAAATAACGTTTGGAGATGAAGTTTCTAAAGATAGAGGTACGTTTATCGATGATCGATTTCATGTTACAAAGTCACCAAATGTAAGATATCATGCATGAGAAAAAAAAAGTTTCTACCATTCAACATTTTTGAAATTCTAATTCCGAACACTTGTGCTCTTTGTTCCAGTAAAAGCCCCGCAATTGCACATTTTAATTTCAATTCTAAATTATTTCTTTGAATCTTCATCTTTCGATTAGTTTACTGAAAATTGTGTTTTACAGCTGCAAATTTTGGTTTAAATATTTTCTTGGAGCCTTACATTGATTCAAATTATGAACAGCGTTTCTCATTGTTTTTTTAAAATAAATTGTTACTGGGCCAATTCACATACTTCGTACTTCAACATGAATCCAAAAGATAAATCGCCGATTATTTAAAAAAAACAAAGAGGGTATTGGCATGGCAACGTATGTTTGCCTTCGAAGTAAGTTGTACATTGTAGGCAACATATGCGTTTTTTTCAAAGATCAGCAGATGCAACTGTGTCGTTATAGACGCCCACGTTCGATAGAAAATGTCTATCACTATTCAATATTGTTTTATATGAAGAGATATGTGCTCTGGATTTCTATACATTAGTAAGATATAAAAAATGCAAATAAATTCCAAAGATTACTGGTTTTGCTGATCACACGGTTTAAAAAGAAATAAACTCAAATATATTAAAATTATATTTTACAAAAAGCCCTGCAGTTCCCTGTTGAACTGCATTCGTTTAAATATCCAACCACGTTTACACTAAGCTCTCCCAAAAATTTGGCTGCTACTTTTTGCTATATTTTGAGTAATTGTTATTTGAAAACACTTCCATTTTACAACATTACTGTAAATATATTTGTATTCATGTATGATATATCGCAAAATGTATCTGAAATGAACTAATTGCAGCATGACGACAAGATTTCACCGTTTACAGTTTATATTGTAGACCTTTATTCGCCAAAAAATAGAAAAAATGACTTTTTGCGGTATTTTTTAAAAGTTGGCCAATATATTTTTTTGTGTGTAAGATAGCTCTTTGACGTCTTTGGCAACATTTCTCAACATGATCTAATAAACAATTTTGTCGAAAAAACTATCCTTCTAGGACGTTCCATTAAAAAGATAGAATCTAGCGCCACCTATGCGGCAGAAATGTGAACTAATCAAAACCGCCAAAAGATGGCGCTTTTTCTACTGAACAACTTTTTCAAAGACTGCAAACCTGTAGGAAGCATACCCGCGGCGCTAGAGGTTTTGGCCACACCACTGAGTTAGCTGCCCCACTGTGCGGTGCCCCCAAAATGCTGTATTTGATGCCCTACACTGAACCAAGTTATAATATTAAAATCAATGAAAACATCGAGTAGCTTCACACAGACAATATTCACATTCATATAATGTGTATTCATTGAATGTCATGTGAAAAACATATAGGGTAACGGGATGTAATGTTGGCCTAGCTCCTTCATTTGGCCTATGTACCATATGTGTCATTAATTTAGCGTTTATCAACAAAATCATGTTGCTATTAGGATGACCGATGTAATCCGAAGCAATTGAGACAATATTAATCAACTTGTTGTTGTTCCCTTCCGCGTAATTTTTGATTTCTTGAACTGTTGGGGCAAGATTTCACTGGTTAAGCTGAACAGATGATTCACACGATCTTCAAGTGATCTAAATTTGGCTTAATTGAATCGATAAAGCAAGTAATGCAGCCTAGATGTACAGAAAATAGTTACACGTTACAAGCCAACAGTACACATAGCTAAAATAACAATGAAAAAGGGTTGTTATTGGTAAAATTTCAAGTGGAAATGTATGAGTTTGCGGTTGTTTATATTCAAGTAGCTCATCTAAACACAATTCAAAGGAACAAATCCATTGAATGGGACGAAGTTGCATCCATGAATAGACCCAATTTGGCGCTTATAGACCGACATTAAATCCATATCCCTCGAATGTTTCTGACTTTATAAAAAGAGTTGTGTAACTTTTCGTGATACATACCATAAAATGTTTTATCAAACTTATCTTAGCAAGTGTTTTACTAGTTGAATCTCGCTTACAGCTTAAAAACTTAATGAGTTATAATAAAAATGAAATCGATCATTGCATAACACATAGGACACATACCCTATACAACATTATGAAACCCCAATTTTATTCATCTGACAAATCGATCAATTGTATGTGAACGAAGGTTATCTGTGTTGTGAGATGAATTTTATGTGATTTGCACATATGAAAAAATCAGTGGTTTTCCTGGCAATACTTTCAAGATGGCGAATCTAAATTGTCAGCTGCTGGTATATTTAGGCTTTTCGGAGGAATCACTGGAAGTTTTTCAGCGTATGTTGCTTAAAACCAATGAGAAAACTTAATTTCTTATTTATTTCTGAGTGTGGAATTTACTTGTACGAGCTATTAACGTATGGCAGCATAATTAATCATCAATTAAAAGAGAGATTTGAGCAATAAAAAATGAAAAAAGTGCCATTAAATTATTAAGGCCTGTGCCAACAAATAATGTGTGATCAGCATTAAAAAATTAGGAATGAGCAATAAAAGATGAGAAAAGATCTTCGGATAATCTAATTGTGACCGCGTCAAAAAATCTGTCAAATAAAGCAACAGCTATTAGTATATGTGCAATTAAATATGGCAGTATTTCCGCCAAATTATGTAATTTGAGCACTAAACTATTCGCATATGTCTTTTAATTTTGTTAGATTTTCCCATAAAAACAGTAAAATGAGCAATGGATATTTATTTATCCATTGCTCATTTCCTGTTTTTATGGAAAATCAACAAAATTAAAGACGTATGCGAATGATTAGTGCTCAAATTATAATTTGGCGGATATACTGCCATGATTTAATTGCGCATATACTAATAGCTGTTGCTTTATTGATAGATTACCGCTCTGATAGATTATCGAAGATCTCTGCTCATCTTTATTGCTCATTCTATTTTAATGCTGATCCACGATGATCTGTTGGCATCAAGCGTAATATTTAGTGGCACTTTTTTCATTTTTTGGTGCTTTTTCTGAATTACTAAGTGCAGGTAAATATTTTAGCCATTAACGTATTCAGCAGACGATTTCGCATCCAGTTTGGGAAGAAGCAATGTTTCATGGAATTATACAACTATTTTCAAGAAGGACTCAACTGCTAGCGAGGACTTCTCAGACATCCTCGATATTTCGAATTTTCTCACGAATTTTCTCGAATCAACAATCCCAAGCAGAAGGGCCACTTTTTGATCCTTGCGATGAAATAGGCGAGCACATAGTGATGTTGCTATTTCTAAAGCAATAATCTAAAAAGGCACAAGTAATAAAGTCGAAAACTTTGTTATGTTGATTAGCAGCACCGGCGTAAGTTTGTTCCAAGTACTAAATATTATTCTGGAAAATGAAGAGTACTTTTTTGAAGTTAAAATATGGAGATCAGGATTATTTGATGACCATTACACGACTATCACAGCAATTGAAGCGCTTCCACAAGCTGAAATAAATAATATTGACACTCTAAGTAGCCCACCAAATATGGTGCATAGAATAAGACACTTCTTTTACTTTCGTTTAAAGCCAGTGCATACGATTGAAGTTAGATTGTATACGAACCAAAGCTATATAAAATAAATTTTTCAATTTAAGTAACATGTTTTATAAAACCTCAAAATAAATTCATTAAAAAACTACTAAAATATCAGATAAAATTTATTATCGATATGAATAATTTTCATTGGAAGTTCACATGAATTTCATTACGGAATAATAATAACTCTCATTGGCCTTTCACATGAAAAGTTAGTGACTGTTCGAATGAATATAATATGAGCTATCCCTCAACTGTTTATGTGTTTTTCACACAGCAGTTATATGAAAATTTACATAATTATATGTGTTTGCAGATAAATTTGACATGATTTCTTGGTTCAATGTACTTTTCATTAGTTTGTTAGTAGATTAGCCGCTCTAAATTCAGCGTTTTTTCATATCGATTGTTGTCTATTGAATTATTTCTAGGTCACAGGCTTGCTTAAGTATGATTCTTAGGCACATTTAATTGGACACTTAGTAGGGCAGTTTCCGCTACCACTCAAACTCTGAAATTAGACATCATTTTGAGTTTTTTTTTTCTGCTAAAGCATCGAGATAAGTTGCCCACATTAATGCGTCTTACAAAAGCTGTGCTGTTTATTGGACCATTGTTTTAAAATCAATGGTAGAAAAAGACAGCAAAACTGCTTCTTTTGAGGGTGAAACATGTTTGAACCCATCTTTTTTTAATTTTATTTTCCGTCGGCCTATTTCCTCACATGATGACCATCACCGACGCCAGGAAGACGACTCCAGCAACTGGCCCCTACCTTTCGACTCATGAATATGAGCCGGGACCAATGGCTTTACTTTCCCTTCCGATGGAAGACGTGACCAGATTTTTTTTTGTGTCAGAAAAACCAGCGACGTCGACTGGGATTAAACCCAGCCCACTGGGGTGCCAAGTAGCAGTCACGCTTACCACTACACCACCGACAGTGGCGAAAAAAAGAATTGTTTAGATCGCAAAATAAACCAAGCGACATCCAGAATGGATTTTACGTACTGAAAGTCTGAAACGCCCTTGGAAGAATTTCAATCTGAGTGATTTTTTGCCGACGATTTTTTTACACACCGAAGTGAATGAATAGGAGAGCAAAAAGAGAAGAAAAAAATTGACATCGGTCACGCATGATTTTGTTCATGCGTTTAATCATTCCTTCAATGCATTAATTTTACTATGAATGACAGATAAATGAATCGTCTATGAATGCATTCATTGATTCACGAGGATTGGATCGCATCGATCGCTTCGATAGTGCAGAAGTTGACTATGATTATGACGGTGTTGTTTGTTGCTGTTTGGTGTTTGCTAGCAGCCTGCCGAAAAAACACATTCACATTTTGCTTCAGTGTCATCTCTAAATCACAGTGATAAATCAAGGAGGTACTATTGAAAGTAAAATTTTGAGTAAAACACGTTTTTTTGTTTAAATTTTTAGAATGAAATGACGGTGCACTCAAAAAACCACCCGGCTGCAGGTTGATGGGATGTTTTGCTGCCAGGTTGTAGAAGAATGGCGGCATGTTATAAAATAAAATCCGATCGTCAATGCTGCATTGGATATACCGATGCTGACAGTGGCCGAACCTGGATCTAAGCCGACAAGAAAGAAGTCGAAAAAACATCAAAAATTATATAAAAGTAATAACATTATAATCAAATTGAGCATTAAATGCATGTAAGATGAGTGAAGAGAAATAATAACGTCCGTTTGTCTGTGCTGGTGCTGTTCACTGCGGCTAGAACACTTCTGGGAATATTTTCTGATACTCAATCAAACGTAATCTGAGCACAATGACCAGTGTCCTGACTATCCAAAATTCGATACCAATGACCACTTTTCGTTCCGACAAAACATGGGCATGTGGCATATCATTTTACATCAAGTATCACTTATTAGCGTAAAATGATGTGTCGGATGCCCAAGTTTTGTCCGAACAAAAAGTGGACATTGGTATCGAATTTTGGATGATCCGGATATGGTCATTGTCATTGGCGGAACTAGACAATTAGTCTGGAGGGGGCCTGGAGGGGGCCTACCCGAAGATTTTTTTCGATTATAGAAATATTGAGAAGAGCGAAGAAAGTAGCGTAATTGTTGGGGACAGGTTATTTTAATTGATAAATCAAAACAAGTTTAATCGAATAATTAGGTCTATTCTGCGCCTCGATGAGTCGAGATGTCTTAAAAGAATCGAGTGTGGTGAATATAAGCCTCGTATTATTCCGTGTGGATCAAATTGAGAATGGACTCACACGAGGTTCTGTAGTCACCTTACTCGATTCTCTTAAGGCATCTCCACTAACCGAGGCACAGAATAGAGCTGACTCTATATAGAGTCAAGTTTGAACTGAATATATTAAAACTTCAAAGAAGAACATTGAGTCAATGAACATTTTAAATTTATATTAAAATTTAGATTGATTTGGATAACGCGTTTAAAATCTTCAAAATTTTGTAGGTAGATACTCATCCTTTACAATTTCCTTCAGCTTCTTAACGTTTTCTCTATAATGTTGCTATTGCTCTTCAATTACCTTTAAACGTTTTTCGTGTACATTTCTAGATGACAACCATTGCTTGTGAAGTAAATATTTTTCGAAGCTTTCCTTAGCAATGTAGTATCGTCATGAGCTTTTATTTTCTCGCCTAGTTTTCTTCAATTATTGAAAATGGTGCAAATAAATTTTTCATTTTGTTTTCGCAAAGCCTTTGCGCAAAAAAAGCAGCAAACATAGCAGAACACTTTATCATTGCTACGACTGTATTCCAACGTAGATGAGAACGACCGTTTTCCGATGAAGCTGATGTAGTTGCTAGTTGAACACTAGCGTTGCTTTCAATTGTTCCGGAATTATCAACGTTAGATGATTGGAATCTAAATTCTTGGTGTTCTGAAAGAACAGTGGAGAAGTAAATATGTTGTGAATATAATATCGGTCCTTTGGTTTTTGTATGACAAGTGATATTTTCAAATTGAGCGTTTTGATATGCAGCTATTAGCTTAAAGTTGCTCCTTACAAAAAACTCTGAAAATATCTAGGGTATGATGTTGTCCTTAATACCCGTGGTCAGGGGTTCCCTAATATATTTTTCTGACTATTAAAATGATCTAAAAAAAATGGAAAAAACTTGGAACCTGTTCCACGATTATGTTTTCTTGAAAAAAAAACAAATATCTGAAGTATTAGGATATACCTACCTATCTCTTAATTTTTTCATATTTCATTTTGTTCGTTTGTCAAGATTGTACGGAGCTCTGTAAATCAATTGTTAGATAAAATGAAAATGCAATCTTTCTAAACATAGCAATTTTACTTCTCGAATTATACTAACTGAATTTATCTGCAGTCAAAATATCACTGAATAAAAAAACAGGTAACAGTAACAGTAGTTAAAAAAACAGTGGGTAACATCCACACCTCTCACGCCAAAGTCACGAGTTCAAATCTCACCCCGGACAAAGTTACGAAACATATCCAAAAGTTATTTGAGCGACTACGACAGGAGATGAACCAGCCCAGGGCTGAAAATCTTGATAATAAAGGAATTAAAAAAAAAACAGTAATTTAAAAATTCAGAGATTATTTTTTGGTTTCTACAATGTGGATATTTTAAAGCCATTCAATGGAATTCAATTTAAGTTTCTTATTGAATAACTCTTTGAAAGATATGTGAGCAAATCATCAACCAAGTTTGTTTTAAAGTGGAATACTATGAACAATACAATGAAAATTTATAAGTTATATCGAGCTAAATTTCTAAGGAGAGTTAAAAAATTTTGAAGGAGATTTCCGAGGTTTATTTCATCAAAACCTATTGAAAACTTCACGACAGTTCGAAAGAAATATCCATGGGGAATTTGAGGTTAAACTTAAGATTTTGTTTGACATTGATAGTATTCTAGGGCATCGAAATTCCATGGAAATTTTTCTAAATTTTATGAAGGTATAGCAAAAGAGATTAACAACTACAGTATAGGGAAAATAACAAATGCACCCTTTTGAATTTTTAAATTTTCAAGTACAGTCTACATAATGGCATCAGATTTGCCTTGTTAGAAGGTTTGGCCAAAAATTAGTTTTTAAATAATTTTAAATTGAAAAGTTGAACATGAATGAGTTCTTTGGCAAAATATTTCATTCTTTTGAAATAAACTATTTTGAAAAAGAAAATAAATGGTTATAAAATTTTCAAACATTGGTGAGTAAATAAAGTTTTCAAATATGGTGGTAATTCTAAAGACATATAAATTCAACACAGTTTGAAATTCAGGTTACTTCTATTGTCTAGACATAGAGAGTGTCAAATATGACTGTTTTGTATTAAAAACTATAGATGTATTGATTATATTGGCCACCACTGTTTACTAGGAACTATTTCAGCCAAAAATAGAACCTTTTGATTGAAAATCAAATCCTTTAAAGAAGTCTTAGGTATAAATGTTAGACAACAGTTATAATAAATGCGAAGTGAATTTTGATAAAATCTGACTTACAGACCCATTATGCAATCTATATCGACTACTACTGGTACTGAAGTCAACCTCAATAAATGTTATGATTTCAGAAATTTACCTGATTACATGTTTACCTTACTTCTAACCCAAGTAACAAATTCAATTTTAAGGTACACTTGAAGAAGTTTTCAAGACTCATTTGATAAAACCACGCATAAAACTAGATATTCTACATAACATCGATAAAACAGCCATAAAACCCTCTTAAGTTCCAAAAGGCCCATACTACAGGTGGTTCTCAAGACTATTTCCCAAGGTTCGCCTAAAACTTGATAGTTTTATCGAAGCATACTTGTAATGACATTCAAGACATACTTAAAACTATGATAAAACTACCACAAGTTTTGATAGTTTTATAATTTTCCTCTTTAAGAATACTTCCAGTCTGTCACAAATATGCTTCGAAGATTCCATTTTTTGATTCGTTCTGCTGAATGGGGACTTTTTTTTGTTTATAGTTGAGTAGAAGCTACTATATTTCTCTTCCAAAGTGAATACGTATGTAAATTAATTGTCAAGGTGACCATAAATGCATCTGTTTTTTGCCTGCGTTTGATGAATTTTTCATGTGACATTCAGTTTATGGGTGTTTCATAACATAAAAGTTCGAAAATTTTAATGCGCCTCTGAATTATTACTAGAACACTGACGTATTTTAAAAATAAAACAAATAGTAGAAAATTCAACTATTAGGTGAAAAGGCTGATAAATTGTTAGATCTTGAATAAATTGTGTCCACAATCCATTTTATGTTTCAAAATGTATTTTAAACAGCATTGTTTGTTCGTACCATTGGAAAAATGAGAGTTTTGTTGCATACTTATGAAAATGGCTACCATTCCGAGGAAATTCAGAATAGCCACGCTTGCCATTTTTTCAATGGTTTTATCGAAAACTATCATAAAACGCAAATAAAACTAATATTGCTTGAACAAGACTAACAGCTTTTTTGAGGAGCGCGATAAGTTCATATTTATTTTTTCTGTTCTTGAAAAAGATAAGTTACGCTTGAAAAAAATTTGTTTGAATTGCTAAAGGTAAACAATTCTTTCATAATATAGCCATAAGATCAGTGTGAAAAAGGCACATCATAAACAAAGAAAATGTGAACGTGCAAATCAAAAGTGCCTATGCATAATTGTTTTTCTTAGTCATAATTACAGCTTATAATTTATTGTTTTTATTCACCAGCGGAAGTCGATAAAAAAAAATTAACTTGAATATGCTAACAATGGTTTTGGGAATAATAACAGATAGTAATATTGCCTCTATGGCGGAAGCATCTGTTGAGGGAAACATGATTTTTCCTCTTGATCTATATGCTTAACCTAACGTCGAAAGAAGTGCGCTGTGTAGTAGATCACTGAGCGATTCTTGCGCACTACTTTCGACTTTAGATTTAACGGTGGTGGAAATACGATAACGCATTGCAATAACGCACTACCTGGGACGTTAGGTTTATCAAGAGTTATGTTTTTCGGTTTTTAACTGCCGACACATTGACCATTTAATTTGATTCGTTACAAAAAATAGGACGCATAACGCATAGACCCTTCTGATAAGGGTGATTCCAAATCCAATGGAATCTAGCGATGGTAAAAAAAATATTGGTCGTTGGTGGCTGAGATGAAGGAGTACTCAATATATTGGATAGGTTTTTATTGAATTTCCGCTTGAACGATCCACTATTTTATATTTTCTTTCACCTATGGGCGTCCATCGTCCAGTTTGTTTACTTTTCACATAATGTTCTTTCTCAAGAATATGTGCTCTTATTCGAAATCAAATGGTTCTAAGAGCGCTTTATGGCAGCATTTTTAAGATACATTTATCTTAAAGAAGAATGTCATATAACTTTTTCAAAACTTTTATCAGGTTTTATGAAAGTTGCGAAACGATGTCTTGAGACGAGAATCAAGTATCTTATAAAATTACTTATAAGGTGAATTACACTTATAAATGATGAAGTTTTATGGAGGTTTCTTCAAGTGTTCTTTAATCACTCCTAAGAACTGTTAATCAGTTACAACCACCTTAACTTGGAAAATGCCCTGATAAAACCAGATGATCTCCATAATGCTTTAATAAAACTACCATAAAACATGAATAAAACCAATTTGCATTTGAATTGTTACTTGGGAAAGCTACATTTTCGAAAATATTATCGTTAATGAATAAACTTCTATCTCCATATTTTGCTTATGAACATTCGTTAGCTTAGAAACTTTTAATCAATGTGGGGAGTCTATACTCTACTAAATTGTTCGTACAAGAGAAAATAATACCGTGAATTCTAAAATGCGCTTATAAACAAAACTCATTATTGTAAAACCTTTTTGAATAATAAAATTAAAATACGTACACAGAAAAGTGTTTCAAATCTTATGTTTCAACATAACAGGCTCTACATTTAACTGTCGCTATTATTTTAGTTATGAGTCTAGAGGTTTTAATATTAATAGAATTGAATTATTAGAATTTAGAATTGTCTAGGGCACAGGCGTTGGACTTTTTTTAAGCAGTATTTCGAAGCAAACGCATTTAAAAAAAAATTAATAGTGTATATATTCAATGATTGGGTTTCCGCCAAAACATGCTGTTAAGAGGATCAGCATACGACATCTTACCGGGTTTCTCTGCGAGGTTGTTAAGTAAATAACGGCGAGAAAAACCACTACTGGTAAACATGAGAAGTTGTGTTTTCAAAAACCTCTAATTGGAATTTGGCTTCCATCACATGTGGTCTTTAGGGAGTGTAAAAACATAGATTTCACATCGCAAGAACCATAATGTGCCTTTGACGGTATTTGAGCACGATCAAGCACGTTTGTTTCGAAATACTGCTTAACAAAAGCCCTATGCTCAATTTCAAACTAATTCTATTCAATTACATAACCTGCCGAGCGCTTTAGGCTTTGTGCACAAATTACGTAACGCAAAAAACCGGGTTTTTGGACCCTCTCCCTCCCCTATGTAACAATAAGTAACGCGTGACCAAACTCCCCCCCTTTAATTACGTAACGCTCATGGACCCCCCCCCCCATTTCTCAATTGTTATAAAATCATCACAAAAACTGTTATTGCTGTTGTTTTTGTGTATAATTCTAATATACTTGAAATTAGTAAAGATTGCAAACATCATTCAATTAATTTCATTTAAGTATCTTAAAGCTAATATAAAGATTAAAAAAAACATTGCACTCATTGTACTGCATTTGTTTAGGTTAATAAATGTTCTTAAAACTGTTACAAATATTAGTTCAACAAGTTTATTCAAATGCTCTAAGTACTAACAGAAAATCATTATTGATTCAACAAAATAATTTGGTAAAATCGACAATCAGCAAAAATTCAACAAAACTTCTTATTATTTCAATGGTTCTAATAAAAAAAAAACAACCGGTTTGGTCGAACCAATGCAAAGGTGCATTGTTTCCAAAAAGCTTATTTTTTTATTCAACAATAAATGCTTTTTGTTTTCAATAGAAACAAAACAAAATTGTTGTTGGTTCAAAAATAAATAAATATAATGGGTAAGCCGTGAGTCAACAATAAAATTTGTTAAATCAATACAGAACAATATATTTCGCAGTGTGTAGATGTGCAATTTATGGGAAATTGCGCCAATTTGTGATGCAAATCGTCATAAGATAGCTTACGTTTAGTAGATCACATTTAAATAGTACACTGAAAATTAATTTTCGTTTATATTACCATCGAAAGAAGGACTAACAAATCTATTCGTTGTTTTCTGCAACGAAACTGATTTGTACTTTCTACGAAGCTGCCTTCGTATGAAAAACCACACGCGCAACTGTCAAAAGCACAAAGCATTTGTTGACACAAAAAGAACATTCGTTCATTCTACTAAAACAATACAAATAGCTACGGGTAATTTGTTACCAATAAAAAATAAACGGCTCCTGGGTGGTTGCATGAACGACTGACAGTTCTACTTTATCGGCTCAAAATATATTTGAAAAAAAAGGCAACCACGAGGAGTTATTCTGCTCTTTACGAAATTAATTTTGTGCATTGTACAAAAAAGGTGTAATGATAGCGTTTTGTTAGAAGACAAGCAATATTAATGTTTCATATTATTTACGAGACATTTGTTCTATGTGCATAATCCATGTTTACGAAACGAGCGAAAGCTAATTTACGAAAATTAATTTTCAGTGTGTGTCTCTATTTATCGAAGCTTTAGAATTTGGTCAGAAATCAAAAGATGGACTTAATCCATTTTCCTTAAAATTTTAGATGCACCACTTGGCCATAAATGTGTTTCTATTATGGCCACTCTCATAAGAAACACATGCAATTGGCCATGAAAGGAATCAAAATTTAAAACTATGGTGATAATTGGTGCAGTGTACCAGTTATGGCAAACGTCATTAATAATACAAAAATAAAGTTTTGGCTCCGTTTAGAAATTTTTCTTCAAAATATAGATTGAAACCTTTCATTTGACGTATTTCTCAGAATTTTTAAACGTTCTCAACTAGTATAAATTAACCCTTTTCTACTTGATCTAGAAGGAGATGTTCGCTCATCACCATGAGGCATCAAGTGTGAACAGTAATGTTTGCTAGAATGGAACATATGAAGAGAAAGTTTTGAAATTCCCGTCAGTGTACGGTAGGTTGGAAATAGAATAGAAGTATTGAAAATTGAGCGAAAGGGCATGGATAAAGAAGTACTCGAACCAAGGACGTTACTATTGCCTAACATCCCACTGTGGGGTAGATCAAGGCACGGATGAATCCGCCACCTCAACAGGCTTTTCTACTTGCTACTTTTTACTTTGCTTGGCACACAGGAAATTTAATTGATGCAAATTGGTATTCACCTTTAATTTTTTTTTTCAAATTTATCATTTTGTTACGTAACGATTTTAAAATCCCCCCTCCCCCATATGTCACAATAAGTAACGGTTGCTCAACCCCCCTCTCCCCCCTTCATGCGTTACGTAATTTGTGCACAAAGCCTTAGGACCTATCGATACTTTCTCTTCACATCTTTGGTTCTAGCGAATGGATGTAATGTTGATATATCGGAATTCTCATGGATCTAATGGTCGTTAACTATGGTTTTCTTGATATATGTACCGAATTTTAATCCTATAAGGTACAGTGGGATATAAGAAAAGTGTGGGGAAGAGGGTATGTGCACTTTACTCCTTCAGAAATAGTTACTCGTTCAAAGAATTTCTGGAGAAAGCAAAGTACAAAAACAAGAAAAACCCTACAATTCGTTAGAAATTATGAATAGTGTTTCATTTCAAATTAGAAATATATTAGGAAAAATTCCTGGGGGGCCTACAGAATCCTGGGGGGGGCCTGGCCCCCTAGGCTCCCCCAGTAGTTACGCCAATGGTCATTGTGCTCAGATAACGTTTAAAAAGGTACTCTGGTACTTCGTGTCATTCGCTTTTGAAAATTAGCGTTTGATGATTTGTCGCCGGCCTAGTTTTGTCGGAATAAAAAGTGGTCCTCCGATCAGGATTTCGGATGATCTGGTTACTGACAACTATGGCTAGATTACGTTTGGAAAGGTGCTCCGGTACTTAATCAGACTCGTATTGGAATATCCATTCAAAATGATATGTCGTACACATGTTTTATTGAAACGAAAAGCAATCTACCGATCCGGATCACGGGTGATCAGGGTACTGGTCACTGTTATGGTGGTTGAGAAGGTTCTCTGGTACTACATTGTACTCGGCTTTGAATAACAGCTTAAATAATATTTCGCAAGTCCATGCTTTGTTGGAACGAAACACGGTCCTCGGAACCAGATTTCGCAACATCCGGAAGGTTACCAGGGAGGCCCAGCGATGGTCTCAAATCTGCTAAAGTATGTTAATTTATTTTTTTTTTTTTTCAATAATATGGTTTATCACTGACAATACATTATATGGGGCACAAATTGCGATTACAAATTACCTTATCTGAATTCGGAATAACTGTGATCAGCGGAACTTAAGCGTCAAAAATCGGTTGGGAAAGTAAAGGTCATGATTTTTTATTATTAAACAAACCGTGAAGCGGAAAACGCTAATAGAATTTAGTAGACTTCTATTCCATTCAATAAGCAAATCCATGAATGCAATCTTGCATACATTTGATTCGAAATTCCGATTCACGGATGATTCTCTAGCAGGCTAATAAATGATTGCTAATAACAGATGATTCAAAATGAATGCGGATATTGCGTGGGTCGCTTTGATTGAATAATTCATTCTCTAGTTTGGCTGATTCGTGGCTTCATTGGTATAAACAATCAGCAGAGATCATTTGAAATATTTCCATGCAACTGTGATTGATGTCGAAAGCAAAATACGGAGTCATGCACGCGATGGAATTTTTCCATCCTCGAGTCCTTTTCAGAGAATCGTCCTTTTGGGTCTTTTTAAGATTTCACAAAGGTGAATCCAAGTGAACCACGTGAAAACAGTGGATAGTGTTGATAAGGAAGATTATCCAAGAGCGTTAAAAATGGTAGGAGAAAGCACAATGAAAATACAATAATCAAAAGTATGCAGTATTGTGTTTCAAAATAGAGAGAAAAAAGTATATTCATATGGTACAGAACAGTCCATTGGCGAAGAAAAATTATCCGTGATTGATGGTTCAGTTATAAACCATCAATTTAATATCATTTATAGTTTTTTTTTAAACAACAATATTGGGTAACGGGATGTAATGTTTGCCTAGTTCCTTCGTTCGGCCTATGATCAAAATATGTTACTAAGTCAGCGAAAATCAACAAAATAATGTTGCTATCAGGATGGTTGATTAATTCCAAACAATTGAGTCATTCTCAATCAATTTATAGTTGTTCATTACTCCGTAAATCTCGATTTCTTAAAGATTTTTTTTAACTTTTTAGAAATTCTTATTTCACAGGTTAAGCCAGGTTATCTCCATAATCTTTAAATGATCTAAATTTAGCTAAATCGATACGACCAACCGAGTAATGCAGCCTAGATGTACAGAAAATAATCAAACGTTATAAACTGACTGTTCACAGAGGTAAAATAACAATGATTTAACAAGAATACCGTAGACCCAATGTTAGGGATGTTTAGTTTCTACGTTGCCAACTATGGCCTGTCATTTTCACATAAAAAGTGCCTGAGTTTCAGTTGTACGTTTTTCAAGTGGCTTATCTAAACACAAACCAAAGCAAAAAAATCTGTATAGAATTAATTACAATGTTTTTATTTCTTCTCATGGGTCAAATCTTTCACCTTGTCGACGGTGAGATGGCTTATTTCATGCTATAAACATGCATGTGAGACCAACAATTTTACCAGTAGTGAAAGTATCACATATGCTACTCATTTTTCCCTACAACGTCGTAGAACTTTTACATGAAGGTACTAGCATCAGGTGTGATACTGGCGGGTTAGGCCGCAAATCACTTTCAGACTTCTTACTACTTCAATCAAAGGGAATCGATCACAAGTACACTTTTCATTTACGTGTCAACTTATGTTTTTGTTTATCCATTTGTTTTATGGAATGAAAATCCAAAATACCTGGTTTGCTCATGGTATAATTGCAATTGCAAAATTTTAGAAAATATCTGACAGTTAGACATGAAGCACATAGCCAAAAAAGTGTTACTTAAGACTGACGATGACAATAAATTGATAATAAGGTGGTCGATGTAGATAATCCGCTCAGGTTAAGGTCTTACCACACCCTCCTCCCCCCCAAAAAGGAATTGCAATGTTTTTACTATCGAATGACCGATAAATCATATGTGTGAAAATCACTTAAGAGTTTCAAAGTTATATAGTTGTTAATTGTTTTGTTAAGTTTTGTGTTGTGTAGAGCGAATACAACTGACAATGCCTTAAGTAAGATAATCAGACAAAAAACCGTACGAAGAAAGAAAAAGAAAACGTTAAATAACAAATCTATCAGATGGGACGACGTTGCATCCACAATCACAATGTAATGCCTATAGAAAAAAAAACTAAATAGATGTGATCCCAAGCAGCACATAATTACCAGAAATTGTTAGTTTTCTTGATTCTGACCTAATTTAGTTGCAAAGCAGTAACTGCAATCAGTTTGTAACGCATGTGCTACTAGGGAGTTTCTCATCAAGAAGACGCTATACACACAGGTCTCTCTGTGACCTTCGACAAAATGAACCATCAGATTGCAATTTTTAAATACGACAAAATGGGGGTACACAATCCATTGTTGAACTGGTTCCGCTTATATTTGACTGGTAGAACTATGTTTGTGAAGATGGCAGATTATGCCTCGCCTAGTTTTCCTGGAATCTCCGGCATTCCTCAAAGTCCATTCATTTTCCTATTATATATGAACGACGTGAATTTGGTCCTCAGATGCCTGAGATTACCCTACGTGGACAATCTGAAGCTACGTTATAAAGTGTCCAGAAGACACCCACTTTCTTCAGCAGGAACTTAACATCACCGACGGCTGATGCCTGATCAACAAAACTTTCTTAAATTTATCTAAATGCTCGGCTATCTTCATTGGTCGAAAACGACTACTTCCTTCGAGAAAGGCGATTGAAACGTAAAACAACAGTGGAGGATCTGAGAGTATTGCTGGACTCATAACTGTCATTCGAGAACCACATATCCTACACAGAAAAAAATAATTAATTTTAACAAGCGCGTAAAATTTCCCCTCGTTTAATTCCAAGCCAAAAAGAAAGCGTAAGCAACGCAATTGGTTGTAGTCTTTGATGCACCATACAACAATGTCTGCAATCTTTCATACAACTGGCTTTAATCAGGCGTTATCTGGCTTAAATTTACATAAAATATCCCATCATTTTCTGCCAAATCTAGCATTCCCTTTATGTGGATTAGATAACGGAGAAAGTTCAATGTTTCTTCTTATCTGTGTATATTGCATACCTGTACTAAGCATGTATATACGAGTTTTCAACAGCATGACGTTTTTGATTTTAGTGTATCACGTAAGGTTAATGAGCGTTGTTTCCGAAGATTTCTGTATCATTTTTTATATGTAATTTAGTTTTATCTGATTGTCATTTTGGTGAAAATTTAAAACCTTTTAACGAATCGGTAAATAATAACTGTTTTATAAAAAAACAATCATAAATGTTCTTTGATAAGAAACGACCATAAATAAATGATTTGCCATGACATATGGTTCCTCCCAATGGCAACCCAGATAAAAAGAAACATTGAACTTTCTGCGTTATCTAATGCACATAAAAGGAATGCTAGATTTGGCAGAAAATAATGGTAAATTTTATGTAAATTTAAGCCAGATAACGCCTGAATCAAGCCTGTTGTATGAAAGATTGCAAACATTGTTGTATAGCTCATCAAAGACTACAACCAATTGTGTTGTTTACGCCTCCTTTGGCTTGGAATTAAACCAGGAAAAATTTACGTGCTTCTTAAAAATATTATTTATGTGAAGGTCAAACTGTATATACCTGTAATCCTCACTATTTCGTTGTATGAAGGGCCAAATACGAGAGTGTGAACCCGTAAGCAGAAGCACTGGCATGAAACCCACGGAAAGGAAAGAGAATCTTCTTCAACTGAAACGCTCTTATTGCAGGACATGAACAATAAGCAATACACATTAGGGCTTTCGTCTGGTAGTTTGTAAGAAACAGGGTTAGCAAACTCACTATAGACTGTCGAAAGACAATAGGATCTTAGGTGATTTCGATTTGACGGATTCTATCAAGGAAGGTACAATTGTCATCCATGCCTTTGACCAGATTACCACGAATCCCTTATCCCCCTTTTCCTTTTGTTTTTAAGAGTAGTGGTTTATAGTTCTTGAAATATTAGCGCAAGGACTCAAATGTTTTTCATTATGTAAATGGATTTATTATAGAAATTTATGTAAAGTCCATTTCGAAAGAAATGTTTGCTAAGTAAATAGCTTGTAAACTACAAATCAACCTATTTTTTGTATAATTTTCTTCAACACAATCTTCAATAATATTTATGTGCTTCTATGGATTCTTACGTCCTCTTGTTTGCCAGACTGGTTCTCTTTAGTTTTAACGCCAATTTATCCTGCCAAAATCTGTTTAATTTGACTTGAATATCCTATTTTTGTTTATTGTTCTTATTAATTTCTGTTTCAAGTATTAATGTTAGCCCAAACACATTAAACCTGGTTTCAACAAACTGAATAAAAGTGTAAAAAGGACTTCCTTACTATGTTTGTTTCAAGTTTTTTTTTCTTCGAGGCAAACCAACTCTTTGACGGTCCGTTTGCACATTCTCAGACTCGGTTCACCTGCTTTTATTTTAACTGTCACTGTTGTTCGACAAAAAACCAATTACAAACTTTCGGTTATATATTTTTTTCTAATCACATACTTACTGGAGGCTGTATAAAGAAGCATCTGCCTCTCACCAGCACAGTTTGAAAAGAATATGTAATTTTCTGCATTCTCTAATGCACACAAAGGGAATGCTCAATTTGGCAGAAAATAATGGGATATTTCATGTAAATTTAAGCCAGATAACGTCTGAATCTAGCCTGTTGTATGAAAAATTGCAAACAATATAGTTGTTTACGCTCCTTTGGATTGGAATTACACGGGGGGAAATTTTACGCGCTTGTTAAAATTAATTATTTTTTTCTGTGTAGAATATCAGCGCAGCTTCCTCCCGATACGGACACAATCAGAGAAACTTATCAACTCACTAACGTTCAACTGGGTTCTCCCAAAACTGACCATTTTCTTCCAAATAATTACTCAATGAACGGAAAACCCGCATCAGAAAAAACGAACGTCAAATTGCATTAAAAGCATAGCCTACTCGAAAATAATAAATTTTGACAGGCGCGTTAAATGTCTCCTTTTTTAATTGCAAGCCAAATAAAGCGTTAACATTGAAAAGGTTTGCAATATTTCATACAATAGGCATGGTTTATGTGATATCCGGTTTAAATTTACTTGAAATATTTCATTATTTATACCAAATCAGGCATTCCATACATGTTCATAAGATAACGCAGACAATTACATGGTTCTTTTGAACTGCACACATAGTGGAATTGGTCTGACGGTCAAAAAGTATTTGGCTAACATGAACATCGTCAAAAGGAAGTGGAAATCGAAGCCCGCCGTGTCGGAAGCGCAAGCCACCACCCAAAAATAGCGGCTGAAGGTACTTATTAGGTATGTCTTCTTTGCGAATCGCAGTTTGTGAAGCGCGGTTGTGATCATTGATGACGATACGTACCTGACGCTGAGGCTCGGCGGCAATGACTTGCAGAAGACCGGCTATTTCACGTCTCCCTGGAAAAGGATGAGCTGCGACGGGATGTACCTCTCCCACGCGAAGTTCCCGAAGAAGGTCCTTTTGTGGCTGACAAACAGGGAATATCAAAGCCACTCTTCTTTTCTTCGGGATTTCCAGTCGACGAGGAGGTGTTTCGCTCAAGACACATCAAATCGGGTGAGATTCTCCAGAAAGTTCCACAACAAGCATTAATTACATTCGCCTGTTCATGCGAACACTTTTCACCAGAGACAGCTTCACATAAAAAAAAAACAAAACAAAAATGCGAAAACAAGCACGTTGGCTCTATTTCCAGACAAAACATAATTTTAGCATGCTACTTGGTACCAGTTCTATGTCAGACATACGTAGAACGCAAACAAAAACAAATTTGAAATTCATACTACCGGCTCAAATTATAATATCATTTATCTTGTGCCACGTTGTGTTGCTTTTCTCGTGTGACGTTATGGAAAATTTCGGCTCCAAAAATATCCACCACTGATGATTGTATGTGACTTCGGTGTCGCAAAACCAAGTGGAACTTTCTACAAGTTTGCCGAAATAAAACACCTCCACCCTCCCCCGGCAGCTAGCGAAAACCGAACGAATCGACGTCACGGCTCATGTGAGGATCAAACAATAATTATCGTCACATTCGCCTGTTGAACTGAACATGTTAGCCAATTTGGAATGGTCTTCAAAAAAAAAAAAATCACCAGATTTTCTTCTATGATTTTGGGATAAATGTGCAATGGGCACTCGAAACGTTAATGATGATGACGGTGATCATTATGTACTGTGCCATTTTTCATCTAGCACCGAGAAGGGCAGCTGCTAGACAAACTTTGGTTCATTTGTAATATTACATTAATTAAAAATGAAAAATGGTTGTTTGGTTTCCGCTTCGGTTCGGATTTTATTTTCCGGTTTGCGCTCTGTCAATGTTGCTGTTTCTGTTTGGGTTGTATGGACGGGTACCTGCTGGTCATTTTTCAAGCTTTGAACCACGTTCCAGAAGTAAGTGAGTGCATTTTTCAAATTATTTGACGTCTCAAGAGCTATAATTTATGTGATTTACTTGCCCCACAAAAAAGAATTTTTCAGATCTGTGAACGTTACAGCTGAGTGCTGGAAGGATTTGTTGTTTTCGTCCGAATTTATTCCACGTCTGGCTCTCTAGCGTAATACAATTAGATAATCAACAATGTATTTCAAAGAAAACAATTTTCAAGTTTGACCATTTTTTCATGAAAAAGATTTTCAGATTCGTGTTCATAGGTTCACAGGTCAAGGTAAAGTTCGTATGGAATTTGACATAACTTGATAAGATCCTTCATTAAAATTTTGTTTCATGAAACACTAGCAGCACATTAGTTGCAAATCAGTTAAAGTCACATGAATGCAACTCCTTTAAGTCACAATAAAGTGACTGCAACCAATTGTGTTATTTTTGTGTTGCTTGGGATTCAAAAAAACGACTGCGTTTGTGCAAATCGATGGAAAATCAAAACCAATATTTGTAACCTCAGAACAATTACAAAATTTATATATAACATTTGAAAAATAACTCCCTCTGACCTGTCGACTCTAATTAAAATTGTAATTAGAATATATAAAATATATTCTAATTAAGATACATCTCGATACATGTTTCTCTCTTTTAGGAACTTGCCGTATGTCATTGTAAAGTGGAATTGTAAATTTACGATTTTATGAAATTGACAAATTGTTTATGGACCTCTTTAATATTTATCTATCGGTCAGACTTACTAGGATTCCGCCAAATTCGTTTTCTCACTCGTTTGACTCGATGACTTCTGAACACCTGACAGTGCGGTTACGGCCAGGTGTGGGAGGTATTTTCCACGGTTTTTTTTTTGTAGATGGATGGTGCGACAGGTGGATCTGTAAAATGAAAATCTCTTTGAGTGATCCTTGTTTAAAAGTTGAAGAGTAATAGTCAGAGCACTTTAAGCTTTTTTATTTGTAAGGCTTATACATTTACAACAACCTCTAGAAATCAACCCTTACCTAGTCTGACCAGATTCAGAAACATGTGGTCCGAATATTGTCCGCACGACAAAATGGTGTTTAAACTTCTTTTATTGTTGGATTAAAACACCAATACGTATTGTTTGTTATAGCAATATGTTGGCAAATAACAAGTTTCATTTGTTCATTTCAAAATGGCCGCCTCGTGCTTAGATGTACGCCTTCAAACGTTTCAGGAAGTTTTCCATGATGGCCGTGAGTTCTTCGACAGATATTTGTTCCCAAACCTTTAAAAGAGGCGATTTTAGATATTTTAATGATTTATGTGGTTAACTGCAGGTTCTTGACTCCAAAATGGACCATACCGAATAGTCCATCGGATTCAAATCCGGTGAGTTAGAAGGCCATTCATCTTTTGTTAAAAAATTTGGGAAAATGCGTTCGCAAACACTAATAGTTTTTTTTTGCTTCATGAGCCAGCTAGTCTTGTAGAAACATCCAATAATTTTTGCCGAAATGCTGCGATGCCACCACTGAAAAAAAAAAGCGTTCCCGAAAATGAAAGTGGATCGTGAATTAGTTCACGTTTTCAGGATTTTTAAACAATATTTAGTTCATGATTACGTGTTTCAGCTCACGGTGTATTTTTGCTTGTTGCATGAATGCAGTTCACGGATTTGGGCATGGATTTTTTCCGTGCAAGAAGCTACTGTGTCAGTAAGTAGCTTCTGGTATACCGCTTGATTCATTTTCACCCCTTTGCAAGGCCTTGTCGATGAAAATCCAAGGGGTTTTGGTGGAATGAGTTATTCCACCTCAAACCATGACAGAAGCGGGATGATGATTCCTTGAAATACTTCCACGATTTTTGAAAGCAGCAGGAAGCAACTGCCGATCATATTGGTAGTTGTGATGCTGCTCGGTTGTGAAAACTTTTTCATCGGTGAACAGCACTGACCGATAGCGGCCCTCGGATAAGTGGTTCAGGAGAACCTTAGCTTTTCTCAACCGGTATGTGTTGGATGTAGCCAACACACAGGATGTACTCGGTTGACCGCTGCCAACATCAATCGATGAGGTGGACTATCAATCGGCGTGCCACTTCACCGATGCACGGATAGGGACTTGCTTTGGCCCATCGCCAATAAAAAGTGAACGGACGGATGGTTTAGATGCGGAATGGGTTGTAGTTGTGCGTTCGAGTTCTGAAAAGAACTATTATATCAACTCTTGTCGAAACGCAGCAAACTTACAACACCATGTTACGAACAGACGGCTCCAGCCTGGATATCCAAAGGGGCACTTTCTTCGTGTGATAAAAACACTACTTTTACTTTACTATTATGTTTATTCGTTCACTGTTAAAAAAATACTGATCCAAATTCTAGTTATACTCTACTTTTATAGTTGAAATGTTGCGTCAGCCGTTTCTGATTGGCTATCATTGCGCAACGCAATACAAACATAGTTTATGCTGATTGGTTAGTATGGGAGGGGAAGCCGATTACCCGCGGCAGCTCGGGGTTAGTGAAAAAAAAGAAAAGAGGGGAAGGAGGGACGATGGGAAACTGTAACTTCTGCTACTGATGCGAATGATGCGACGTTCGGTTAGCTGCGGTGACTAGGAGTAGCACGATATACGCAATTTATTCGCTGTTGCGAACAGTATGCTTTCATGGTGTCAAGTAGTGATTTTTGCACAGTTTATATGACTGAAGCTTCAAATCGTCATGAATTATGGCTTCAACTGAAGGATTTGAAATTTTCAGTGATTTCGCCAATTTCGGGATACAAATCGAAGAATTTTGCTTGATTCGTGTTTGTGGAGTCCGAAAGGTGCGCATTTTTCCTTTCCCTACGCAGTCATCTTACGTCCTAAGTTGTTGGTATCGTTTTATTACGTCACTCATTGTAGATTTTGCCATATTCAGGGTCACTGAAACAGTTCCTCCTTTTCGAAAAAGTTCAACCACACCTCATTCGGCTTCATTTTGAATGAATTAGAAATCACAACTGTACCAAACATACTGCGCATAAAGACTATGGATGAAGATGTTAAACCGTGTAGGTATGCTCATTTTAATCCGTTTGGTTGTGTTGAAGCATGCCGACAAAGTCTGTACGGATAATTGGCAGACACCCTACATTCCATTTGGATATATTCTGTTGTGATAATGTGCAATTGAACGGTGCAACAATGTAGCATTACAGATTGACTCTATGTTGCGTTCTCAATACGTTGCACATGCGGCTCAAAAAATGCATTTTGAAAACCTGAAGTATCAGAACGTTTCATTGGAACTATAGTGTACCTTATTTGGTATGTTGCACTGGAGGTCAAAATTACCTCATAATTAACATCGCTTATACTGGAAAATATAAGGTATGAAACGTCATGATTAAAGCTATCTAGAAGCACGTTATCAAAAAGAAACAGGCCTCGGCTAACTCCAATGTTTATTTTGAATGGTCTTAGCAAACTATTTGCGCATCATAAATGAAATATCTAGTATCTCATTTACGTGAAATAAACTCTGCTGTAACAAAATATGATTTTTGTAACTCCAGAATTACTTACACAAAACAAGAAAATTGAGTGTTCTAGAAAAGCTGAAAAGAGCAGATCAATTCCAAACAACATAGAAAAAAAAATCAACGATAACCCAATTCACAATTTTAGTTTTATTCCAGCCGTATAGCACTCTTTCCGGCTTTGTTAATGAGATTACATTCAAAACTGTTTCGTCCAACAACATCTTCTCTATGCATCTTTAGAGCCATAATGTGTACCAAGTGGCCCACTCTATAGACGGTTGTGAACCCTAATTAATATAACCTTTTTAAGACCATAAAGACTTTGAAAATGTTCTAGTGAAAGATGTAATGACCACTTCAGAACCTCCATAAAACCTATTGGCTGGCATCTAAATCAGCACAGGGCCAAATGGCCACAGTTGTCAAACTTTACTGTGATATTGTGGTTGGTTTTTGATGTTCTGCTTTATTAGATTATCTTCTCTTCTGATTCTCTCTCTTGAATTGAAATTGAGTTTGTTAGCGTATCATTTAAGTTTATAGTGAATATTGCCACGATATGAGACGAAAATTAATGTCGCTTGAAAATTATGCGATTAACATCAATAAAAACTAACTTGAAACAAATGTATTCGATAAATTAGTCATGAAATTCCTGAAAATTGACGAAATTCAATAAGGTTATCTAGAGCAATGCTGAAATTAGTCTCTGATCTACAGTTCATTTGCAATACATCGAAAATTTTGTGTATTTCCACATTTCAATGATTTCTTATATTTCAATATGGCGATTGGAAGAAGTCACAGTTTTGCCAAAAAGCCAATTTACCTTTGAAATGACTACCATAAAACTATTTGGTCATTTGGTGACTTCTCATAGTGCCAATTTGCCGTTTAATGCATTTACTGGAGGCAAAATGGTTTAAAAATGCTTATTCAACTGACCATGGTAAGATAATATGAATGAGTCCTAAAACGGCATTTCAAAATAGCATTGTACGAATTCATAAAGTCAAAATAAACACTTTGGTAGGAGTAAGGAGTGTATCGAATATAAGCTATCCACATGCATTTGCGTTGTACGCATGTATTTGTGATGGTTTTTTATGCTCTGAACACTGCATGCTGTGCGTTTGACTGTCAGCTTTCTTTTGTTTACTTGTTTGTGCGGTTCAAATTCTGCGTTTTCAAAATGTCGCGTATTGAAAAGGAATTGAAAATTAAGGTTCGGGACACATGGCTAAGTGAGAAGGGTATTACTATGCGAAAATTGGCGAGGTGGTTTGGAATTCATCATGCGAGTGTTAAAACCATCATTAATAAGTTTGGGGAACACTATTCTTTGGATGAGCTACCAGGAAGAGGCAGAAAACCCGGTTCTTCCAACCCGAAACTGGAGCAAAAAGTGGTATCTCTAATCATGAAGAACAAATCAATGTCAATACGTGATTTGGCCAAAAAAGCAGGAACGAGTGTCGGAATGATCCAGCATATGAAGAGGCGAAACCACCTGAAGACCTACAAGAAGCAGAAAATCTCGAAACAAAGTACAGAACAGAAGAAGCGAGCAGCAACAAGGGCCCGGAAATTGTATTCGCGTCTTTTGCAGCGTCCAGATGCATGCGTTTTGATGGACGATGAGACCTATGTAAAGGAGGACTCAAAAACCTTTCAGGTCCACAATATTTTACTGCCGTCGCTGGGGAAGATGTGAGCGATGCGGACAGGTCGATTGAAGTGGAGAAATTCGGTCGAAAAGTACTGGTATGGCGAGCAATATGTTCCTGTGGTTTGAAGTCAACCATTTTTTACACTACCGGAACTATAAATGCGGAAATCTATCGATCTGAGTGTTTCCAGAAGAGATTGATGCCTTTATATAAGAAGCATAGTACACCTCCACTGTTTTGGCCGGATTTAGCGTCGGCTCACTATGGAAAAACCACTCTCAATTGGTTTGCGGAAAAGGGTATAGATTTCGTTGAGAAAAATATCAATCCACCAAACTGCCCTCAGCTTCGACCCATCGAACGTTACTGGGCAATCGTGAAGAGGGTCTTCAAGAATACTGGTAAGGCAGCTGGGAACATGCAGGAGTTCAAAAAAATTTGGGCTCAAGCGTCCACAAAATGCGATGCAACACTTGTCCGGAACTTGATGAAGAGCATTCGATCCAAAGTTCGAAAATTCGTGAAGGAATAACTTAAATTTCATCCGGTCTTCATTATGTTCAAGTTTAACCTCGTACAATAAAGGATCAATTTTTTGTATGAATAAAATATCGGTTTTCAACAAAATTTGATAGAAAGTTTGTGGATAGCTTATTTGCGATACACTCCTTAAATGGAATTTTACAAGACAAGGTTTTAAGATCATTGCAAAGAAGCTGTGTAGGTTCTCATAAACCTGCATAAAATTTAAAACCTTTTGGCACCTTTTGTTGCCATAATAAAACCAAATTGATTTCTTGTGGCTTTCATAAATTTTGAATAAAGCTTAATAAAGCTGGATGGTTTTGGCAATGTTACTTGTGAAGATACATTTTATTTTGAAAAGCAAAATACCACTTTAAAAGACATGTTTCGGAAAGGTTTCCCTTCATTATTTTTGTAACATTTTAAGGACAGTGGTCTGAATGACCGAAGAGCCCGGTTTGAAGACTTCCAAAGATTTCTATTCAATCATAACGCCACCAAACAAAAATATTTAAATATAATCCTACACTGCAAATTAGCGCATACCAGTCTTGTTTCGCAAATAGCAGTCTAGTGCCAGTTCAGAAGTGCAATCTTATGTATATGTCACGCTGAAACGCTGAAAAATAAATTCAGCCTTTAATTAAGCTGCTTGCTCTTAAGGTGATTCAAAAATGCTATGAAATGATTGATTACAGTGACCGGCAAAAATAAAGATCCACCTTTGATCAATGTACTATTGTTGAGAAAAAAACACGTATTTTGGAAAAAGTAGGGTATTCCAATACATGTTTCTGAAAAATAAACGTAGACGAACTATTTCAGTACAATAAATAACGATCACTTTTATTCCTTGCATAAAATAAAACACAAAATTATTGGAGTTTAGTAAAATACGTATGACATAAAAAAAGATCCACTTCATGTATGAATAAAAGAAAATAATCGAAAGAGTTGGAATCAACTCTTCAATAGTCAATATGACCACCCTTCGCTTCAATGATGGACTGCAATTGTTTCGGGATGCTTTCGACTAGGTTTCTGAGGTGTTGTGGATCCAACTCATTCCAGGCCTGCTCCAGTGCCGCAAATATGTTTGGTACGTGGGTTTTTTCGACTTTTTTGTCGACAGTTGCCCAGAGATTTTCAATTGGGTTTAAATCCGGGCTCTGGGGAGACCATTCCAAGGGTTTAATCCAACAGGCACGGAAAAAAGCTTGTGTTTTCTTGGCCGTATGCTTTGGGTCGTTGTCTTGCTGAAAAATGTAATTATCTTCCAGACCAATTTTCAGCAAAGATTCTTCCATATTCTCGTTCAGAATATCTATATACCCATCTGCCGTCATAATACCACTGATTAAAACCAGATTTAGACTTGCGATTGCGTCCACGTCCTGTTCGATCTGCGACACTTCCAAGCTTTTGATGTTTTAAAACTATTTTCTGCACTGCACCACGGCTTACACCATACTTTTCGGCAACTTTGCGCTGAGATTCGTTTTTTGAGCAATCACGCACGATAAGATTTCGAACTTGAACTGTTATTTTCTTTCATCCCATCATCGATTCTTAAAAAGCTCGTCACGTTGGCTAAACTCACTTTTTCTCACAACTGTAGCAATTATCTGCGATGGATGTAAATAAAGGGATGTCAAAAGCATGATCAACAAGGGGTAAGCCAAGTGGATGTACACGGAAAGTATTTTTTTTCCTAGTGGATCTTTTTTATTGACATACCGTAAACACAAGCTTATTTAATTTTTCACATGCAGTTGGCTGAAATGAATTTGTATATTCAAACTTTTACGCTAAGCCTCATGAATTAAATCCAAATTTTTTTTTTAGTATACGGCTCGATGGATCTTTTTTTTCGCCGGTCACTGTATATAAGAATGGAAAGAATGCAGTTTGATTTACAGGTTCTCATTCTTCAGTCACAGCCCCTACCCCCACTTCGTTATGGTCAAATTGACAACACTGGCCAGGCTTCGTCTTAGCTGGCAGTCCTAATGCGTGTCCTCGTTAAATTTTGACACCAAAATATTAGCAGCAAAAAAAATACACATGATTCAAAACATCCAATTGTTTATTTCACAATATAAAGATATTGTTGATGAAGATTTTAATCCTTCATTCTGTAAATTCTTGAGCTTTCTGTGGTACACCTGCCATCATATTCCGTACGGTATCCTCAGATACGCCCGCCGTGACGATTCTCCATTTTCTTTTGAAATCATCGGTACCCTTAGCTTTCTTCTTAGTTTCGAAGAGTTTCCGCTTAACTAGAGCCCAGTACCTCTCAATTGGGTGAAGGTTTCTATAGTTTGGTAGATTGGCTGTTCTTGGCACGTATTTGACCTCTTCTTCCTTACACCATTCCGGGACGGATTTCGCATAGTGACAAGAGGTCAAATCAGGCCAAAACAGAGCTGAAGAGTCCTTGGTTCGGATAAACGGTTGCACCTCTTTTGCAGACAATATTTCTCCTACACATCCTTATTGATGGTGCCGTTAAAGACGAAACTTTTAGATTTTCGACATAAACTATATCTTCTTCTTCTTGTTCTTCTTCGTCGTCTTCTTATTCTTCATCTACTACTTATTCTTCTTCTTCTTCAGAATTTCAAGCTTATTGCTTTCCTAACTAGCTTATTGCTTTTCTCAACTTAGTCTTCTAAATATATTCCCACGGGTAGTAGTTGAGAGCTTTCGATGCCAAGTATCATTTTTTCATAAGTATAATTATGTGGCAAGTGCAAGCATACCCTATGCAAACTGGCGTTTTGCGGCAAATTGACAAGGAGACTGCACAAAATCTAATGACAGGTGTTAAACGAAAGACCCGGCTATTCGCACTCGGTAAAGAGGGAGTTTAGCTGAATATTTCTCCTGTATTCTGAATTAACTGAACTTGAAAAAGAAAAAGAATTTGACTCATTAATAAAAACTTTGATCGACTCACACACATTACTGTTTGACCAAATTTTGATCAGAACACCCTTTAATATACAGAAGTGTTTGTAGATTCCCGCCCGTACAAATTACGCAAAGCTTATGAATGAAGATCAATTGGACAATACAGATCCTCATTTTGATTTATTTAACCATCCCACCCGCTATCATCCCGGTCGAATCCATCTTGATCGCAAACATCTCGGCCACCAACATCCTTGCCTTTTGGGTTGTATATATTGCCATATGAGCTCTGTATAGAAATTATCAGACCAAATTGTTTTTTTACCCTTTTTTAAACTGATAGGTGATAACAATCCTGATCTTTTGGATCTTTCTTTCCTGATCCTGAACATCCTGATCTATCGGATAGCCACCACATGACCTCTGAAGGGACATCTTCAGATCACAAATTGGAGTTCGTTCTACTTTCAGAAGCTGAATGTTGATTACAAAAATCAATCAGATCATGCATTTGGGAATACTTCCAAGAACTGGCCACTTTTACTGATGTTCAGGATCCTTTGGAGAGCCAGTTGGCTCAAAACATGTTTCTCAGAAGAGCTACCTCCCCCAATTTAAGTCACTTTAGCGAACACGTAGTTTAAAACTCCAAAGGTTCAATAACGTTGTGTTAGTTGAAATTTGATCATACGTGAAGAAGAATTTTGTTCATCAGATATCGTCATCTATCAACACCTCAAATATTTCATACAATCAACACAACATCCTGTGTAATGCCATTCTCGTGTTTCCTATTGGCTTCATTGCTAGGCATTTCCATCAATCAACATATCCTGTAAAAAATTTCCTTAATTTTTTAAGTGTTTCTTATCAGCAGTAGAAACAATAAGAACAAGAAGTTAAATGGAAATCGAAAAAAAGAATTGATTTGACATCAACATGTACCTGAAACTAAAAGCAATTTTTCCCTAAGAGCATCTGAATGGATAATCATTAAACGAAAAGAACGATGGCTTTAACCACTCCTCAGCATCACCGTTGGCTGTGTGCTACGGGAATGCGGCCGTTGTTGTTGCCGCTGCGGATGTGAGTAGATGCGTAGACCCGTCCAAATCCGGGGGAGAAAACTGAAATTCTATACCATATCCGACGAAGACGTGCCCCAAACAAATTTATGTCAGTACATTCGAACGAAAGCTATATTTAGGAACTCCAGCTTCGACGGTGACGCCAACAAAGGCGGCATTACTTACTCCATCGTAGTGACTGACGTTAAAATGGTAGCTATCGAATAACGGGAGAAGGGTCTTGTCGTCTGCGTAAGCTGTCAAGATACCGGAATAACGATTGTTGTCGTTCTACATTGGCGTTTTCACTTGTTCAGTCAAGCGCGTTGTCGGTTTTTCCTGGGATGGGGATATGTTTTAGAAAGAGAACACAGTTGGGATTTTGGGGGTGTGAGTGGGCTTGGGATCATGTGGCTCCACCGAAGAGGCGAATAAAGTTGAGATTTAATTTGCTAATTAGCTCCGAAATGTAGCGATACCAATTTGCTAACAGATTTAAAATGCTTTTTGTTTGTTATTGATTTTAGGGATAGGGTTTGACAGTTGATAAAGAATTTACTAGAGTTAAAGCGATAACGTGACGTTGATTGAAAAGTCGATCTTGATTCGTAGTTATATCACGAGCGCCTGTTTGTGTGTCTCATTATTTATGGTAAATAAATCAACACGCTTCACATCAGGATTAGAACATCCGAAATATTCTCGTACAGCAGCGTGTCAATGTTTCCCAACTCGTACGAGTTCGTTTTGCTAATTCATTTTCAAACTGAAAATAGGTTTGTCAACTTCCGGACGAACGAGAAAACTGAAATCAGGCCAACGAGGTGCAGCCGACCTTCTCTGTATATCTACGAATATTGATACAATCAGCTTTCTCCAATCCTGGCGTTGAAATTTAGCGAAAAAAGGAACTCGTTTCCGTTCAACTATTCCGTGCCTTGTCAACATGATCACCCAAATGAAACCAATCGCAGGCTTGCCCAAAAAAGGACCAGTGTACACTAACACGTATAAATAATCCGGAAACGAATGGTGCACAGTTCCAACACATACAACACCCTGGATTGCAATAAGCTTAGCAGTTTTTGATTATGATAAATGGATTGAAGCAGAGTGAAAAAGCACGCGCCCGGAAAGCAAATCGATCAACCACTTCTCCACTCCGTGTTCCGACATTGGTCTGGCACTACTGGCTGCTGCTGCCGTGCTGCGGGTTTAGGCAAACCGGGAACTGAGGGCAAAGCCAGTTTGGGACAAATGGTTCAATGGTCCTCGTAAGCCAAATGCCAGATGCTCCTGGAATGGTCTGATGTACGGGATACGAGTGACCGAAGTGAATCGATTTGTTTTGTTTTCTTTTTTTTTGGCGTGAGACGGGTGTGTGGCTTTGAGTAACCAATAAACGGAAGCCTCGGAATAAAAATACCCACATGGCAACGTGATGAAAGACAATTAGAGGACTTTGCGACGCCCGAGTGGGATGCCATACGCAGGGATTCTGCAGAAATGGGACGGCGTGGGATTGAGCCCCGAAGAATGATGTATCATTTTTTGGAGGGTAACTAGGTTATACTTGGAAAGGACGAGACGAACGAGGATTGATTTTGTGTGCTACAGCTGATTTTAATGATTCTTGACATTTCGTTCAGTTCGAAGAAGACTACGGTGTGAATTGTCAACCTTTAGATCTTTTATCTGATTTCTCTTGGAACTTAACCTACTAATATAATAACTCATCTCTATTTTCAAAAGGTATTACTTCTTTGTAAGCAGACCCAAGCAGCTTATTTAATTGTTAATTTGATCAGCTTTATAATCCCTGCCCAAGTATCACACGAAACATCTTGCATATTTATCACTCAGTGTTCATGTTTCATTTAAGCAATTCTGCAGTAACAAAACGCATATTCTGTTACAGCCGAGTTCATTTCACGTATACGAGATACTAGATATTTCATTGATGATGCTCAAATAGTCTGCAAAGACCATTCAAAACAAACATTGGAGTTAGTCGAGACCTGTTTGTCTTTGTAAACTTGCAGCTAAGTAAATTTTAAGTTTTGACATCATTGGTTTATTGAACCTCTTCTCCCAACCCAAATGCCCGCACCTTTGCCTTGACCCCTTTCATCAAATTTTGGGCAATGATAGGACCGACTAGCTTACTTCCGTTTAACCACACTTTCTTTAGTTCAAGTTCATTTTCTATCAGTTTTTAAGTTTTATCGAGCTTTGCCTTCATGACTGCCCAAAATTTTTCAATTGGGCGAGGTTCTGGAGTGTTTGGAGGGTTGACGTCTTTTGGTACAAAAACTACATTATTATCTTTGTACCAGTCTAAGACGGGCCGGGCATAGTGGCAAGATGCCAAATGACTCATTTTGCCACATCCGCGGATCGCTTGAAAGACAAGGAATTTTTTGCCGAATTTCAACAGTTTCTTCTTCCGTACACTCTCCGGAACGGCCAACTTAGAGGTGGCGACGTAGTGTTCCTGTCCTGGCATTTGTTTGGTGTCGGCTTTAATGTAGGTCTCATCGTCCATCACAATGCAGAACGGTTTTGTGAGCCACTCCCTGTACAGTTTTCTTGCACGAGTTTTGGCCACCGAGTTCTGTTTATCGCTCCGGTTTGGTGCCTTCTGGACCTTGTACACATGTAACGGGTGTCCACTAAAAAATGAGAATGATTTCAATACTTTTCCATCAGAACAAAAACGGCCGCATAGAAATGTCACTTTAGATGAATGAATCGTTGCACTCTCCAGAAAATTTTCATACACTCTTATTTCACTCTAACATGTTCAGTCGTGTTCAGCATGCCGTCGAAACAGGAAGAACTGCGCGCGCGCGTTGTACAATTCTTTCAAGCGAACGAAGATCGTGAAAAAAAAATACACGGTGGACCATTTTTGTCGTGAAAAAGTTCCGGTATCCACCGTATACCGTATCCTGGCATGCATGAGAGTAACCCGGAAGAAAGGTTGCGGCCGTCCAGCGAAAATAATGAATGAGAAAACGCTCCGCTCGCTGCGCAGCATGTTCAACAACAAGGATTCGGTAAGTCAACGGGAAGCAGCCCGAAAGTTCCATTGTTCGAAGTCACTCATCTGCAAGACGCTAAAGAAAGAAGGAATAGTGTGTAGAAAGAAAACCAGATCCCCAGAGTACACAGATGAGCAGATTCAAACCGTGAAATCCCAATGCCGCTGGATGACTCGGAATTACGGCGGAAAATCTTTCGTTCTGGACGACGAAAGCTACTTTCCTCTTTCGAAGTCTCAGATACCGGGAAACGACCGATTCTACACTAAGGACAAATCTACTACTCCTCCAAAAGTAATGTATAAGTTCAAGCACAAATTTGAATCGAAGGTTATGTTATACATCGTAATATCCGATAAGGATATTTCGAAGCCGTGGTTCAAACCAAGCGGTTTGGCCATCAACCAGGAGGTGTACCAAAGAGAGTGTTTGCAGAAAATACTCATCCCATTTCTTAAACAACATCACTCGGATGGCAAATACGTGTTTTGGCCAGACAAGGCATCATCGCACTACGCAAAAAAAACGCTAACGTTTTTGGAGAGCCAAAATATACCATATGTCCCAAAAGACCGGAATCCGACAAATTTGCCACAGTGCCGTCCTATCGAGGATTTCTTCGGTCTTTTGAGCTCCATGGTATACAAGGATAATTGGAAGGCCAAGAACACCAAGCAACTTACCAACAGGATCAAAAGCTGCATCCGAAAAATCGATGTGGCTGCCGTCCAACGGTCATGTTCCAGCATAACGACTAAGCTGCGCCGCACGGCGGACCACGGACCATATGACAATATTCACTAAACTTAGTTTGAAGATTTAAGTTGACCCTTTTAATAAAATAAATCAGTTTGAACAAAACTTCACTGGTATTTTTTTCCTGACCCATTCTTTTCGTTCTCATTATTTAGTGGACACCCGTTAATGCAGAACGTTTCATTGTTTTCTGCACAAAACAAACTGAAACTTTCGCCTTTTTCGCAATATCCCTGATCGAAATGTTAGGATAACGCTTAAATTGGTTCAATACCATCCTGGCCTTCTCCGGATTTGATGTGCCACGTTTTTTTGTCACTACCATTTTTCCGCTTGGTTGTCTTACGGTCCTGGAAAGTTTTGATCACATGAGATACGGTTGAATGTGCGATTCCGAGCTGTTTTCCGATCCTTCATTCGAAGTCATCACTGAAATCACTCGACCGATTTTCACGAAACTCATTACACAATTGACACAACACAATGAAATACATTCAGTTAAATTGCGTGTGTCCAAATTTCATCGAATACAGTCTTTAGTCTTATTTTGTCTCACCTCACTTCAAAGAGCCATGATAAAAAATGTCACACATTCTAGCAATGGTATACAAACACTGACCGTTCTTGGGCGGTTTCAGGTTATGTTTTTGGAGATAGTTACGAAGTATTCCGGTGGAACAAGTATGGGTATTAAGTCAGCTTGGAGGCCACCAACTATTTCTCTGTGCTGTGTACATAGCGGACAAAGCATAGACAACATCTCACAGCGGCTTCTTCCGTCCAGACCATGAGCGTTCTTCTCTCATGCAGGGGCAATTAAGTTACTGAGCAGGTACAGTACCGCAACTTTATCCCAAGTTGACATGATGAATGAAAACAATCGTTCTCTAGACCTGTGCTTTGTGAGCGGCCGAGATACCGCTCCTGTCATCTCTTCGGGCTCCGTGCCTCTAGTTGAGGATGTTCGTCATCAACCTTCTCTTATAGTTCCCGTCGAGGATTTTGTTGCACGAGACTTCGTTGACACTCCTGTTACTGTATCAACTGACTTCCGTAGAGTTGACTATCGTTGTATTGATGAGGTACTGTCTAATTCGGATTGGCAGAGCATTTTTGATCCAACTGACGTTAATTTCGCCGCTAAAACTTTTTCCCACGTCTTGGCTTATGTCATTGACAGGCACGTCGCAAAAAGGATAGTTCAGACTGAACTTCGGTTCCCTAGGTTGACTATTAGTCTTCGTGAGCTCAAACGGACCAAAAAAGCGTCTCCCAAAAGACTCACGGAATACCGCATACTGTCGCTTGAGCACCGTTATAGCAGACTCAAATACAAATACAAACGACTAGGTCGTGTGTTTTTCAACGCCATCTGAGTGGGGTTCAACGGCAACTTAAATGACATCCGAGATCCTTTTAGAGCTACAGGGGATAAACAAAGTGATCGTGACAACTAAATTTTTGATCGAATTTGTAGTGCTCTAACTTCATGAAATATTCTCCGATTTGGTTTCACCAAGATGCATTCGATTGGAAGATTATTGTAATTTTATATCTTGGCAACATAATTGGCCATGCCCCCTGGACACTGGAGTTATTCCGGGTTTCCAGAGACGCTATCTCACATGTTGGATTTGTGATGAGATTTTCCACCAGATGTCGTTGTCAAACAATTTTTTTTTCGGTAAACACACGTAAATAAAAAAACTTTTTCCTAGCGAATAAAATATCGATTACAGTAACCGTTCTTAACTTGTCAAGGTATGGCCATTTCCATCAACCAGGTTCGGATGAAGGGTCCTGGATGAGGTTAACTCTTTATTTTACTCTAAAAATGCCATGTGACAGTTCTTTCTTCTTGGTTTTTCATCACAAACCTTATTATAAAGTAAAAGTGGATCCTTGACCATATTGGCAACTCCTGGAACCACCGGAACGTCCCCAGGGGAACTTGTAGTAGAGACCAGTTATGCATTTATCCCGAAACATGTCGTGTTGCAGCTCCATCTTCATGATTTTTTCGTAAATATGATATTGATAAATTTCAGAAGGCCATTGGATACATTGGCCACTCTCGGAACCACCTGGGACGTCCCCAGGGGAATCTGTAGTAGAGCCCATTTACGATTTTACTATATGACATGCCGTGTGGCGGCTCTATCTTCAGGATTTTTCATAGTTTTGGTTTTGATAGACTTGAAAAACTAGAGAAATGTGCAATATACACAGATAAAAAGAAACATTGAATTTACTGCTTTATATAATGCACATAAAGGGAATGCTACATTTAGGAAGAAAATAATGGGATATTTTATGTTAATTTAAGCCAGATGACACTTGAATCAAGCCTGTTGTATGAAACATTGCAAACATTGTTGTATGGCGCATCAAAGACAACAACCAATTGCGTATTTGGTTTGGAATTAAACGAGGGGAAATTTTACGCGCTTGTTAAAATTAATTTTTTTTTCTGTGTAGTCGGTGTTTCAAAAACTACCGTTTGCCGAATCATGGTGGAATATCTGGTGGGAAAACTTTCACCCGATAAGAGCACTGGCAGGAAACGAAAACTTGGTGATCGACAGCAGCGGACTTTGAAACGGATTGTTAAGGCGGATAGAAAGATCTCGGCTGTGAAAGCAACAGCTGCCTTGAAGAACCTGTATCAACATGGACTGTCCGGAAGGAGCTGCACAGGATAAACATGCGTGGGAAAGCAGCAATTGCTAAACCACTAATAAAGCCACCAAATGCTTCGAAGAGAAAGCGCTGGTGTAAGCTCTATACCTCTTGGACAGAAGCCCAGTGGAGGAATGTAGTCTATTCCGATACATCTTCTTTCACGCTCTTCCCAACAACCGGGCGGTTGTACGAATGGATTTCTCCGGGAGAGGTGACGTACACTACAAAGAAATAACATTTTTAAATTAAAACTAGGTGCTTCTCATTCCAGGATGACAACGCTCCAATCCATACAGCAAAATCCATTTAAAAGTGGTATGAGGACCACGCAAGTGATTTCGATCACCTTGACCACCCTGCTTAGTCACCGGACATGAACATCGTTGAGCCATTGTGATTAACATCAGAAGCAAGGGTTCGAAATGTTTTCTCACCCCCTTCCTCCAACGACGAGGGGTGTAAAATACCATTGGGTGTCATTAAAATCCTCTACAGCTCCATCCCCAGGCAGATTGAAGCAGTCCTAGAAGCGGATGGAGGACCAACACGCTACTAAAAAACCACTCTTTTCTATATTCAATCGAATTATGGCTTGCTTATCCGCTGGTACTGATCAGGAAGTTTGCGATTTGTTCTCGATAAAATTTGCTACTGTGTTCGAAGACGAGCGAATTCCCGTTCATTCTATTAACGCGGGTTCCCTTGGAAAATCAAACACTCCACTTCGATTATGTGGATTTTGAATCGATCTTGAACGCTGCATCACTTCTTAAAACATCGTTTGAGCCTCCAAGAACAGATTGATGCCTTTGCTGATTGGTGTACTCTAAATTGATTGGAGATCAACCCGGCTGAATGCTTAGTCATAACCTTTTCACGACAGAAAAAAAAGGATTGTTTTAGACTACAGGACCATTGTAGTTCCTCGCCTGGTGATCAAAACCCAGGCACTTAAAGCATCTCTCCAATTCCTTCGGAACTTGCGAAACGACCAGTGAGCACACCGACCACCCAACTACCCGACTCTTGTTGACTGCAGCTGTCGGTAGACGTATCGCCACCGTCTGTGTGCCACCGGATTGTCTCAACCGGATTGTCATTGGCGCAACTCCAAGATCGCAGTGCCCTTTCAGCGCCCTCCTCAGCTCGTCTTCTCTTGTGATCTCGTCAAGATCCTTGCACTCGATCACAGTCTCCTGTGAGAGAGCTCTAACTATTGCCAGCTTACCAAGAGACTTTTCGACGAGCACATTGACGGCTGTGCTCTTGATGGCAGGATTCATCTTCAGCTCCGAAGAGCATCTCAGCTTTCTGGGTGCACCTGATTCTTACCACCTTCTCCTCTAGTTCCTTCAACTCCGGATCAGGTTTCATTTTTCGGAGGAGTTCAGCGTATGTCATCCCAATTTTCACCTCAACAATTAGAGTGTCGCACTTACTTCGCTCCTGACGAGGCCTAGGCATCTGCTTCTTCTGCTCTCCTGACACTTCCGCTTGCTGCTGTTTCTTCTTCGTGTATTTTTGGATGACGACAGTGCTTCATTCTCTGCTTTCACCTTTCTCCTCGTCGTTTTTGAGCTTTTTCAGCTCCTCCTCATCTCCTGGTGTGTCCCTTTTCCTTTTCTCCGAACGTGGATTCTGGAGTTCCTTTAGCGTCTGCAGTGCATCAACCGTTGCCTTTTTCGTTGCTTTTTGGCTGTCCTCAAGAACCTTCTCTCAGCTCTCATCCTCAGTGCGTCCTGTTCGCGTTCGGCTGCGATCACGGCTGATTTGACACGCTTCACCATCTCTTCGATTTCCTTGTGGACGTTGTGCCTGTCCTTTACATAATCATAGAGTTCGTCGATCCGCTTTCTCACTACCTTCTTCGCGTCTTTCTTCTCAATACTGTCCCCTCGAGTTGTGCTATTGCTGCAGAATCTGGAAACTGGTTTTATGGTCAGAACGTACAGTCATTAATTCATTTTCAGATACATCGATCGCCAAAACACGCAGTTAAGTAGGAGACGTTCATGTTCACAACCAAATACTACGAGCTAAAGGCACATTTGGCTCACTTGCTGGAACGAAAGCCAAACGATTCCACCGGAACTCGCTAGTTCTCCTGCCACATCAAGTACCCCGAATTGAAGCTTCCAGAATTTTCAGGATACCTCTCGGTTGACGCTCATTTCACGATATTTGTAATGTTGTAGTTCACTCATTGCTGGAGAACTAACTTAACTGAAGAAAATCTCAGTTCCTTAAGAGTATATTATGAGACGAAGCAATGGGTCTTACGGGATGTAATAACAAGCAAATTCTTGTGAATCATCATCTCGTACGTAAAGTTTATCAATACTCCTCCTATAAAGCAGGAATTCGCTCACGCTCATTTTGTAAGCACAGTTTTCGTACATTTAACACATGTCTCTTATATAGTAAGCAAAATTCGTATTGCTTGTCATCAGCGCAATGCTTGCAGTACGCCTTATGCACGTAATGAACTTCGTGCGAACCATCCAATTGCTGCCCCTCTTCTATTGTACTCGAACATGTTGTTGTTGCTCTTGTTTTAGCAAAAATCATTTCTATATCCCGGAATATAATTAATAGCATTACTCGCTTCAAGTAGAAATTATTGAATTCATCTTCATTTATCTCTCTACTTCTTACCCACCTTTTTTGGAGCAATTGACGCACGGAGTTAAGATAAGTGTATAGTTTTAATTTTATTTCCCAAGCTACTCAAATCTGTCACAATTGGTTTCAGCAACTTGATTGTGACTAACTTGAGTGACCTTGAAGGTTTTCTAACTGATTTGCAAAAAGTGTGCTACTAGGGTTTATCATGTGACTAAGATATTGTGTAATCGTTTTTCAATGAAATGTTCTTTTGTTTTAAACTAACATCATAAGGACCTTAACTTGGTACGTTGATGCTCAACTTCATATAAACAAAGAATAAACAAAGATCAATATTATAACTGCTTCATTCTCGATAATTTTATGAGAATTGATGGAAAATTGGCGTGATGAAGCTTTACATTACCACCGAAAAGTTTATCTTATAGCTGACCACGGCTTAAATAGTTACTGTTAGGCTGCCCATGCATGTAACACTTTGAAGCGATTAAACGACCTTAGGATTAGGATAAGGATTAGATAAATAAAATGAGGGCAATGAACGGACAGAGCACATAAGAATTAGACATCATTCAACTAAATATTAATGTTTTAGCCCTTTTCCATCCCAACTGATGATAACAACACCACGTGATTAAGCCGTTCCTTTCCTACTTGCAACGCCGGGATTATAAAAATAATTCTTTCACATCCTATACCTACGATTTACCTCCGTTACGGTTTCTTTGGTATTAACCGGGATGTAAATAAAACACGATTTAAAGCCATGTAATGGAATCTTTTCTGTAAGCCAAAAGTATACCTCTACATTGCAGGAAAAGCTTGCGGATGACTAACCGGACGAAAGCACACACATTACTTCCGTACGTATGAAGAAAGCTGGTGAAATTTCCCTCATGACATAAGGGTGAGTGGATAAAACTCCCACCCAACCCATTTCTATCCCATGCACCATTTCCAATTCGATGAGCACGAGATGGTATTCGGTGCTCACCAGCAGCAGGACGGTGCTTGCTTCGGAACAAGAGATATATGAAAATCATCTTGCTTTATCACCAAACTGGCAACCTTCGCTTCTTTATGGTGACGGGAAATTTTCCCGAGATGAGAGCTCAGAATGATAAACCGCAAAATGCCATGGATTTTGGGGCATCCCATACTTGTATACCGGTTGCGTTTAAGTTTGAGTCAATGTGTGTGCGTATGTGTGTGGGTTCGAGAGTGTGTGCTGACGGGAGTGTGCTTTTGCGGTTAACTAAATAAAAGAAGTGCTGAGTTAATGAATGACTCTTTCACCATATTGTTGCCACACTTTGGCTCTTATCAAACGAAGCCGGATCGAATTCGGGTGCTTGGGTTCGAGGTCAAAAAATGACACCGAAGAAGCTTCTGCATGGGAGAGTGCCGGGCGGGATGGTCTTTTTGGTTGTCAATTGTTGGTGGCGGTGATGGTGGTGATTTACTCGATGTAATATTGCATATTGGGTTGAATGTGAAGGGCGCGGATGACATTAAGGGTGTACCGTTTAAATTCCGCACACACTAAAATTGCCCTAACTTATGATCCGTTGGGTAAAACTAATTGAAATTTTGCGTAGAAATAGTTCAACGTGTGTTGTTTACACTCTATGAGTTGATTTTAACAGGTGTGTTTTCAAAAACAAAAGACAAAAGAACAGTACGTGCGTGAAAAAGTTTTGCATGAGTACTTTGAGAATAAGGATCTGTCTGACTGTTGATCGAAAGCGAAGTGTAAATGAAGTGTTTTGTGTCACAACTAATTCATTTATTTATTTCTTTTTTTCTTGCAGGTATTCAACTTCACCAATTGCTAATGGAGCGTGCTTAAAAATTGATGTTTATGGTATTGTATCTAGAATAAAAATTCTTGGAATTATAAATAATCGTTCTCGAAGTTGGTTGACGTTTATCATGAGATTATTTCAATAACAGCTTGTCTGTTTCCATTCCTATAAATTATTTACTTTTTGTTTTTCATTATAAAATATATCTCTTAAGACACAGTGTTCAAACTCTACACCACATGCTTTCACAAATCTCAGTTTCATTTGAATAACTTGTAATCTAACAAAATTTTTATTAGAGACTTTCTTGGCCGTAAACTGTAATAAAACGTTATATCGGAGCGACTCTCATAACAGTTATGAACAAATTTTCTCTTTATTGATTAGTCATTAACAATAATTGTTTATTTACAACTATTAACCTTCGCCTGCTTCAACACTGCTCTCGATGGTAATATTCTGGAAGCATCACGGAACATTAATAGTTCCATCGCTTGTTAAGGCTTTGTTAACGTACGTATTTATTTCGGGTGGTTCTTTCAAGTAAACGGTCTTTTTAAGTTCTTCGTGTAAGTAAGTGTTTTTGCCGTCAGCGCTTTTCAGAAGCAGTTTTCTTTGTGCAGCAACGGCAGCGGGAATCTTGAAGCTTACCTAATCGGCACCTCCACCATCTTAACCGCAGGTTGGAAGAATATAGCATAAACGGATAGCAACTCTGCCACCGCTCTATACTCCACATTTTGGAAACAACATCGTTGATTCAGGCATGTGAACATATGCAGAACTCCCAAGAACATGGAGGTGCTTCAGGTCAGGCACCTTTCCATTCCAAATCTCGCACGTAGTCGGAGTGATCGTCAATCATCAACCGATATTGATCCTTCTGGTGCCTTTTTTTAGACTAGATTGAAAATCTGCACACAGACAGAACTCAGGATATAGGCATGACGGCGTAAACTTCTCGAACCACTAAAAACCCACCCATGCCTCCAACCCCGGCCCTTCCCGGAACCATCTTTCGGTATTACTTCAGGCAGGGGGCTATTTTGCATTACGCACCTACTATGTCTTACTACTTATGTCCTTTGTAATAAGCTCCTGTAACCTGATGCTGATCCGATTAAGATGCGCTTGCGCCTGGATCGGGCTTCAGACATTTAGAAGGGAGGCCTCCTTCCATATCGTCCGAGATCTCCCTGTCCTGACGGCTTACAGCTACCTGCCGAACCTTGCGCCGAATGGTCCTTCCTCCGATCGGAATAAGTCAGGGTCTGGACCCGGATCAGTGTGTCTTGGAGTGCATTATCACCCCCGATCGTCCCTGTTTCCAATGTCACGACCGCTTACGGCTGCCTGCCGGGTCTCGCGCCGTATAGTGCTTCCTCCGTAGTTCGTTTAGCCGTTAAGGGGAGCTTAAGATTTCCATGGGCACCACGGGGAGGTGAACTACTTTCACACACTTGATCTTTCTGGTGTACTTGTATTCATTGGACAATGTTATTGTATTCATTAGACCTTTTGACAACTTTTCAGCTTTCTTGGGAAACACTAATCGGGTCATTTTCTCCTCCAAACAACATACATTTGTTTCCTGTTGACGGCGCCGGTGGTTTTGTGGAAAGCGTAGTTGTCTCGAACCCCAGTTGGTCTGGCATCAATTGCAGTCGGCGTCGTTGGAATTTTCTGTACCAGCCCATGGGATTAAGATGTAGGGTCCGGGTCATCCCACTGACATGACGAACTAGCTTCAGACTGAAAGTCACGTATATACGGAACAACAACAACAAACGTTTCTTGTTCCAAGCAGTCTTCATTGTGTACTCCCGTGTCCAACTTGTCGTTGACGATAATACGGATATCAATAGGATCTTGGTGTTCCAGTTTCCTGTGTCAATAATGCCAACATTTATCAGCATGTGCTGCTGCTGCTGTCTCCAGCTAGATCATCATCAAATTATACAGTCCTCCACATGTTACGGCTGTAGCTGCATGCTTGCCATTGTACGAAGTTGTACAATCGTTTCCTTCAAGTAATACCTCTGCTCCTCTCTCGGTTAGCTTGCTAATGGTTACTAAGTTTGTTTCAAATTTTACTTCTGTAAGAGTAATTTGCTTCATAGCTCCATCCAGTCCATCGCACCTCGGTATTCTAGTACCATTGGCCTCCACTTCAGTAATGTTACCGTAAGCGAAAGTAATTTTTTTCTCGAAATTGTTGTCATTTCCTTGAAACAATCTTCGGCTGACGCTCCATAACCGAGAATCTATTTGTATTTCTTGAATGCTTTTGCCTATAGTATGTCCCATAAAAAAGGCGAAAGTTTTCAATACTTATGTTTGGGTAGCTTCAAACATTATTTTTACTGTTTTAATAAGTGTGTATGATCATCTGACTGTATACTCTGAGACGATGTAAACAAAACAGTGGTTCTCGAGTAACAAAGGTTAGGGGATATGTACGCAAATGAGACAGTAACTAGTTTGCTGCTCGCCCAAAACCGTTTACCGCATCCAACGTTCATTCTTTAATGGACCACGTTCACGGAAGCCGAGAAGTGGCCGTCCATGGTCCGCTCGCACACCGAAGGTCATCAGATCAGTGAGAGACAAAGTGAGGTGAAATCAAATCGATCCGGAAACTGGCTAAGGAAGCCGATATTTCAAAAACTACCATGCAACGGTTGGTCAAAGATGGCTAGAAATGTTCGTCCAGAGCAAGAGTAAAGCGCCACCTTGTAACGGACCGAATCAAACAACTAGGGCTGGAGCGCTGGAAACGTTTGGTGTATGTATATAAAAAGCCACCATCCTAGCGTGGGCCTTGCCCTGCATGCGGTTCCACTTAAAAGAAAGATCATGCTTTGCTACCGTTCTAAGTTCAACATACTGCTGTATCAAGGGCCAAAAAGGGTTAGGCAGGCCCGTAAGCATAGACACTTACGCGAAACCTGCGGGAATAAGAGAATCTCCTTCCAGCTGTGTAATCCAATAAAACGGATAACAAAGTACGTAATTCAGTTAAGCTTTCCACTAGAAGGTTTGTTTGAGAAAGGTGCGTCAAATTCATAATAACTGTTGGAGTAGAATGTGCCAATCATAAATGATCGACACATCCTCTCCTAGACTCCGGTTGGCTGTCCACTCCATTGTCCAATTGCAACTTCAATGATGCACTGAGGCACCCTCCCATCCCAGTATTGAAATGTTTCAAAGAAATGAATTAGTGTCAGCATCAAAACAGAATCATACCATCATCGTATTTATTCTCTGATGAGAAAATGTTCTCCATCGATTCCGTATCCAACACACGTGCAGAAAGGTTTATTTCGCCAAAGAAGATTGAGGATGTTCCAGAGAACGTGAAATTCATGTTTACAACCAAACATCCGACCGGAGTCATGGTTTTTCGGGGCAGTTGCGTCCAATGGCTTGAAAATGCCTCCAATGTTTATCAAAGCTTTCTTTCTTTCTTTGAATTCTTTCTTATGGTTAGTTGATGCAAAGATCGCAAAACATCCATTTTGGTCTGGATTGAACTTTTAGCAAATATGAATGTTTTGGGGTCTCTTACAGGCTTCATTCATCAATTTACAGGTTGGTTCTCTAATGCAATACCTAGATTGTCTTACGACTTTGGCATGCTTCTTTATACCATCAGCATTGTGATTTTGGTTGGCAGCTCAAACCCTGCGTTTGCGATTCTTTCGAACAGGTTTTCCATCTTTTGAAAGTGCCGTTCAAGATCTTCTTCTTTCGTGTACTGTGTGTAGGGGATGTACATGGATAGGATCGACATAATGCTTGACTTTTGAAAGTGATCTTCAAGTACTGTCCAGGTTTGCTTCGCAGAAGTGCACTTATGGATCAATCTTCGCTGGTTCGTGCCGGAGTAACATCCTCCACGTACTTCAACAGCTTTTCTAGAACTAGTAGTATATGTAAGTTGAACTTCTAGTTCTCGTTGATGTGCTGGTTCAATTTTTAGTGGCGAGCTTGCTTCCGTCCATCTTGCACTATTCCGGTAAATTCAATAACGGGGGATAACTTTTTGAATTCGATTTCTTTTAAAATGATCTACATAGAATAATTCCATATCAATAGGCTCGTAATATGTTGGATGATTTGACTGTAGACTGTGATACAATGTTTTATCGGCTAGGCTCTCTGAATATTAATGAGCATATTTTCTCTCCAATGTTAAGTCATAAAAAAAATTAATTCCTAAGTACTGCTTCAACGAAACCAATTTCAGATTTTATCAGCTGGAGAATTGGACTCTGACTCATCTGATGAAGGTGATTCTATGGTGGATCAGGCACGCAACCGGATCTTCAAAAAAAAAAAACGTTACTCTCTGAAACTCATCTTATTGCCTTTCATAACGAAGGGAACAGATGAGTTTGGTGATCGAAGGATCATATTTGAACACCTCTATATGAGTCTCTTGACAGTCATTTTTTTTTCTCAAGTTCAGTTGATAGAAAATACAGGAGAAACATTCAGCTAAGCTTCCTTTTTACCGAAAGCAAATTGCCGGGTCCTTCGTTTCACACCTGCAAAGTTTAATATAGTCTCCTTGTCAATTTTATTCGCCGCAGAACGCCAGTTGGACAGTTTCTTGCTCACAACAGCTTTTTAAGTCTTCTTAAGGTTCCGCTTGACGATGGCCCAATATTGTTTGATTGGGTGGAGCTCTGGCGTGTTGGGAGGGTTCTTGTACTTGGGCACCACCTAAACGTTGTTGACAGCATACCACTCCATGGCCTTTTTTCCGTAATGGCAAGATGCCAAATCCGGCCAAAAGAGAACGAAACAATTGTTTCGCTTTAAAAAAGGCAGTAGACATTTTTGTAAACACTCGCTCAGATAAATTTCTTGATTGACGGTTCCGGTCGCACTGTAAACCTTGCTCTTCAAGCCACAGTAGATATTTCTTCTCTAACTTTGACAGTTTAATGTACTTAAAAATATCTGCCACCTTTCCCCGTCCGGTTCCGTGTAAAATCCCTGTCCAGGAAACTGTTTAAAGTCTGCCTTGACGTAAGTTTCGTCGTCCTGTACCACGCAATCAAACTTCGACTGCATCGTCGTGTTCAACTAGCGCGATCGTGCTTTGGCGAACGTGTTTTGTTTTTCGTCGCGAGTTGAAGTCACCACTTTCTTGTAAGTCGACAGTCCATCTCGTTTTTTAGCTATACACGGTTGAAGGCGCCACTCTTAGCTTCTTTGCGACATCTCGGACGAAGAGGTTGGGGTTCCGCTCGAAACAGCGGGACACACTGTTTTTGTCGTCGCTGTGGCTTCCAGCTTTCGATTCCCTCGATCCTGCTCTGGTGGTTGTTGACAAATGTACACCGAACACTTTTAATACGTTGGTAACGGTTGATTTAGCCACATTCAACAATTTCGCTAACTTGGCGTGAGAGTAGTTTGGATTTTCGCCATGCACGTGCAAAATGTTGATGCGTTCCTTCTCTTCCTTCGACGACATTTTGATAACTTCAGTGCATGCTAAACTTAAAATCAAAATAGATGCATAATGCTACACGCACACATCTTCAAAAATGAGGGGTGTGCACATTTTTTCAATGCACGATGAATCGAAATGCATCAAGTTTAAGTCAACCAAATTTTGATCGAAACGCCCTTTATTTTAACTCTGAGTACAGATATTGTTTAGAGTCTTACTCTGTTGAATGATTATAGTTTATAAGTTCGCTTTTAGCGCTTAATGTTGGTCCAAACTAAACGACATGTGAGTTAAAACTAATATTCCTATTTTTCGTGTCATTAGACAAATCCAACAATGTTATGATTATTTAGCAGAGGGATTTTTGAGAGAACAATTCAGTCGAGCACTGATTAAGGTTGATTACACTATTTTAGTGATTTTACAGTTTTCAAACTTCGACGATCGTGACCAGGGTCATGGTAATAAATTATAGAAACACTTCTTTTCTTTTCTCAAATTCAAGATGATCATATTCATTGGCAAACCCATCTTTAAGCTGTATAGCCCAAACTAGATTCAAGTTGTTTTGCCAACCAACGTCCGAAACACGACTAATAACAACAAAGTAAATATTTTTTCACGAGTTAATCTCAACCAAATCTGATTGCCAGTCCCAATTTCGTCCAGAGTTTCTCCGCTTGGCTTGGTGAACCTCACCACCCGAGTTACTCGTTCACTCGAAACCGTACGCTCCGAGCGAATGAAAAACTAAATTTCTCTTCAATATTTATCTTAACGTGATTTCCTTCCCCAAACCGCTCTGCTAGACCATTCCTCTAACCCATTTCAAGGTAGTAAACCAGAGCAGAGCTACCGTTTTCCGGAGAATTCGGTACCGGTGCCGGTCCTTATTCTTCCGCCACCCATGGTACCAGCTCCGCATTTTATTTACTCAAACTTTATTTATGGAGTGGTTATTTCACTGTAAAACTTTCCCAACTGGCTCTGTATGGTGTGGTTCCTGGAACCGGGAGCCTTACGGGTTCGATGCTTTCCCAACTCATTAGGGGGTTCGATTCGTTGCTCGTTTCCGTTTCCATCGTCGGGCTAAAGTTTAAGGGTTTTCAATTAGCATTTTAAATTAATTCGCTTACTCTCGTCACGTGCTCACAGGGAACTGAACACGGTCGGGGAATACTTAAGTGATTCGGAATGCTCGAGGTGATATAGGTAGCACAGAAAACTGCTGCTCACCGCAGGATGGCTGATTCTTACTGTGGGCGCACGCACCTTGGGATGATTTCTCCGCCAGCAACGGTGGCCTTGCTGGTGGCGATGATTCGAAGAAAAAAAAACTTTCGGAACAAGATCGGCAAAATCAATAGAGGTCGAGTGTTCGACTGAATTTAATAGACATGTTGAGAATGTTGCATTGCTGCTTTAGAAAGTGAAGTATTCCGGAAGTAAATTTTCCTGAAATTTCCCTCAACCTCTAGCACATAAGAAATTCGTTACACTGGTACGTTATCGGGAAAGTTGTGAAAAAGAAAAAAAGCTTCCTGGAAAAAATGAGTTCCATAGAAAAGTTAAGCGAATCTCCATGCGATGTTTCTAAGAGGTTGGATCAGTTGGCACAACGTTACAAATATGGCCTGGAGAACTTGATATAACCAAAACTGTTCCCGTAAGAGTGACAATCATTGGTTTTCATGAGCTCATGTCGTACAAACCTTTTTTGCGGAAATATCTTCTATGTACACAAGCCCAAAACCATTTGGCCGTTACTTAAATGAGGCAACTGTCCATTGGAAAGTTGTTACGCATAATGTATTATTATTATTGAGTAACAAGTGCAATGACACTTATAAATGTTGAAAAAAGTGACACAGTGGCAAAAAAAGATAAGTTACGAATAACAACAAAGTTTTATTTGAAGCTTCGGACAAATATTAGTTAAAAAAAAACATTATATATTATGAAAGTTTTCCGAAGTACCATTATCTTAAGGTAGTTCAGTTTTAAGGCTCTTTGAATGTTGGATTTTCGTTGTCATTTTCCCCCATTAGTATCACAATTCATATCTTGGTGCATGATTTCAAATGCTGACGTTTGTTCTGCTGTTCAAGCAGCTGTGTTGGAATTGAACTGAATTTGAACTTACCTTACTAATCAGACCAAGGCCGGCGTGGCCTCTGCTGTACACAGAAGTTGTCTCCATTGTAATCGGCTCATGGCTGTCGTCACTCGCCAGGCTCGCTGTCTGCGGAGAGTCCGCAGGTCGCCTTCTACTTGATCGATCCACCTTGCTCGTCGCGCGGCTTTTCTTCTTGAACCCGTCGGTTCGTTTTAGAGAATCATTTTAACAGGACTGTTGCCTGACATTCTTACGACATGTCCAGCCCATCGTAGTCGGCCGATTTTGGCGATGTGTACGATGGAAGTTCTGCACCAGCAACTGATAAAATTCGTGGTGCCATCTGCACTCCACCGTAGATCGTACGCAGCACCTTCCATTCAAAGACTGAATTAGAAGCCAAACATTTTAAGGTAAAGGTATTCGATCTGAAGAGGCCCAAAAAAGTGATGGTGTTGGTGTCTTTCTAGACTTTGAAGCTATTCGTTGGAGGATAATTTTTGATATTTTGTTGGATCATAGCAGTGGCGGTGATGACGATTCGTGTAAGATTTATCCATTTTTACAATCTGTTATTCAATGTTGTAGCTACGATAGTCATGGATGGAATGATGCTATTTAAGAAGCCTACACTATTCTCAGCTATGGATGAGGAGTGAAGTTGGCTTTCGATGTTTTTTCGCATTTGCTTTTACCACTTTCAGGCTCTTATTAGATCCTTTTGAAGATTGTAAAAAATGAAGATCAACTATAACGCTTTGTTTTGTTTCATTTATTTCACTCAAACACTGTTATAAATGCTCGCAGTTTTTATTGACTTCATCTTTTAAGTTTTGAATAACATCTTTTGGTCACAACCATCACAAATTTGTTCAATTTTTCATTATTTTTTATAATTGGAATTCTCATGAAGAGGTTTCTGCCATCATGGCCCACGAATTTTCAAACGAGTGTGGTTTCGGTGAATTCGGATGATTTAGGTCCTTTGACAAAAAATACATTTTCCTAGTACTACTCCAACACGTTCCCAGTACAGTGGCATGAGACAAGATCAGGCGAAAATAGAGTAGAACCTTTGTGATTCTTCAGAAACTGACAATCATATTGAAGACACTATTCACTTTAAATTTTGGACACTAAGATAATGTCAGCAAAACAAACCTGGACTTAATTCAACAACACTGATTTTTATTCACAAAAATACAGTTATAAATTGACGTGGCTGGGAAGATCAGTGGCTACCCGTTATGCTTACTGAGCAGAAGGAGTTTAATCGCAGACCCGTCCCTTTCCTTGTCATTTGTCACTTGCCTCTTTCTATCACCGATAGATTTGAAATAAAAGCAGTCTACTGCGCTTTCTTTCATTACTCGCATCACTCAGCACAGTGCTTCCATGATCTAGAAAGAACTTGCTTCACTAACAAAAAACTATCCTTCCCTTGGCAATTGTGGAGACGCAGAGGTAAACACGGTCTCTAAGAACGACTGTCAAACTAATCATCCTTCTCCCTCCCCAAATACCGAGAGGACGTGGCCGGCGCCGTGAACTTGTACATTGAATGTAAAGCTACTTCCAAGCTTCATATATCTAGTTCTATGTAAAATAACACTTGTTCTGTTCAATAATGGATTAGCAACTACGAAACGCACGGTCCTAAAAAAAAAATAGAGTTTTAAATACATATACAGTTTGTTACAGTTTTAAATATTGGGATGTATATCCTATCTTTAAAATCATAAATTCCATTTGCTTTCTTCTTAGTTTGAAAGAATTTCGGCTTTACGAATGCCCAGTATTTTTCTATCGGGCCATGTTCTGTACATTTTGGCGGATCGGTTATTTTTGACACGTATTTGTAGGAATATAAAATACAACCGACATAGCATCTTGTACTTTGACAAAAGTTTTGCGCGTAGATTGATTTTAGGCACTGAATGATCCAAGAAGGTAGTCCCAGGTGGTTTAATTTTTCTATGGACAATTCGTGAGATACCTTGTCAAACGCTTTCGAGAAGTTAACGTACACACTTAGAAATTATGAATTTTACACGCCACCTAATCCATGTTTTGTAAATAGTCCGGGAACGTAAAGTCGGGGAATGTAATAGTCGGGGAACGTAAAGAAAGATTTCGTGTAAAATTATGTCTCCTGAAACTGAAACATACGCAAATCGACAAAAGATGTGTTCGGTTGAATTTATTTTCTCATCTCTTTCAACACATTCTTATACGCTAAAGGACGCTTGCATGTGTCGGTCTCAGGGACAGAAATTTACACGAGATTTTGGTAGTGTGTAGATTACGTCAACCTGATACCGCTTCTCCAGTTCATTGATCACAGTGTGGGCGTAAGTCATGAGACTCCCAAACCTTGCGCTAGGCAGTTCAAAATAGATATCGGTCGATAGTTTTCCATAATGCGCGTTTCCAGCATTGTGGATTGGAATAATTGATGCCAGCTTCCAAGCATCCGGAAATATTTCTTCGATCAAGGATTGGTTGAAAATCACTGCGACGGGAACTAACAGCGTCTGGGCGCATTATTTGACAAAGACGGACAGAATGAGATCGAAACCAGGACCTTTAGATGAAGCGAAAGCGCTGGGAGCTTTCAGAATATCGTCATCATTGCAAGTGACCTGGGGAAGTCGAACGTGTTACAATGGAAGACTTTCCAAGTATTGCTGCGACATCGAAGGTGGGTTGTTGTAGTGTACGGATCGGCAGCTGCGACCGACGAGCAAGAGTGTAAAGACTGTATTCGATGAAATTTGGACACACGCAATTGTTTGTAACTTTTTAGCGTGTGGGTAAAAATTATTGAAATTTTAACTGTATATATTTCATTGTGTTTCAATTGACACAGTGTAATGAGTTTCGTGAAAATCGGTCGAGTGATTTCAGTGATGGCTTCGAATGAAGAAATAGTGCGCCAACAAATTTTGGACACTCACTTCGAAAACTCAACCGCTTCTCATCGATGGATCGGAAAACAGCTTGGAATCGCACATTCAACCGTATCTCATGTGATCAAAACGTTCAAGGACCGTAAGACAACCAAGCGGAAAAATGGTAGTGGCAAAAAACGTGGCACATCAAATCCGGAGAAGGCCAGGATGGTATTGAACCAATTTAAGCGTTATCCCACGTTTCGATCAGGGATGTTGCGAAAAAGGCGAAAGTTTCAGTTTGTTTTGTGCAGAAAACAATGAAACGTTCTGGATTACATGTGTACAAGGTCCAAAAGGCACCAAACTGGAGCGATAAACAGAACTCGGTGGCCAAAACTCGTGCAAGAAAACTGTACAGGGAGTGGCTCACAAAACCGTTCTGCATTGTGATGGACGATGAGACCTACATTAATGCCGACACCAAACAAATGCCAGGACAGGAACACTTTGTCGCCACCTCTAAGTTGGCCGTTCCGGAGAGTGTACGGAAAAAGAAACTGTCGAAATTCGGCAAAAAATTCCTTGTCTGGCAAGCGATCCGTGGATGTGGCAAAATGAGTCAGCCCTTCATCACCTCTGGGACCGTCAACGGACAAATCTACAAGGACGAATGCCTCCAAAAACGACTTCTGCCCTTCTTGAGATCTCACGATGGCCCGACACTGTTTTGGCCGGATTTGGCATCTTGCCACTATGCCCGGCCCGTCTTAAACTGGTACAAAGATAATAATGTAGTTTTTGTACCAAAAGACGTCAACCCTCCAAACACTCCGGAACTTCACCCAATTGAAAAATTTTGGCCAATCATGAAGGCAAAGCTCGTTAAAACTCCGAAATAGTTAGAAAATGAACTTGAGCTAAAGAAAGTGTGGTTAAAAGTAAGTAAGCAAGTCGGTCCTATCATTGCCCAAAATTTGATGAAAGGGGTCAAGGCAAAGGTACGGGCATTTGGGTTGGGAGAAGAGGTTCAATAAACCAATGATGTCAAAACTTAACCATTTAGTAGTACTTTATTTCCAGAAAGTTTGAATAGAATCGGGCTCAAGGAAAATTTTTGGTGACCTATTTTGTGTGTCCAAATTTCATCGAATACAGTCTTTATGAGACTTGTATGAAACATCAATGGGAACTCTGGCAGAACTCTTTCGATTGTTGATGTAGGTCCAGAAGGTAGAAGGATTTGCTTGAATTCTGTCGATATATTACGGAAACGAGTCTGTTGCAGATGACTGTACTTCTCTTAAGCCAGCTTCAACTCTCTCGTTCTCGTAGAGTTCCTGTTGCGGAAGAACTGTTTTCTGATCTTTCATAAGCGTTTAAGACAATTGCGGAGTTGTGGCAACCACCAAGGTTTGCTAAACTGTTAAGAAGGCCTACGAGGATTTTCAGGAACAGTAACTCGGGTGATTTGATCGATAGTTCTTTAGAAAGTGGTAAAGTAGGCATCGATACAAGCGTTTTTCAGTAGCTGGTTCCAATCCTGGGAGGCGATCATTGCATTTATAGCTTGGTAATTACAGCGACTGAAGTCCAGGTTATGCCGGCGTAATGCCTGATAGAGATTCATTCTCGCGAAAACGGTCGCCTACAGTTAAAGCGAATGGCTTATGATCAACTTAACTTTTAGAAAGGCGGGTGGAGCCTCAAAGAGATCTATGATACATGGATCACTTACAAATACCAAGACAAGTAGCTTACAGTTCGCGTTCAGAAGATCATTCTTCTGATGGAGGCCCGCTGACAACATAGACTCAACTAAAGTGTGACCCAGTTAGAATTGGAACACAGACTATTGCGCATATTTCGGATACACATTAACAAAATAGTATTCTGTTTTAACTTTAAAGGGAAAATACAAAAAAAAAAATCATCTCGATTTCGAAGAAATTTGCGAAATTTTCCTTCAATACGTTTCATCAACCGGCACACGTTTTTCTCATCCATCGTTCTGGCAATCTTATTTCTCTTGGTTCTCTGCTTTTAACGACACTGCCATTCTCCTTCATGATAGCCCAAAATCTCTCTAACGGTCTGCGCTGGGGACAGTTTGGTGGGTTGAGTTCTTTCGGTATAAACTGAATCCCGTTTGTTTTATGCCACTGTAGCACTGGCTTACTGTAATGACAGCTTGCAAGATCTGACCAAAACATGACAGGTTCATTGTGGGATCTGATGAATGGCAATTTTCGCTTTTGGAGACATTGCGTTCTGTACAGCTCTGAATTAAATGTCTTATCAGTAATGAAATCCTTGATCTTCCTACCGTAGCTACAGATGCCTTGCCAAATCATGTATTTACGTGCAAATTTATCTGCAAACAAAAACTTGAATTTGACAGGAACATCTCCCTGTGCCGTAGCCAAGTAAAATTTGTCCCGGAAGCTGTTTGATATCGCCCTTTACATGGATTTCATCATCCATGAGGAGACAACCATTGAATTGTGTCAACACCTGATCATACAGTTTTCTGACACGGATTCTGGCCACATTGTTATGCTTTTGATCTCTATTTGGTTGTCTTCAGGCACGGTATGACTTGAAGCCTTCCCGGAGACAAATCCGGTGCGCAGTACCGTGTGTGGCGCGAAACTTTTTGGCCAAATCGCGGTCTGAGATGTTGAAGTTTGCCTAAATGTTCATGATGACTTTGTTCCGCAGTTGACGGTTGACAGTACCCGCTCGACGCTTGCTTTGAAACTTGCGATCCGTCGGCAAAATTCCTCGGTACTTTTTCAAAACACGCCACACGGTATTTCGGGGGAAACCCCAACACTAAAGTCTTTAGCATGTTTTGCCCCAGACCACGAAAGGTTTTCCAAATGATTGTCCACAATTTTTTTTTTTCTTTCTTCTTCCATTTTGTATTTCTCTGAAACACTGCACTGCACCGCGGAAAAAACATCAGATGTTGATATTTTTATAGGAAACACATAAGATGTTTACAAATCCGACCACTAGAGCCGCTGTAAAAATCAAAATTGTTGGTGCCAATTCTGAATGGGCCACATTCTAGGGCAAGCTCCTGTTCCATTGACATATTAGTTTGCAAGTATCCCAAAATCTCTTAATCAAACCGCCAGATTAAAATCGGTAGATTGTAGTCTCCAAGGCACACAATTACATCATATGGGTCGGCTTGACTTTGAATCTGGTTGACTGATTCCACGTGCCTTGCGTAGCTCTCTGAACAGCTTGGTCGAAGGTAAATGCAGCAAACGAATAAGGAAAATATTGGAAGAACACCCCGAACAGCCGTTTGTTCCAGACTATCACAATTGACTAGATGTACAGTCTTACAGTTCAGCTCCAGTTTTACAGCAATCAGCATGCCACCACCTCTTTGGCAGATTACTGGTAGAAGCATTGCGGTCGCATCGATAATTAACGTAGTTACACACTAATTCTGCGGAAACGATTTCGGCGAGAAACCACGTTTCCGTAAGAACAACAATGTCGAAATCGCTGGCCAGCAGAGAGAGGAGCAGTGTGTTCGTTTTAGTTCTCAGCTCACGGACGTTCTGGTAGTATGCTTAGGAAAATGTCTCGATGGCCTGGGCATAGGGTATAATTGTATTTAACATACCGACCATACCAATGCACAAATGGTACCTGGCATCGAATGCTCCTAATTAAATACTGAGAAAGTGCATTTAGAACACTTAGTTGAGAACAAGCAATAAGCTAATCGTGAAAACAATAAGATTGAAACGCTAATGAAGAAGAAGAAGAATACGCTAGTTATTGGTCATTGCACGACCCGGCTGGCACCGTGACAGTCTAAAGCTCTCTCCTTTGCAACCTGAACTGAATCGATAACGTTTGTGCCTGATGCATCAAAAAGCATAGTGTTCCGAAAAAAATCATACAAGCCATTTTTTTTCTGTGTGATCGGAACCGCTCAATAGCTGAATAATACCCACATAAAAGGAGTACATCTTTTCTTCGCACTGTATTTTATGTTTTAGCTGAATATTTTAAGCTGTGTCCAGTTAGAATCCGGAATAATAAAATCATCTGTATCTCGGTAATGAATTAACGTACAAATTAGTTTAATACATCAAAGCTAAGGTAATTCCCTGTTACTAAAGGAAAAAATATCAATTTAAATCACTTCTCTTCGTTTCTAATGAAAATTCGCACTTTCTTCTCTATTCCTCCCATCAAACGCTGCACACCCCCGGAGTCAATTTCCTTGGCACATTTTTTCCACATTTTGGTCATCTGAGTCGCGTCCCGAACCGATTTTCCACTTTTCTTAAGCTTCCGCTTCATTATTGCCCAAAATCTCTCGATGGGCCGGAACTGCGGGCAGCTGGGTAGATTTATGTTTTTATCGATGAAATCTACGTTATTATCACGGTACCACTGGATGATTTCCCGGCTGTAGTGGCAACTCGCCAAATCTGGCCAAAATTTTACGGGACCTTTATGGGCTTTAATGAAAGTAAATACGCGGTTTTTGAGGCATTCTTCCTTGTACAGCTTCGAGCCCATCGTCTTATTCGTCACGTCGTCAGCTGCACAGCTGCATATTCCTTGCTAAATCATCAGTTTTTTTTGACGAATTCGTCCATAAAAGCAAACCTTAACTTCGCAGAAACATCTCCTCGTGCCGTCGCCATGTAGAATTTTTGGCCAGGAATCCATTTTGACGTAGGTTTCATCGTCGATGAGCAGGCATGTATCTGGAATAACTTTTGACTCACTGCACGGAACACTGTGAAATTTATACCACAGAAAGTGAGCGCCTAGGTCAACAAACCGCTGTAAAAGAATTCTTGCAGCTGTAACTTGCCGTACCGCTGCAACACAATAAGTGATTATGAATTCTAACTGGACAGAACTTTACACACCAGGTTCTTTTTCTGCAATGTAATGACGATGGAGTCATAATCTTTAAAGTAATAACCACTTTTCGTTCTTCGTTCTTTTTGTTCAAGCATTCTTTGTACGCTAGGAATAATACTCGCTATTTCTTGGCAGGCAATCCGAAATCCAAACCAAAAAAAAATCCTCCCTCTCATCAACCATATGGTGTCACCTTTAGCCAATAATGCCCATTCTGTTCGGAAAACGTTCGTTTGACTAATTGGATTAGCGTCTGCCTTTCGTTTTTCATTCGCCATTAATCGGTAACAACATCAGATCCTACATAAATTATTGTCAATCAGACAGGCAAACACTTGGAGGTTACTTTCAATTTCACGTTTTCCCAAAATGAATGTTTATCCATCAAAACTGACGGCAGAATAAATTCGAGGAAGCACCTCTTAGGGGGAAGAAATTTTCCTCACCGCAGTCAAGCATACCCAAGTGAAACGTATTCAATTTAACAATTTCAGTCGGAGCAGCTCCCTCGTCGTCCTTAGCTAATACGTATCTTCATTCAAAGCGTATGCCGCAGTCTCGGATGGAACGAGAACGCTTTGCTGCTTTCCTTCAGGTTGATAAGATGATGATAGGATTGAGGAATCTTTTTCATTTTCTCCTTCCAGAAATAAGATGTATGACTTGGAAAGCTGTTTCATCATTCATCGGACGAATGAGTTATTGCTGTTTTGGTTCCACTATCACATTTCGAAAAGAACTAAAAAATTCTTCTTAATTTACATTAAAGGTTTCATTTCCCAAGTGTAGGAATTTCCACGTAGGATTCTCGTCATTTTGGACTGTTTTCCCATTTCTTGGCATTGTTTATCCCCCGCTGTCTCTGAGTGTGTACACAAACGCAATTTCTTACGAAATGGAAAAAAAGACGACGGATGCGTGTACCTACGTCAAACCATCGTCATGCGTTTATCGCTGGGTCGACCCGAATCTTCGCATAAGTCGGTGCCTCGGAAGAAAGTTGCCAAAACTTGAGTTTTCCATTTCAGGACTTTTGTTTGGATTGGATTATCGACCGGTCTTGGTTGTTTAGTTCATTGTGTTTGTGGGTGATTTGCTGCAGACTGAAAGAAGAAAAACTCAAGCTTCTCTTACTCCACCATTGTGCCATTATCATCTGGAACAGGGACTTCTGGATCGGTGCCATCGGAATGGACGGAAATCATCCATGGTGAGCGTCAATAGGAAGAAAAGGAATGGAGATTTGTGAGTTTCCACTATTCTACGCGCACATACACAGAGACGTGCATAACGGATGAATAGATTTTCGGAACCGGATAGCAGAGATTGTGAAAATCTGGGAGGGGAAAAAATGCAACGCAAGACGATAAGTTGCTTACACAATATTGCTCCCATCGCAAGTAGGGTCAAATAAACATTATTGAAGAGTTAGGTGTCGTACCGAAAATCTTAAAGTTGATATGGTTGATGGTGAGCTTTTTCATCTGTTATGTCTTCAAGGTGACTAATAATTAGTCAACCAAGCAAACGAGATATAACATTAGAGGCATTATTACAGCATTAGTACGTCATCCCATCGGAAACATTGAATGCTGTACTCTCTATGGATTCCCTAAAGTTTAATTCAACCCATTTTTTAGAATCCTGGAGAGTGTGAGCTGTTTAGTGGAATACCTGTAACTAGAAATTGAGAAGAAAGATTATTAATTTCCATGTCATTCCAGTATTCCGAGTATTAGTACATGACACTGAACCCTAGTAGCACACATGTTGCCATTCAGTTGAAATAACATAAATATGACTTGCTAAGTCATAATCAAGTTACTATAACTAATTATGACCGTAGTGTGCTACTTGGGAAGAAGTCTGCTCATTGTAGAGTAAATAGGCGTATCTGTCAAGGTAAAGGTAGTTGGAATCAAATGGCAACTAGGCTGTGGCCCAGTTAGAATTGAAACATATTCTCATCGATCGTTTTGGCAACTTTATTCCACTTGGTTCTCAATTTATTCATGGTTTTGACGACACTGCCCTTCACCTTCAGCTTTCTCTTCATAATAGCCCAAAATCTCTCTATCGGTCTGATCTGGGGACAGTTTGGTGGGTTGAGCTCTTTCGGTATAAGCTGAATCCTGTTGATTTCATACCACTGTAGCACTGTTTTACTGTAACTCTGGCTTACAAGATCTGGTCAAAACATGACAGGTCCATTGTATTCGCTTATGGAGACACTCTGTTCTGTACAGCTCTGAATTAAATGTCTTATCAGTAATGAAAACCTTGATCTTACTACCGCAGCTAGAGGTGCTTTGCCAAATCATGTATTTACGTGCAAATTTATCTGCAAACAGAAACTTGAATTAGGCAGGAACATCAATTCGCCCTTTACATGGGTTTCATCAGCCATGAGGAGACTGCCATTGAATTTTGTCAACACCTGGTCATACAGTTTTCTGGCACGGTTTCTGGCCACATTGTTATGCATTTGATCCCTGTTTAGTTGTCTAAAGACACGGTATGACTTTAAGCCTTCCTGGAGATGAACCCGTTGGAGACGAACGCCGCATTTTTTTTGACCAAATCTCGATCTAAGATATTCGGGTTCGCCTTGAAGTACTTGATGACTTTGTTCCAAAGTTGACGGTTGACAGTACCCACCCGACGCTTGCTTTGAGGCTTGCGATTCATTGACAAAGTTTCCCTGTACTTTTTCAAAACACGCCACACGGTATTTTGGGGAAAACCCAACACTTAAGCAAGTTTTAGCCCAGATCACGAAGGGTTTTCCAAATGATTGCACAAAATTATTTGTTTTCTTTGTTTTCTTATGATGTTGTTATTGTTAAAGGAAACACATAAGATGTCATAGTTTACAAATCCGGCCACTAGGGTCGCTGTAAATGAATAATAAATGTTTGTTTCAAAACTATATGGCCACACCTTATATCCACCTTATGGGTCGGTGAACAAGGGTATTGCTGATTTTACACCACTTGCCCTTTACTTTTAATTATACTTGTTTATTTTTGTTTGGTGGGGCTAGGGTAGTACAAATAGGTCTAGTCGCATGTAGAATATTACTAGAAATCAAATAGAGTTAGTTGCATCCATCGCAGGGATTTTTGAATGAAGATATTGCTGATTTTACTTCATTGCCCCATATTTGCGAATTATACTTTTTTATCTATGCTTTGAGGATACTGCGGTAGTCAAAATAGGCTTAATTTTTATAGGCTATAAATCGGCTGACTTAAAAAATCAATTTTAAAAGAATTAGGTGAAGAAGGTGTCTAATTGTGGCGAAAATCTGACATGTAAAGCTTTGGATTTGTTGTGATTGACATTTCCTCTACACAGCAAAAAATAATGAAAGTTACATGCGATGTAATACGTTTGCAATCTATAAATAAATCCTTGTAATATATTGATTTCTTTAATGTTAAATTAAAAACCGTGCAAGAGCCGTAGCATTTATGAACATTGAAAAATACGTCTCTTTTCATACATTGCAAAAATAATAAGCACCAGTGAACTCGTTTTCCTATGCATCATTATATGATATTACACGATCGTAGAATTATTATCTTTCTATCACTGAAATTGTTACTACTGTTCTGCTTTTCTTGTTTAGCTGTCATTTGCCATCCATAAGCAATGGACAAAAGATGACATTCATTTGTAACTGCGGATTCTATAGCTTAAATCTGGTGTTCACACCTGATAACGTGGTTAAAAAAAATTAGAGTAATAACATCGTTTCATGTGAAGCTGATTCAATGGTCATAGAGGAATTAATTCTGCTTTTATCCGCGAGTAACTGGCGATTATCTAGAGTTCCCCAGCAACAAGAATCTACGCTTCTTAAATATATTGACAGTTTCAAAGCTTCTCCAATGTTCTCAACAAATAAACAGAAGGTAAATGAACATTTAATGCTATGTTTGATATAATCAATAAGTTTTTTAATAATGCATTTGATTCGGCTTTTTCACTGTTGAATTAGTATTTTGATGGACCGTAGCTCTTCTTGAAAGCGTTTGAAGGAAAGAATTATGATGATATAAAAATTGACATTTTTATTTATCACGATCACGATCTCAATTAATTTGGCAAATTTGGATTGGAAGAGTCATAATAAGCAAATAAGTTCTCACTCATCTTTTGTCTCTTTTTTTTGTCCAAAGTGAAAAAATAACATTGAATGTCTAAATTAACACGGCATTGTTACATCGTGTTAAGTTCAATTGAGCAGTTATTACAAGATGCAATTTCCAAGTCGTGTAAATTTTAAACCTCATGTGACTTTAAGGTTATTTGCTCTTATTATGTGCATGAAAATAAATTGAAAATTAAAAAATAATTTTAACTGTGTAGCTTAATGAGATTAATATTCGTTTTTTTTATATTGATCAAATGAACCCACCTCTAATCAACTTGTTTTTTAAAAGTATAAAATTTTTATAACAAAAAAACAACATCAAAGTTCAATACTATACGATTGAGCTTGACATTTAATCGTTAAGACTAAACAAAAAATTAGATCTAAAGTTTCAACGATTAATCGTAGATAATTCAATTTGGCACAAGGATTAAAGCATAGATAAAAGAGTCTCGAATGGTACACCGACCCATACGGTGAACGGGATTGTCTTCATTTCATTCCTTACAAAATTTTACGTAAGATTAAACCTATTTTGATTACCACAATCTTCTTCAAGAAAAGCTAAAGGGGCATATCTCGAAAATATGGAGAAATGGAGTAAACTCAGCAATATCTTCGTTTATCAACCCGCGCGTTGGATGCAACTATTGTTATTATATTCCTGGGAAAATTATAGATGAGAGACGACCTATTTGGCCAACCGTAAACTTACCGAACATAGATAAACGAGCATAATTTGAAAATACGATCCGGGGGAAGTGAAGTACAATTAGCAATACCTTTGTTCACCGACCTGTCCGGTGAATCTAAACGTCTTCATTTGATTTTTTGGAAAATTTTACATAATATTAGGCCTATTTGCGCATTTTCATCTGACCTTAAAAAAATCGGAGACATTATTTTATAAAATCGGGGAAATTAGGGCAAAATATGTCCGTCAGCTGAATTTTGCAGCGTGTTAATTTTTACATAAAAAATGCTGTTTTTCAATGATTTTGTAAAACTCGTTGCTGAAATACCGAATGCTTTCGCGATGCATGTACTTTTTTCCATTTTGCAGCGGCTGAAGACAATGGCCAAGTTTTCTCAGCGAAACGCGATGAGGTGGTATCTGCAATGAACGGCAACGACTGGAAGGGGATCGGATAACTCACACCCCCGCAAGGGAAGTGAGCAGCGAGTTCATGTTAATCTTCTACACTAGGCTCCCGAAGCAAGTTGAAGCAACCTGTTTATGAGTGAATTTAGTTGTAAAGCAGTTATTTCAGCTCATATATAATAAGCATGCTACTGGGTTTCTTCTCTGGCTGACTCTCAGTAAGAAAGCGGTGTCGAAGTCGGTGTTCTTTTCCTTGGGATTTGTTGTGAAAGGGAAAATTTAAAGTCCGTGTGTTACAATGTGAGCATTAATAGACATAATACATTTTGAAAGTATTTATTCACCATTTTCAAAAAAAGAAGCGAGGAAGGAACTAAACGCAAATTAATCAAATTGAAAGAGTAGGTAACAATTTTCAACAATCGTCGTTTGGCATAAGGACCTTTGGCATATGAATCTTTGAAATATGGATGCTCGCGCGAATGGATGTTTGGAAGAATAGACGTTTGACTGAATGGTAGTTTGGCCGAATGGACGTTTGGCCGAAAATTGTCTATATGTACTGCTAAGATAAGGAAATAAAAATTCAACAAATTATTCTCAAACGCATTAGTTCTAAAAAAGGAAATAAGAAACCATGAAACTTACCTTCTGCTCAAATATGAATAAGACCGGTTGAATAAACCACAAACAGTTAATTATTCTTCAATGTTTATTTCGTCTCCTTCAAAATGATCACCATCGGAGGCGGTGTAAACCGTCGTTTTTTCCATTCCTATTAGCACTTTTCATACGCCTCTATTGGTATCGCCTTAAGCTCCCTCTTCGAATTTTCTTTTATGACTTCAATTGTCTGAAAATGTTTTCCACGAACCGGCAATTTGAGGGAAGAGGAAAAAGTCACATGGTGCGATACCAGGCGAACACAGCGCTTGAGAAACGATGTTAACGTTGTTTTAGGTCAAAAATCGCGAACTAAACATGATGTGGGAGCTGGTGCATTATGATTTTCGATATTTTCGGTGCAAGATTTTCGATCGACTTGGACGCGATTTTTTGGGTTTCGGCTCATTTTGGATGCTCAACTCCCATGATTTATGGTCTGTTTCGACGTCGTACTCGTAGAACCAAGGCTCGTCACCAATTATGATGTGCTAGATGTCCGTATCACTCATTGTGAGAATTTCGTTAGCGACAGCTTTGCGTTGCTCGTTTTAAAGAAAATTCAACAATTTTGAAATAAGACGCGCGGACACACGTCTCATGCCTAAAACATCGTGTAGGTAGAATGCTATGAGCGGATTCATTTGACATGTTGAGCTCATTAGCTATTTCTGTCTCGGTCACACGGCGATTTTGCAGCACATTTTTTTTTTCACTTTTTCGATGTTTTCTTCGTTTATTGATGTTGCTAGACGACGACCCTCTTTGAACGATTTGGTCCAATCAAACACACGTGCACTGCGATAGATCAGATTCCCCATAGGCTTTCTGCAACATTTCCAATGCATGCAAAGCACGTATTCCGTTGGCATAGCAAAATTTCAAACTAATTCTTTGTTCAACGTTTGATTCTATAGTAAAATTCGAAAAGCACATGCTCAAATTTGACATGTAAACGTATATCAGTCGTACCAATCCAAGAATTTTTGTTTGGCGATATGTCATTTGCGGACCGTTTTATTCATATAGTCTCGTTCATATTTGAGCAGAAGGTATTCTCGTACGCATTAGGTAGCATCTCGATATAATGAACTTCTGATTAAGTTTCGACTATATTGATTCACTAAACACCGTTTTTTTTTGTGTTCTAAAAGGCAACATGAGAAGTATAAATATGTTTTGAAAAAAATATTACACTCCTGATTTGTTTTGAATAACATGAACGTTCATCTCCGAACAGAGAAGAAACATACACACTTATTATTAATTAGAAATTAATATTAATTTTAAACGAGACCTAATTGATCGATGTAAAAAGTTGAGGAAGTAAAATGATGTCTCCTGAAACTGGTACTTACGGAAATCGACAAAACGTGTGTTTGATTCAATTCATTCTCTCATCTCTTCCAGCTCATATTTATGTGCTAAAGGACGCTTGCATGTGTTGGTCTCAGAACACTGAAATTTACATGTCATTTCTGTAGTGTGAAGTTAAATAAAGTATGCGCACAGCAAAATCTAACCATGGTTAATTAGCCACATCTTTTCTAATTGTCAATATATAGATGTAACAAATACCGCTAAAGCAATGTCATTGTGTGAGTGTGAACGTTTTGACATTCGCTTTGCAGTCACAAAAGCACTGTATTGAAAATGGAGTCGAAAGAACAACAAGCGCGTGAAAAAAATTGCACAAAAGTGTGGAAAATCCATCTATGTCGCATCCTGACATAGCAAATTCACTCTGAGTCGCTCGTTCAACAGTAAGTAGCGTTTTGAAACGCTTCCGGGATCGGTTGACGCTCGATCGGAAACAAGGATATGGCGGCAAGCAGAACGACAACTTCAAATCCAAGCGGGATGCAGTGCTTTGGCTGATTAAGCATCCATCCTTTCCATCCGAGAACTGGCTTAAAAGGACAAAACATTGTATTCTTTTATAAACTGCTGACAAAATTTCACTGCTAGTTTATGGAAGATGGAACATTCGTCAAAGCAGACTTCGAACACCTTCCAGGTCTTGAGTTTTATACCGCATTACAGCGTTGCAAAGTTGATAATCATTTCAAGGATTAAAAGTTGTTGAAGTTCTGCAAAAAGTACATGATTTGGGAGGCTGTTTTTAGGTGTGATTTGAAGAGCAACATCATCATAACAACAATTACGAATAACAAACAAGTTTACGTCAACGAGTGTCTGCCAAAACCATTCATCCAAAAGCACACGAGCGTTGTTTTGGTCTTATTTAGTGTCTCGAGTAGCTCAGAAGTGGTATGCGGGAAACAATGTCAACATTATACCAAAGGACTGTAATCCTCCGAACACCCCACAACTTTGTCCGATTGGAAAATATTGGGCCATTGTGAAGCGAAACCTTGAGCAATAATCAGAAAGATTTTGCTAAATATTGGGAAAATTCTTACAAAAAGGTGACTGAGGACGCTGTGCAGAACTAAATGGATAGTATCAAACGTAAAGTTAGACCACACGGATATAGCAAGTCCGAATAATAATATTTTTATGTAAATGAAGTTATACATTAACCCTTTGTTACGATGATTTTTTCGGATGTTTTAAAAATTAGAAATAATGTTAAGCTGAGTTTTTTTTGGCTAGATTTTGTTGTGCGCATACCTTGGCTGATTTTCTGCCGACGTCAGTTGAATTCAGCATACCGTTTACCAAAACGTATCCTGCTGCAAACCCAACCATTTTATCTAACATCCCAGTGATTTTTCGTGGAAGTGCAGTGGATTTCGCGGCTTCCTTCAACGCGAGTTTCACGTCAACACATTCCTACACTTTTTTATTTGACATGCATTCGGGCAAGGTCGGCGCCGGTATTGTCTTAGTTTGGGATCATCAGTTTTTACACATTGCATACATCCTAGTCTCAAGCATCATCTGTTGGTTCTCTGTGTAATTACAGTTGATGGCGGATAAAGAAGTAGCAACCTCGGGCGGTCAATCATACTCATACTCATGCTCATAACTGACGAATATGTTTTAATGTACTTTGTCCCCAAGTTTACGTTCCTTATTTCCTATTGAAGAAATCACCCTTTTTGCTGCCAAATTTTCAATAAAAGTTACTTTATTTGATGCCAAAATAATATTTCTTCTTGTTCAAAACGTTGTTACATGCAAAGTTTTACTTTTTAAGCATTGTTCATTAATGCCATTCTCAATTATAAGGTTAAAAATTAGATATTCTTAAACTATTTTCTTCTGTTCAGGATTAGTTACACGGAAAAAAAATCCCAGATCTGAGAACTGAAGTCATGAATTCGAGAACAAGCAAAAATATACCATTAACTAAATCATGTTATGCAGCACTAGTTCACGTTTTTTGGTAAAAATTTTGAAATCGTGAAGTAATACACTCGCCGTGTTCATTTTTGAGAACGTTTTTGTTTCTGTGTACAATTTTAATCAAATTGGGAGAACTGAACTGACACATCAAGTAGTGTCTGAGTGTTTATGAACATTAAGTTTTCAACATTCAGTTTCACGGCAGTGATTACATACATATTCTTTCTAAATTTCAACAGGATTTCCAAAAGCTAGGTAAAGATAAATCAATCATAATCATCATCATCATGTTATGATCAAACATTACATTTTTTTTGTTCACCCTTCCATGAAAATTGTTCGTTTGTTTTAGTTTATTCGTGCTCCTTTATCTATTTATGTATATTATAAGTATCTGCTCTAAACATTTCAAGTTAATGTTGCCATTGTCGGCAGTCTCGTTTTCTTCAATTTCTAGTATATTTATATGAACTTTGAGGAAACTAGCTATTCCATTTGAAAATGAGGAACATATTCTTGAATCATATAAATTCCCGTGAAGAAAGAAATTACTTAACGACATTGCTTAATTGTAGTAGCGTTATAAAATTGAAACTGTAAGGCTTAGTAACCGTATGTGTAAAATCAGAAAAATGTTTTACTAGATGTGTCTGCTAAATAAGATATTTTTCAATAGGTTACCGATAAAATTAAACACGGTTGAAAATGCTGATATTTCACCTAACTGACAAAAAAGTCATTAAAATATAATCTAAATTTCTTAATATCTGTCTTGAAATAACAAATAATATGGTTCCAAATAGTGATTAACGCAGTAATATGTAACAAGAAATATGGTTTCAAGCTATAAGTAACGCATTTAAGCAGACCGAGTTGTTCTATTTATGCTAACAATTGAATGATTTACGTTCGAAGTTTGCTGATCATCTATTAAGCTATTTTATAAATAGATCCAATTTAACTAAAACTGGCTTTATGTCACCATAACCTTCAAAAGACCGTATAGATCATAGTCTGTTATCAATTATTATTTGATCGGAAAATTCTGCATCGGTTCCTAATTGGCTTTCTCTTTCTTTCATTCTCTCTTTCTCTGTTTTCTCTCTCGTTCTAGATGATGATGGCAAGGCACGTTTTGACGATTCGAAACTGTCGCGACATCATTCGCACTCCCTCAACGGAACGGATGCAGCCATAATGCATCTGGCCCCTCCGCCCCTCGAAGCCGTCGGGTCCGACTTCAATACGATTCAAACGTCTTCGGACCACAATCGAAACTCTGTGAGCCGTTCTAGTCTCATGGGTAAGTTTCGGCTCGTGTTGTGGCCCCGTGTTCCTCCCTACCGCTCCTTGCCATTTACTTCATCTTTCACATACAGACACTGACACTCAAACACGGAATCGCCTGTCAACACCATCACACTCAGAACACTTTTCTTCTTTCAAATCTACCCCCATCCAAGAGATTCAGCTCATCCTTGCGCGACGCCAACATTTGTCTGATTATCTTCCATCTTCGATCACGTCCTTGTCGTTAGTATTATGTTGTAGTTTTTGCTGCTGTAACATTCGTTTATTATTTTTTCGATTATATGTGGAACCATTTTTCTCTTTTCATCTAAGCTCAGCTGGAAATTCTCGTTGTTGGGGAGGTTCTAAAACTACGCCGATGCTTCTTAGCAACAACACAAAATAACTCCGACCGATAAATTCAAATTTCCTTCTATTTCATCTTAACTTGTACATGTTTCTTGTCGCTGGCTGGCGTGTAATCGTGGTAGTTGTAGATTTTAATGGCATCGTTGCCCTATTTCCTGTTCGTCCGTACAAATGCCCCGTACAATCTTATTCATTTCCATCCCCTTTTCAACCCAGTCACTCACATTCTTCACGTCCACTGCCCTTTTGTGTTTGAATGGTTATGTTGAACGTTCCGTACATGTACCCTGCCTGATGCGCTATGCTGCCCGGTCATATCAAACAAAGCATGTGCGGTCCTATTTGCTTCTAGAGATCGTGTGTTTGTGTGTTGAAGAAAAGGGCAGTAATTTAGACATTATTTTTGGGCCATGTTTATTATACATGAATGAGTTAATGTAATCACAGCAACTCGTATGTTACAAAAGGCGTAAAGTTGTGCTTGCTGCTCTATTCTCTTTGCTGCATAATGGCTTCACCCGGAATGGCTACATGGATAACGATGTTTTCGGTCGTTTCGGTTCACAAACTGCATACTCATCCTTAGGAATGAGGCTGACTCCATTTGACGCACGCCTTAAATTTGAAAGAACAAGGGTACACTCGAATAAGATGAGCCCGAGCAATTTAGTTAATTGGGCAACGAGAAGGTTTTCTGGGTGGAGATTGCAACAGGAATTATGGTTAAATTTTTAACAATAGCTTGTTTGAGACTTTTATGAAGCATGATCATGCACATCTTCCAGATTCATAGGAACATTTTCAAAATTTTAATCACTGCGACCACTAGTCGAACACTAATGGATGAGAACGACTGACTGCGTGAAAAATCGAGTCGCCCCGATTTTCTTTCTTTCCCGACTGAAGTACTTTGAAGCAGGGTCGCATCGAATGGTGTTGTGCGAATCTTAAAAATATTTGAATACCATTCTTAGTTATTAATATTACTTATCAGCCCAAGTAGCATGTACAACATCCTTAAATTTAACATCTGGGTTTTCCGTTTCATTTTAATAATACTCTTTAAAGACTTCATTCAGCATGAATACTGACTGTACTCGAAAATCTGGTGTTGATGTACGTGAAAGGCAGCACAAGGTATCTCCATATGAGATTTGGCAAAAAAAAAAAATACGATTCCAACTTTTCCACCGTGCGTAACCGTCCTTTCAAGAGAAGAATATAAGTCTTTTTGTGCCAGTAAACGTCCGAATCGCTCCCTGAAACAAAATTTAGTAGTAAAAAAGCGAGCACGATTACTAGACGAACGAGTTTTGACAAAATTTGGCTGTATTTTAATGGATGACGAAACATGTCAAAATCTATATATATATAAAAATGGATTTCTGTCTGTCTGTCTGTCTGTCTGTCTGTCTGTCTGACCCTAATAGACTCGAAAACTACTGAACCGATCGGCGTGAAATTTTGTATGCAGGGGTTTTTGGGGTCGGGGAAGTTTCTTATGATAGTTAAACACCCCTCCTTTCACTGAAAAGGGGGGCTCCCATACAAATGAAACACTAATTTCTACATAACTCGAGAACTAATCAAGCAAAAGAAACCAAATTTAGCATCTGTGAGTTTTCGAAAGCCAGAAAGGTTTCTATGGTAACTTAAGACCCCTCCCTGTTCTAAAAAGGGGGGCTCCCATACAAATAAAACACAATATTCTGCATAACTCGGGAACTAATCAAGCAAACGGAACTAAATTTAGCATGTGGTGGTTTCTGAAGACCAAAAATGTTTCTATGTTGGTTTGAAACCCTTACTCATCCTAAAAGGGGGGGGGGGGGCTCCGATACAAATGAAATACAATATTGTGCATGACGCGCGAACTAATTAAGCAAATGGAACCAAATTTAGTATGTGGTGGTTTTTGAAGACAAAAAATGGTTCTATGTTGATTTGAGACCCCTCCCATTTCTGAAAGGGGGGAGGATCCCATACAAATAAAACGCAAATCCTTTCATTACTCGAGAACTAATCAGGGAAATGGAACCAAATTTGGCATGGGGATGTTATTGAAGGAGAGAAATGTTTCTTTGGTGATTTGAGACTCTTCCGCCATAGGAGGAGGGAGCGAGGAGGGGGGGGGGGGCTCTCAAACAAATGGAACACAAATTTCTGCATTACTCGAGAACTAATAAAGCAAACGAAACCAAATTTTTAATAGACGAGTTTTTTAAGACATGAAATGTTTTTATGGTGGTTCAAAGCCCCTCCCCCTCTAAAAATGGGGGCTCTCATACAAATGAAAAACAAGTTTCAACCAAACATGAGAACTATGCCTGCTGCTTTGCAAAATTTGTATTCAGTGGTTTTTGGGTCCGGGAAAGCATCCTATGATAGTTCAAGACCCCTCCCGCCTCTAGAAAGGGGGGATCCCATGCAAATGAAAAACAAATTCCTGCATAACTCTAGAACTAATCAAGCAAATGGTACAAAAAATGGTACGGGTGAGTTTTTGAAAGCAAGAAATGTTTTTATGGTGGTTTGAAGCCCCTCCTTCCTTTGGAAAAAGGGGCTCGCATAAAAATGAAACACGAATTTAAGCCAAACATGAGAATTTTCCCTACTGCTGTGCTAATTTGTATGTAGAAGTATTTAGGTCTGGGAAAGCATCTAATGATAGTTCAAGACCCCTCCCGCCTCTAGAAAGAGGGGTCCCATGCAAATGAAACCAAATTTGGTATGGGCGAGTTTTTGAAGGCAAGAAATGTTTTTATGGTAATTTGAGACCTCTTCTCACTCTGGAAAGGGGGGCTACATACGAAACACAAATTTAAACCAAACATGTGAACTATCCCTACCGCTATGCAAATTTGTGTGCAGGGGTTTTTGGGTCCGAGAAAGGATCTTATGGTAGTTCGACATCCCTCCCGCCTTTAGAAAGGAGGGCTCCCATGCAAATGAAAAACTATTTTCTGCATAACTTAAGAACTAATCAAACAAATGGAACCAAATATGGCATGTGGAGGTTTTTGTAGGCAAGAAATGTTTCTACGGTGGTTTGAGACCCCCCTCCTCTTTGGAAGAAGGGGCTCTCCTACAAATGAAACACGAATTTGAGCCAAACATGAGAATTATCACAACAGGTATGACTACTTTTATGCAGGGATTTTTGGAGTCGGGGAAGGTTCTTATGATAGTTCAAGACCCCTCCCGCATCTGGAAGGGGTACTTCCACACCAATGAAACACAAATTTCAGCGTAACTCGAGAACTAATCAAGCAAATGGTACCAAATTTGGGATGTGGGGGTTTTCGGAACCAAGAAATGTTTCTATGGAGGTTTGAGACTCCTCCCCTCTCTGGAAGGGGTGGACTCTTATGCAAATTAGACACACATGCCAACCAAACATGAGAATCATCCCTACTGTTATGAAAACTTATATGTAGGGGTTGTTGAGGCCGGAGAAGGTTCTTAAGATGGTTCGAAGCTCCTTCCCCTCCTGGAAGGGGAAGCCTTCTATACAAATGAAACACAAATTCCTGCAAAGCTCGAGTTCTTGGAATTGGAGTTCTTCAAATAGAACCTACTTTGGCATGTGGGGGTTTTTGGGCAGGATTTTTTTCTTAGTTGGTTCGAGACGCCTTCCCTCTGGAGAGGGAGAAGGAGGGCTCTCAAACCAATGAAACAGACATTTGAACCAAACATGAGAATTATCCATGCAACTAAAACCCAAAATGTGTATTTCTCGGGTAAGAAGCATATTCTGATAGAAGTTTGAACCCCTTTTTAGTCAAGAATTGGTTGAGTTATTCTCAGTGCTACATTATGCATAAGAAGTTAATCTTAGGTTATGCAAGAGAAAATTACGTATAAATCGACAGGATACAGCACCGTTTGTCTTAGAAATGAAACGCAGAAAGCAAAACCGGTAGAAACAACCGGTCCAAGGGTTAAACTAACAGCAACACCCTTTTTTTTGAATAAATAACACAGACAAGCAAACAAAAATAATTTAGCCGGATTTATTCAGAACAAAAACCATAAACGCGCCAGTTCTATTATTTTTTCATTCATTTAGTTGCAAGCGTAGCAGCGCATGCACCGGGTTCAGCTAGTGGATTATAAATTAAACCCCCTGACGAAAATTTCACCTAGAAACTGGTCGTGGGGATGTCCTTTCCAGGTATAAGTTTGTTTTTGCTGATAAGTTTGCTCGGAAACTGATGATATGGCAAGGAATCTGCAGTTGTGACCTCAAAACCAAGGTTTTCATCACATCTCACACAATGACGTCGAAGGTTTACATTAAATATTGTCTGAAAAAACGGATTTTACCCTTCATTCGTCAATGCAAGACCAACGTTATGTTTTGGCCAGATCCAGCCAGCTGCTACTACTCTAAGGAGGTACTTGAATGGTATGCTGCAAACAATGTTAATTTCGTTACCAAAGAGATTAATCCTCCAAATTGCCCTGAGTTCAGACCGATCGAAAAATATTGGGCAATTGAATCCTAAAGGGGTTTGAGCTGTTTAGTGGAATACCTGTAACTAGAAATTGGAAGAAAAATTAGTATTTTCCATTTAATTCCAACTACTTTTGCTTATCTTGACAGATACGCGTATTTCGTCTACAATGTGCAGACTTCTTCAGTGTCTCGTTCTAATTTTTCGACTGTCCGATGCTGCCTAATCAAATCATAATTTTTCGATTGTTCGATGCTGCCTAATCCATGTGCGTTCTCGTGCACTTCGCAACAACATCTTTCTTCGAACACCATTTAGTCGAACAACCTATGTATACAACATGCGTTCAATTGAGTGTCACCTAGGTTTGACTCTCACCCGCCTCGCCAAAGAATTAGAATTAAGTTAATAAATATTATAAGGAACTATTATTAGGACCACATTGTGTCTGTTGATAATAACAAATAAATGTCTATTTTTTAATTTTTACTTCCTATACGAGTTGTGATTCCGTGTGATGTTAAAATATTGTTTGAGTTTATGCCTTGACATTGGGAAGTCAATGGTTTCGCAGTATTGATTGTTAGAGGTCATCATCCGATTAAATGGCCAAAATTTTGCATAACTGTTTACGGAAAGTAAATTTAGATTTCGGAGTTGTTGAGTTGTTGAGGCGCATAAAAAATAAAATTTTGATAAAAATACTGCTGAATGCACTGCGAAACAATATCGTTTACTAATGAAACCATTGCGTGTCTCGATGCTTTTGGAATATCTGGATGTTTAAAAGCATGCCGCTTGCTTTATCTGATGTAAGAGCTAATGAAGTCCAACTTTGTTTACGAAAGGCATATCATTTTTTTTTGTACTGATTTTCTTCTTCTTTCGTGTGTGATTGAAAAAGGAGACCATACAATGCTGCAATATTTCAGTATTGACCTCACATAGGCAACATACTGGTGGAGATCAGTATCGCAAAGCTTCACGGTATTTCTCTCTGAGGTCTCTACGTTAGAGATGACGAGAAAAAAACCTGAGTGATCTCAGACGTTGCGAATCAAAACAAACCTAAACTACCGCTAGAAACTATCACATAGCTATCAGTAGTACATGAGCGCGTACCAACACGTTACTCTTGCCTGTTGAGGTGGCGGATTCGTCCGTGCCTCGACCTACCCCGCACTGTGATGTTAGGCAAAGCTAACGTCCTTGGATCGAGTAGTACTTTACCCAGGCCTTTTCGCTCAATTTTCAATACTTATATTCTATTTCCAACCTACCGTACACTGATGGAACTTTCAACACTTTCTCTTCATATCTTTCATTCGAGCAAACATTACTGTCCACCCTTGGTGCCTCATGGTGTTGAGCGAACATCTCCTTCTACATCATAGTTGTTACTCAACTCACGGAGAATACAAAACATAATAAATGTAAAAAACATAAAGTGTTTTAATTGTATATGGGTCCTGAAACTTATAGCAAAAGCGCTTGATGAAGCCTAACATACTGTTTGCGCTATGAACTATTGTGTTGTTATGGTCAATGAATGTTAATTGGGAATCTAAACCAATTCGTAAATCCCTGACTCTTTCACATTTTTCTGCATTCTGATTTCCTAATCTAACTGTAATGATTGATGATGTTCTTTTTCTTATAAATGATATTTAGTTGCATTTATTTGCATTCAATTCTAATCGGTTTTTTACACCATATTTTGAATAGGTGTATTTCATTCCGGAATATATAGATGTCTTCTTCATTCGTATCTCCAGGGAGAGCTTCATGTCGTCGGCATAAATGAGTATATTTTTTTTAAGGATGAAGGAAATGTCGTTTACGTAGAGAATAAAAAGAAGGGGTTCATGAGAGCCTTGAGGGACACCTGAAGTGACTTGAATAGGATTCGCTTTATTTCTTTTAAGTTTTATTATTTGTTTGCGATCAGTCAAATATGATTCAGGCCATTTCAGAAGTCTTGTCAATTCCCATTTTTTGCAATTTAAAGAGTAACATTGGTATGTCAATGCGGTCAAATACCTTGTTATAAAGTCTATATAAAGAGCTTCTACATGGTTTCCGTTACCCATTGCATTTAATAAAAAGTCAATGAATTCAAGCAGATTTGTTGAGGTAGAATTTCCCTTTTAGAAGCCATGTCAGTTATTCTATTTTTGATTTTTTGAAAGATTTTTTGTTGACAATTGCTTCGAAAAGTGTTAGAATGCATGAGACAATGGCTATGCTATGCCAATTACATACCTCTGATTTTCGTCTAGATGTAAGGATAGGGACTAAGAATGACCTTTCCACATTTTTTGGAAGTTTCCAGATTACAGCGACATATTGAAAATCCAAAACAATGAAGCAGTAAGTTCCATTGTGAATCTTTTCATAAATACTGGAGGAATTATTGTTAGAGCCTGCAAAATATCCGAGATACATTTGTGAGGGAAACTTGTTGGATGTTACTTTAGTTTTTAAGTAATTAAAGAAGTCTTTTGGATAACAAAACCTCCTCTATTTTTTAATTATATACTTCAAATGCATTAATGGTTGCAAGACTCAGTCGACCGCGTATGTCCAAATATGTTGCTAAATTTTCACTGTTACTTTGTTTTTTTGTAAGTTTTATAAGCTTTTTGCTTACGATTTATCAGATGTTTTGTATGTTTGATATACCAAATTGGATATTTAGTATTTCTTTAACGTCGTTTTTATCCTCAGAGGTATTTCTTGTGAGATAATTTCAGTTAAAACTTTGTAGAAGACGTCTACAGCAGTTTCGATATTTCCTTCATTGTACCTTAAAATTGTTTGCCAATTGACATTGCCTTATTTCAGTTTAATGTTTTCATAATTCACTAATGGATATTCATGTACGAAAAAATAGTGTGCGATTGCTGTGTGGATTTGATCATACAGATATCATCATAAATATTCATAACCAAAAGGTTCAAATAGCAATTTTGTTGATCTTTTACGTGGTTGATTTGATAAAGTCTTTAATTGACCGTTTTGTCAAAAATTAACTTCAATGTTTCGTTATCCCCAGCGACTGGGTGTAAGATACTTTGATTTTCAGAGTCCAGAATGAAGTCAGCCTGGCGTTGAATTAAGTCCCCATGTATGTGAACTTTTACTTCTGGAGGAAATTGAGACAATATATTCTCTGCAATTTGAAAGAAGAATTGCTTTTATGAGCATGGTCTGGTGTAAAATACACTGAGGTGGACCCATAAGTTTCACTTGCTATGTGGGATTTCGCCCAAACATGCTCAAATTATTTAAATTTGGATGTGGGAATGAATTCTGAATTGAAATCAGCTGAATTAACTATTAGAATTCAGCCGCCTGACTTTCTCTGAGACTACCGCAGTTCTATTGAAATCAGATCAAACTTCCGATATAAAGAGTTTTCACGTAAAAACTCGAGTAAAATAAAGTCATTGTATATTATTTCTCCAAACACAAGAAAGTTCACAGCGGCATCAGCCTGATTTTACGACAGTAGCACTTTCTCTTTTGTATTATGATATCTTTCGTTTAATCCGGCCTTGGAATAATCATAAACTTATCATCTACTCCCAATGTCGATAAAATTTATGCTCAAGTTACCACTTTTCCTTCCTGCTATTACTTTGTGGATTTTTTTTCCATATACCAACATCGGAAGGTGGTCTAAAAGAAAAACATAACCCACTTTCCTCGAGGTTATATCGTTCAGTTGAATCTCCTGATGGTGATAAAAAAAACCTAATCTTGTTATTTTTCTTATTCTTCTCTTTTCATACGTACGCCTCTGCAACGTCCTACGAACGAAAATAAAAAAAATAATCATAAACAAAACCACCCTTAACCGAAATCAGATATCGTCAGTGCCAAGCTCGGCATGACCGGTACCCAGCTGGGCCAGAGCATCTCGCAGCAAGGATTCTTCTCGTCACGCGATAGCCTGGCTGCGTCGGGTACGTCCCGGCCAGTGCATTCCCATGTGTCCGCCACCACCTCGGAGATGGATCTGTCCCGCAAGGACCGCAAGCGGGAACGGAGCAAGCTGAAATCGGGCGACCAGCCCCTACTGGGTTCGTGGGGCCGCAGTGGACCCCGAGAATCTGCGGTACACACCACAGCAGCTGCAGCCGCGGCAGCAGCGGCGGCGGCGGCAGCAACCCGAGCGTCCAGTAATCATCTGGCAGCACCGTGCGGAACCGGGAGCACCTGCAACGGGGCCGATCGATACATGTGAGTTAGATTTTGATTATTTAAATACCTTGAAAAAACTGTATGACCGTAGCTTTATAAAATGTTCTTCATTTTCTGAAACTTCAACCACATTTATTTGCTAACCAGAAATAGAAAACTTTTTCTGCTCACCGCAAAAATGGTGGCAACAATTTGGATTACGATTTCTTCCGACCGCAATGACTTTAACAAGCGCTAGGGGAGGGGATCGAAAAAAAAGAAGGTTAAAAGGGCGGGGAATGAAAGTTAAATCGACAACGTCCTATGTGTATGCCGTTGGATTTATTGTGAGATCCTGATCTTCCATAAATAAGAATTTATCCACCTAAATATATACTTGCCTACCATCGCACTGACCAAGAGCCCGGTTGAATTGGCGGGAAAGAAATCTCATTACCAGAAACGAAATAAATAAAGTGTTTGTGCAGGGGATAAATGGGATCACACCTGTTGTTGAAAAGATATGTGCTTGAAGAGATGGTTTGATAGTGATCGTTAATTTCAAATAACGGCATACTTTCGTATACGATGATTCAGCGACTTGGTTAGAATTGTCGAAAACCTAAAAGGTACTGTGGTAACATTTTCAGTTTGGTTTCAAGTTTAGTTCTTTCGCAATGATTCTTCCATCATATCACAAAGAAAACAATTCCCCTCATTCAATTACAGGCAACGTGAGACCTGATAGGCACTACTTTGCTTGAGGATACATAATTTTTTGGCAGAATTAATGCTAAATCTATCGTCCAAAATGTGCGTGTAAGATATAGTAGCAAATAGCAAATAGAAAATTAAATTTTATTTGGTCAATTATAAAGCAGGTCCTTGCGTCATTTGTAATGTTTGCATTATAAAAGGGGAGTTTTTTGCAGGAGCTGGTAAAAACAAAAACCTACGAAAAATAAGTGCGTGTTTTTAGATTTCCTTGAAACTCATTTCTATTTCAAAATATGCATAAATACTTTCACACCCTACATCAGTGTTCGGAAAAACTAAAATGTCTAAAACTGAGACTTTGCATCGATTTGATTCGTTACGCCAGACACGACGTTAAAACAGTCGATGAGTTATCTCGTTAAAAAATCCAATGAGTTTAATAGACGATATCTGTGGTATACCCACCATCAGGTTTCGTACGGTATCCTCAGATACTCCCGCCGTGACGATTCTCCATCTTCTTTTGAAATAATAGGTACCATTTGCTCTTTTCTTATTTTCGAAGAGTTTCCGCTGAACTAGAGCCCAGTACTTCTCTATTAGGTGAAGTTCTGGACTGTTTGGTGGATAGGCAGTTTTTGGCACGTATTTGACCTCTTGTACCTTATACCATTCCAGAACGGATTTCGCATAATGACAAGCGGCCAAATCGGGCCAAAACAGAGCTGAAGAGTCATGACTTCTGATAAACGGTAGCTAGCGATTTTGCAGATATTATTTTTCGTACACATCCTTATTGATAGTGCCAGTAGAAACGAAGTTTTTAGATTTTCGATCACAACGACATATGACCTGCCAAATTAAATACTTCTTCAGGAATTTGGACACCTTCTTTGTCCGGAAATTCTTCGGCAGTGGCGTTTCGGCATTGCGGTATAAAAAACCAGACTTAGAATCTGCCTTCGAGTACGTATGTTTTGTCGTCCATTATGATACAAGAAAATGTTTGCAAAATATTGGCTTAAAGATCCTTAGCATGACTTTTCGCTGTGAAATTTTGCCTGCCGTCACGGTTGGGAACAGTTTTCACTTTGTACGCCTTCAGTCCGTGCCTCTGCTACACTGCTTGTACGTATGATTTTGGCTTCCCAACTTTGTGAGTTACATTTCACACAGTAGGATTGGGATCTCTATCATGGCTACCACTTTCTTGTTCATTTGTCGTGAGCATACTTTTCGATTCGTTCCCCTTCCAATCTTCGATCTACAGTCAAGCGTTGGTAAAATGATTTTTAAATACAAAACACGGTACTTTTTAGTAGTTTTAGTTTCTTGGCAAGCTCACGTACTGATAAATTCGGATTTTGGTGACGTTCGTACAAAATGCGTTTGCGCACTTCCTCTTGATTCGACGTCATTTTACTGAATGTAACAAGAATGTGAACATATCTTACCACGAAATAAAGTTACAGCAATCCGTGAAATAATTCAAAATTTACACTGAAAGTAAAGTGTCCGAAATTTCGTCAACAGGCTTTAGTTTTGGGCTTATGAATATGAGTGCTGGAATATGCTTAAAAATATCATACAAATTTTATTTATTTCTTTATTTATTTATTTGTCGTCGTCAATCAGTTGTAGTCCTTTTTTAATTACAAAAAGTACTTAACTTAACTTTCACTTAGCACTCGCGGAAATATTTTTTAAATTTTTCTTTTGACATTGTAAAATCTGTACTATTGCAATTGATATTGTAATAAGCCATCATTTGGTTAATGGGTTTATATTTTGCATAGTTCATGCAATGATTATTCGTTGCAAATAACTGTCGATGTCTTAAATGTCTTGTTTGTATGTAAAGTTTAAATTTGATAGAATTTCCATTGAATCAATTCTTTGTGATATTATATATAAATGACGTCATAGAAAATTCGCGTCGCTTTTTTAATGTTTGAATATTGATAAGCATACATTGAGCCTTATACGATGGTAAAGGAAATACAGTCCATCCTAGCTTTCTTAGTGCGTATAACAAAAATTGCTTTTGTACTGACTCTATTCTTTCTTGATGTGTTATTGTAAATGGAGACCAAACTATGCTACAATATTCAAGTATTGACCTGACATAAGCAATGTATGTATGGACTAACAATATCTCAATCTTAAACGCGTTGATGTCCTCTGCATTTTTTATTTCTAAACAAAGTTTCATGTCGTCAGCGTAAATCAAAAATTTTAGTTTCTTAAGAATAGAAGATAAGTCATTTACAAATAGAATGAATAAAAGTGGTCCTAGATGAGAGCCTTGTGGGACTCCCGAAGTGGTATGAATAGGTGTTGATTGGTTTCCTTTAAATCTTACAACCTGATCACGGTTGGTAAGGTATGAATTAAGCCATTTGATGAGTTTGGGCTGAATTGCCATTTTTTTCAATTTAAACTTAAGCATAGGTATATCGACACGGTCAAATGCTTTACTAAAATCTGTGCACAAAACCTCTACATGGTTTCCGTTATCCATTGCTTCCAGAGAATAATAAACGAATTCTAGTAAATTTGTGGTTGTCGAACGACCTTTAAAAAATTAATGCTGATTAGTAGTTATTTTATTTTTTATTTGGTTAAATAATTTTTCATACACAATTGCCTCAAAAATTTTTGGAATGCAAGAGATCAGGGCTATACCCCGATAATTACGAATATCCGATTTTTTACCAGACTTAATAATAGGCACTAGAAATGAGCTCTTCCATAATTTTGGAAAGTCTCCGGATTCCAGTGACATATTAAAAAGCCAAAACAGTGGAGAAGTAAGCTCAGCTGCTAAAGTTTTCATAAACAAAGGAGGAACTTCATCCGCTCCCGAGCCTTTGGATGCATCTGAATGTTTTAACCCTTCCAAGATTTCATGCACATAGATTTGATTCACGCCTATGTCACTGGAATATTCAGGATACAGGGACAAATCGCTAGAACTAGAAAAAAAGCAATAGATAGTATAAGAGCCCGATCGCACTATAAGATATCAGGCGGACGAAAATCGGAAAAGTGACCTTCACCAAAACTTTTTTTCATTTTTTTTTATCAAAAGTAAACATATAAATTAAGAAAACTTCAAAGTTTCAAGCCTCTAGCAATTTTCATTCCTGAGATATTAGATGTCAAAGTTGTAAGTTAGCGAAAAAACGTACTTTTTGCCGAAAAAATACGCTTTATCTCAAGTTAAATGTTGAACTGTTTTTATGAGATAACCCCTAGCTCACTACACATGATTGAAAAGGTAACAAAACTAGCTTTAAAAAATAATAATACGATAGGTTGTCATTCATAAATAAAATCAAAAAAATCTTTAAGAGAAGAAAAAACATTAAAAAATTAGAAATTTCAACTTTGTTGATCAGCAACTTTTTTTCCCCGCATATCCCCGCATAACCCAGCAGCTCTGAATCAAGTGTGGGATGTATAATAACAAATTACGAAGGAAAACTCTGCGCAAACTTGCGCCATTTTGAAATTAGGCGGTTTAAAAATATGACCACTTTGGTGCAAATCCATTATTTTAGGTTGATGAAAACGTATTTACTTTTTTGGGCGATTTTGGTAATTTCTGGCGATGGTTTAACCAAAATAAGTTATAAATTAACAATTTACAGAAAATTTCGACCAGTTTTTGAAAAGGGCTGAACCTTTTTTAAATTTAAAATTATTAAAAATATGTTTAAAACAGTTTCTGCTATAATTGGTTATAAATAATAAAATCGGTATTATTATCATCGCATACAAGGGCTTCTTCATGTTAACATGTTTTCCAATGTAAGTTTAAAGTTTACGTTCTTTTTGTTATTTTGTCTTGTTTTTGATTAATGTGTTTCCTGAATTTTTGCTGGTGTTGCTTTATTAATTTTCGTAAATTCGTTAACTACGTGTATGTGGACCTTGTTGCCATCGACTCGCTTAGGTACTCAATGTTTGAGGCTCATAATAAGTACCTAGAGTACGATTTATTACCAGGAGTGGTATTTATACTGACAATGTATTATTTCAAATCCCATAAACTACGGTTGAGTGCAAGTGTAAAAATGGATAATAGAGTTATAATTTCGTTGTTTGATTCTAAATTGACGCATAATGCGAATGTTGAAAGAGCTTTAATATTTATTTGTGAAAACTATCCTATATCGGAGGAAAAACGTGAACTCTATAGGACCGCTTGTAAATACAAGCTAAAGTGGAATGAAGCTCAACGAAAACAGGAAAGATTGGAGGCATATTCTCGGGATTGGATAAATGGAGACTTCGGCATTGCGGAGTTCATCGAACAAGAACAAGATGCTCCTTCAACCTCGGCGTCATCTGCAAAGCGTGGGAGACCCTCAAAACCTTTTGCTGATCTGAGCGAAAGAGGAAAACGACGTGTCATTGACAACGAAAGCTTGGATCCCAAAGTAGACAGCATCGAAAAGGCTCTAGTAATGGCGAGAAGGACAGCTTACAATAGGAAAGAGATAAATTTAGTTAAAGTCATCGGCCTTATTCTAGAAAAATGTTGTAGCAATTAACTGATCAACGTGGAATGATGTTACCTGAGGAAGCTTTTAGTTTTTTCATCGAAGCTGGATTTAGTCGATTCCAATACGAACTAATACACAGAGAATCACCGTCACGATTTCCACCATACGGCGTCATCGGGGAAGTAAAAAAGAAATGCGCACCTCCCAACGAGTTCATCGAAGCAACCGCTTCAAAAATTAGAGTAAAACTGCAGGCGCTTCTGGACAATACAGTGCATCGAATCGTGAAAATAATCGACGCAGAGCTGAACGAGTACATGGATTCTAACGAGCTGGATAGTGCTGAACTAATTCTATTATGTAGTTCGGGTATGGATGGCTCAACCGGGTATTCTCAGTACCACCAGAAGCTGTCAGAAGGATGTCAGAATGATTCTGATGTATTTTCATCAACACTTACTCCAATTCAGTTATTCATGCATAATGATCGAAAAATGATTATGTGGTTCAATGCTATGCCTCAAAGTATTCGATTTTGTAGACCCATCATCCTTGAATTTATCAAAGAGAGTAAGGAGGTAATTCTTGCCACAAAAAATGACATTGAAAAAGAAATGAATGAATTGACGCCAGTGAAGGTCGAGCTTTTAAATGACAAAATAATTCTTGTTGATTTTGATTTTGTACTTAGCATGATAAATGGAAAAGTCCTCACGTATATTACAGGAAATTCATCAATGCAAAATTGCCCAATCTGTGGAGCAAAGCCTAATGTAATGAACAGTAAAGAAAAGTTTGAAGAAGGATTCTTAACAAACGAAGATGCTCTACATTACGGTATATCTTCGCTTCTTGCTTGGATTCGATTTTTCGAATGCCTTTTGCATATTGCATATAGAATGGATTTAAAAAAATGGCAGGTTTCACAGTCATTTAAAGAATTATACGAACAAAGAAAAAAACTGATAACGAAACAGCTTCATGAGCATTTTGGAGTCAGAGTAGATCAACCAAGATCTGGTGGTGCAGGTACAAGTACTACAGGTAACGTTTGTCGACGAACATTGGCAAATCCTCAGCTTTTAAGCAGAATTCTGAACATCGACGAAGAATTGATTGTGAGGTTTAGAAATATTTTAATTGCTATCAACTGTCAAGACCCAATAAACCCCGAAAAAATAGATTCGTATTGCAAGGATACCTAGGGAACGTCCATTAATTACGTCACGCAAAAATTGACTTTCAACAACCCCCCCTCCCCCCCTTGTCACGTTTTTTGTATGGACCTTTAAATATTTTTGTATGGATCGTCACGTTTTCTCAAACCCCCCCTCCCCCCTTACTGCGTGACATAATTAATGGACCTTCCCCTACCGAATTTATCTGGAACTGTACGATTGGTATAAAATTCCTGCAACTGTGCATAAAGTACTCGCTTATGCCGGAGAAATTATTATGCATTCTCCAGCGCCGCTTGGTATATTAGCAGAAGAGGCAGCAGAAATCCAGCACAAACAGTTAAAGCAATACCGAACCCATCATGCTAGAAAGCGCTCAAGGCTGGACAACTTACATGATGTCTTCATTCGTGCCATGAATGAATCAGACCCATTTATCAGCTCACTTTGTCTCCATCCAAAGACGACAGAAATTTTTTTTTCTAGATTATCCAGATATCGTGAAAAGTTTTATGATTTTTGAAGATTCTGAAACACGTTCAACATCCGACACCGATAACTGCGATGCGTTGGAGGAACTTGTGAAAGCTGTCGATGAAGTTGATGAGGATTTTGTTTGTGATGAAACAGAAACATAGTAAGATTAATGTAAATCGACAAAAAAAATATTTGAGTTGTTATTGTATATTCGCTTTGTAAAAGTATATATGTATTTCTACCGTTATGTAAATAAATAAACTGAAGCAGATTATGAATTTTTTGTTGTTGCGTGTTCTATACAAAGAAGTCATCTATTAATTTTGCTGGGGCAGACGGGTAAAGGGATCTTGTGTTTTCTTACGCGTCATGAAACGTTTATCAGGTTTATTCGTAAAAATCATACAAGGGGAAGGCAGTATGGAACAATTTCGAAAAATAAATTACGTTATTGATGGTTGGACCGAAAATAAATTCTTATTATTGCCGTTTCAGAGAAAAAATTGCATCAGGCGTCAGATTCAAATACCCGAAACTGACAATCGTCACTGACAACCACAGCTATTTTGTTCAGCGATTACCTTGTACCTATGCATCGAGTTTGCTTGGTAATATTCAAATCATTGAAGGAAGCAACAGCTGCGGATGCTGCTTCTTCTTCTTTCTGAATATTCTATGCATGCTAAGTTTTCTGTGAAAAGGCAATATCTCTGTTTGGGACCATCCACAAATGACGTAGCATAATATTGATCATTTCCAGACCTACTTCGTAGCATATTATGCCATACCTAATACATGGTACGTTTCTATATCTGAGCCCCCCTCCCATAATATATCACGTAGTTTGTGGATGTTCCCTTAGAATGATTGAAATATTATTATCATGATTTATCCTTTGAAATTAGAGTTTTAGTCACATCCGTTTTCAAGATATTATAGCTTTTTTTTAAATCAATGGAAAGTTAAGCTCTTTTGAAAAGTTAATCCCGAAATGTTAAAAAAAAAGTATATTAACAACATATTTTGATAACATCAACCAAAGAAAACTCTACAAAACAAGAAAAAATGATCAAAATATTTTCGCCAACCTGCTTGTATGGAAATCGCCCATAGTGGATCGGTGCATAGCCTTTTGCCAGTCAAGGGGATTTCCCCCCTTGCCTACCCTGCATGGGGTAGTATGACAAAGGGTTATGCGTCTGATCGGGTACTACCGTTCAAATGCCTTCCGCTCGTTTTCAAACTTGTATCTTTCAATTTCAAAGCCTGCCGTTGCCCTATACGGAACTATCAATACACTTTCTTTTCATTTCTATTCGTTCTAGTAATAAATTACTGTTCACTCCTAGCGCTTTGCATTGAGATGAGAAATTATCTGTTTCTGCAAACTTCTTTAAATTTATGCCTCAAAATGTTTACCTCTCGCCCATTATCTAAGTGTACAGAAAAGTACAAACAAAAGTTATTAATTAGATTTTGTTAACTAAATTTTCTCTCAGCATATGCATATTGAGTTTTCTTATACTCGAAACGTGTTGACGTAACTTCTTGAAAAACTGAAAAACTGTATATGTTTCACACATAAACCTTCATTAGTTCTTCAGAAGATCACAGCAAGCAATACTTTAAAACAGTGTTTTGCTTTTGCTGCGTCGTTTTCGTGGAAAAAAAATCAAACAATACTCTGCAATTACACAACTTGAACAAACAGTGAAATTATAAATTGAAAAGTTGGATAGGTAATTTCAGCTATTTTTACTAAGCTGGCTTCAGTCTTCAGAACTTCTTGTGGAATAAAAATATATATATTTAGTATGTTTCACTTAACATTTTTTAAGTCACTTTATTTCTTGACAGTATTTTCAAGATTTAGAGGAATGTTTCACTGAGTGATGAGTTTTGCCATAGATTTTTAATTTTCCAGAAATTTTATTGGTTGCCCTGAACATGCCCTGAATTTATACTTATCATTAATAATATAAAGTATTTGTATAAAAAAAAGTAATCCCAATCTTCTCTGCTATCTCTTCCTCTCCAGGTTCGGTCGCCGGTCTGGCTGTTCGACGTCGTCGCGCAAATCCAACGGTCGCCGATGGTCGTTCGTGTTCGATCCGGCCGGCCGGCTCTGCTACTACTGGTCCATGGTGGTCTCAATGGCATTCCTGTACAACTTCTGGGTCATCATCTACCGGTTTGCCTTCCAGGAGATCAACGGCGAATCGATCGTGCTGTGGTTTTGTCTGGACTACTTCTCGGATTTTTTATACCTCGTAGATATTCTGTTCCACTTCCGTACGGGTTACCTCGAGGACGGCGTGCTGCAAACCGACTCGACCAAGCTCCGGCAGCACTACATGAACTCGACGACGTTCTACATAGACTGCCTTTGTTTATTGCCGTTAGATTTTTTATACTTATCGATAGGATTCAACTCGATACTGAGATCGTTTAGGCTAGTTAAGATTTATCGATTCTGGGCCTTCATGGATCGCACCGAACGGCACACAAACTACCCAAACCTGTTCCGTTCGACCTCACTGATACACTATTTGTTAGTTATATTTCACTGGAACGGTTGTTTATATCACATAATCTATAAGAATAATGGTTTCGGCTCGAAGAACTGGGTGTTTCACGACTCGGAATCGGCGGACGTGGTGAAGCAGTATCTACAAAGCTATTACTGGTGCACACTGGCACTGACCACGATCGGTGACCTGCCGCGGCCACGTTCTAAGGCGGAGTACGTGTTTGTGATAGCGCAGCTACTCTTTGGCCTGATGCTGTTTGCGACGGTTCTCGGTCATGTGGCCAACATTGTCACCTCGGTCAGTGCTGCCCGCAAGGAGTTTCAAGGTAAGTCGTTAAATCCATGCTCTTACTATCTTACAACTGCAATGACCCGGCCGATGTAAGCCACGTGGTGTGGATGTGTGATGCGGTGTCCTTTCGAGTCATTTACCATTTAGCTTCTCCGTTGCTCGGTCCATTCAATTGTGAAAAATCGATGCATTCCCGGCGAGATGGAGATAGTTATGGGGCACGAATACACATCTACTTTGTGGTCTTTCCGGTGATTCCAACAGTCAGCGTGGTGCTACGCAACGACCGATTGTGTGTATATGGACCCATAAAATCAAATGGAAGCCATTAGCATTGGGGATGAGGAAGCGTGACTCGATTCAATCGACAAACCCTGTGGAATGGCTTTTCCAATGCTACGATCCATAATGAAAAGTTAAGCAATTCACATTTCAACAAACCCTTATCTCTTCATTTTTATTGAGCATTCAAGGCCGGGTTAAAGCGGTCTCTGCTCTGCAGGAACCATTCCCAAGTGATGGCGTTGAGTTTTCCATCCAAAAACCTACCATCCTCTGAAATCGGTTCAAAGGTACACACCCTTCGTCAATTGGAAAACTCAATCAATTCGTTTTTTTAGTTCTCTCCTTTCTCCTGCGGGTCAGTGGCCAGTCAAACCTTTTCCAGCCGGTCAGTCAATCGGTCTGGGTGGCATAAATTTGAATGAAACAATAAAATAAAAATTTATATCGAAAGCCATCAGCGACTCGAGCCTCTATCCCATCATTTTGGACATCCGTTTTGGGTTGAAGGGTTGTGTGTCGTCACAGGATCAATCAAGGAGTCGAGAATCGGGTGAATTTCTGTAGAAAAATGACCGCAAGTACGGGGTTTTCTTAGCAGCTTATGATGCAAATCAAATTAGAGTTTGTTTTGAGGTTCATTTATTGATTTCCAGATAAACTGTAGTAATCTAACCGGTACTCTGAATCAACGTTAAGAAACAACTTTAAAAATCAAATCATGCAGCACTCTGACGTAACCCACATAAAACAAACCTTCCATTCCATCAGTCCAATTATCAATTACCCTAATGGAAATAAATACATTATCGTAATTAAGAACAGAAATTCAATTATCAGTGCTCGCAACAAGTGTCCAATATTGAAACTAACCAGCCCACAGTTCACCCCATAGCGAGCGAGCTATTGTGAGGGGCGATGAAGGGGCCTCGAAGTGTCAGCCGATCCGAAAAGAATTAATTACAAAGTTAATACTTTTCCAAGTGGCGAACTGGAGTATGCACACTATTCTTTTTTTTTTTGTTATTCCATCGAACTCGAACCGGACTCTGCGAGGTTCATCAACCGAAAAAGTGCAAACTAACTGCAGCAATAGTCCAGGCAGAGCAGTCAGAAGCAAGCGTACAGCCTGAATACACACCGAGAGGAAAACTTAATTAACTGAAATGACTGTTGAAATTGGAACTCGGTGTCGAAGTTTGCTCTCTTTTGCCTTTCTTTCACCGCACTTTGACTTTTATCAGCACCAAGTGCAACTTGCATAAAATTGCATTATTGCTTAATTATACCCATTTTGCGCATTCCCCCATCGCTGCACGGTGCAGAAACGAGACAAAGACCCGTTCCCGTGACATCTGGTTTTGACAATCAAAACTTTTATATTCGCATAGAACTGTCTATTTTCCTTGCAAAGAAAAAATAAAGCAAAATCAATCGCTCGCGGTTGCAGTGGTTGAAAACTGACGAAGAACTCAAATAATTTTTATTCCCTGCATTGCTCCACATTCGGCGGGGTTGTTATATAACAGCATTGAAATTGACATGCTATTTGTTATTGATTGATAAATTGTGTTTCGCTACGATTCGCTTATTTTTCTGTTTACCTTGCGGGTGGTTTTCCGAATTTGTCGTCGTCGTCATGTCGATGACTCATGGTGTGCCTTCCGATTGCCGGTTGAATTTGGTTAACATTGATAAAAGTTCATTTCTCCCGATTGAGGGTTACCGAACCTACTTTACCCCTGGGCGTTGGAAACCTGGAATTCTGTTTAGCATAGTTGAATTGAATGGAAATCGAAATAGGAAGAGTAACTTGCTACACGTCACACATACGCTTATGGTTTTTGTGGATCGCCACAGGCTCGGGTGTTGGTAGGCAGGTGTGGGAATATATCGGTACAAATCCAATATGCACGTTTAGGATAGGTGGGTGCCATGATCGAAATTTGATTTGATAATATTGAATAGGCAATATGCTGAGGAACGGGGTGTAGTCCTTCTGGTAGGGTTCTATGGCAACGACCTTTTCTCTTACGCTTCAAAAAACCAGTGACTAGCTTGTCGATTGCAGATCAACTATGTAGTAACGGTTGGATGAACGTCAATACTCAATTCAATACTAATAATGTATTGACATCTGCACCGATAAAAAACAAAATATTTCAATTAACTGTACACTGACATTCAATATGATCTGCGACAAACATTTTAAACTGTTTATGACGGCAAAAGGGAAGCGATATGATCTTTACTTTGGACCATAAACTGAAAACTCATGTAATGGACATCCTAAATTGCACTTCATTATTCCTTAATGTAGATTTTTCAACAAGCTCATTTATTTGCACTCAATCGAATCAACTTAACTGAGACAAGTTTTCATTTTCATGACCTTAAAAATAAAGCTAAGAAGGTAAGAACCAATTACTCGCGGTTAGGAAGAAAGATTTATATAATTGAATCAAAGCAACCAGAAACCTTCGATATCAGTTGGAAACCAACAGGCTCTTGAGCAAATGGGGCAGAATATAGACCAGACTAAATTACTTCTCTTACTCTACCCATATAAAGCTATGTCCATTTAGAATCCGGAATAATAAAATCATCTATCTCGGTAGCGGATTGACGTACACATAAGGGAACGTCACGCAAAAATTGACTTTTTTAACAACCCCCCCCCCCCTTTGTCATGTTTTTTGTATGGACCTCCAAATTTTTTTGTATGGATCGTCACGTTTCCTCAAGCCCCCCCTCCCCCCTTACTGCGTGACATAATTAATGGACCTTCCCTAAGTTTAATACATCAAAACAAAAGTAATTCACTGTACTTTAAGGTGAAAACATCATTACAAATCATTTCTCTTTGATTCTAATGAAAATTTGCACTTTCTCCTTTATTCCTCCCATCAAACACTGCACACCTCCGGAGTCAACTTCCTTGGCACATTTTGGTCATCTGAATCGCGTCCCGAGCCGTTTTTCCACTTTTCTTAAGCTTCCGCTTCATTACTACCCGAAATCTCTCGATGAGCCGAAACTGCGGGCAACTGGGTGGATTTATGTTTTTCTCGATGAAATCTACGTTATTATTGCGGTACCACTGGATGACTTCCCGGCTGTAGTAGCAACTCGCCAAATCTGGCCAAAACTTCACGGGACCTTTATGTTCTTTAATGAAAGGTAGTACGCGGTTTTTGAGGCATTCTTCCTTGTACAGCTTCGAGTCCATCGTCTTATTCGTCACGAACACTTTGGTCTTTGCTGCACAGCTGCATATCCCTTGCCAAATCATCAGTTTTTTGGCAAATTTGTCCATAAAAGCAAACTTAAACTTCGCAAGAACATCTCCTCGTGCCATCGTCATGTAGAATTTTTGGCCAGGAAGCTGTCCGAAATCCATTTTGACGTAGGTTTCATCGTAGATGAGCAGGCATCCTTGGTACTTCTTCAAAACCTGCTGGTACAATTTCCGAGCTCTAGGTTTGGGGACGAAACTTTGCTTCAACGTTCTGTTTGGTTGCTTGCTGGCACGATAAGTACGATATCCTGCTCGCAAACGAATTCTTTGAACGGTACTCCGAGCAATAGTGTATTTTTGTGCGATATCATTATCTGAGAGTACAGGGTTTTTTTCTGACGGATCTCAACACCTTCTGGTTTAGCTTGCGGTCATATGTTCCACTACGACGCTTACCTTGAGGCACTCGATCTACGCTTCTTTGCTCCTCAACTAGACTAGCTCCTTGAAACGCTTGAGCACATAATACACGGTTGATTTGGCAATTTTCAACGTTTTTGCGATTTTTATTGCGGACCACGTTGGATTATCAACGTGGGTGTGCAGAATTGTTTCTCTTCTCTCGGCTTACATCTGCAATAACTTTTTACTCACTGCACGAAACACCGTGAAATTTATACCACAGAAAGTGGGTGCGTGAAAAATCGCTATAAAAACATTCTTGCAGCGGTCACTTTCCGTGCCGCTGCAACACAATAAGTGATTCCGGATTCCAACTGGACAGAATTTCAGCACCGAAAACATAAATATTCCAGTTTTATTTTTTATATGTTATGCTGTAGATTACATGTGATTTTACTAGTTTTGCCATGAAAGTGTTCGATATTAAAATCTAGATACTTTTAGTAGCCTAATGTATTTGTCATACATGTATTTGAGGATTTTCAGCAGGGACATGTTTGTTTATGTCTGAAGTCTTGTTTGCATGTTATGTTTCATAAATGTATAATCTTCCGTATTTCAAGAAACAAACATTAGCGAGAGAGGCCAAACGTCAACAAAACTAGTCAGGTATGTTTGATTAGCTTTGTATTGGACGGAATAACACAAGTTTTGAGAAGTAGAAGTAGAAAAAGAAAAATATATATATCAACTAAATATTTATGTCTTATACTCGTTTGCCACTGCAACATTCAAGAACCTTCACACTTAGAAATTATGAATTTTACACGAGACGTAATTCATGTTTGTAAAAAGTCGGGGAACGTGAAGCAAGCTTTCTTGTAAAATTATGTCTCCTGAAATTGACACATACACAATTCGACGAAAGATGTGTTTGATTGAATTTTATTTTCTCATCTCTTTCAACTCATTCTTATGTGCTAAAGGACGCTTGTATGTGTAAGTCTCTGGAGACATAAATTTACATGACATTTTGGTAGTTAGATTAAAATGAAATTGCAGTTGTCAATTGCTTACATTACCGAACATCAAGATAAGAGAAATTAGTTGTATGATAACGTTTTGATACTTCAAAACGTCTGCGCAACGAACAGTCATCTTCTTAGGGAACGTCCGTTAATTACGTCATGCAAAAAATGACTTTTTAACCCCCCCCCCTTTTGTCACGTTTTTTGTATGGACCTTTCTTATTTTTTTGTATGGATCGTCACGTTTTCCCAAACCCCCTCTCCTCCCTTACTGCGTGACATAATTAATGGACCTTCCCTTAAGCAAATGCTTTTTACTAAAATACAATTCCCTTAATTTGTAGCCAGAATTCACTTATATCCAAGCAAATATTTGAGTAGTGTTGACAAATTTGTATGATGCTGGTAAGTTTTAAGAGGATTCCGACCACTGTGTATCTCATATGTCGAAATGGTTGAGTAATAAGAACACCGATCTAGTAAGCTTGAAGCCCATAATATGAACCTAATTCATGAAAGCCTTTTTGTTGCCTAGAGTGTTCAGTGAATTCAACTATTTGAAGACCTTTTTCCGGATCCAAAAAAACATATAAATTAGCATAGCAAAGTTCTCATGTTTGGTTGAAATCTGTGATTCATTTGAGCCCCCTTTCCAGAAAAAGGAGGGGTCTCGAATCACCATAAAACATCTTTTGCCTCTTAATAAAAAAAAAAAAACCACATACCAAATTTGGTTTCATTTGCCTAGTAAGCTCTCGGCTTATGCAGAAATTCGTGTTTCATTTGTATGAGAGCCCTCCCTCCCAGAGGGCGAACAAGTCTGAAACCACAATAAAAACATTTCTCTCCTTCAAAAACCTCCACCTGCCAAATTTGATTCCATTTGCTTGATTAGTTCTCGAGTTGTGCAGAAACTTGTGTTTCATTTGCATGAGAGCCCCCCCTTTCAGAAAGAGGAGGGGTTTCAAGTCACCTTAGAAACATTTTTACGTTCATAAACCTCTACCTGCTAAATTTGCTTCCATTTGCTTGATTGGTTCTCGAGATATGAAGAAAATTGTGTTTCATTTGTATGGGAGCCTCCTCCAAAGAGAGAAGGGGTATCAAACTACCATAGGAATCTTTTTTGCCTGTAAAAACCGCCAACTGCCAAGTCTGGTTTCATTTGCTTAATTATTTCTAGAATTATGCAAAAATTTGAGTTTCATTTGTATGGAAGATCAACCCCCCACCCCCCGCTCCCTCCTATCAGAAGAAGGAGAGGTTTTAAGGTTGAAGGATTCATCATCAATTTTTGGACATCATCGAAAAATTCGAAAGCAGTTTTTTCGTTCAAAATCAAAACATAGTTCGTTAAAATGTATTCACTGTGTTCCGCTTGGCGAGCAGAATACAGTGAATACATTTTCACGAACTATGTTTTGATTTTGAACGAAAAAACTGCTTTCGAATTTTTCGATGATGACCAAAAATTGATGATGAATCCTTCAACCTTAAACCACCATTGAAACATTTCTTGCTTTCATTTGCTGGTTCCATTTGCATGATTAGTTTTCGAGTTATGCAGAAATTTGTGTTTCATTTGTATGGGATCCCCCCTTTACATAGATGAGAGGGGACTCTTACTATGATAAGAACCTTTTCCGGCCCCAAAAACTCCTGCATACACATTTTCACGCCAATCGGTTAAGTAGTCTCCGAGTCTATATAGATATGTAGATATATATTGATAATCAAATGTGTTTCCTTCATAGCGATTATACTTCTTTATGTCCGACGCTTTAATTTGGTTGGTAATACCGAAATTTTCGCCTACTTGAGAAGAGAAACGTCCTTTTTCACCGGCTTGGAGAAACAGATGAGAATGTAAGAAGCGCGAGACTATTATACGCTCACAGCAGTTTTCGCGAGAAAAGCAACGGCGATTTATAATTTTCGGAGAGCATGAGTAGCTGATAAATCGTTTCTTTTCCAGTAAATCCTAGATGCCGATAATTGTTTTTCACTTACTTTTTGACACTTGAAAATACACCAGTCTTCAAGCATGTTTTATTGTGACATTATAATTCGATAAAAAGCCCTCTTTTCTTCATGTTGTGACTCCTAGTTTTTTGCTTCTCCGTTTTTGCTCTTCTTATACAATTTAGGTAGCATGTTTTCAGTGAAAAATGTGACATGAGAAAATATTATCGTTTAATTTTGGAGAGAGACATTTTCGCAGATGCAAGAGAGAGGATAATGAATCATCGGAAAAAAAAAGCACAGATGAAAATGTGAGCGGTTCGCTACTCATCGACAACCTACTTGAGAGAGAGCATGGTTTCACTCAGCTAAGTGAAAATTTCAATCTCTGGTTTATATCTTTACTTTAATAAACTGTCTGCCTAGCATTAACCTTGAACAAAATCAACAAACCACATTCTTACATTTAAAGCCTACATTAGGTACTTATAATAAAATTCGAAGACGACACTTTTCGGATTTTTTATTATTTTTGTATGCAAACAAGTGACGAGCCCATAGTTTTTTAACATTACTCAATAAAAAACTCTAGCCAAATGTACGCTTATGAATGAATAAACAAGAAAATAGTTTTTTCAACATTTTTCATAACTCAGAAAATGATTTTTCTGGCTTTTTCAAGCAATTTACATTCACTGTGGAAAATACTGTAGGAAAACTGGCAACTCGGAATTTATTAATTTTTTTCTCATATATCCATGAACCCTACGCGTGTACAGAGTTTTGTAACATTCTGAGACCCTTCAGCCCAAACCCGCTCGATATTAAAAAATTATATCCCCGCTTGTTACGAGGGTTACTTCGATCACTTTTTGAACTAATTCTCGAAATTTTCTATGATAATTATCTTTAAAATTTTGTTTTACATTTTTAAAACCAGCACTGGTATCTGTAGTATAACACTACACAGAAATTTTAAAAATTCATTTTGTCAGATGAACTTTAAAAAATTGTTTAATTCCCGCAGCTAATTTTCAATAATGGGGTGACTTCGATCAAAATCAATTTTATCCATTTGAAGTGCTTAAATGAATAAAAAAACACCAAATTTTTATGCAAACCGTTTGATGCAGATATTTCCCGAATAGCACAGGGGTGGAGCATTCCTCAATGGGAACGTTAATTAATTATGTCACTCAAAAATGGACTATTTTCAAAATCTTCCCCTATGTCATGTTTTTTTATGGACCCTAAATTTTGTGTACAGATTATCACAATTCCCAAAGCCCCCTTCCATTAAATTCATGACATAGTTTAAGAGCGATCCATCCATTGCTATTTTTCAGTAGTTCGCCATAATATTAGACAAACAGAAATACCTCACTCATGTCGTTTTTAATTCGGTACTACACTGGTGTAAGGACGCCAACACTGCCGTGAATCGCATATCCGTCCCACATGGATAGGAAATCAAGAAAATATGGTACTGATATGCGATTCACGGCAGAATAAGTGCGAGTTATTAACAGCTAAGGAAACGTTCGTTAATATCATCATATTTTTAGGGGGAAGCTCTTCCAAATTCACGAACTTTCTCGGGATTTTGGACTTCTCAATGCCATTAAATTGTCTAAATAAACGTTTCACTCCTTTTCTCCAACACATAACAAAACAAAACAAACCCTTTGACAGATTGGAAGGTAGTGCAACACTTCGAGAAGGTTGTCGCGTTTATTCGTTTGCTCTTAATTTTCGATGAAAATATTTTTTTTTATTCAATAATTTGTTTATGTATACAAAATTAATATTTTTTTCGATTAGCTTAGAGAGACGAATGTTTAAGTAATTTGAAAATGTGGTTGTCGATTTTTTTAAAAATCATTTTATTGCTTTAATATATGATTGTTGATGCGCTTGGTAAAACGTACCATAAGAATATTTTTTTATAGCGAAGGAAATAGAGAAATGCTAAAAACAAAATGCATTTATATATCCTAATAAATGCTGAATATATATGGTTTAAAGCCAAAAAAATTCAGGCACTTGGAGAAGGATAACTTTAAATTGAATAAATATCGGACTTGGTGGTCGAAGTCACTCCGTTGATCGATGTCACCTCGCTCTACGGTTCCTCTTTTTTCATATAGAGAAAAGGCTTATGATTCTTCACTGTATGTGACAGTCTACTCATTGGAGAAGGAAGAACCATGTATTCATACTGATGGAATAGTTTCAATAGTTGCTTAGTTCGGTGATCTGTAAACCACGCTTTCCGATGAGTTGTCAAAACAAAGTGGAACAGCTGGGATAGCAAGACTTGTTTTCTCACATGCATTTGCTGGGGGTAATGCATAATTTTGTAGAAAATAGATCACTCCCGCACACCATTAACCGAACCGTGAGGATGGGTATGTATGTATGTTTATTCGATCAAATTTGTTTTCTCGTTTTGCTCGCACTCTGAATGTGTTACAGAGACACTTTTCTGTGAATGTTTGATTTTGATTAGATTTGCGTTTATTGAATCACGAATACGTATAGGACATACTCCTGCGCCGATCCGAAATTGTCGATAGGCAGGATGCGATGTGGAGCAAAGTTTGTGACAGAGGCGAGATGATGACTATATGATTCGAAGTGGATATTGATTGCGGTAAATAAATTGACAATTGACGAGTTCTACGGCAGCCAGGATCAGGCAATCATCCTGACGAACACATTACAAATTCATGAGTAATGCCAAATTTATAATGCTAACATGGAGTGAATGGTGGTTGCTGGAGGATTTGCTCGAATTTGGTACTTTTATTTTTCGAATGCGGTTCCAACTTTCTGTTGAAGGGGGCCTTAATTAGTTCTTCGAAAAAAGCACCAGCAAAGTGTAAAACTAAATTGGATCCTTAGTTTGAACCAATCAAAATACAACAGTCGTCAGGCAGTCATATAGTTACAGCTAGTTAGCAAGTAGGTTAAAAGTGTGCACATAGAGGAAATTGTTAATTCGACTAATTCGACTAGACCAACTGCACATCCGGTTTTGGGAAACATGAACTCGTTGTTGAACAGCATCCTCTCTCTATTTGGAACAGTCTATATTCCCCTGCTCCGAAGCCCTGTGTGACAACACTGCGTAGTGATGATACTATTTTCTTCTCCAAAATTGAGTTGGCACATGGGTGGGTGGTTTTGCTTCCGGCAGTGCGGAACGATGGAAGTGAGGTTATGCTTGTTCAGAATCGAAAACGACAATCGTCTGGTTGAACGTGAGCAAATTTATCTAAGAACTTTAACACTGCGTGTGCTGCTCCTCGTTCGTACGCAATCAGTTTCCTAATCACGTATCGTCGTTGTCGTTTTCTGTGGGTGTCATCCATTGGGGGAACGGTACCTACCCCAACTCTGACTATAACCCATTATCTGAACGCTGGTGATATCGGAGCATGGCGGAACGATAAACAACGGATGTGGTCTTGTTTAGAGTGAAGGGCGGGTTTGGCATTGAAGCAAGTGTTGTAATTCTCCGAAATTTTTCCATCACACACCGACATGTGTGGCTGAGTGAAAAAGAAAGGAAACTCAAAAGTGATGGCTGCTCCGATCGTCATTTTGTGGCTGGGGGCAGAGTTGATTTTATTTGTTTTCATTTATTATCTCTTGCTCGTACTGTTTCGACAGAGATAGATACTACATAAAGAGGTTTATAGTCATATTGTACAATCTGTTTGATGGTGTGGATGTGGGAATGAGACATAGCATTTCAATTTTCAAGGAGTATTGATTGATTTTTTTTGTCGTAGACTACATGTTAAATGCAAATGGAAAAAAAAGCATCAGCTAAACTAAATTGGAACCAATCAAAATACAACAATGTCAGTCAGTCCTATGGTTATAGCTTGTCAGCAATTATAACAAGTAGGTTTAAAGAGTGTACATAGAAGAAAATGGTTTATTCGAATAATTCAACTAGACTAGCTGCACATCCGTGGGAGGGATATGATTTTAATATAACGAAAACTGATATGATTTTGAACATCAATAACCCAGAAATTATTATTTTTCTTCATTTTCTAGCATTTTTCATCTGTGAGAGGAAATTCCTTTCTCTTTCTGTTTAGTGATAACAATCTAAGTACTTTCACAGCAGAAAGTGTGTAAAGTGAGAAAAAATAATAAAATTGGAGCAGTTCTCCTCTAAGAAGGAAACGATTTTCATCAAATCGGGTTTCAATAATTGTAAAAAGAGAGTGGAAAAGTTCAAACTGCATGACCAATCGATGTGTCACAGGGAAGCAGTGATCAAACTACATGCTTTGCAAGCATCAGTTAACGTTTGTGCGCAGAGCTCTGACCAAAAAAAGATGATTGTTAACGTGTTTGAAAAAGATCTTTTCATCGCTGTGGACTTAGCTTCTCAGGGTCTAGCAATCCGTGGTCACAATGACGACGCAAGTAATTTCGTAAATTTGGTGAATTTGCGCAATGAAGATGCAGGGGAGCTGAAATCTTGGTTGAAACGCGAATCGTATACTTGGTGTAGCCATGGAATCGCAAACGAATTTCTCAAAAGGTCTTGCTCCACCTGGTCTGACCATCTTGCTCGTTGCCCCCCACGTCGTCTTGTACCAACCGAATTCCCGTGGAACACCATTTTTGCAGGATAGTTGACCGGCACTCTCGCAACATGCCCTGCCCAGCGTATCCTTCCAGCTTTTGCCACCTTATGAATACTGGGTTCACCGTCGAGTTGCGCGAGCTCATGGTTTATCCTTTGCTTCCATAGTCCGTCTTCCTGTACTCCACCAAAAATGGTTCTTAACACCCGTCGCTCAAAAACTCCGAGTGCTCGCAGGTCCTCTTCAAGCATTGTCCACGTCTCATGCCCGTATAGAACAACCGGTCTTATTAGTGTTTTCTACAGGATGCACTTCGTACGGGAGCTAAGTCTGTTTGACCGTAGTTGCTTGTGGAGCCCATAGTAGGCACGACTTCCACTGATAATCCGCCTCCGGATCTCACGGCTGTTATCGTTGTCCGCAGTAACCACCAGTGAGCCGAGATAGACAAATTCATCGACTACCCCGAACTCATCGCCGTCGATCGTTACACTACTGCCCAGTCAAGTTCTGTTGTGCTTCAACCCAATCTTCTCTGCTTCTCGCTTTAGTCTGGTGTACTGCGCTGCCACTGCCTCAAATGTTCTGCCAACAGTATCCACGTCATCGGCAAAGCAGATAAATTGACCAGATATGTTGAAAATCGTGCCTTGCATGTTAAACGCCGCTCGTCGCAAAACACCTTCAAGAGCAATGTTGAACAGGAGGCAAGAGAGACCATCACCTTGACGAAGTCCCCAGCGGGATTCGAATGAATCCGATAATCCACCCGATATCCTCACACAGCACTGGGTTCCATCCATCGTAGCCTTGATAAATCGGGTCAGCTTCCCCGGAAAGCTGTTCTCGTCCATGATCTTCCATAGCTCATATCGGTTAATTGTATCATATGCGGCTTTGACGTCGATGAATAGATGATGCGTTGGGACTCTATATTCACGGCACTTTTGGAGGATCTGCCGCAAAGTGAAGATTTGGTCCATTGTGGAACGTCCTTCGATGAAGCTGGCCTGTTACATTTCGATAGTCAAGCAGATCTCAGTGCGCTCAAAACTTTGTAAATCTAAGCAAATGTGGAAATGCATTCTTTTTTCAAAACAATTGGCCAGTGGGAACTAAGGTACTTTATACTGGGTGCCCGGCCATTGTGGTATTGAAGGAAATGAAAAAGCTGATAGCCTACACAGATAAAAAGAAACATTGAATCAGGGGCTATGTCAACCAATGTCCATAACACCTTAATTGTGACCGGATATTTGACTTGCACCAAATCAAATATGCATCATACAACAATAATTTCAAGATTTTGAGCAAGTTATGCACAGTTTTATGGACGAATTCCTCTTATTAGGATTCAGTGCGTTTCCTGATAAAATTTCCTAACTAATCTTGGAAAAAAACTGTAACTTTATCGCACTCAACTTAACCGATTATCTTGCTCAGTATTTTGAATAAAAATGAAGTTATTTCTCTGTATTTTAATTGAACCTGGAGATTAGAACCGCATAAATTGCTGAATTATGAAATGGAATCCTTTAATAAGACGAGACAAGATTTTGAGAAGCTTCCGCAAAATATACACTCACTGTGCAAGAAAGTACACAAGCTGTATGAACTACCAGCAGCCCCTTACAGTGAAGAGTCTAAACTTGATGCGTCAGGAGTATAACATACACTTTATCATATTATTTAACTCTATATGGAACCGCTTGGTACGGGAGGTCCAATGATCGCCTTCCACACCAAGTACTTGGCAAATTTCTAATCTAGTCTAATCTTATTTCATCTCACACTAACCCAGCCGAAGCTTAAAAGCATCCTGAGAAATGACAACTTTTTGAATGTATAATTTTTCTTGCCACCGGCCAGACCAGCTGCGTAGCATGTGCCGCAGAGAGGAATTCATGTCTACAACTCCTGTCTACGTATCTGTGAGGGTAGGTTTAAGGTTAGGTTTACAAACTACTAGATTTTTAGGTAACTTACTGTGATAAATAGAATATTTATTTTTTTTACGGTTCGATAATATTTGATAATGTTTTATATGAAAACTGGAAAAAGATTTAGATTTTAATTGTAGTAAATTAGTTGAATAAATATAGTTTTAGAAGACTTACGCATGCCTTTTTCTTCACAACCGACACAATTGCATTATGGGTATCTGTCTTCCTGTCACTCTGTTTTCACCGTTTGACATAGCCGGCTTGTTACCATCATTCAGTTAGAGTAACCCCGTTGTTCGGTCGCGGCACCGAAGCAACAGTGGTTTCCAGAAAATGACACAAAACTACTGTCCAAAGCCTCATGGGACGAGTCAAATCCAAAACCAAATCTGGAAATAAAGTTGCTACCGTTCATTTATTTTTTTAACCAAAAGTGCATTACTTGAATTGAATGGTTCAATTGTTTTAAATGTTTTGTTGAATTTTTATTTCGTAGTATGAGAAAAAAATGTGTAGCCAGTTTGTTTTCGATACAGTCCTTACTGTATTTGAAAACCACATGGCATATTTTCTATTCCCATGAAATTATTACACACCTATTAATTTAACTATTTTGCATTCCATTCTTTCTAAGAGCAAGGAGGAACAAGTCAAACATGAAATGTCTTATTTATTTTTCAGCATTTTAGCATAACGTCTAGCTTTAAATAGAATTTCTGAATTTTAACAATTATCTTCTATATGGGTTTGTTTGGTTGTTTGAGATAATCCTTTTATTCCAAAAAGTTTTAAACCTTGAATCACTCAAGTTGTTATCTCTGAAATATATCTTCCATTATTTTGAAAACTTTTGATTGCATGTCATATAGAACAACCTATTGCTTTAGAAAAAATCATACATCTTTGTGTTTGAACATGATTTATGATAATTAGAATTATGCACTTTCTTCATCAGTCTTTCCAGGACTATTTTGATTACCACTGTTAGTAGTCATATCGTTTAATTTGGGTTAATTTGCCGATGGTTTATTTCAGAGACTGAATTTGTGAATACGATGTGCAGTAATTGATAACCGAAAATTTAGTGTGAAATAGTGAATTTGATGCCGCAATATTATTTCTATCGCGCACATAAAGTGATGTTGCCAATTTTTTTTCAACACAGTTCTTAGATTTGCATTAACCCAGTGGAAAAACGATTCATTTGTAGCTCCTACTGAATATGTTTATAAATTGAGTGTATGATGTTAATTTACTTACCTTGGGTGAATGATTATTGGATTTAGAGGGTGCTCTGAAGAGAATCAGATGCTGTTGTAGTAGTGGTAGATTTTTATCAATGAGTGGATAGTCCTGTTCTAATGCCATTAGTTTCTTTTCATACTCAAGCCGACTAGATAAGAGTAAGCTTGGTGATCCAACAAAATTAAAATAAATTAACAACGACTATTACACTTTTTTGCAGCAAACATACAAGCTTGATACCAATGTGTCTGGCAACCTATCCCTCAAATTTTAATGACATAGGCTGTAATCAGCATAAGTGGACGTATAAGTACGTTTCCTTCTAAATGAATCAAATAAAATTCATAATAATGTGTAATACAGGTATACCTCGATTACACGTACACGACACTAAGTTTGTCTAATACCGATATTTAAAAAATGACAATCCAATGGCAGAAATCAACAAACACATCTGGGAAAAAATAAGTTCCTCTACATATTGATGACTCACGTTTGTTGAATTGATTGCCATTTGTGCAAGTCATCGTCGTTGGAGCAACTAAGTACCATGTACACCTATATGTGATTAAAAGATTTAGGCCAAAATTTTTAGATTGAAATCATAAGACCATTAATGGAATTTTAATACCATAAAAATTTTCTACTTCAACAATTGGTACTTATCTCGCATAGTAGAGGTAAACGTTAACATCAGTAATTAGAAATAAATAAATTGATTTATTGTGAAACCTACCATTATAACCAACCACTTCGTACTTTTCAGTAAATTAATTTTTTTGAACAGTTTTTTATGTTAGTCTTTAAAATTTTGCTTTTTAAGCACATGATTTTATCATCTCACTGAAAATAAAATATAAATTAAACTACAAAATTGCTCGTTGAACTTACTAAAACATTGTTTGTTTTCTGCAACAAAATTGATTCTTACTATAAATAAAGTTGGCTTCGTTTGCAATGCCACATTTGCTGTCAAAAGAACAAAGACTTACAATTTCATTGAAAAAAGAATAAAAAACCGCCAAAATGCACAACCGTAGAAAGGAAGAGAATTTCTCGTGTTTTATTATGTTTCTAATTTAGGGAGATGGATCCTTACCAATTGGGAAGCGCTGCTATTGAATCTGTGGTCCATCTCTCTTCACCATGATGAACTATTTGAAATAGAGAGATAAATAAAATTTCCATCACCATGTTCGTATCGAAGAGTGTGACACTTTCAATTTAATGTTGAGGTAAACAAATGATTTTTATCGCCACAGCAGCAACACCAACATGTTCGGGTACGATAGAAGAAGAGCAGCGATTGGCTGGTCCGCCCAAAATTCATTTATTCATTCATTAATGCAGGCATTTTGCTACTGACAAGCAATACGAACGTTGTTTACAATGTGAACTACAAAACGAGCGTGGTAAAACATATCTTCTTATGTATTGAGCATTACTTTGATGGTATCGCATATAAAACCCATACCCCCACTAAGGAGTGTATCGAAAAGTAGTTATAAACTTCCAAATAATAAAATAGGCATGAAAACATGGTTAAAATTAACATACTATTTCAGACGGAAAAACTAGTCATCATGTTCATTTCTGTAGAATGCCCGTACCTTTGATTTGACACCTGCCATCAAATTCTGCACAGTGACCTTTGTGCACTTCCTGGATGCCGCTGCCCAATTTTTCTTAAAATCGGTCATGTTTTGGGATACTGTACCATCCTTCTTAAATATACGCTTGACTATTGCCCAATAGCGTTCGATCGGTCGCAACTGGGGACAGTTTGGTGGGTTGATGTCTTTTTCTACGAACTTGATGTTATTCTCCGTCAGCCGCTGTAGAGTGGATTTGGCGTAATGTGCCGATGCCAAATCTGGCCAGAAGAGAGGAGGGGACTGGTGCTTTCTATACAATGGTAGCAACCTGTTCTTCAAACATTCCTTTTGATAAATCTCAGCATTTATAGTTCCTTTTGTATAGAAAATTGAAGAACGCAAGCCACATGTGCAAATAGCTTGCCAAATGAGCACCTTCTGACCGAATTTCTCCATCGCAACAGTCGTATCTGCGGTTGGCACACGTTCCCCAACAGATTTAGTATAAAACTGCGGCCCCGGTAGCGTTCTTGAATCTTCTTTAACGTATGTTTCGTCATCCATCAAAATGCACTGGTCGACATTGTCCAAAATGCAGCTGTACAGCTTTCGAGCCCTGGTTTTGGCACGAGACTTTTGTTCCGGAGTTTGTTTGGGCACTTTCTGCTTTTTGTACGTCTTCAAGTCATTCCTGCGCTTGATTCGTTGAATCATTCCGATGCTGGTCCTGAACTTCTTGGCTAGATCGCGAGTAGAGGCAGATTTGTTCCGTTGAATATAATCCACAACTTTTTGGTCCAAATCGGGGTTGCTGGAGCCGGGTTTCCGGCCACTTCTTGGTAAATCCTTGAGGGAGCACTCCTTACCAAACTTTTCGATGATGCGTTTTACACTTGCCGGGTGAACATTTACTCTTTTCGCAATCTGGTTGTAAGTAACACCCTTTTCGGTGCACCAAGTGTGCAGAATTTTCTTTTTAGTCTCAAATTCAATTCGCGACATTTTGAATACAACTTTATCAACGGAAATGAATAAACCGAATAATCATTTTTGACATGTAAACAAAGCAAATGGCGCTTACACGCTAAAAATATATACAGTAGTTTATGCGTAATAACGCATCGAATGTTTATAACTACTTTTCGATACACTCCTTATGGGTACTACCTCCTTCCGGTTGTGTTGACCCTACTTCCGAAATTCAATACCATTTTAAACCAAACGTCTACATGAGAGCAAAACATAAATTGGAATATTTGCAATTATGTTTCTGAATAGAACAAACCTGCCAACAATAATTGAAACCAATAGGCTTCTCGATAACTACTGTTGTGTAATACACTCCACAAAAACCGATTCGTTCTTATTAGCATCATTATTCTTCTTCATTCCCTTGTCCCTTTGAAATCAAACCGGTAGAAGCTCGCTTATTCTAAAGAATGCCAAATAAAAGCCTGAAATGAATAATAATACGATTATACCCGTATTAACCGGAAAAATCTGCCACTGAAAATTCTTAGCTCATTTATGATCGAGACGTGTCAACCAAATCATCAAAATTGAAATCGGCTATAATTATGATTGCCATTTCACCCCTCATCTGGTGTGAATGGAGATCAATAAATTGAAATCACGGCCATCCCCGCAAAGGTGGCTGATACACGGTGGCTCTTGAGAAACATTGGCTGATGCGATATTGCGGTTGGGAGGGAAATTCCCCCCGCTCCAAACCATTCGGAACAACAATGAAGTGAGATATTTTACGATCGTAGTCGTTTAGCGAAATTGGTATCCGATAAGCGATTTACTTCAATCCTGCCTGAACAGGCAATTAACTCTATTCGTCGAAAGCGAATTTACTCCTGGAAAACGACAATCGGACCCACACTCAAGCCTTCGCGTTGGCTGTGTTTGGGTGGGACCGGTGCGTAACCGGAGGCTTTATGATAATTGGAAATACGAAAAGTGTGCGAACACATGTTTCGAGGCACCGACATGGCCAATGAATTTATTATAGGCACGTACCGTGTCGGGTGAAATCGAGCCGAGAACAATGCTCGCACAATCTGAGCGGTGGTCGGGGAATGATTGACCGTTTTCAGTAAATGTTTAGTGATTTTTGAACAATGTAATGAAATGGAAATTAATTTTTAAAATGTGGGACGATTAATTTCTGAAACAATGATATAGAGTTACAGATCAGTCGGGTGATACTCTCATAAGGGTAGGCATGATGAGCATGCGGGGCATAATAAGCACGATCAATTTCACCTTAACCGTTCAGTTTTCAAAGACAATGTAAATGTTTATCGCTAGACACACTTTTGTTAAATACACTAGCTGAATTTTTTTTGAATAATTGAAATTTAGCAGATAATAGATCGACAGCGAATGAGATTCTTAAAATAAGCTTGTATGCCTAATAAAGTTTCACGAAATTTCTCATAACATAAACATATACATGTTCTTGAGTGGGTTTTCTGCAGTATTACTGGTATTCGAGATTAATTGAAATGCTTTTTTTTGTGTCATTATTAATGTTGAAAACGTGGTTTAATTATTATGGTTCATAGAGGGCGAATGAACACACCATATAATCTCATCAAAATCTGCTATCTTGTTATTTATTTCTTGTTAACATACGGCAGTGTGTTTTCTTAGTGTATATGTTCCTCTGATTATGAACCCAAAAATGTATATGCTGCTTGGAATATTATGTCATTGTTGTTATAGTGGTTGTGCGATTTTAATCTAAAACTACTTCTGTAGCGGTACATGATAAAAATAAAATTAGTGTAGCATGTATTTTATGAACAAAAGTTACAATTCGAAATGATGTGGATTATTCCAATCAGCTTGCATGCAACAGATGAACTCACGCATATAGTAAACTATTGCTTCAGGATAGTTCATTCATTTAGGAGTTCATGCATTTAGAGCATAAAACTTGATCCGTGGGATTGAGTGTTATCTCTTGGTAGGATTACTTGTCGCCGGGACAGTAATAATAAGATAAGCTCTAAGTCATAGATTGGAATGAAATAGACAGATGTAGGATGCTTGAGTGAAGGAGAGAAACTATCTCTAATCGTCTCCAAGGCCTAATCGGAGATCGTCTTTCGAAAAGATCGTTTTGTGATTTCCATAACTAAGGTCAAAAACTCTGCTCTGATTTAGAGCATCTCGCTTGGAACACATCACCACTACCCTGACCTTACGTGCCAACATTGAAGTTCGGCCGGAATTAGAAGGAACCTGCGAACGTTAAAAAATGAGTGAACTCAACTTCACTAGTCGGTGTTCTGCGTGGTGCGAGCATCGCAGGGGCGACGGGATGGCGAGGAAATAGACGTCGCTGAAGTAGAACAAAACCGTGAGTAGCGTACAAAAGTGTCCGCATGCATGTGTATTGTAAAATATAAGCGCAATTTAATAGCGAACTCGTTTTTTACCCAGTTTCAAACTCAATCGGCTATCAAAATTGGGACGGCTTGTTATGTGTTAAACGTCAGTTTGTATGGTTTTATTTGTAACTCGTATCGGATTGAGGTTTGCACTGACAATAAGTTTGGGTATCGCAGGTTGGAACTGGTTCCAACTTGGGTTCGAAAACGAATTCGATATAAATATAGGCATTTCAAATGCGCACAGCTAGAGAGTAGGAGATGTATAGGCTAGTGTGGTCCTACGGCGGTTGTTAATAAATATGTTTTGTTTTTAAAGTCAATAAATGTGTTTTTAAAATGTTGGTAAAAATTGAAGTGAGTTACATTAAATGTTAGGTTAGAAAGTTTCCGTTTCTCACGTTTCGTCGTTTAGTTGTAGATTTATGAAGTTAGTTGTACTCCAAGTTGGGCTGCTTGGGAATCTCAGTCCTCCCTCTTGTCTTAAAGTGTGTGAGATCGAGGTGTTCGGAAAGGACTTGACTTGTAATGGGAAAAGGCATTCCGTGCTTATGTTTCGGTGAAAGGCTTTCGCTTGTTAAGTTTTTTAGGTTTGCGTTAGTTACTTCTTGAAATTCTACATCTCTCCGTGTACTAGTTCATTCTATGCATTTGTGTTTTATCAGAACTCGCGCTGAGGGTTGAGATGCCGGGCACACAAATCGACAAGTGGTCCTCTGTTGAGGTGGCGCTTAAACCATTTGTTTTTAAAACCCTACAGCTACATTTTGGCGCCTAACGTACAGGTATCAAATTTAACATATTTTGAAGGACGTCTGTGTTTTAATTTATTAAGGGCGAATTGGAAGTAACTGTATTTGTTTGTTGTTAGTAATTGCTATTCAGTATGAGTAAAACTACTTTATTGATTTTTTTTGTGACTGTTGAAATCGAGGGTGAAAGTGTTTTGGAACATTTATTGATTTTGACGCAATAACTTAAAATGGCTGCTAGATTTCCCCGTTGATGACGAGCTTATCATTAGAGAAAAAAAAAACCAAACATGAAATAGGTATAACGCATCGATTACTAAGAAATTTGTTCTTTGAGAACATAAGAGAGGACAACACTTATTCTTCTTGTTACACAATGGGTGAAGAATACGACTGCATTACTAATAAACTTGATGTTCTAAGCAAGAGATTACAAAAAAGCTATGATGTTAGGAGTATTTCTTGGCTGAAGCAATATGTAATGAGAGTAAAACGTTGTATTGCAGATGAATCTCGATAAGTACAGTTGCAAAAAGAGTTGAGTCAGAAAATGTGGTCATTTTAAATAGCTTTCATACTAAGAACATACCTGCTAGTCAGTCATTAAAGTCTGATAACTTGGTATGAGCAGTAGGAGGTACACATACACAAGAGCAAGGTAGCAGGACTACCTAGAAGAAACGGAAAATGAAAATCTGCAGGGCAATCAGGATAGCCCACAGAATGCTAAAAATCCAACGGCTCCACCCAAGTCACGTACAAAAAAAACAACTCTCTTCATCACAGCTTCTACAAAGCAGTTTTAGAAAATGAAGCACGTCGAATAAAGATTCAACATTTGGAAAAAGAAATAGCTGAAATGCGTGCTATGTTACAAAATCAATTTCCTAATCACAGCTTGCAAAATGATTTGTTACAGTCAAAAGAACTCATTGATGAAGAACAAAATGTGTTAGGTAACGATTAAATGGAAAGTAACACATGGAGAGCGGACAAAAATAAAAACAAAGATTATAGAAAACTGGATGCGACTAAAGGATGCGACAAAAAGGACTACCAGAATTCTGGGGATGATCATAGTACTACGGGAAAAAGGAATAGTTATAACCGGTTCAATCCTGTAGTAACTCAAAGAGAGTAAAATGAACAGCTCGAAAACAGACCTAAGAAAACTGCACAGCAGAGCAGGGGTCTTTTGAAGATTGAGTCTCTGATTCAATAGGGAACAGGATTCCGAATAGATGGGCTTATTCAGGGTCGGGAATGAAGTCGAAGGTACAACTTCCGAGACAGCATGGAATGCCTAGAGAATGAGAACGATAACAATTTTTAACGAGTGCCAGGAAGGCGCCCTATAAACGAGATGCACATTATCAATGCAGTTCCATGTTCCGAGTTTCCAATCGTAGTCCTTAATTCGTCGCCTAGGTCTTTGCCGATTGATCTGGTCCGTATTAACTTCTGTATTATTTGTAACATTGATTTTGGGGCCTTCCCCAACCCCCGGTCTCACCGGGGGACCATCTGGCACAAGGACGATGATCAGCTGCTCCTAACATGGAGAGCAGACGCCGTTTTGAGCCGTCCCTAACATGGAGAACATACGCTCAGACAGACTGCACCCTTTGAAGAGAGGACAAGAGGCTATCTATTTTATACCTGCAGGTACGTGAAGTACCAATGGTACGCATTGTCCAGTCATTTACCAACCAAACGCTTTACAGCGAACGAAAGTGGCTCGGTAATAAATCTAGGAACACGCGCAGAAGATGACAGGACCTCAACCCCAACCGTTAAGGAAGTTGAGGAGGAAAAATTGGTCGGTTGAAAAACAACAAAGCCGCTGGTGTCGACCAACTCCCAAGCGAGCTATTGAAATACGGTGGTGAAGCACTGGCCAGAGCGCTGTACTGGGTAATTACCAAGATTTAGGAGGAGGAATGTTTACCGGAGGATTGGATGGAGGGAATAGTGTGTCCCATCTATAAAAAGGGCGACAAGCTGGATTGATGCAATTATCGTATGATCACGCTACTGAGCGCTGCCTACAAGTTGCTCTCCCAAATACTATGCCGCTGACTGTCACCAATTGCAAAGGAGTTCGTGGGGCAATACCAAGCGGGATTCATGGGTGCCCGCGCTACTACGGACCAGATTTTCGCGATTCGGCAAGTACTGCAGAAATGTCGCGAATAAAATGTGCCCACACATCATCGTTTCATCGATTTCAAATCAGCAAATGCAGATGATGCAATCGATCGAGACCAGCTATGGCAAATCATGCACGAATATGGATTTCCGAAAAAACTGACGCGGTTAATCAAAGCAACGCTGGATCGACTGATGTGTGTCTTCCGAGTATCAGGGACGCTCTCGAGTCCCTTTGAATCTCGGAGAGGGTTACGGCAAGGTGATGGATTGTCGTGCTTGTTGTTTAACATTGCACTGGAGGGTGTGATTCGAAGAGCTGGGATAGACACGAGTGGCACGATCTTCAGGAAGTCTGTCCAACTATTTGGCTTCGCCGACGACGTTGATATCGTAGAACGTAACTTTGAGACGATGGAGGAAACGTACATCAGACTTAAGACTGAAGCTGGTAGGATTGGGCTTGTGATTAATGCGTTGAAAACAAAATACGTGAAAGGAAGAGGCTCACGAGAAAACAATGTTAGCGCACGAGTTCAGATCGACGGTGATGAAATCGAGGTAGTAGACGAATTCGTGTATCTGGGCTCATTGGTGACCGCCAATAACGACACCAGCAGAGAAATACAAAGGGGAATTATGGCTGAAAATCGTGCCTCCTTTGGACTCCGAAGGACGCTAAGATCGAACAAAGTTCGCCAAATCACAAAGGTGACCACAAGACATTGATTAGACCGGTAGTTCTCTACGGCCACGAAACATGGACATTGCTAGTGAAGGTGCTTTGTACCATCTACGGTGGAGTGCAGATGGAAGACGGAACGTGGAGGAGGCGAATGAACCACGAATAGCACCAGTTGCTGGGAAAACCTCCCATCGTACACATCTTAAAAATCGGTCGACTACGATGGACTGGGCATGTCGTTAGAATGTCGGACGACAGCCCTGTGAAAATGGTTCTCGAAAACGAATCGACAGGAAAAAAAGGCGCGCAACGAATAAGGTGTATCGATCAAGTAGAAGGCGACTTTCCCGGGGTCCCGCAGACAGCGAGGCTGGCGAGGTACAGCTATGGACCGATTACAATGGAGACAACTTCTGTGTACAGCAGAGGCCACGCCGGCCTTAGTCTGATTGGTAAGGTAAGTATAAAGAACAAAATATGTTAGGTAACGATTACATGGAAAGTAACACATGAAGAGGAAAAAAAAATAAACAAGATTAAAGAAAACTGGATGCGACAAAAAGGACACGACAAAAGGCGCCCTATAAACGATATGCACATTATCAATGCAGATAGGCGAATAGAAAAATGGCACCTGACGTTCAGCGGTGATTTACGCCAACGCTCGTTCGAAGACTTTCTTCATAACGTCCGAAGACTAGCTACTATGGATCGTATAGAGGAGAATGTTTTACAAAAGTGAATTCATACCATTTTAAGAGGAGAAGCATTTGACTGGTATCTATGCTACGCTGATGAATTTAGAAATTGGTCCGATATTGAGGAACATATTCATTATATTTACCGAAACCCAAATAAGGACCAAGGTAATCGTCAAAAAATTTAAGAACGGAAGCAACAACGTAATGAAGCGTTTCTCGCTTTCAAAATGAAAACTTAACGTTTGAATAAACTTAATTCTACATCTCTAGATCAGGGAGGACAGTTTCAGATCATTTAGGATAACCGCCCTCGTAACAGATCCAATTTAGCTTGTTCAACCGTAAGGGGCCTATATATGTGTAATGTGTGTTGTGTTTATTTGCCAGTTTAAATTAAATGTATGTGATCTAGACCCCTATTGAGATGTGTAATCAATATTTAAGTAGAGTGCTTTAATCGTTCTTAGACAACCGACTCTACTAGCATATTTTCAATTCAGTGTTTCGTCACTTAATTGTCATTCTTTGAGTCTTCTACTATTGAACGTTTAGTGTTTTCGGTAATTAATGGAACATAGCATATTCTTTGCAAAATAATTGTTTAATGAGTTGCTAAAAATCGACAAACGCTTGAAGTGCCTATTATAACCAATAATACCCGTACCTTCTTTCCTTCGTAACATTTCAAGCTTATTGCTTTCAAAATAAATATATTGCCCGCTTTCAACTTCGCGTTCTAAATTTCCTTACACAGTTATCCATTGAGAGCATTCGATGCCTATAGCATTTTTTGCATTAAAGGGTGTATTCGATAAAAATAGCACACAGAAAATCTTCTGTAACTTTTGAATCGTATGAGTTAAAAACATAGAAATTTGAATAGATCTTATCCATAGTGTATTATTTACATCTGCCAAGTTTCATAGTTATACATTCAGTAGTTCCAGTCATGTCGTCGAAACAAGAAATTGTCCGTGAGAAAATTTTGTGCACTCACAATCAAAATCCAGGGGGGTCCCACCGGTGGATTGCTAAAAGGCTTGGAATTGCAAATACAACTGTGTCTCGTGTAATAAGAACCTTCAAGGAGCGTCTGAGTGTCCAAAGTAAGGAAGGGAGTGGTCGTAAAAGTGGTCCAATGGACAGTAAAATGGCCAGGAAAGTCGTACAACAATTCAAGAACCGTCCAAACATGTCAATCCGAGATGTCGCTAAAAAGTCTAAGGTGTCAGTCGGTTTTGTGCAGAAAACCATGAAGCGTGCTGGGTTACATGTTTACAAAGTGCAAAAAGCCCCAAACCGGAATGAAAAACAAAACATCACTGCAAAAACCCGCGCCCGGAAACTTTACACGAAGCTGCTCACCGAATCCGGTTGCATCGTGATGGATGACGAAACACACGTCAAGGCCGACTTCCGTCAACTTCCTGGGCAAGAATATTTCGTTGCCAAGTCAAAGTTCGATGTTCCGGAGGATGTTCGAAAGAAGAAACTATAAAAATTTGCAAAGAAGTTTCTAATCTGGCAGGCGATTTGCGGATGTGGTGAAATAAATGCTCCCTTCATCACTTCCGGATAATAAACGCGACATAAATAAACGGTGCGATTTACACGGAAGAGTGCCTTAAGAAGCGTCTCTTGCCATTCATTAGGAAGCACAAAGGATCAACTCTGTTTTGACCTGATCTAGCATCCTGCCACTACGCTCGAAACGTATTGGAGTGGTACCGAGCCAACGGAGTCAATTTTGTGCCAAAGGATATGAACCCACCAAATTCACCGGAACTTCGTCCAATTGAAAAATTCTGGGCAATATGAAAACGGAACTTCGCAAACATCCCAAAACTATAAAAACAGAGCTAGAATTGAAGAAAATTTGGGTAAAAACAACAAAAACACTGGGAAAATCGGTTGTACAAAATTTGATGGGTGGAGTGAAAAGGAAGGTGCAGGCATTCGGGATGGGAGACGAAATTGAATAAAACAAATATTGTAAATCAAAACTCATTAGTAGTTCTTCATTCCCTGAAAATTTCAAGAAAATCCGATAATCAGTTTAATTTTGATGAGTATATATGTGTGTGCCATTTTTATCGAATACACCCTTTAGTCTGATAAAAAATGTATCGGAAATAAGCTATCCACGTACATTTGCATTATACGCGTGTATTTGTGATGATTTTTATGTGTTCATCACAACATGCTGTGCGTTTGACTGTCATCATTCATTTGTTTACTTGTTTGCACGTTTTAATTTCTTTGTTTTAAAAATGTCGCGCATTGTAAGAGACGTGAAATTTAAGTTTTTTGATACATGGCTACGTGAAAAAGGTGTAACTTTGCGAAAATTTGCGAAACGCTTTGGTTTTCATCATGTGAATCTAAAATTCACCATAACCAAGGTTGGGAACACTTTTTTTGGATGAGAATGAGGCAAAGAACCCGGATCGAACCCGAAATGATAAAGCGAACAGTAAAAAGTGATCATGTGAGAGATAGCGCTTCTCTTGAAGTGCGTCGAAATCAGAAACTCAGATGTTCGTCAGAAAACGCGGAACTGAACCGATGCATTTTTTACAATTCTTCTTGCTCGAGTCAACCTGTAGTTGAACACTCTTTCGCTTTTGCTCTGGTTTCTGCACTAATATGGTTTCATCATGTGTTGATTAAGCGGAAAAACGTCATCTGCCAAAATAACATATGGGAGTAGTAGAGTGGTATTGATGATGGGAGGTGAAGCTCGTTCCTGAACATCGACTTTGCATAAGCAATCGACAAATACCCCACCATCATTGATCCTTCCTTTTGCTCCTATGCAGACATACGTAAACTTATATTCAGCATCCACCAAAGCCATTGAAACGATGCTAAAGTGCTTTCTATAATTTGGATAATCGCTGAGTTTTTTTACTCATGTGCTTTTCGCCTAATGCTTCTACACAATTGGGAAATTGCCATTTTTCCTCAAAATCACGTGAAATTGACTGTTCTCATATAGCTTTTTTTTTTTTAAAATAAACCTATCGTATCAATTGCATTCAATGTTTGTTGCTTTGAAACCCGGTACATTCGAATAATTTGAAACCTCACTGGAATAAATTTAACCAACTTCTCTGAACTTGTCTGAGGAACTTTTCTGAAGCTTTCTAAATATTTTCCCCGAAGTTCGCTGCAGAATTTTTATAAAAAAAAAACCTCCCTGAATCTCGGTAAAGAGCTTTCCTCAAGATCTTCTGAAGAACTTCCTTGTAGTACCTCTGAAGATTATTTTCCTGTTTTACCGTTTATTTAATTGCATTGACCGGTGGCCATCTACGGATCACTCGCGAATTAATCGGTGTAAATTTGGCCTCAAATCAAATTTACTTCACTTATTCATTTCATTTCAAGTTATTTTACTTTGTAAAGATACCAAATATAGCGTTTGAAGTGTATGTATATACATAACTGACTAATTTATTCTAATTTCTAGTTAATAACTGACTATTTAATTAAACCGGAGTACGGGAGATTACTAACTATCGTCCTCTATCTATTTGCTTTGTGGAGCAGATCAATATGCTACCGAACATCTACCACAATAATTTCTCTTAATTGCTGCTATCAGTAGATAGCACTTGTACATAGGGTGCACATCTTACAATGTACGATAGTAGAGCAGAGAGATCGATATTATGGCATTCCGATTGACACTGGAATACAATCCGATGGTCAGTTTAAACCGGGTTATCTAAACTATACCCAACAACTTTTCTAAAATAACTTTCCAAAAATTATCTGAAGAACTTTCCCAAACTTCTATTAAGAATTAACTGAAGTTCTCTGAAGAACTTTCCTGAAGTTCTCTGAAGAACTTTCCTGAAGTTCTCTGAAGAACTTTCCTGAAGTTCTCTGATGAACTTCCTCGAAGATCTCTGAGGAACTTTTCCGAACTTCTCTTATGAACTTCCCTGATTTTCTCTCAAGGTCATCGATAATTTCTCCGAAGTTTTTCTCAAAAACATTCCAGTAGTTCTTCTGAAGAACTTACTTGGAATTCCTTAAGTTCCTCTCAACAATTTCCTTGAAATTCTTTGAAGAACTTTCCCGTACTTTTAGTTTCTCAAACGTTTTCTCAAATTTCCACAAACTTCTCTAAAGAACTTCCCTGTACTTCTTGTATTTCTCAGAACAACTTCCCTGGACTTTTCGAATAAAGCTTCCCTAATTTCCCTGAAAATTTCTAAAGAATTCCTCTGAACAAATTATCTGGACTTCATAATCCAGCTTCTTTACCAATAAGTATTAGTATATGCCGTAAATAAACCCTGAATACGCATTTCAGATGCTACAAGCATTATATTAGCATTATATCAGCATCTTGAACGCTATCTGTTGTAAAGATGTATTTCAAATGCTATGTAAATGCTTGTAGCCTGTAATTAGTATTCCGAAAGCAAAATAGCGTTGATGAAGCATTTTCATAGCATTTCAGTAAAGCAGCCGTATATTGGGCCAAAAGTGGCATTTATGTTGCATTTAAGGTGATTTAATTGCTTGATAAGCTGCCGTAAAGAAACTTCGGAAGTGCTTATTGGTTACATGGGTAGCCTCAATTCCCAAGCCTACAAGACGAGCAAAATATATGTGACCACAAAGAAAAAATGGGTCCTCCCTTAGCTCAGTCAGTAAAGGCGCAGCTACAAAGCAACACCATGCTGGAGGTGGCTAGGTTCGATTTCCGGTCTGATATGTACTTGCCACACAATCATACTAATGCAAAAATGGTACCTGGCATCGAAAGCTCTCAATTAATAACTGTGCAAGTGCATCTAGAACACTAAGTTGAGAGCAAGCAATAAGCTAATTGTCAAAGCAATAAGCTTGAAAGTCTAAAGAAGAAGAAGATGACAAAGAAAATAAATCGTGAGTACATTGAAATAAGTAATGTGAAGCACTGCGGCAGAGATTTCTTCTACATAGCTATATATTACTAATATATTACCACAACGGGTATATTATAGTGAACTATAGCATAGATTTCAAGCACCGTGTGCGGCACCTTAAGCATGAATCCTGACCATCGAACAAGGTTATTGCTTGTTCAAACCATTGTCATTAGCATCAAACTTCTCACTTTTATCAGATTTGTTTCCATATGCCAAATCTTCTACCACATTTTGATATGATTTACTTTTTTCCCCTTCCTCTTTATTTTTGACAACCGTTCATTCCAACCCTGCTTTTGCTTGCGATATTGATCCATGAGAAATCAACGTCGAAAAACAAATCTAAAACCTTCATTCTCATCAACACTTACTTGTGCCCTGCTGTGAATCAACTGTCTATTCGTTAATGTCGTTTGAGCAGAAACCGCATTTAAAATTCACTGATTTTATCACCCCGCTGTGGCCTCAGGTGCCATAATCCGGGAAGAAGTGTGGAGAAAGCATGGCGGCAGATCTCTTGAAAAAATTACAGGAAATAAAGATAAAAGCATACCATAAAGTTGTATCAATCCAGTTGTCGGCTTGTTTGTTTCCGCTTTCCTTGCTCTTCCGTCGGGCGTTCGGATCGAGTTTTTGCGTTAGGAAGAATGCGGCAAGCGTGTCACTTCCGACCCGTAAGTGAGGAAGCCACTTTCGGAGTTTTTCACTTAAGTGGTACATGTGTTCGATCTATGTCGGCAGGAGTGAATGTGTGTGAATATGTGTATGTATGTGTGTGTGTGGGGCGCTTTTAACTCCTCTATTAGAATATATGTGGCAAACTTTTGCAGGCGAAATTGGCTTCCATTCTCTCGGCCTCCAAAGGTGGCCTATATGAAAGCAAAAAAAAAAATCCGAGACGCAAGAGCAAAATGACGACGACGACAAAATCGCACTAACCCAGATGGGTTCGGCTGGTTCCGGGTTTATTGCTGAATCATCGAGCTTTATTGAAATGGGGATACAAAAAATCACATGATTTCGGTTTGAAGCCATCCAAGAAACATCGACTCAGGCGGATAATGGTCTGTGTACTTTGACTTTATGATCAACTGAGATTAATAAACTGCTGAAGATTGTCACAGCGACAAGAGTAAGTGGTACTTTGGATGGGATAGTGCACAAACGGTAGCTTTTAGACGGAGAAAAAAGAAAATTCGTGAAATTTATTGAATCAATCAGAATAAGCTTTCTTTTTAATCAATAATCATTCATTTAAATTATGTACGGCTAATTTACCACGGCAGAACTAAAACGAGATGAACTAAGAGCCTGACATTCCATTTTCATTTCTTTGTTAGACGAATGTTACAAACCTTTTTATATAAATACCCGCAAGAAAAACATTATGAACAAGAGATAATCAATCGGGGCAGCTATTATGAATCTCTTACCACAAACAAGTGATGTAATTATCCAAACTGAATAAAGCTGAAATCGGGCTTGTAGTCAATTTCAAAATTGTCATAAGAAACTTGTCGATGCGATCGGTACCGCATTTGGTCACTCCGGCAAACAAGTGCAACCCTGAGACCATTTCAGAGCAGTGCTTGACGCTGTTTAAACGCAATCCGCTGTCTCCGTCGTTTCGTGACCGTCGACGTCGACGAAACATGGATCTATGGGTACATACATCCGAGAGAATAAGAAACAGTCAAAACAGTGGACTTCACTCGGATCGTGCTCCGAATAAGGCAGCCTTAACCAAACGATCGCGCGTCCAATGTATTTCTTCGATCATCTTGATTTTGATTGTAAACTCAGTTTTTTTACGCAAACAAAAAAAGCCTTTACTGCAAAGAACGACGGTGTTGTATCCGCGGTAATTTATTTACTTCTGCTACTTGACTAAAGGGTGGAACGGTCAAAAATTGGTCAAACATGATTAAGTGCACACTGATTATTTCATTATATAAATGATGAATCTTCATTTCTTTTTGAAGTTTATCGTCGTCAGTAAAATTATTTGATTAGGCTTCCGATTTCCGAAATGCAAACTCTTGGCCTTTACGTTTCACACCTTCCATCAAGTTTAGTACCGCTGTTATTTCCACCTTATTTGCCTAGAACTATTCTTCACTTCTAATTTCTGTTTGATTTCTCCTGAGGTTTCTCTTTACGACTGCCCAATATTTTTGTTCAATTGGGTGCTGTTCTGGCGAGTTTGGAGGGTTTTTCTCCTTAGGTATGATTTGCAAACAATTGGCGATATACCATTCCTGAGTCATTTTTCGTTAGTGACAAGAAGCGAAGTCTGGCCAAAACAGCACGGAACAACTATGTTTTTTCAAGAAAGGCAACAAGCGTTTTTGCAAGTTTTCATTTACATGAATAGCTTGGTAGATAGTTTCAGTTGTCACCAAACTAATTTGGAATTCTAGGTCTGAGGTGCAAATGGCCTGCCAAATTAAGTATTTTTTCGGGAACATCAATTTTTTTTCTGCTTAAACTTATCTTGAATCTATCTTTTTCCGGTAGTCGTAGAAAACCCTTGACCTGGGAGCCGCTTGAAATTAGACTTGACTTAAGTTTCATCGTCCATCAAGACGCAATCCAACTTGGTCAACACTCGTGTCCAACTTGCGTGCTCTTCCTTTGCCTGTTGTGTTTTGCTTATCATCTCAATTTGGTGTCAATGTAACCTTATATGATGACAGTCGGTCTCGTTTTTTTGCTCTTTGCACTGTTGTGTGGAACTTTCCCAATTTGTTTTCGATATCTATAATGGAAAGGTTGGGATTGCTTTAAAAAATGTAGGCCACTAGTGTTCCGGTCACTGCGGCTTCCTGGTTTCGGTTTCAACCTGATCCCGGCTTCCCGGCAATCGTCAGACGTTCTTCGACCACTTTTATAACATTCGTCATGGTAAATTTGGCAATATTATGCTTCATGTCATTGTTGCTGTGTTGCCGTTCAATTCGCTTCTTTATTAACCGCGTTTTATTCACTCATTGGCTCTATCTCGACCTGGTAATATTTCTTATATGACATGAACTACCACCCATTGTTGCACAGAAACTTAGTCCGACAGCAATAAACTCTCTTTTCTGTTTGGCTTGATCAAGCTTTAATAATCACTGATCACTCTCGTCATGCCATTGTATGAAGGGCTAAAAACAGATTGAGTGGATCTTAAGGCAACATCACTTGTTCGTATTCACGGGGATATGAATATTTCCGTCCAACAATACGATAATTGGTAAAAAACTCTTTCTTTCGTATAAGGTATGTGTCCTATAGTTCAGCCTAAGGAGTGTATCTAAAATAAGCTACATATCCATAAACTTTCTTTCAAATTATGTTAAAAACCGATATTTTATTCAAACAAAAAATTGATCCTTTATTGTACGAGGTTAAACTTGAACATAATGGAGATGAAATTAAAGTAATTCCTTCACGAATTTTCGAACTTTGGATCGAATGCTCTTCATCAAGTTCCGGACAAGTGTTGCATCGCATTTTTTGGACGCTTGAGCCCAAATTTTTTTGAACTCCTGCATGTTCCTAGCTGCCTTACCAGTGTTCTTGAAGACCCTCTTCACGATTGCCCAGTAACGTTCGATGGGTCGACGCTGAGGGCAATTTGGTGGATTGATATTTTTCTCAACGAAATCTATACCCTTTTCCGCAAGCCAATTGAGAGTGGTTTTGGCATAATGAGCCGAGGCTAAATCCGGCCAAAACAGTGGAGGTGTACTATGCTTCTTATATAAAGGAGACAATCTGTTCTGGAGACACTCAGATTGATAGGTTTCCGCATTTATAGTTCCGGTAGTATAAAAAATGGTTGACTTCAAACCACAGGAACAAATTGCTTGCCATACCAGTACCTTTCGACCGAATTTCTCCACTTGAATCGACCTGTCCGCATCGCTCACATCCTCCCCAACGACGGCAGTAAAGTATTGTGGACCTGGAAGGTTTTTTGAGTCCTCCTTTACATAGGTCTCATCGTCCATCAAAACGCATGCATCCGGACGCTGCAAAAGACGCGAATACAATTTCCGGGCCCTTGTTGCTGGTCGCTTCTTCTGTTCTGCACTTTGTTTCGAGATTTTCTGCTTCTTGTAGGTCTTCAGGTGGTTTCGCCTCTTGATACGCTGGATCATTCCGACACTCGTTTCTGTTTTTTTTGGCCAAATCACGTATTGACATTGATTTGTTCTTCATGATTAGAGATACCACTTTCTGCTTCAGTTTCGGGTTGGAAGAACCGGGTTTTCTGCCTCTTCCTGGTAGCTCATCCAAAGAATAATGTTCTCCAAACTTATTAATGATGGTTTTTACACTCGCATGATGAATTTCAAACCACTTCGCCAATTTTCGCACAGTTATACCCTTCTCACTTAGTCATGTGTCCAGAACCTTAAATTTCACTTCCTTTTCAATACGCGACATTTTGAAAACGCAGAATTTGAACCGCACAAACAAGTAAACAAAAGAAAGCTGACAGTCAAACGCACAGCATGCAGTGTTCAGAGCATAAAAAAAATCACAAATACATGCGTACAACGCAAATGTATGTGGATAGCTTATATTCGATACACTCCTTAATATACTCAGGCTACTCACTTTATTTTTTCAGGAAAAAAAATAGTTGAGGGTTATGAATGTAATGAAGATTTAAAGGCTCCTTGTTGGGTCTATCCAAGGATGCAATTCTGTCTCATCCTCCAAATTTCACGTTAAGAACATAATACAGATTTGTTTGTTTAGATATTAATTCTGATATTCCATTCGGAGAATTCACAGCTACAAACTCATCAATCCCAATTGCATATTTATCAGTGCCAATATTAAACCGTCTTATGAATGTTATAAGCCATAGTAAGGAACACATAAAATAATTTATCCCTAAAATCCCTAAATTTTCTTGCAGAATTAAAATTTATTTTTTCGTATGAACACTTAATTTTCAACTTGTGATTACTTCCTGCAGATAAAGGATTTTTTACAATAGATGTTGATCAAGTTTTGAAAGATTTAGGACATTTTAAGATTGTGTTGAAAATCTGTCAGCGTAACTAACAAAATCATTGCGGCTCAAACATTAGGTAAATTGTTAAATTTGAATACTAACATAACAATACAGTGATGCAAAAGTTCAAAATTGCTTAAGATCAAGTTGAATGCCCTGTTTTGATTGTTTATTTGTCGATTTTTGCTGAATTAATGACATATTTAGTGCAAAGGCCGAATGAAGGGCCTCGGCTAACTTTACATCCTTTAACCCAATAACTTTTTTATTGCATCGGCAAAAAGCAATAAAATTTTGGGTAAAAAAAAGTTTAGAGTGTAATGTTTGCATGTGCAAAATCGTCACAATGTGTCAAGCAATTATTGAGATTGCTTGCAATCAAGAAGTGGAAGATTCAGGCCAGTCTCACAGATAGATTGCGAAACAATAGAGAATCGACAATGCGACCGTGTCCCGTATTATAAAATCGTTCAAGAAGACCCAGACGACCCAGCGGCGAGATGGCAGGGGAAGAAAAGCAAAGACCACCGACCTTGTGTTCGCAAGGAAGGTGCGGGATTACGCCAAGCTCAATCCAAACCATTCGATTCGCGACGTGGCCCAGAGGGCCAATTCTTCCGTCTGGTTCGTCCAGCAGAAAATGAAACACGTCGAACTTCGTGTCTTCAAGGTGAGGAAGGCACCCAACCGAACCGATAAATAGAATACGGTGGCCCAAAACCCCGCCTGGAAACTGTTCCGCTAGTGGTTGGTGCAGCTGAAATGCATTGTAATGGACGGCGAGGCATGAATAAAAGCAGACGGTAAGCAGATCCTTGACCTGAGTTTTTCTTCGGCAAATCCCGCAGAATGTCCCGGAAAAGATCTGGAAGAAGAAGGATGACAATTTTGCCCAGAAGTACTTGGTGTAACAGGCGTACTGGATGCGGTAAATTCAGCAAGCCGTACAACCAGCACCGTCAACAGCCACATATATAAATAAGAATGACTCCAGAAGTACCTACAGCCCTTTTTCCGGTTCCACAGAGGTGACACTCTGTTTTGCCAGTATCTGTCGCACGAAGCCAACGATGTAGTTTATGTGCCGAAGGAGACCTTTCAGATCAATATTTCAACTTGATGGCGCAGTATAATGAGCTTGGCCATATACTTCCCGTAGATGTGCTGCAAGACGGCACCCATTATCACAATTTCTTCCTTCCATATCGTGCTCAAACTAAGCAGTACAACCACCAAATGCAGTATTGTTTTCTGTCTACTCAAGTCTACTACGGGATCCCACTAAATGATTGTCTCATGGTGGGACCAACCGTACAAGATACTCTTCACTCTATCCTTCTCAGATCTTTTATGCGCGAGGTAGCTCCTGTTGCAGATGTGACTAAAATGTACCTTCAAATTTCGTGACACCCTGAGGATAGGAGTCTACAACTAGTAGACAAAGCAGTACCGATCCGCCCGTTCGTCCTTACGAATTGACAACGGTGACAGACGGCAGTGCTTGTGCACCGTATCTTGCTACTCGATGCGTCCAGCAGCTTCTCTTCGACAACTCGGAAAATGTAGACGATATAGCAGCGACAGATGGAACAGATTTTTATGTCGATGACTTTCTCAGCGGATCTGACACTGTAGAAGGAGCTATCCATCTGTGTGCTATCCATCTGAGTCCAGAACATACTCGTGTCTGAAGATTCGAGCTAAGAAAGTGATTGTAAAATTCATCAAAAATTTTATCTACAATCCCAGACAACCTACAGGATGATAGATCAATCATATCCGTTGACGACATTCGAGGATCTGTCAGCACCCTTGGTCTTTTGTGGCATCCTGAATCGGACAATTTGCGGTTCAAAGTTCGTGAGTGCTCCACCGATACTCCGATCACTAAACGATCCGTTATCTCCGAGATGTCCAAGCTTTTTGATCCTTTGGGTATTCTGGGTCAAGTGATCATCACAGTCAACAACAACTGTGGAGGGCCAAAGTAGGTTGGGACGAAATACCTGCTGGAGAAGACGACCAGTTGCATGAATTTTGCAGGATGCTTATGGAGCATGCATTTATGTGAGAAGTGTCGGGAGAAATGGTATCGTGAAAACCCGTCTTCTAACAGTCATACCCCGTGTAGCTCCTATCCAAACCTTAACTATTCCTCGCCTAGAGCTTTGCTCTGCTGTTCTACTGTACCAAAACGTTATAATAATTCTCAATATGGATATCAGTGCTTATTTTTGGTCTGATTCTTCAATCACTTTTCTATGGCTACAAAACTCACCATCCAGCTACAACACTCTCGAGGCAAACCGTGTGGCGGAAGTGAAGCGACTCACAGAAGGAAGCGAGTGGAACCACGTTGCCGGTCTGGAGAACCCGGCTGATCTCATCTCAAGAGGTGTCGATCCCAGTGAACTTGCTCACTATGGTGGAGAGGTCTTGGTTATCATCCGATTTATCAGAGTGGCCGTATAAGTTTCCCGACGTCCGGCAGGGTCCTGTCGAAATCCTCGAAGCGAAACCACGTACATTTGCCGCCGTCACTCCATCCACCGAAACTCCTGTCCGCACAATTTTCACCCGCTATTCGTAATTGACGAAACTCATCCGTATCGTTACATATTTGCGCAGATTCCTGCGATATTGTCAGGCCAAAGTGGCTAGTTTCGACTTGCAAGCAATTCCGTTCTTAACCTCAGAAGAAATCCAGCAAGCGCAAATAGGCCTAGTGAAGGTCGTCCAGGATGAATGTTTTACCGGGAAATTGCAATAAATCCGTTCATCAACGATGGTCTTCTCCTGGTCGGTGATCGACTGAATCATTCTTTATATTCATTCACTTGTAAACATCCAATGCCATTTACATCACTCTTGGTAGACGCGGTGCATAAACAACTTCACCATGTTGGCCCTCGTGTGATGATTGTGCACATTCGTGAATAATACTGGCCTTTATACCTCCGTAACCTGGTACGGAAAAAACGCTTGTGCAGTCCTCTACGGTCCCGTCCCGTTTGGTTGAAGACATCACTCCGCCGAACAAAACAACCAGCTCCAATTCGAGCATACGTGGCTGTTTTCATCTGTATGGCTACGAAGGCCGTGCATGTAGAGCTATTTGGTGATCTTAGCTCCGAGCTAAGCTAGCTGTTTTGTGACAATGCCACCAACTCCAGGGGAGCAGACAAGGAACTTCAAGAACTCTACAAGCAATTCAACGAACAGCTGTTCTAAACTAAAGATTGCATCATACTGCGCTGATTCATCCATTCAAATAAACTTCATTCCAGCGAATGCTCCGACGTTCGGTGGCCTTTGAGAAGCCGCTGTTAAGGTTATCAAGCATCATTTTCGGTGAATCGTCGGCCTGGAATCTCTATCCTCCGATTCTATGACCACCATCCATTGTCAAGTAGAGAACTCACGACCACTGGCAGCCTTATCCGAGGACCCAAGCGACACAGGAGGGCTTACCTCGGGACATTTTCTGGATCTAGCACAAGTTCTCAGTAACCGGCTTTCACCTAGGCAGGAGATGTAGCGCAAATTTTAAACATTTTAGAAACTTTGGTCTACGGACTATCTTAATCAACCTCAACAACGGACCAAACACTTTTACCGACAGCAAAATGTTTTGGTTGGTAAGCTGGTGCTCTTGAAGGAAGACAACCTACCTCTGCTTAAATGGTGCAGTGGCCCGCATCGACTCGGTTCATCCCGGCACCGATAGCCTACACACTACCAAAATCTCGTGTAAATTTCTGTCCCTGAGACCGACACATGCAAGCGTCCTTTAGCGCATAAGAATGTGTTGAAAGAGATGAGAAAATAAATTCAACCGAACACATCTTTTGTCGAATTGCGTATGTTTCGGCTTCAGGAGACATAATTTTACACGAAATCTTTCTTTACGTTCCCCGATTATTACATTCCCCGACTTTACGTTCCCGGATTATTTACAAACATGGATTAGGTCTCGTGTAAAATTCATAATTTCTAAGTGTGTAGTTCGTGTGGTAAAAGTCATGGTTGGCATCTGGAGCAGTCTACAATCGACCGATCATGAAGATCTGTCTCCTGCTCATCGATTGTGACGAGGATTCTACCTCCATTTCGAACGAAGTGCCTGGGTTTCTCAACAACAATGCAGCTACCTAACAAATGTCTGATTAATTACGAAAAATTGTAAATAAAAAAGTGAATTTAAATTAACGTTTAAATTAAATAAAATTAACAAAAATAGCCAATTTTTCATGGGTTTATCTTCACCCGCACCCATAAAACAAACCATGCTCCATCAATCATAGTAACCCATGAGTCAGCAGACAAAATTTGACAGTCTGCTCTCAGTCCAATTCTAAACGTGATGGCAAAAACAGTAGAGCAACTCCGTTCAGAAGTGTGCGCATTCAAAGACGGAAGTCGCGTTCACTGGTTTCGGATCTGCAGGAAATGATGCAGCGGCAGCGGCTGAATAAGATGGTCAACTCGATTTTCCAGGCGAATCGCGACGTGTCGGTGGTGATGGACGACGAGACCTATCTCACCCTGGATGGCAACAACTGGCAGGACACTTCGTACTTTACTTCCCCCACGAAGGAAGTGAGCTCCAAGGTGAAGTTCATTTCACACACAGTGTGGCTGACAATCAGCTAGAAGGGGATGTCAAAGCCGCTCTTCTTTCGTTCCAGACTGGCCGTGAACGGAAAATTCATGGTACGAAATGCCTGCCGCAAGTTGCGTCGTTCATAAAAAAAAACCATAAGGGCGAAGAAACGGTGTTCTGGCAGGATCTGAAAGTTTCAAAAATATCCGAGCTAAAATGAATTTTTGGTGATCATTTTTGTCTGTTGCAGTTTTTTCGAGAACAACCTTTATACGATGCTGAATCCCCCGACGGCATTTCTGACTTCGGTAGTAGCACTTGTTTCATCTTTCACCTGGCTATAAAACACTTATCTTCCAGACATCTCTGCAACTTGCTGTATGTGTATGTGTGTGTGTGTGTGTGTGTGTGTGTGTGTGTGTGTGTGTGTGTGTGTGTGTGTGTGTGTGCTATAAGGCTGGACGGTTCAAATTATGGTGTGTTTCTCAGCCACTGGACTAATTAACATGAAACAAACTCCCATACTCTAATTGTTATGTTTTCTATTCTCCGTCGTGGAGTTACGATTATGATGTAGAAGGAGATGTTCGCCCATTGCCATGAGGCACCAAGAGTGGACAGTAATGTTTGCTAGAATAAAATATATGAAGAGAAAATGTTGAAAGTTCCGTCAGTGTACGGTGTATTAGAAATAGAACAGAAGTAATGAAAATTGAGCGAAAGGGCATGGGTAAAGTAGTACTCGAACCAAGAACGTTACCTTTGCCTAACATCCCATTGCGGGGTAGGTCGAGGCACGGGCGAGTCTGCCACCTCAACAAGCAAAAGTAACTTGTTGGTTCGCGCTCATGCACTACTGATATCCCAAATGTTCTGCCGACAATATCCACGTCATCGGCAAAGCAGATAAATTGACCAGATCCGTTGAAAAGCAAATTTGATGGCATCACAGAAAGTCGCACCTTTACCTATGTCAGCTGACTCATGCCCCAGTTTGGAAGTCGAACTAAATAATCAAAAAGAAAACTCATGATGGCGAGTTCTGGGCACTAGGAAGGTGTGGAAAGCCAACTGGACTGAGCATGATGAGCGTAAACTGCGACGTATAGCTCAACAAAAACAAGCAGACAAAGCTAGAAAACGGAGAAGGCTAAATTATTTCAACCACCAAAACAACACTTTTGTATACAACCTAGAACCCAGGAACGATTTTAATTTGAATGTCAATCGAGATTACTACGCCAATAGCAACACAGTCTTTGGAAATCGAAACGCTATCCAAACGGAAAATCGTGCCATGATTAATTACAATACGAATTTTCTTCCACCGGATCGCGAACTTCTTGCTGCAGCAAAAAATCAGTTCTCCAGACCTCCCACTAGTTACCGGCCGACGATTCGTTTTGAAAGAGAACAAACCTTAAGCCCCTACCCAGAGAATGAACCATCCAGAACCAGCTCACATCATATGACCTTCGACAACTCTACTGCAGCATGCGAGATGTGCACAATGTAGGCACATGTCTTTCAAAGAAATTGACGAACTCTATAGAGGAAGTAGATGACAACGGTTCCGAAGAACCAGATGATTTCCCGGTTTTGGCGAACTCTTAATATCAGGAAGGGGAGATAATTAGTACTAACAGTGGTAATTAAAGCCAGGAGGAAGTAATTTACTGTCAAAATTTTAATAGGATGAACAGTGCTTTGAAGGTGAATAAAATTTATAAACAAGTAGAGGCGTGAACTTATGATGTAATTTGTAAGCATGTAATGCAAGTATTAATAACGAAGAAGTCTTTGCAGATCGCTTGAATGTATCAAGAGATGATCGTGATAAACTATTATCCAACAAAAAATGTGGTGGCGGTGTTTTAATAGCTGTAAGTGCTAATGATGATTCTGAACAAATTTCTTCTCGCAAGTGCAAGAAGTTTGACCATGTTTGGGTAAAATTTAGCATTGATGATCAGGTTCATATTTTTGCCGCAGTTTATGTCCCTCCATAATATGCAAACAAAGAGTCATTTGAATTGTTTTTCAATCTTGCTGATCAAATTATTGTAAATTTTGAGCCTGATGCAAATGTTCATATATATGGGGACTTTAATCAACGAACAGCTAATTTTATGTTAGACGACGTAAATGATTCTCTCTTAATACCAGTTGTCGGTGATAATGAAACACTTCGTATTTTGTTTGATAAAAGTGCAAAAATTAGGCTAAATCAAGTGAATCACGTAAAAAATCAAAATAACTGCTATTTGGATTTATTATTCACAAATATGATTGAAAGCTTTTGCGTATCTGAATCACCAGCTCCGCTTTTGAAAAATGAAGTCTTTCACACTGCTATTGAATACTCTATATTCGTGCATGGTAAATTCACAATGTTAGATAATAGTTTCTCGGAATCGTACTTCGATTTTAGTAAAGCAGACTACGGAAAAATTAAACAAGAGTTAAATTGTATCGAATGGCAAACTTTATTACATAATGATGACTTGCATAAGGCTGTGGACACATTCTATAGAGTTATATATGATATTTCAGAATATACAGTGCCCAAACAACAAAGCAAGAAAAAAATCCCAAGGTACCAGCTTGGTACAATAGATCGATTATTAATCTGAAAAACAGAAAACAAAAAGCTCACAAAGCATTCAAAAGGAATAGAACTAACGAAAATCTTTCAACATATCTTGCAATATGCGATCAAATGAACTTAGAAATGAAACATGCATATACAGAGCACAACGCACATGTGGAAAATAATATCAAGTCAGATCCTAAATCTTTTTTTAGGTTTGCTAAAGAGAAACAAAAATCTACAAATTTCCCGTCAACAATGCATTTGGAAAGCAGGGCTGGTAGCACGCCATATGAGAAAAGTAATTTATTTGCTGATTTTTTTCAAAACGTTTATGCATCTCATATCAGTATATAATGTATCTCTTCTGGAAATTTTACGAGGCCTAGAAAATTTGGGCCTGACGGCTTACCACCTATATTTCTGAAAACCCTTTTCAATGAGTTAGTTAAACCGTTATTTTGGTTGTTCAACTCATCATTGGAGTCTGGTATTCTGCCTTCTAGATGGAAAGAATCTTATTTAATCCCAATTTTCAAAAGTTGGATCTGATATTAAAAATTAAAGTGGTATTGCTATATTATCTTGCATTCCGAAGCTGTTCGAGTCCTTAAAGGGTGATACGGTCAAAATTTGGTCAAGGGAAAACGCGTGTAAATCGGTGAAATCGTTTATTTAAAAAATCAAATTAAATTTCTTTTTCAAGTTCAATTAATATGAAATTCTGGAAAAATATTCAGTTAGGCTTCCGCTTTTCCAAATCCGTATTGCCGGGCCTTACGCTTGACCCCTGCCATCAGATTTTGTACAGCCACCTTGTCCACCTTCTTCGCCGCAGAAAGCCAGTTTGCCTTGAACTGCTGCTCGTCCTTAGCAGTTTTTTTGGTCTTCTTTAGGTTCCGCTTGACAATAGCCCAGTATTTCTCAATTGGGCGGAGCTCTGGCGTGTTGGGAGGGTTCTTGTCCTTGGGAACCACCTGCACGTTGTTGGCGGCGTTCCACTCCATGGCCTTTTTACCGTAATGGCAAGATGCCAAATCCGGCCAAAACAGTACAGAACAACCGTGTTTCTTCAGGAAAGGCAGCAGACGTTTATTCAAACACTCTTTCACGTAAATTTCTTGGTTGACAGTTCCGGAAGCTATGAAAATGCTGCTTTTCAAGCCACAGGTACAGATGGCTTGCCAAAGCAGATATTTCTTTGCGAACTTTGACTGTTTCGTGTGCTTGAAAATGTCTGCTACCTTTCCCCTTCCTTTTGCCGTATAAAATGCCTGTCCCGGAAGCTGCTTGTAGTCGGCTTTGACGTAGGTTTCGTCGTCCATTACCACGCAGTCAAACTTCGTCAGCATCGTCGTGTACAGCTTCCGGGATCGCGCTTTGGCCGTCGTATTTTGTTTATCATCGCGATTTGGAGTCACTACCTTCTTGTAAGTCGATAGTCCGGCACGTTTTTTGGATCGATGCACGGTTGTAGACGATACACCCAGCTTATTTGCGGCATCTCGGAGAGATAGGTTAGGGTTTCGCTTGAAACTACCGGCAACTCTCTTTATCGTCTCAGCGGCTTCCGGTTTTCGATTTCCCCCCGATCCAGACTTCCTGGCTGTCGACAAACGTTCCCTAAACACATTAATTACATTTGTAACGGTTGATTTGACAACTTTTAGCGATTTTGCCAACTTTGCGTGCGAGTAGCTCGGATTTTCGCGATGCGCGAGCAAAATTTTGATACGCTGCTCTTCTTGCTTGGACGGCATTTTGACAACTGAAGAGTGAATTCCAAAATCAAAATAGGAGCAACATTCTACACACACACACCTTCAAAATGAGGGGTGTTCAGGTTTTTTAAATTCAAAATTGAAAGAAATACGTCAAGTTGATATTGACCAAATTTTGACCGTATCGCCCTTTAATTAATGACAACTTATTCTCACAGGTGAAAACCTTAATAACTGCCAAGCAACACGGTTTTGTTAAGGGGCGATCAACAGCTACTAATTTGACTCAATTTTTAACATTCTCCTTAAACGCAATGGATAAAGGGAATTATGTAGAAGCGCTTTATACTTTTAGTTAGTTGACAGAGTTGATATACCACTGTTGCTTTTAAAATTATCTAAGATAGGTTTCAATCCTAGATTACTAGAATGGATCCAGTCATACTTGACAAAAAGAACGCATATGAAGGAAGGAATTTTTACTAAAATTGTTAACGTCACATCCGGGGTACCACAAGGTTCTCATTTGGGTCCATTACTGTTTATTTTATTTGTCAACGATATGGAGCACATATTGAAACGCCTAAATGTTTCTATATATGCAGACGATATGAAACTTTTTATGGAAATAAGTAACACAACCGATCTCGAAGATTTTCGAGACACTTCCAGAACTGGTGTAAGAAAAGTTTGCTAGAACTTAATGTGAAAAAATATAATTCAATATCATTAACAAGAAAGCAAACTACAATGCAGAAAACTTTCAGTCTTGGACAGAATAATATTGAAAGCTGCAGCCAGGTGAGAGACTTAGGTGTAATACTCGACTATAAGCTAACTTTTGTTTATCATTATAACAGCATTATTCATAGATCAAGCAACATGCTTGGGTTTACTAAAAGATTTAGTTTGCACTTCAACGATCCTTATACGATCAAAGCACTATATGTAACGCTTGTGAGACCCCTACTTGAATACTGCAGCATTGTTTGGGCCCCATATCAAGAAACGCATAATAATCGAATTGAATCAGTTCAAAAACAATTTGTACTATTTGCTCTACGTAAGTGAGGTTGGACTACCTTTCCGCTGCCATCCTATGAATCACGATGTTTATTGATCAATTTAGAGGGATTACAAAAGAGAAGAGACTTTGCTATGGTAGCTTTTATAAATGATGTCATTGCACAAAGGTCAATTCCCCTGAGATATTAGAAAATATAAATTTTTATGTTCCTATCCGCTCGCTCAGAATAAGACATTTTTTTATATTAGCAATCATAGAACAAACTATGCCAAAAATGGGCCTTTGATCAAAATGATGTCTTGCTACAATGCAAATTGTGAAAGAATTGATATTACAATGAATAGAAACACTCTTAGGCAAACATTCTTTTCAAGGTTAGCTAGGCATTGATCGATAAGTTATGAAGTTAAGTATTTAATGTACACAAAATGGTCACGTCATATGAATAATGTAAACCAGGCACGATTTTAACTAATCTTTTGAATTTTATTAGAGGTAATATAACTAGGTAGTATAACTAGGATTAAGAACAAAATGTAACATATGGTCTACTCCTGATTGACGACTCAACTTCCCCGGAAAGATAACCTAATGTATTGTTCAGCTTGAATTAAGAGCTTTCAATGACAGGTACAAATTTTGCATTAGTATGAATGTGTGGCAAGTACAATTATACCCTATGCCCAGGGAGTCGAGAAATTTTCCCTAACATAAAATTCTTAGACAGGACCGGGAATCGAACCCAGGCCACCTCCAGTATGGTGCTATTTTGTAGCCGTGCCTTTACCGACTGACCTAAGGGAAGACCCTACATTTTTATTAACTTGAGAATTCGTAAACAAGTACAGGTTTAAAAGAAAACTTTCTAATCTATTCAACATGTTATCCCTACCAATGGCCTTACAAGGTGTCAAAATGTGTCAAAAATGGTTGAGAAGTGATTGTTCATTATTCAACTACCGATCAAATATTTTTAAGGTATCCGAAATTGCAAAGTCGAATCAAGAATGGAAAAAAAGCCATCCCTTTAGCAAAAGGTAGGTTGTTTCTAATCCTACGCTTTGCACTCCACCCTCCACCGCCTTTAGGAATTCCAATCACATTCTTTTTCGGATCAAAAAGTCTTTCCAACAGCCGCACAAAACCCAGCCCAACGATTACATTTCACAGAATAGCAGCACAAAAACTTCTTCCGCTATTTGAATAATCCTTCTCCTCATCTGCTTTTCAATTTGTTGATCCGCAAAAAAAGGGTTTCCACCTTTGTGATAAGAAGCGTGCGATTACATCAGTTTTTCTTCGCAACAACTTAATTCGTAACCTTGTACTTCAGGGAAATTGATAAACCCAGTTTTGATCGGAACAAAGTGAACCCGCTTCACATTAGAATTCAGCACTGCATAACACGACAAGATTTGGCTTTTTCACACACGAAGAAAAAGAAGTCATATCCCATGATGTCAAATTGTTATCCTCATCACGAACGTGTCGTTATGGTGTGTGAGCTTTTCGTCTCCCCATAAGTGGAGCGAACCGAGCTTACAGATGGGAGTCATTACTGTTACTGGAAACCGACCGAGTACTTGCCGTCCTGTTCATGCACTATGTTTTAGAACAACAACGGAAATAAGCTCAACTTCATGAGATGCAAGGTCGAGGGTCGAGTTTGGCCAAATGAGAGTAATTTATTTAAACAGGTTCACTGCAATCCCCGAAGCTTACCGGAAGGTGAACTTTGAGCCTTGTTGTGAACATCCCAAAATGCCTAGGACACATGTGGAACAAGATGTTCGTGAATTATTCATAACGAATCATCGCTCGTTGGCGAGGCTCAGAAGAATTGAAGCGGTTGTTTTTGTGTTTGTTCTTCGGGGCGTGATTTGTTAGAGGCATGGTTTTGGTGCACTGACGCTTTTGAGCTTCCTTTATCGCAGGAGGGGCTGCTTATGGGATCTCTCTTCACTAAGGCTAACCGATACGGAAGAACAATTGGTCTGCGATTTCAAATCTCGTAAATATTTACACCTGAAAACGGATGATGCTCACACCGTGAGTTCTGCGAACTCATTCAAAACTTTGTTCAGTATGGATAACATTTTAAAATCTCATTCTCAGCATTCCATTCGTTCCGCGTGTTGACCAACCATTTCCATGTTCCCCCCCACCTGTTCTGTGCAATCAAAAAACTCCAATGAAACTGTATTTCCCACGTCGGGTAGCATTCACTTTGGAACGTCATTCCCCGGATCAGAGCGGGGGAAAGTTCGTTCCAACTACCGTTAAACAATAATTGCACAGCACCGGTTACAATTTGTCCCGCACTTTTTCCGATTTCCATCTTCTCGTCGCATTGTCGCTCATAATATGCACGCTCCCTCAGCTGGAAAGAGTGGGTGGCAATGATGCTGATGGCAGTGGGTAAATGCCATCCGAGCAGGAATTATTGTACAAAGGAAATAAGTCAAGCTCAGTTGAAGTTGAAAATGGGTGTACAAAACGAAAGACGACACACTTCTGCTGGTATCAAGCTACGATGTACGTATGCTTAGAAGTTGAAATGACAGTGATAAAAAGAAGAAGAAAACATCCAGCATGCCAACCGATCGCAGAAAACAAAAACTGTTTCCAGTGATTCCCAGAAGGGTGAGAGAAATCGTAACATTTGTAGATTCTGGAGGAAGCCCGCGGTGGAAACGAGAAAATTGCGGAAAACCTCTTTCAACTTCGCAAGGTGAAACTGAAACGCTTCCTGCCTTCCCGTTTGCTTTTGTTGTCATTCCGTGCGCAACAGTGGAAATGGGTCACGACGGAAAAGGGATAGGGCACTTCAAGGTTGCGAAAATTGTCCCGCGGGATTGTCACCGAGTGAGCCGAGTCAGGGAAAAGTGGAAATGTTGCTTGAAAGAATTTCTCATTTGAATCTGGCTTCGGAATTTGAGTTTCTACGGACAGGAGAACTTTCTTCGCCACTCGCTATGACGTAGGTACGTACTGATGATGCACACCATCAAACATGATGGCAGAAAAGAGGCCTGTCAAGCGTAGTGTCAGGAAACCCCTGAAGTAGGGGGGATAATCAGCGACAGCTCCAGTATGTATTATTCCCTTGATTGCACTCGAACAAACTCGTTGCCTCATTCAGTGGGAAAATTGAGATACATACATACACACAGATGCTCCAACAACAAATACAAACAAACAAACTCAGCTTACGTAGACACATAGCCTGGCAGCCTGAGCCGGAGAGGCTGAATGAGCTATTTTTAGCACCGAGAACAGTTTATCGACCGTTTTCATGCGACAGAGCGAGCTATTTTTAGAACATTCGGATGCGCTGCCCTTTCTAGGAGGGAAAAAGGCAACGAGCCCTAAGGAAAAACTAGGTTAGGTACATACTCGATTCGTTCCAGTACATTCTCCATCATACCTTCTGTAGCTACACACAACGTGAGCCTATCCGGAGCCTGAGCAGAGAAATTTGTAGTGGCTTCAGCTCCGCGTATTGTTTTATGGATTGAAAGAGACCCTCTTTGGATTGCTCTTCGGAAGCAGTGGAAAAACGTGCGGTTGGATGTAGAACAACTGGCGATAAGGTCATGCTGTAGGTACATGCGGAAAATTATGTGTTTTGCTCGTAGTCCCACCTCGGCGATGACGACAATCGACTGTTGCACATTGGCTCTGCTGTACGTCATTATTGGATTGGAGACCGTGATTATAAATTGAGCGGTCGGTGCGAGCATGGTCGAATCTGAGGGCACGGCCACAAAGTGTAGCTCAGGGAATGAATAGCTTTAAATTAGCTTTGAATTACCAACGTTTTGCTTTAGTCGATAAATGGTTTGTCAATAAATTTCTTGGCGCTGAATAGTCGGCATACCATTGACAGTGATCCAGAATGCGACCTAAGTTTGAAGTTTTGGAGCAAAATTGTCTTCCACAAAGTTGTTTGTAATAACAAGGCGCTTATTTTGGTGTGAATGAAAACTAGGACGGTCCTTATTTTCAGAGAAATCTTAAATAAAACTTTTTTATTTGCAGAAATAAAGGTATACATCATTCAGAAAAAACTGTAAGATAAATATTTCCAAGCAACTTTGATGGCATAACTTTTTCTGTACCTTTTGATATGACGAATTAGAGCATTTTTTCTAAGTAGCTTAGGGTGTCCCTATAAAAATCAGTTTTTTTTTGCGGCAACTTTTTTATTTCAAATATTCAAGCAAAGTTGTCTTGCCATGGATTCTAGAACAATAAAAGTTACAATTTTTGGTTCACTGAAATTGTCTTTTTCGTATGTTAAACAAAAGTTATTACGGTTTTTGTAAACAAAATAGGCCTTTTCAAATGTAGGTTTTTCTAGTTGGGGTGAACCAAAAAAATACTTTTTAACAGAATTTGTAATTATTTCTTTTATTGCATATGATGTCTGAAAACTGAAGAGAGGTTATTTTTAAAAACTGAGTAAAATTCATTTGAAAAGGGCGTAATTTTATGAGAAAACTGTTAGTTAGAAACGCTAATGGTAAGAGACATCGGCACGATCAAAACGTAAAAACTTTTATCTTTTCAAGTTATAAAAGTCATCTTTAGACAACCTTGTCGGCAAATTTAAAATAAAAAGTTAGAGCAAAACACGGTTTTTTTTCTCTAGGGACACCCCAAATTATTTAAGAAAACCTGTGCTGAAGAAAGTTTTTACTGCCTATATTAATGATAAATAATTTCACTATAGGATTATTTTTCTATTTGACCATAGTAGCTCAACCGTTTTCAGTTGGTTACGCTAGTTAGAACTTGTTGATAAGATCCCAGTAGTCACAGTGGTCCAGAATGCAAATTTAGCTGGAAAGATACATTTTCAGCCGAAGTTTGATGTTGTGGAGCAAAATTGTCTTCCACAAAGTTGTTTCTAATAGCAAGGCGCTTCTTTTGGTGTGAATGAAAACTAGGGTAGTCCTTTTTTCAGAGAAATCGAAAATCTAACTTTTTTATTTCCAGAGATAATGACATACATTATACGAAAAAGTTGTAGAACAAATAATTTCGATGGAATACTTTTTTCTGTACCTTTTGATATGGCCAAATTGGAGTATTTTTCCGGTTTTCCTACAGAATAAACAGTTTTTTGCTCTTACTTTTTTTTCAAATTTGCGAACAATGCTGTCTCTAGGTAATTTTTATAACTTGAAAAGATAAAAGTTTTGATGTGTAAATATTGCCTATGTCTCTTACCGTTTACGAGTAATGAAGAATTTTCTTATAAAATTACGCCCTTTTTAAATGTGCTTTAATCAATTTAAAATCTCCAGTTTTCAGGCATGATATGCCATGGTAAAAATACTTTTAAATTCTGGTAAGAAATATTTTTTTGGTTTGCCCCAACTAGAAAAACCAACATTTGAAAAAGGCCTATAGTGTTTACAACAACCATAATAACTTTTGTTTGACATACGATAGAGACAATTGCACCAAACCAAAAGTAGTAACTTTTATTGTTCTAGAATCAGTAAGAAGACAACTCTGCTGAAAAATTTTAAATGTAAAAGTAACAATAAAATAACTGATTTCTAATGGGACACCCTAACCTACGTAGGAAAAAATGCTCTAATATGGTCATAACAAAAGGTACAGAAAAAGGTATTCCATCAAAGTTGTTTGAAATTATTTATTGGAAAGCTTTTTTGTATAATATATACCTTTATTTCTGCAAATAAAAAAGTAAGATTTCCGATTTCTCTGAAAATACGGACCACCCTAGTTTTCATTCACACCAAAAGAAGCGCCTTGATATAAGAAACAACTTTGTAGAACACAATTTTGCTCCAAAACGTCAAACTTAGGCTGAAAATGTATCTTTCCAGCTAAATTCGCATTTTGAACCATTAGGCATTGTGGTGTTTGAAGTCTTTTGTTTTTATTTTTTAAATTTAAGATAACGCAATGTACCTTGTAGGATTCTCAATGTCTTTAGACCGAGTGTTATTTTAAACACACAATTCACATTTATTCAGCAGTATAGCATTCGGTGGGATGTTTTTCTGGGATTCGAAAACTAAAAAATCTCGAGTACTTTTTCAAACAGAGGTATCTGATTTTGCAATCAAAGGGTGAAGAAAGATTCAAACACAAATTTCTCAAAACTCTTAGCACCTTTTGGGAAAGTAGCATCACCATTATGTTAGAGAAATGTTATTCCTTATAATGGTGGCCCAAGTTTGCGTGAATTTATTGTTTGAGTCTTACATTCCCTCTTTGTTTACAAAATGAGATATCGGAGAGCGGCGTGAATTCGATCAACGAGGTGACTTCGACTGCCATGTCCAACATTTATTCAATTTAAAATTATCCTTCTCCAAGGATGGTTTTAAGAAAAATCGACAACCACATTTTCAGATTACTTAAACATTCGTCTCTGTAAGCTAATCGAAAAAATATTAATTTTGTATGCATGAACAAATAAATGAATAAAAAATAATATTTTGATCGAAAATTAAGAGCAAACGAATAAACGCGACAACCTTCTCGAAGTGTTGCACTACTTTCCAATCTGTCAAAGGGTTTGTTTTGTTTTGTTCTGTGTTGGAGAAAAGGTGTGAAACATTTGTTTCGACAATTTAATGGCATTGAAAAGTCCAAAATGTCGAGAAAGTACGGGTTTTGAAAATGGTCCTTTTTTGGGTGACATAATTAATGAACGTTCCCTTTGGGGAATGTTCCACCCCTGTGCTATTCGGGAGATATCTGCATCAAACGGTTTGCATAAAAATTTTGTGTTTTTTTATTCATTTAAGCACTTTAAATGGATAAAATTGATTCTGATCGAAGTCAAATTGGCCGCGGGAATTAAACAATTTTTTAAAGTTCATCTGAAATAATACATTTTTAAAATTTCTTTGTGGTGTTATACTATAAATACCAGTACTGGTTTTTTAAATGTTAAACAAAATATTTAAGATAATTATCATAGAAAATTTGAAGAAATAGTTCAAAAAGTGATCTAAATCCGTTTGAAAAAGTACACGAGAAATCATCAAATTATTCATATTGTTTCGAATTTTCGTTTGTAGCCTGTTGTGATAACTTCTTTAGCGAACGACTGCTTCGGGGTTATGCATTTTTTTTTATATAGGGTACGGGACGGGTTTCAAACATTTTATTCGTCACCTGGGACATTCGATGAAGCTGTATGCAATCTTTTATTATCTATTATGCCTATATTTGGACGTAATAATTCTGCTTACTTCTTAACAATCGGAACTCACCTTCAAAAACGAGCATTACACTTATAAAATTTCATAGCGATGGAATAAAGTTCCCAATCGCAGGTACTTATTAAAAGCATGCGGGTTGCTTTCCAATCATGAAAATGTTTTCTTCAGCTCCACAATCCGGACATAAACTGGCAATATTGTGTTAGTGCGATTCCGTGCATGTATGGGAAGACAAAATGAAATAGGCCAGCTGGCGATTTGCTGCTTACTTCAATTTCCCCAACCCACTCATTCGTTTTACTCATATGCTATCGGAAACAATCAACCATAGCATGTCAATTACTATGATTATACACTCGTCTACTAGCAAGTTATAGGACAGACTTGTTTCATTTACTCTCACGGAAATGTTAGACAGCGCCTGTGACGACAAACGGGATACTTCGTTTAAAAAACCAGGAATGTAAGAGACAGCAGGCTTCACGTTACAATGTTGGTGCGCTATACCCATGATGACAAAGAAGTGAAGAGAAAATGAGCACACTCAATTGCATCTGTCCCCAGATAATCAGTATGATTATACTCTCAGCAACGTGTTTTGGAGAGCTAAGTTTTTTTTCTTCCTATATCTGCAGTTAGGTTTATGGACTTCGAATATAATTGTTGAAAACATGTACGAACACCCCAAGAAACAAATAAAATTTTATTACAGCCGTATAGCACTCCTCCCAGCTGTGTTGGTTAAGCTTCATTCAAAACCGTTTGCCTACCAACACCTCCTCTAGGTTTCTTTAGAGCCGAAATACGTACCAAGACCATAGAGATTTTGAAAATGCTCTAATGAAAGATGTAATGACCACTTGAAAGCCTTCATAAAACCTATTGGCTACCATGCAAACCAGCATAGGGCCAAATGGCCACAGCTGTCAAACTTCACTGTGATATCGTGGTTGGTTTTTGTCGTTCTTCTTCGTTCGATTCTCTGCTCTTCTGATTCATTAAGTTGTAAATAATATCTAGGAAAAAAGTCCTGGTGATGCGGGAAGTTTTGTTTAATAGCTAAATATATAAAAAAAATAGTTTTTTTCACAGCGTATCAGCCTCATAATCATATGCATATTTAAATTTATGGTGAATATTGATACGCTAAGTGCCAACAATTAATGCGCCTTGAAAATAATGCTAGTTTACAACAACAAAACAAAATTAAAACAAGCAGATTCGATAAATTAATCATGCATTTTCTGAAAATTTATGGAATTCAATAAGGTATTCTAACAGAATGCCAAATTCAGTCTTCGATCTACAGTTCATTTGCATTACGATTTAAATTTGGTGCATTTATTTTTCCACATTTCAAAGATTTCTTATATTTCAATATGGCGGTATTGGAAAAAATCACAGTTTTACCACGAAGCCAACTTACCTTCACAATGACTACTATAGAACTATTTGGCCATTTGATGACTTCCCTCAATACCAATTTGCCGTTTAATGCATTTACTCGAAGCAATATGGTTCCTTAATGCTATTTCAACTGACCATAATAAGAAAATGTTTATAAGTCCAAAAACGGCATTTCAAAACAGCATTTTACGGGTACATAAAGTCGTAATAAAATCTTTGATAGGAGTTAAAGGAGTTTATCGTTGTAAAGAAGCTGGGCAAGTTCTCCTAAACCTGACTAAAATATGATACCTATTTGCACCCCTTGGTGCCATAATAAAACTAAATTGATTTCTAGTGGCTTTCATAAAACTTAAATAAAACTTAGTAAAGCTGGATGGTTTTGGCAATGTTACTTGAGATATTTTATTGAAGCGTTTTTAGTTCAAATACGGGACGGAAAATACGATTAAGTCCAGAGGACTCAAAGAAAAAAATGCTTGAGGCTGTACATCGGTATCACCAACTTGTTGGAAGCCATGACATAACCTCAAAAAAATGAGTAGGCCAACAAAGATGGATCCGGGTAAAAGTTTGACATTTGTGAACACAGCCAAACCAACATATCGGAATATACTCTTTGCTATATCAGAATACAAAACGAACATCAACAACATGAGGCCCTTCGGGCAGAAAAAAAAGGTGAATTTTTGTAAAAAATTATGAAGTCACAAACAAAATGCAGAAGGATTCAAGATTGAAAAAATAAACAGAACTACAAGTTGTATGTTCTCAGAAGCTTCATTTCGGTCACTGGAGTTGTGGCAGGAGTACCTACTGTCATGCCCCCTGAGGAAATCCAGGAAAACATGCAATGCCAAATTCCAATCTTGCCTTTAAATCGTCTTCACCGATACGTCGACAACGTGAATCCCCGAGGAACCGAACTAACATTTTTATTAAAAAATATGGACAAAAATTGCTGATTTTTCAAGAGTTAACCATCACCGGCGCTGACGAAACTACCCATGCATCAATCATAGTAACCCATGAGTCAGCAGACAAAATCTGACAGCTCTATCAGTCAAACTCTAACCGTGATGGCAAAAACAGTGAAGCAAATCCGTTCAGAAGTGTGCGCGTTAAAAAAACGGCACTTAGCCGCGTTGTAAACGGACATTGTGTGGCACTTTGTGGACGTTCCAGCATATACAACATCTTGGCACTATCAGACAATAATCAGAGCATCGAAAGAAAGCCCGGTTCCGGACGAACGACGACCCTGAGCGCCAACAATCTCCAAAGGATGCTGAAGATGAGGGCCGAGGGAAAAGTAGCTACATCGCTGCGTGTGCTTGGCCGGGAGGTTCGTTCAACCGGCCAAACTGTTAAAAAGTACCTGGCGAACATGAACAAACATGTCAGGAAGCGAAAGTCACGTCCGCTGGTTTCGGCGCTGCAGGCAATGACGCAGTATTTGATAGCAATGCCAGTTATCAAGATCAAAATAAGGTACTCATATACTGTGACATAACGGAAAAATCTGACCATGTGCAAACGTGAGTAGTGAAGTTATGAACGACGAACTTAAAATATTCCAATGTAACGTACAAAGTTTACAGACAAATAAGAAAGAACTATCTAGAATTCTTATACAAGACAATTATAATGTAGCGTTTATATTAGAAACTTGGAGAAAGAAAGAATGACAGATACAAAAAACAACATATCTAACTTATATTCGTATTTATAGTCTAGAGCAGATAGGAAAAGAGGTGGTGGCATTATTATTAATAAAAAAATATAAGTCCAGAGAAATTCGAACTCCCACAAATGATAAATTTCAGTGCTTAGTTGAACAAATAGTATCTTTAGACCTTATTGTAGTTTAAGTTTACATTTCCCCAAATATAACAATTTCGGGTTTAAGGTGAATTTATAGCAGATATACGATAGGATCAAGCAATACCATAAACCATAAACTGCTCTCACGCCTAGTTGGCGAAATGGTTGAATGTGGCTAAATCAACTGTTACCCACGTATTAAAAGTGTTCGGTGAACGTTTGTCGACAGCCATGAAAGCCGGATTGGGAGGAAATCGAAAACCGGAGACCACAGCGACCACAAAAAGAGTTACCTGCTGTACATTTCCGTCCGAGATGTCGCAAAGAAGCTGGGAGGGCGCCTTCAACCGTGGATAGAGCTAAAAGGCGAGCTGGATTGTTCATTTACAAGAAAGTGGTGACTCCGAATCGTAACGATAAACAAACACGTCGGCCAAAGCACGATCGCGAAAGTTGTACACGACGATGCTGACGAAGTTTGATTGCGTGGTACAGGACGATGAAACTTACGTCTGTTAGTTCTCTGTGTAATAACAGCTGATCTGGCAATATGGGAGTAGCAACCTCGGGCGGTAAATCGTGAGTCGGTGGTTAAAACTTAAGTTTCATAGAGCTAGAAAGATGCCTTACACTAGGGATCCACTTTACTTCCTATTTAACTGCCATTAATCGACAACGAATTTGAATGTTTTCGACGTCTTGTATGACGCACAAATAACTACAAATAACCAAACCAAAAGAGAAATTGTTTCCGATTTTGATCGATGTTTTTCAAGAACTGTAAACCATTTGATTTTTGCTGTTTGCTGTTATTCATAAGTTCTTCCAATTAATCCTTGTATACAAATGAATAATGATTATCTCTTGTATATACTATTATGTTAATTTTTTTTAAAAAGGACTCACTCAACACTTTTTTCATTACTCTTCTCATGCATTCCAATCTTAAAAAAATACAAAACTATTTAAAATTTCGATATGCTATAATAGTTAGACTGTCGATCTGCTTCAATGTTAGACTGCATAAACCATATCAGTGGTTCAGATAATTACATGCTTCCTAGTTTTGATCGATGTGAGACTGAAATAAAAGTCACCCATTGGCACTTTTCTAACGATAAAGCGACTAGGACGTTATTCAAACACCGCCGGCTCACCTTTTGTCTCCCCAAGCACCTGCAGTATCATCACCGTCATTTTCGCCGACCATATCGCTCCAATCCCCACAGTATTAAACCGAATTCCACCTACCTATAGCTATTCATTGTGTGTTTGATAGCTCGTAACAATCGCTCCGATGAGTGTCACGCGGTTTTTCATGGACATTGTACATACCTCCGAGCGGCGCATCGGCTGGCTGACACATAGTATCATCCATTGGTAACACTTGACATGTGCACGCCAAAGGATGCCAATTCCACAGGCTGGTTTTATGGTTCGTGAAAAATTAACGAACCTTGCCTCCGCTGTCAGGAGGCGGCGCGGTAGATGGGTTGGGGATCATTCCATACTTTTTTCTTCTTCTATGTTTTTCTGGGTTGTTCGGACCAAAGGTGATGAAGCCGCTGGATGGGATAATGTAACTACACTCCACTTGAAATTCAATTGTTGCAAAGGTTGAGTGGAGGTTCTAGGAATGCAAAAACGGGTCTACGGGTGACGCGGTGGGTGAGGCCATCCACTTAACCCGATCACTCTGCTGTCCTGCATTCAGGATGATTTTTCTCATGGCCTATGTTAGAATTGGAAATAGGACACCTGACTTTATGCTGATTTGATGGGTGAAGCAAAATTTGTTATTCGATTATTGCAGGAAGTCTCTTAAGTGGTTCTGAAGAGATCTTCATCAAAATAATTCAATGTATAAATGTATGTTTAAAACTTGGGTTTAAAAACTTGAATCATTTGTTCGACTTTTATAGCAAATAGCACTCGTCACTGAAAAAGCCCGTAAGTTTAAAACTAAAAAGAGCATTTCCAGTCAGAATAATAAACCGGTTAAACCCTATTCTCTCCGATCTGAATGAAATTGTTCGTTTTTACCCAAAATTACGTTTTCCATAAAAAAATCCAAAATATACTGGACCAATTTTCTATAAGGGCGTATTTAAAATGCGAATTATATTGATTCAAAAACAAAATTTAAATAACTACTCATCTGATCAAAATGTGTTATTAGAAAAAAAATTGTAGGTAATGAAGTGTTCTTTGAGAAAAAAAATACACTGAAACTAAAAACATCGTAAATTTATGCTTAAAACCATTTGTGCTATATTTTTTTTGCCTTGTCTTTTTCTTTGGTAAGGTCGTTGGTCATCGGTAGCGTCGACGTGTGTTTAATGTGTTTTGAGAATAATTTTTTCTCAATTTTCAGTAAATATATTAAATTTCAGATCATTTGAATACATTAAATATTTTGAGTTCATTATTAGAATTAGAAAATACCTTAACTGCAGTTTGGTTAATTGAAACTGTAATGTAAGAATTATTTGATGAGTTTCATGAATTGGTTTTGCTTTGTTAAAAATCGGATCGAATACCTTTTTAGCCTCTTTGCATTCATCCTTGTAAACATAGCTAAATGTCATTTTTGTTTCATGATCCTAACAGAAATGGGTAAGGCTGATAGCCTCCATTTCTGAGAAAGATTTGATTGCTGTTCAATAATCTATCATATAACATTCCTTTTTTGTGGACATCACGACTTTCATTTGAAAATGGCTGAAAATATTTGTACAAAAAAATTCCTTTCAATAAAATTCGTAATAACTTCAGAACGGCTGGGTTAACAAAAAAAAATTTTTTGAGAGCCCCCTGTTTTCCAGAAGGGTGGGGTCTTGAACCACCTAGGAAAAAAAATTCAACCCAAGAATCCCCACATGCCAAATTTGGTTCCATTTAATTGATTTGTACTCAAGTTTTGCAGAAATTTCGAACCATCTTAGGAATCTTCTCCGTCCAAAATCCCCAATACATAAATTTTCATAACAGTAGGCATAATTCTCATGTTTGGTTGACATTTGTGCCTCATTTGTATGAGAATCCACTCCTTTCAGAGAGGAGAAGGGGTCTCAAAACACCATACAAAATTGTTTTCCCTACAAAAACCTCCACATGTCAAATTTGGTTTCATTTGCTTGACTAGTTCTCGAGTTATGCAGATTTTTGTGTTTAATTTGTATGGAACCCCTCTTTAAGACGGAGGAGGAGTATCGATCCATCATTAGAATCTTCTCCGGAGCCAAAAATCCCTGCATTCCCATTTTCATAATAATATGGAGAATTCTTATGTTTGGTTGAAATTTGTGTTTCGTTGGTAATAGAACCCCTGCCCAGGAGGAGGGCTTAGACCATCTTTGAAACATTTTTTGCCATTGAAAACCTATACATGCCAAATTTTGTTCCATTTGCTTGATTAGTTCTCGAGTTATGCAAAAAATCTGTTTCATTTGTATGAGAGTCATTTCTTCCTGGTAGATGAGGGGTCTCAAACTACCATAGAAACAGTTCTTGCCTCCAAAAACCCCCACATGTGAAATTTGGTTCCATTTGCTTGATTAGTTCTCAAGTTATTCAAAAATTTGGGTTTCATTTTTATTGGAGCCCCCTCTTCCAGAGGGGGGAGGGAATTAGAACTATCAAAGGATCCTTTTCTGAACCTAAAAACCCCTGCATACAAATGAGCATAGCAGTATGGATAGTTTTAACGTTTGGTTGAAATTTGTGTTTTATTTGTAAGGGAGCCCCTCTTTCCAGAGCGAGAAGGGGTCTCGAACCACCATGCAAACATTTTTTGTCTTCAAAAACTCACCCATGCCAAATTTAGTTTCATTTGCTTGATTAGTTCTCGAGTTATGCAGAATTTTGATTTTCATTTGCATGAAAGCCACGAACCCCCCCCCCCCCCTACCCCTTTCAGACGGGAAAGGAGTCTCGTATAAGCAAAAGAACCTTCTAAGGTCCCAAAAACTCCTGCATACAAAATTTCACAACAGAAGAGACAATTCTCATGTTTCGTTGAAATTTTTGTTTCATTTGCATGAGAGCCTTCCTGAGAGGAGAGGGCCCCCCCTACCAGAAAGAGAAGAGATCGAGAACCTACGTTGGAACATTTCTAGCCTCCAAAATCCACACATGCCTTAATTTGGTTCCATTTGTTTGCTTAGTTCTAGAGTTATGCAAAAACTTCAGTTTCATTTGTATGAGAGCCCCCTTCTTAGGAGAGGGGAGGGGTCTCAAACTACCATAGAAACATTTTTCATCTCCAGAAAACCCCACATTGCCAAATTTGGTTTCATTTGTTTGATAAGTTCTCGAGTTATGCACAAACTTCTGTTTTTTTGTTTATATCAGAGCCTCCCCTTCACCACTGAAAGTTAATTTTAGTTTATATTACAAAATCAAAAGTAATACTCACTAATCCATTCGTTGTTTTAAGCAACGAAACTGATTTGTTCTTTTTATGAATATTCATTCGTAATTAATTGCACGCGCAACTGTCAAAAGTACGAAGCATTTTTTGACACAGAAAGAACATTCGTACATTGTACGGAAACAATGCAAAGAGCTACGAATATTTTATCACAAATTAAAAAGAAACGTCTGGTGGTTGCATGAAGGACTGACAGATCTACTTTATCGACTCAAAATGTAATTGACAAAAAAAAGCGTAATCACGTGGAATTGTCCAGCGTTTTTTATTGTTTCAGACATGGGGTTCGAACCAGACTTTTTGGAAAGTGATGATACTAAATCTGTGGTTGATCTCACTAGGCCACGCTGATTCGTGAGAACAATCTTGATTAATGAGCATCAAGTTATAGCTCACGACAGCGCTTTGATTTTTATGTTGGGACAGATAAATTATTTCCGCCCATACCAGCAGCAAAACCATCATGCACGAGTACGGTATAAAAGAGAAACAGCGATTGGCTGGTCATCACGAAGTTCAGTTCGTGCATTTTACAAAAAGGTGGAATGATAGCATTTCACCAGATAAAAAGCATTATGAATGTTTCATACAATATACGAGACATTTGTTCTATGTACAAAATCCATGTTTACGAAACGCGTGAAAGCTACTTTACGAAAATAAATTTTCAGTGTAGACCGCCTGCAAACAAATGTGCATAGCAATAGGGATAGTTCTCGAGTTTGATTGAAATTTGTGTTTCTTTTGTAGGGGAGCCCCTCTTTCCAGAGAGAGGAGGGGTCTCGAATAACCATAAAAACAATTGTTGCCTTCAAAAACTCGCCCATGCCAAATTTGGTTCCATTTGCTTGATTAGTTCTCGACTTATGCAGAAATTTGTGTTACATTTGTATGGAATCCCCCATCCTCCCTTTCAGAGGGCGAAGAAGTCTCAAATCACCATGAAAACATTTCTCTTCTGCAAAAACCTCTACATGCTAAATTTAACTCCATTTGCTTGATAAGTTCTCGAGTTGTGCAGAAATTTTTGTTTCATTGTTTAGAAGCATCCTCCTTTTTAGCAAAAGGAGGGGTCTCAAGTCACCTTAGAAACATTTTGTACGTTCATAAGTCTCCACCTACTATATTTGGATCCGTTTGCTTGATTTATTCTCGAGTCATTCAGGTATTTGTTTTTCATTTGTATGAGAGCCCCTCCTTTATAAATGGGCAGGGGGTTTTAACTACAATTGAAACATTTTTTGCCTTCAAATACTTCCACATGCCACATTTGGTTTCATTTTCTTGATTGGTTCTCGAGTTATGCAGAAATTGGTGTTTCATTTGTATGGGAGCCTACCTTCACAGTTATGGGAGGGATCTCGAGCTATCATAAGAACCTTCCCTAGTAACACACTTGTTGTCATTAAGTTGAGATAACATAAATATGACTTGCTAAGTCATAATCAAGTTACTACAACTAATTATGACCCTAGTGTGCTAGTTGGGTTCCCCGGCCCCAAAAAACCCCAGCATACATATTTTCACGCCGATCGGTCCAGTAGTCTCCGATTCTATAAGGTTCAGACAGACAGAAATTCATTTTCATATATATATATATACAAGCTGAACCCGGTGCGAGCGCTGCTACGCTTGCAATTAAAAGATTTTTTTAAAATTAAAACTGGCACGTTTATGGTTGTATTTTGGAATGAGTTGTTTTTTTGACTAAGCAGGGGTTCAAACTTCTATCAGAACATGTTTCTTACCCGAGTCATACACGTTTCGTGTTTTAGTAACCTGGATATTGTAACTGATTATCGACTGTGACTTGATAGTAATAAGATTATTTCTTTAGCTTTCAGTCTTTGTGGGTAAGGACGCTATTTTTTGACGTTTCGGCGTGTTATATTTCACCTTTTTCTAGGGATTATTGATTTCTGTTTTGGACAACTGTCTGTTAACAGAATATAATATGACAAAAAACAGAAATCTATAAACCCTTGAAGAGTTTTGCAGAAATTCGTTTTTAATTTGTAGGGGAGAACTCCTCCCCCCCCCCCCTTCAAAAGGGGTGGGACCTTGAACTGCCATAGAAACATTGCTTGGCTTCAAAAACCTCAACATGGTTTCATTTGTTTCATTGCCCCTTGAGTTATGCTAAAAATTGTGTTTCATTTGTATTGGAGTCTCCTCTTCATGAAGGCGAAGTGAGCTCAAACCACCATAGAAATGTTTCTCTCCTTCAAAAACCTCCACCTGCCAAATTTGGTTTCATATGCTTGATTAGTTCTCGAGTAATGCAGAGATTTGTGTTTCATTTGTATGGGAGACCCCTTTTTCAGGGTGCGGAGGGGTCTCAAACTACAATAGAAACATCAATTGCTTTTAAAAACATCTATATGCCAAATTTGGTTCCAGTAACTTCATAAGTTCTCGAGTTATTCAGAAATTTATGTTTCATTTGTATATGAGCCCTCCTCCAAGGAAGGGGAGGGGTACGAGTAACCTTAGAAACATTTTTTGGATTCAAAAACCTCTACCTGCTAAATTTGGTTTTCATTTACTTAATTAGTGCTCGAGCTATGCAGAAATTTGTGTTGTTGTATGGGAGCCCCCCTCTTACAGAAAGCGGAGGGGTTTGAAACCCCCATATACATTTGTTTTGCCTTCAAAAACCTCTACTTGCCAAATTTGGTTAAATTTACTTGGTTAGTTCTGGAGTTATGCTGAAACTTGTATTTCATTTGTATGGGAACCAACCCCCCACCCTGACAGAGAGAAGAGGGGTCTAGAACTACCGTAGAAACATTTATTGCCTTCAAAATCCCCACATGCTTAATTCGGTTCCTTTTGCTTAATTAGTTCTCGAGCTATACAGAAATTAGTGTTTCATTTGTATGAGAGCCTCCCTTCAAGAAAGAGGAGGGGTCTCGAACCACCATAAAAGTATTTTTTACTTCTAAAAAACTTCACATGTAAAATTTGGTTCCATTTGCTAGATTAGTTCTTAAGTTATGCAGAATTGTATGGGACCCTCCCCTTCCAGAGAAGACAGGGGTCTCAAACCACCATACAAACATTTCATGCTTCTAAAAACTCTTACATGCTAAATTTGGTTTTCTTTGCTTGATTATTTTTTGAGTTATGCAGAAATATGTGTTTCATCTGTATGAGAGCCCCCCCTTTTAAAGAAAGGAGGGGTTTCAAATCACCATAGAAACATTTTTTGCTTCCAAAACTCTCACATGCAAATTTGTTTTTTTTTGCTTGATTAGTTCTCCAGTTATGCGAAAATATGTGTTTCATTTGTATGGGAGCCACCTTTTTCAGAGAAGGGAGGGGTCTCTTCCTATCTTAAGAACCTTTTCCGATTCCAAAAACTCCTCCATGCAAAATTTCCCGCCGATCGGTTCAGTAGTGTCGAAGTCTATAAGGTTGAGACAGTCTGTTTTTTGTAAAATTACATTATAAAATACACGATTTTAGAAAGTTCTAAAAATCCATAAAAATTTAGAAACAAAAATTCAAAAAAATTGAAGAAATCACTGTCCTAAAATCTTTACCAAATTTTAGGACACAACTTCAAGCTATTTTTTTCAAGTTTTTCTTTAAAAAATTCCAAGGGGGGCGGAGGTCTCCAAAAAATCAATGTTTTGTATTTTTTGAGCATAAATTTACATTTTTTTAGTTTCAGTGTATTTTTTTTCTTAAAGAATACTTTATGACCTAAAACTTCTTCTCAAATAACATTTTGAACAAAATAAACGTTCACATGTTATGATTTCTTGAAAAAAATATTTCATATTTTACCTAAGCTCTTATCAAAAATTAGTTCAGTAAATTTTTGGATTTTTTATGAAAAATGTTATCTTGGGAACGTTCAATTACGTCACGCAAAAATTGACTTTACGAACCCTCCCCCTTGTCACGTTTTTTGTATGGACCTTCAAATTCTTTGTATGGATCGTCACGTTTTCTCAAATCCCCTCTCCTCCTACTGCGTGACATAATTAATGAACCTTCCCTTGGTTAGAAGCTAACATATTGACAAAATTTCATTGAAACCGGATACTGTCTAGACAAAATCAATATTTATTTCACGTTCTTGGCTGGAAATGCTCAATGGGCTTAACTTTCAAAGGATAATATTTTTCTATTGGAATTTAAAGGATCTAGCTCGCATGTACTTGTGATTGTTTTAAAAAGTGTTTAAATTGTTTCAATCATGCCCAGCAAAATTGGGTTGGACTGGAACGAGTTTTGTTAGTTCTGAGATTTGTCAGGTTCCTAAAATATAGGTTATATTTTGTCCGCTCTTGTTAATTTTTGCTCCACCTTTATTTCGTGTAGGGAGAATGAATAAGAACACGTGTGGGAATGGAATTACTATTAGCGCAAATTTTCAGAACTAAAAGCCTTATCCAATGGTGACAAATGAAAGTTGAGAGCGTTTATCCAGATCTTTGAACAATGCTAGAAGTTGATTTCTTAGTCCAAAAGTTGAATACTCTCGAAACATGGAAAATGGCAAATTTTGCAATGCCCTATTATCGGCTTCTGCCGAACACTTTAAACCTATTCAAACAGCTACAGAATGGCAAAGAGCCTTTTAATAATTGGATCACTAATGGACCCTCATCGATATGTAGTAAATCTTGACTTATTTCCTCACCAACTTTCGATTGGAGACTTTGACCTTTCAAACCTATCACTGCAGTTGCAGTCGACAGAAGTCGATAACGATGGAGATGCCGAAAAGGAAGCTGAGTATCTCAAGTAAATGGAAGTGTTCTCTCGATTGTGGAATTCAATTTAGCAGCTCCGTTCGAAAAATGGGCAAGCAAAGGGAGGGGAGAACCATTTCCCGCCGGGTATGTAGCAACTTAATTGACCAACAAGGATCGCTTTTCCCGAGCTAATATCGCTCCCACAAACAGTTGCCAAGAATCGTGCTGCTCCTATGTAGCTGGAAAATTGCTCCATGGAAACTGGCATTAAAATTAAATGGGCTTTCCAACTGGGAAGGACTGCACTCCGGCAACCCGTCCCATAAATTCCTCTGAAGGATGTTGGAATGCTTGCAATCTCGAACGAGTCCAAAGGGGTGATTAGTTTCGAATGCCCTCGGGACAAATCGATGGGTGATGTGATAATATCGTCATTTAAATATGGAACGGGTTTGCAGCCTGGGCAGGAGTAGAAGATGCTTTCGCATGATTGGAAGCATAGGATATAAACTAGTAAAACGCTTCTGGAAAGCTCCGAAGAACTTAATTTGAATTGTTTATAGCTGGGGTCTGTTCTCGGTAGAAAATGTTTGATTAATGGTTGAAGTTCTGTTATTTTGAAGAAATTAGATTGAAGAAATATGTTTGGATTGTGTTAGGATTCCCATCGAACTACCCAAGTAACACATAACTGTCATAGTTAATTGCAGTTTTTTTGATTGTGACTTAATTCGGTCACATTGAAGTTAAGTTTTTCTGATTTGCTACAAGTGTGATGCTGCGGTAACAGCGATACAAAACTTGATGGAACGTGAAGCCTGACAGTTTGCATTTGAAAAATCGGAAGCGTAATCAAATAATTTTCTTGCGTTGTATAGACGATAAACTTCTAAATGAAATAAAGATTGATCAGTGTGCACTTAATCATGTTTGATACATTTTTGACCGTTCCACCCTTTACTAGGTAAAGTAATAAACAAGAACAACGCTGCAAAAATAAAATCTTCAGCTTAACTCTCACTTTGTTTTCACCAGGATCCGTTGCTCTCTTGGATTAATCAACGCTCAGTAAAATTCCGTCTAAAAACTCTCATGGGGACACCACATCACCTCCAAGTGGACAACCGGCACTGTTTTTTTATTTTCTAGCTCTCATCTTCCCTCATCCGGAACTCGATTTTAATCAGCTGATTTTATTTCTTCTCTCCTTTTTTCCCCCACAGCCAAGCTCGACGGTGTCAAGACCTACATGCGCATGAGACGGGTTCCCAATCATCTCCAGGTGAAGGTGATCAAATGGTTCGACTATCTCTGGCTGACGCAAAAGTGTTCAGACGAGGAGAGAGCTGTATCATGTCTTCCTGATAAATTAAAGGTGAGTGAGCAGTTACCGTGCGTTCTTTGGCGTTGCGAACGAGGGGTGATTCGTCGAACACCGAGGCCAATTTAGATGTGAACACGCAACAACACCATGAGGCTGCCGCAGGATGTGATGGGAGGTGTTGATTTTGTCGTAATTCGCCGCCGCTTAGCAGCCCGATTGAGCAAACTCAATTACCTGAACTATGCTGGGTGAGGCCTTGCGTGCGTGTTCCGATAGGAGCATTGAAAAGGTGGGATTTCCGAGCACTTTTGACGGCGAAAGTTGACTTCCGATTGCCTCTCCTGGGACAAAGAGTGAATTTTGTTGCTGCTTTGATGGCATGTTTTTGGGCGATGTTCGAATAATGTGGTGACTATCTCAGCATCGGAAACAGCGGCGCGCCTCAAGAATGAACCCACCCAATGCTGATTAGTTTATTACACTAGAATTCACTATAACGAATGCTGCCTCATATGCTAACATGACATTGTTATGGTACTTTGTGCTATATTAGGGGGTGGAATTTTTAACCTGTAGCGTGAGCATGCTTATATACATATGTCTCATGGGTACTAATCTATCAAAAGCTGTTTTCCTTTCGGCCAATAGGGTATATTATTTATAATTCAGTTAAGAGAAAACTGGTCAATTATTTTCTCTGTTTAAATATTTGACCATCCACTGCAGAATTCAAAGGTAAGAAGAAACTTTACGCCCATTCAATCCTAGATATGTGAAGATTTTGCAGGTTTAAGATAGACATATTTAAACCTTATCTTGTCTAAACAGTTGTTCATCAGGTGAAAATAATTGACACTGGAAAATGACTTCTCATTTCTATCAATGTTTCGAATCAGAAGTTAAACTACGATTTTCTTGAAGGCTGCTGAGGCCAATAGGTTAATTTTTTTTAATAACTTTATGCAAGCTGCTGGAGCTTAATTGACGTCTTCGCACACTCGTGTCTTTGAATTTTGCTAGCCTGTGGTTCCATGATGGAGCATATCACTTCAATGATCTCTGTTGAACATGATGAGATGATTCTATCAATGTTTGCATCAAAGGTGTTATCTAATTGATAGTATTTTCTAATCGATTAATAATCAAATGCATTATGATTCGTCAAATAAAAACGATAGATGTCCCAGTTAAATTGTTAGGGTTTTTATAATTTTGTCAGTAATAGCCTTGTTTTTAATCAAATCTAATACACTATAATGACTCCTTGTGAGAAACATTTCAGCTAACCAACTGTTCCACTTTTAGTTTGCTGTAAATCGTTAGTTTGAAAAACTCTTACAGTAGAATACAAATAAATATCGGAAATTCATTGATATCCGTGCTGTCTCATATTGTATGAAGGACTTTTGCATCGCTCCTAATAATAAATTATCTGTTTATTTTACTGCAATAGCTCATGAACCTTGCAATCGATGCAGGAGGATTGCTTGCACCAACTTGAAAATAAGCTGAATTCAAACATAATTCAGTATTTTGGTACTAAGCATGGATGCTGAAAAAAATAACTTTCTTTAAGTGTCAGGCTCAATATGACCCGGAATGGGTCTTCAAATTGCTGCAATTTTCTTTAAATAAGCATCTAGAAGATAGAATTTTCCTGACTTTTCCTTAATCATATAGTTCCGTTTCTGTATCGCTGTTAAAAAAAAGTTACGAGTAAGGTGTTGCAGGTCATATTGACTTGGATTTCAAATTCCCAATGCGTAAGGTTTTTATGTCCAAATTGTGGAAGTATTGTCAGTCAAAATGGTTTTTGGAATCGTAATTTTTAGTTTCGGATGAGAACTGCCCTTCTGGCCCATTTGGTCACAAGGAATCATTGCTGGAAGAGGGCATTATTCTCTACGATCCGTGAGGCGACGATAAATTTTTATCGGAACATGTTTTTCGACGGCTCAAACTACATGAATTTTTTATTTAGTCTATTTCTTACCTTGAAATGGATCAATGACCATATTGGCCATTCTAGGACAATCCAGATGTCCCGAAAGAACCCTCTTGCTAAATACGAATTTTAACCGAAACATGCCTTTCGACTGCTAAAACTTCATGATTTTTCGTAAAAAATCTACTTCTAGTCAGTATTGGTCATGTCAGGACAATCCAAATACCCCGAGGGAACCCTTCAGGAGCAGAGAAATACGGTTTTTTGCCGAAACATGCCGGTGCTACAAAACTTCGACCATGCAGGGGGACAAAGCAGTTATGGTTACTCAAAAGGAAGGAAACCATGTCAATTTCATATGGACTATCTTGTCAATGTCCAGTATGTGCAGTTTTCATTTTTCGCTAAATTGGTAACAAAATTAAAAAAATTCCAGCAAAGTGAATAGGCATTCACTTCCTCAGCTTTCTGGATAACAATAACAAAGTACAAAAAGAATGAAGTTACTATTTTTACTATCGGGTGAGTCTTATCAATGACGAAAAAGTGTCAGTTTTGGAGAAGCTAATATTGAGTATCAATTTAGGGATTCCATCCAGAATGTGCCGGAAATCCCAAAAATCATACCCGATCATCATTGATTTGGATGAAACTTGGCACATGAGTTCGGTACGTTGGAAAAAAAAATTCCACTGGTGTTAAGATAATTTGGGTTCAAGAGTAACTTTTGAGATGGGCGTATGTGTTTTTTCCAACATTTTACTTGAAAAATCGTAGTTCAAAAACCATTACATTTAGAGAAAAACTTTATATAAGGGAATTGTAGGGAACTAAAAAGCCTTTCTTAAAAAAATTTACACAGAAAAAAATTTTTTTTTCATCAAGAAAAATCAAAAATAATTACTAAAAATAAAATATCTAAAAAACATATTTTTAATATTTTTTTAATTTGTTGTATGGAAATTTGAGGAAAAAGACACGTTTTAAAAAAACTCTAGGATGGACGCTCTTATAATAAAAAGTTTTTCAAATAACGAACTTTGGTGTATATTTCAAATTTTGGTTATTCATTCTTATAAATAAATTTTGATGTTACAATATGGTTTTGGAGATCATTACAAACAATAATGATGATAATGATAAACCACGTAAACGCAACCGTTTTCAAGATATTTCTGATTTTCTTTCAATAAAATTTCAAAACCTCAAAAAATACGCCCTTTTCATAAATTACTCGTGATATTAAAACAACAATAGCTAACGATTGTTTCTCTTGTGTTTTTAGCCTTTTTAAAACACATGTATGTGCCTCTTACTTACTCTTAACAGCTCGTCGATTGAAAAAGCTTCACTTAAAGTTATAAGACAAAAATAATGAATTATGGTTGGATTTATATTTATATATACCATTTATTAGTCTCGGTCATTGATAATATTACATAAACATTATATAAACTATTGATTGCTTTTATATATATTATGAATCCTGCCTTCTTCGTCATTCGAAAACAGTTTTACAAAAACTTCGTTTTCTGAAATTGGAACGAATGAGTGGTACTTTTGTGTACCTGCAATCGTTTTAGTCTGTCGGTAAATTTCATTCCATTTACCCTGTTCATACTCTATGTGATACATAACAAAACGACATTTTTGTTAAACAATCATCACTTTTTTGGTTCGCCCATTCGAATAACTCTAATGCACTTTTTATAGGGTGTTCATGTTGTACAGCAAGGCTTGCATATCTTGCCATTCGTTTTAATGTACCACCAATTGCATCGCAAGGTCCCTTACCGTGGGATGTTGCGAAAAAATGCCATTCAGCATCAATATTGTATTTCTTTTTAAACTTACAAAGGCTTGCAAAGTTCTTCCTATTTTTATATTGGGATGCTGCCCCGTCAGACATAAACGTAGCTTTCTTTACTTTAATTTTTGTTTGCAAAAAGCTTATTAGTTTTGAAATAAACACCTGCACCGCAATCGTATCATGTTTCAACACTTCTGAGATAACAATGAAACTGATATTTTTAAGTATTCCAGATTCCGTGTAATAAATGACAAAAGGGTGAATAGTGGCATGCTCATTACTCCAATAACTACTTTGAACAGCATCTTGAAAAACAAATGAATAATTTTCAGAAAAATCACAAATTATTATTACTTCGCCGTCTTTAAGACAACTTTTATAATCTCTCAAGAAACTAGACTGCTATGTATGAGCATATATATTGGCTGTGGTACCTTTGGAAATGCAGGTATAAAACATCTCTGGTAGTTTACAGGCAGCGTACATTAGCTGTTTTTTTTATGAGAAGATATACCTGACATACGTTATAGCTGCTATTTGTCTACCTACCTTAAACAATATGTGTTACTTTCATCGCTACATCACCGAACTGTTCGGAGTGTAGTTTTCACACACTACACTCGACCTCTAACATCGTTGGAGCTTGGCAAAATAGTCAGCAGTTCGATTAATATGCTTCTTCTATATGACCCTCCGCATAATTTCATCATCTGTCCATCTCACACTTGTCACCCCTGCGACATCTATCTCGCTGTTACTTTCATCGCTTTAGCAAATTCGCTCCCTTCATTCTCTGAGCGGCCCGACCGATACAGCCATAAAACAATTATAAATATATTGATTGCAATATTAAAACAATAGTGCTATTTATCTTGTTCTTTTCAAATGAGTCTTCTTATCATCCTGATATCAAAAGAAAAGAGGACATTAGAGTAATGTGAACGTTATAATATGAAGATCTTGGAAAATTTATCATTTCTGGTGGAAATCTCGATTAACTTAAGAAAAGAGCGAATTTTCTGAGGTTTTTTCATTCTATTGAAATAAAATCCGAAAATTCTCGAAAACGGTTGCGTTCAGGTGATTTATCATAATGATCATTATTGTTTTTAATGATCTCCAAAATCATATTGTATAATTAATTTTCATTTATAATAATGAATAACCAAAATTTGAAATATGCACCAAAGTTCGCTCTTCGGAAAACTTTTTATTATAAGAGCGTCCATCCTAGAGTTTTTTCAAAACGTGTCTTTTTTCTCAAATTTCCACAAAACAAATTTGAAAAATACTAAAAATATGTTTTTTATATTTGATTTTTAGTATTTATTTTCGATTTTTCTTTATGAAAAAAATTTTTTTTCAGTGTACATTTTTACACAAAGCCTTTTTAGTTTTCTACAACTCCCCCATATAAAGTTTTCTCTAAATGTAATGGTTTTTGAACTACGATTTTTCAAGTAAAATGTTGGAAAAAAACATACACCCATCTCAAAAGTTACTCTTGAATCCAAATAATCTTAACACCAGTGGTTTTTTTTTTTTCAACATACCGAAGATGTGTACCAAGTTTTATCAAAATCGAAGATAGTTGAGTTTGGTGACCGACCGATTTGGCGTGGAATCAGTCTAAGTGTCAATGTCAATGTTCGCGTGAAGATATTCAATGACAATGACCATCAGCAACACTATCACTAATCATATTGGTTATTTCGAGACAATCTAGATGCTACAGGGGAACGCTTATACTTATACTGATTTTCACCAAAACATGCCATTTTCCCAGAATAGCCAATATGGTCATTGGATTACTTCAAGGCTAGAAGGCTGAAAAATCATGAACGTTGAACCATTGAAATGCATCTTCCGATGGAAATTCGTATATTCCACCGCCTCACTGATCGTGGCAAAACATGCCCTCGTCTTTAAAAGATTCCTTGTGGCCAATCGTGTGAGTAATGGCAGTATTTACCAGAAATTCAAGATTTAGACTCCAGTACGCATTTTGGTTGCCAGGACTTTAAAATTTGGAATTATAAACTCTCCACAATGTGAGTTTGAAATCCAGGTCCATATCAACCGAAAGACCTTATTTGTCACAAAATGTTAACACCCAAGGAAGGTTAAATAAATGGAACCAACTGTAATCAGTACCCAACTATTATTCAACAAACTCTCTTCAAGCGGTAGTTCACTCTGCATGTTTCAAAAACTTGTTTTTTGTTAGTCTTAAAATGTTATTTGAAGTGGCAACATTATCTTTAAATTCACCCGAACTTTATGAGACGCTTCGTTCTAAAGGAACAGGCCGAAAAGCGAAACAATGACGCAGCGCTTCGAGCGCGCTCGGGCGTTATCGAGGGAATGGGTGATCTTTTTAGTTCCAATTATTACCGCGTATTACCAGATGGCTCTGGTATCGTATTAACTCAGTTTTGATGGTTTTCCTTCATATTTCATACAGTTTGTTGCAACCTGACATTTGATAATCTCTTTTCTCGTTCACGCAGGCAGTTTTTCGTCAAAATGTCAATTAAATGTCTCAAACTAGAACAGAAAGCGTCGAAGGATAATCAGTTCCGGTCACAACGCAGTGTTTAAAAGTCCGCCGTACACTTAATTGATATTTATTTCTTTGGTCATGCGTTTATGTCCCCTTGTAAAGAACCGAATAATTACTTTTATTCTGAGCTATTTCTTGGAAGGTGATGTGGACGGCGTTTCTTAATCTTCCAAAAATCGTGAATGACAGGTTTGGGTAACGGCTCGTCGAATTCTTCAGCATTGTCACTGCCCTGGCCAATTTAGTAACGTGCAAAAAGAGCGGCTCCGATGTGAGATTCAAAGAAACTGGTATGTGCGACATGCGATCCGCAGTACATAAGTTCTTACCCGTCAATTAATAGCCACGCTTTAATCATCAATCGTCGTATCATCTTCTTCCGGAGGTAGCTCTGAATTGGATTATGCGATAGGTACATAAACCTGCCGAACCCCATTGTGAAGACCGCTTGCTACAAAGTCATTAACGTTATTATCATTATCATTATCATCACGAACAAAGCAGCGCAGACAAAGATGGAATTATCTGAAGAAGACAACGCCTTCAGTGGGTTGTTGGTTCCGGTGACGATTCTTGGAAAAAGAGGAGGTTTTCTGTATCTACTCGGCATTTCTACACTTATTGGCTGGCGCACTGGAGTTCTTGGTCTTTACGTGAAGTGTAAAGCTTGTAAAGCCTGCGATCAGTAGAAAAAAATGGAAGGCATTGCAGAATTTTAAGAATAGTACGAAGATCACAAGAGCAGCTGTCAAAGAATCCAGGAGGAAGCTGCTGGGAAAATGGAAGTATATTCGATCATTCAAATGTTTCGTAGATCGTTCGTTTGTCCAGTGTAAAATATAATCAGTGTATCGGAGATAGTGCCTCTAAAGGGTGTCCCACATCAAATCGCATCACTGAAAAACGCTGTACAAAATTACCCATGTATGATGTATGATATGTACTACCACCCATTGTAGCACGGAAACTAAGTCCGACAGCAGTGAGCTCTCCTCGCTGTTAGACTTGATCAAGCTTTAACAACAACTGATCATCCCAATCATGCCATTGTACGAAGGGCCAAAAAGGGGTTGGGTGGATCGATAGGCAACATCACTTATACGTATCCACAGGGATATAAAGAATCTCCTTCCAACAACAAGACTGAACAACTGGTCAAAAGAGCAAGCTATCTAACATGAGGATGCCCCAATGGGCGGGGAGAAGAGCCCGCCCTCTATTCACAAACTGTTAGCAATGGGGAGTTGGCATTTCCACTCTCCCCATCCATAGTGTTTCAATCGGATGCCCTGGTGGTCCCTCCCATTTCTATGAAATATTTATACAATAGTGTATATTTTTATGTAAATGAAAAGTACTGCAATCACTCGGTATCTATTATTTATGATCTCTTTCGCTGGATCCTGAAATATAAGAAATGTTGTAAAGTGTTGAAGTGGAGAGTTCTGTGTTTTCGCGTTTAAGCACGTTTTCGTTCGTTTTCAGCGATAGCAGCAATTTCCCAAAATCTTGATTTAAGGTATCCTAAAAAATGTGTTAAATTTTACAAAAAATACATTTATACATTTTAATTTACTGTTGCCATGTTCACTATTTGCTGCTTTGTGTTGATTTTTATTGCAGCACGCCCTTATTTTTGCTGGCCTAATAATAATTGATCCTGTGTAAGGAAAACAGAAAAGATTTTATTGTCAGGGAGTTAAAGACAAATGGACGTAAAAAAATCAAGAAGCAATTTTTAAATAATCTATGAAGTAAAATCAATACAACAATATCATCAAATATAATGATATTGTGAGTTATGATACGGTACTGACAAAAATTGAACTGTAACATCAGACACAATCCGAATGGCAAACAGCTCAGATTTGGAAAAGGTCCTTTTGCAAACCGAAATTGAAAAATACATTAGGTAACATACAATAAGTGCAAAAGCCTACCATAGATTCCGTTGCAGCTTCTTTAATTTAAGGCACTAGATACTTCTAAATCATTATGATAATTGGACATGTAACATATAATAATTAAAAGTATATATAACCTATTAGGTGAAATTATAAAAAAAAATATGTTAAAATATAAATCCTGAAAACACCAGGAATGATCAAAATGATAAAGTTGATGATAAAGAAGATTGATAATGGTTATGAATAAACAATGTCCTCTATGATAATATATATAGTCAAGGGATATTATAATATAAACTGAAAATTACATCTGTGCCGACTGCTGTTTTGTTGCAATTGTAGACAAACTTCCGCATGAACCAGAAAATTTAGACAATGTATGACATGAAAAAAAAAAATGAATTTTAAATTTTAAATTATTTTATAATACCTGATGACCTGGTAGACCTGAAAGATATGATAATGGAAAATTTTGCTATGATTTACCGGCACACCCCCTCACTTCGCTATTGTCAGATTGACAACATTGCCCAGGCTACGCCAACCAGCGTCTCCATGTTTCAGCTGGCAGTCTTTTGTGATCATATGACTCGTGGAGGCGTGAGGTAGGAACTTGTGAGGACCAGAGGTCGGTCGCACCCTCCTGCCAAGTTGTCAACTCACCATTTGAAGCCCACTGTACAAAATTACCCATGGGGTATTTTCTCTTCAATTTTTGGGTAGAAGTAGTTGATAGTGTTGTATTTTTATCGCAGCCAGTTTTTCGACAATTACAAAAAATTGCGCCATCCCAAAAGCAACGTCACGAATTGATTTTGCGCAATTACCTGGAAAATCCGCAACTCTCTCATCGGGATATCGGAAAAAAAAACTCGCAATTGTGCAGTCAACGGTGAAACGTTACTACAAAACTTTGATCAACAAACGGAAGGAGAAATGCGATAAAAATGGATATTCTATAAGTGATCTGGATCACAAGCGTGTCGTGAAAGCATTTAAACGGAATCCTAGGGATGTGGCCAAAACGGTCAATCTGTCCAAGTTTTTCATTCAGATAGCCAACTAATGGGATAGACTGCATACTTAGGTGTGACGAACGGCAAAATTCGATGGAAAAGTCACGGGCCTGTACTGTACACCCAGATTCCGTCGAAGCATTACGATGAGGAGACTTACGTAAAGGTGGACTTTCGGCAGCTTCCGGGGCTACTGTTATTCACTGCCCAGCACAAGTTTGATGTTCCGGAGAAAGTCATGAAGAAAAAACTTTCAAAGTTTTCCAAGATATATATGATTTGGCGATTTGGCAAGCAAATTGCTCATGTGACATATGGAGTGCGCCGTTCGTGACTACCAGGACTGTAGTCAGGGAGATCTACCTCAGGGATTATCTATAGAGTCGTCTGCTTTCTCTGTTGAAACAACACGAGGGCCTACGATCTTCTGGCCGGATCTATCTTCTTGCCACTATTCAAATGTTGTTCTGGAGTGGTACGAAATCAACGGGGTCACTTTCGTACCCAAGCAAAATAACCCCCTCCCACCACCCCCCCTTCAACGCACAGGAACTAAGGCCCATCGAAAATTACTGGGCTATTTTGAAACAGACACTACGAAAGCATCCCAAGGAAGTCAAATCTGAGGAAGAGATGAAGAAAAAGTGGGTTCCGTACAGAAGAAGCTGCAGCCAGATGTTGAACAGAGCCTGTTGGGTGGAGTTAAGCGTAAGGTGCGAGCGTACGGTTATGGTATTGAAGTTGAATGAAATAAATTTGCCAAACGCTTAGTAATGGGTTAAATTTCATAGTCTAAAAGTTTGATCAAGATCGGTCAACTAGGTTTATTTTACTTCAGCGTTTTTTTTTAATGCAATTTGATGTGGGACACCCTTTAAAATCTTCAAGGAAATCCTGGTTTCACAGCCATACGAGTGCTTTGACGTGCGCAAAAAGGAATGAGTCGATCATGTACAAAAGCGAATGGGCAACCGACTTCGTCAGCTAGTAAAGAAGACCAAAGGTATCAGCGCCAAGGGAAAATTGTCCGGAACATTAATTTAGGAGCTCACTATCTATTATGGTCTTACTGTCAGGAGAAATTCGGCATCGACATTGGATATGAAAAGGGAACTGTTGGCAAAATTGCACCACAAAATATCCACGAAGGAGGAATTACAACATGACGGCTTCCAGGAAAGAGCGGATTCCTGGTGCACATGGCAGAAGGCAAAATTCAACGGCGAACCAACACAAACCAGCTAAGAAAAAGAAAATGTACACAGCCATACTTTCTGTCTATCAAGATCTGAGTCTTTTTAAATTGTTTGAACGTTGTCTCGGCGGTTATACGCAAAAAGTCAAAGAAAACATCAACGCTACCATCTGGGCGCTGTCTTCAAAAATTATTCACATCGGCAAGGAAGTTCTTGAGATTGATTCAAATTTGGCGGCCAGCAATTTCAACGAGGATCTGAACGGGTTTCTCAAAATTATTAGAGCGCTGCAGCTGGACATCGGGACGACCTGTCACTCCTTTTGCACGAAGCCTGACAGCGAGTAAGTCCATTGGTGAAGGCGCCAAGGAGGGCAGGAGCAACATATTGGTGGTCTGGAAGTGGGAAAAACTTGAGGAACGAGTCGTCGAAGGGATTTTTCATGGTCCCGGCATAGTAGATTGAAGGTATGTAGAGGAATTTGATGAAAAACTGGACTCAAAACTTTTTTTTCTTCATGCTTGTAGAACTTTAACTTCTGCGTCCAATACTTAGGAATATTGTGGTATGACCCAGATTTAATTTAGCGGTATGAAAGTAAAGGGCGATACGGTCAAAATTTGGTCAATATCAACTTGACGTATTTCTTTCAATTTTGAATTTAAAAAACCTGAACACCCCTCATTTTAAAGGTGTGTGTGTGTAGAATGTTGCTCCTATTTTGATTTTGGAATTCACTCTTCAGTTGTCAAAATGCCGTCCAAGCAAGAAGAGCAGCGTATCAAAATTTTGCTCGCGCATCGCGAAAATCCGAGCTACTCGCACGCAAAGTTGGCAAAATCGCTAAAAGTTGCCAAATCAACCGTTACAAATGTAATTAAAGTGTTTAGGGAACGTTTGTCGACAGCCAGGAAGTCTGGATCGGGGGGAAATCGAAAACCGGAAGCCGCTGAGACGATAAAGAGAGTTGCCAGTAGTTTCAAGCGAAACCCTAACCTATCTCTCCGAGATGCCGCAAATAAGCTGGGTGTATCGTCTACAACCGTGCATCGAGCCAAAAAACGAGCCGGACTATCGACTTACAAGAAGGTAGTGACTCCAAATCGCGATGATAAACAAAATACGACGGCCAAAGCGCGATCCCGGAAGCTGTACACGACGATGCTGACGAAGTTTGACTGCATGGTAAAGGACGACGAAACCTACGTCAAAGCCGACTACAAGCAGCTTCCGGGACAGGCGTTTTATACGGCAAAAGGAAGGGGAAAGGTAGCAGATATTTTCAAGCACACGAAACTGTCAAAGTTCGCAAAGAAATATCTGGTTTGGCAAGCCATCTGTACCTGTGGCTTGAAAAGCAGCATTTTCATAGCTTCCGGAACTGTCAACCAAGAAATTTACGTGAAAGAGTGTTTGAATAAACGTCTGCTGCCTTTCCTGAAGAAACACGGTTGTTCTGTACTGTTTTGGCCGGATTTGGCATCTTGCCATTACGGTAAAAAGGCCATGGAGTGGTACGCCGCCAACAACGTGCAGGTGGTTCCCAAGGACAAGAACCCTCCCAACACGCCAGAGCTCCGCCCAATTGAGAAATGGCAGCATAATTAATCATCAATTAAAAGAGAGATTTGAGCAATAAAAAATGAAAAAAGTGCCATTAAATTATTAGGCCTGTGCCAACAAATAATGTGTGATCAGCATTAATAGGAATGAGCAATAAAGATGAGAAAAGATCTTCGGATAATCTAATTGTGACCGGTAAATCTGTCAAATAAAGCAACAGCTATTAGTATATGTGCAATTAATATGGCAGTATTTCCGCCAAATTATGTAATTTGAGCACTAAACTATTCGCATATGTCTTTTAATTTTGTTAGATTTTCCCATAAAAACAGTAAAATGAGCAATGGATATTTATTTATCCATTGCTCATTTTACTGTTTTTATGGGAAAATCCAACAAAATTAAAAGACATATGCGAATAGTTTAGTGCTCAAATTACATAATTTGGCGGAAATACTGCCATATTTAATTGCACATATACTAATAGCTGTTGCTTTATTTGATAGATTTACCGGTCACAATTAGATTATCCGAAGATCTTTTCTCATCTTTTATTGCTCATTCCTAATTTTTTAATGCTGATCACACATTATTTGTTGGCACAGGCCTTAATAATTTAGTGGCACTTTTTTCATTTTTTGGTGCTTTTTCTGAATTACTAAGTGCAGGTAAATATTTTAGCCATTGAGAAATACTGGGCTATTGTCAAGCGGAACCTAAAGAAGACCAAACAAACTGCTAAGGACGAGCAGCAGTTCAAGGCAAACTGGCTTTCTGCGGCGAAGAAGGTGGACAAGGTGGCTGTACAAAATCTGATGGCAGGGGTCAAGCGTAAGGCCCGGCAATACGGATTTGGAAAAGCGGAAGCCTAACTGAATATTTTTCCTGAATTTTATACTAATTGAACTTGAAAAAGAAATTTAATTTGATTTTTTAAATAAACGATTTCACCGATTTACACGCGTTTTCCCTTGACCAAATTTTGACCGTATCACCCTTTATCAAACCATAACTAATATACAGTAGACATTGATAGATGTAGCACACAACCCCAGTTAGGCTCGGCTCGTTTTATAAAGCCTAGTACTTCGGCAGACTCTAATAACCGTTTTCCAATTAATGACCTCCTTTGATTGAATAGTGCACAGCTGCTAAGTAAATGTTCCGTTGCTCTTTTTTCAAATTGACAAATATGACATTCGGCTGATTCGATTATTCCAATTTTGTTTAAGTGATACTTACTAAGGCAGTGACCAGTCGTCAGACAAGTTATTACCCTTAGATCTTTTTCCCCAAATTTAATAGAGCCCGGTCTTTTGCTGCACTAGGTTGTATTAACCTTTTTTGAACCTTGTCTTACAAGTCTGTCTACATTTTCATTTCCTTCAATTGCACAATGGCCGGGCACCCAGGACAATATTACCAGTTGTTTCTGCAAAAGAATGCATTCCCATACTAGCTGCGAGTGACACGTGAAAAACTTCAGCGCATTTAACGCTGCTTGACTGTCTGAAAATATACAGATCATAGCAAACCTATAATTTTTTTTATGCATAAATTAGTACATTCTATTATGGATTGAATCTCTGCCTAAAATACAGACCCATCCGTATAAACAACAATAGATCCTGGACGTGTGCTGAGCCCACCAGAATCTCATACATAGCGGTTTGGTTTAACCACTTTGAAGGGAACAACGTAGTTGGTCTTCGTTGGCATCCAATCTTCAATTGTATTTATATCTCATTTCAAATTGAGGTCCTTCCGAATTTTCAGCTGTCCTATCAGATCTCCATTTAGTATTCTATTGTAACGAATAAACAGCAGAGTACTTTTAACTGCTTGTAGTTTCATAAACTGATGTAAAGGCAGTATATTGAGGTTGGCATCCAAAACAACTGATGGTGTACTTTTTATTGCTCCTGTCATTGATATACAGGTGGTTTTTTATTACTTACCTAACTTTTTTTGAGCGGTTACCTTATTTGTTTTGGGCCTCCACACCATAGGAGAATAAGTAATGTTTGGTCGGACTTTTGCTTCATAAATCCAATTTACCATGTTTAGTCATAGACACCATGTTTTCCAGAAAATTTTGTTGTAGGCCAATAGGGCATTTGTTCCCTTGGTAATAACCTAGTCTAGATAGGAGTTCCAGTTAAGCTTTTGTTCAAGGTATATAACTTCTTCAGAGAACCGAATTCGATATTCATCCAATGAAGGCTGGGTCAGAGTAAGTGTTTTCCTTTTTGTGAATGGAACAATTACAGTTTGAGAGAGGTTCATATTTAGGCCCTCACTCCTACACCATTTAAGAGTAATACTGAATGAAGTTTGTAGCCGGATTGAAACCGTGTCATCAAATTTTCCACGAACAACAATGGCCACATCATCTGCGTATCCATTCACTTCTAAACCTTGATCAGCTAGCTTTTTAAGGAGTTCGTCTACTACTATTTCTATAGTCGTTAGGGCAGGCTTATGGGTCTCTAGGCTTTTGCAGTGGTTTAATCCCTTTTCCAGCTTTTGGAATAAAGACAACTCGAACCTTCACTTTCACTTTTTTTAAACACTATTTTTAAAAAAAAACTTTTTTGAGCGTATTAGTAGAACGATTGTGATTGGGAAACTAGGAGAATTTAAAATTTAACACTTCATTTGATCACTTTTTAAAAAAATAAAAAATTAAACCTTGAAACACTTTTTTAAATTTTCGCTAGTAATCGCGAGCAAATTCCATTTAATTCCACTATGAGCTTTTCTTTTGACAGAACTCGAACCTGTCTCCAAGCTTTAGGTATATCGCCCATTGTAATACTACCTCTGAAAATTTCACTAAGGAGTGGGCAGAGCGCATCTTTTTCTTGTTGGAGTAAAGCTGGGAAAATTCCATCTTCCTCGGCGGATTTCAATGCTTTTTGAGATTACCAAAATCATTTGGATGATCCTTAGAAAGGACTTTATGAAGCCTCGCAGCTGTGGGAGCGTTATTGATATCTTCGCATGCCCGTCTTCAATCCTTGCGTTTGGCTAGTCTCAATTCTATATTATATTCTGTTAGAGTTTCTATGTTGTCGAATAGCATTAATATATGCGGGAGAGTTTCCTCTATTACGCATGCCAATACCGTGTGACAAAATGTTATTCAGGAAATCTTAACCCTTTCTATTTATATCTGTGCTGCCCTAGATTTTAAAGTGGGCATTTGCTCCACATCCTATGAATATTTATCATTCAAAACTTCAAACGCGATTATCTCAAAACAACTTTTTCAAAGATGGATTGGAACGTGGTTTAAATTTTTGAATTCTGCATATTTACGAAGTTGTTTTTCTTTATCTTCAAAAATATACTTATGAAGCAAGCTTTCATGTACATTTTTGTGTCCGAAAACCTGATTTATTCTCGAAACGTTGTCATTTTTTTTGCATTTTTCAACTTAATCAAAAACTCCTACGTAAAATAATAAAAAAAATATCGTAGTTTAGAGGAAAAATATCGATTTTGTTGTAGCATCAACGGTGTGACCTCACTGATGTCCGCCGATCAGCAGGTTGCCGTTTGAGGTCCAACGCTGCATTTGGTGTAGCGTTCAAAGTTCAAGTTGCCCATTGTAGACCAAAACAATGTTTTTGTAGCTGGAAATCGTCTGTTTAAACATATGTATTCCATTTTGGTCATACACTTATAGTTATCTTAAAAAAAAAAAGAATATCGGATATCACCATTTTTTTCCGAAAACTAGAGTGCACTGCCCCCGTAAATGTAACCTATGACCATATTTTCATTGGTGAAGCATCCACTGAGCTATTCTGATAAACCTTTTGCATGTTGTAGATTTACTTAAAGCCGGTCCACGTTAAATTTCGGACACTTTTCTTTCAGTGTAGGTTTTGGATTATTTCACGGAACGCTTAAACGTTTCACTAATATGGCAGTTAAAACACTCCACAAAATTTAGTAAATTTGCGTCGGAACAAGTGGAACTGCGCAAATGCATTTTGTCCGAAAATATCGGTACACGATCTTGCCAAGAAACTAAAACTGTCAAAAAGTACGGTGCACTCCGTTTGCCACATGAGCAAGCGATCTGCGAAATCATTTATTTCTTGGTAAACGTTAAAAGTTTCTGCTTCCTTACTTCCTCCGAGACATCAAACTTGGGCGGTGAAGAACAGTAGCTCCGGAAGCTGCCGGTAGTCCACCTTGACGTAAGTCATCCATGATGAGACAATGATGGTTCGTCAGCATCTGGGTGTACAGTTTCCGGGTATGCAGTTCCTTCCGGTCCTTGGATCTCTGAACGAAAGACTTGAACAGAGTCAATTTTTTGGCCACATCCCTGACCGAAGCATTGGGATTTTGCTTAACTGCTTTCAGGACACACTTGTGACCCTGATCACCAAAAGAACATCCATTGTGACCGTATTACTCCTTCCCTTTGTTTCTCAGAGTTTCGTAGTAACGTTTTATCACACGACTCACCGCTGACTGCGTGATTCCGAGTTGTTTTCCGATGTCCCGATAAGATATTTGAGGATTTTACAGGTGCTTGTGCAAAATCAATTCACGACGTAGGTTTTTGGGTGACGCAATTTTTTGTGATATTTGAAAAACTGACATCGATCAAAATACAATAGAACAAAACACTCTTAACTACTTTTACCCAAATGTCGAAGAGAAAAAGCCCAATGGGTAATTTTCTACAGCGCTTTTTCCGTGATGCAATTTGATGTGGGACACCCTCTAATCAACCGGTTTTGTTGAATTATCCGAAATTTAACTAAGAAAGGCTTGAGATACCATTGAAGAGACTCATTTGTTTATTATGATAATATATTATTTATTATTATTATCTTCGCTTTTAAATCTATTGTGGCATATAATCGCCTAAACTGATAACGGATTTGAATCAACAATTTTCTGCATTTAACGTTTTGTTTTTAGTCGAAGATAAATCCTATTGAAATCGTTAATATTTACAATCGGTAGAGTTTAGAAGAATTCAAAGGAGTTGGAAATATCCTTTTTATCAACATGCTGCCCTAGAAGTGCACAACAATTCCTGCTAGAACCAATGATGTGAAGAGGAACTATTAATAGGTCCGAAAACTTTCGGCAGGCTGTGAAATTAAATTGGAGTAGTTGAAATCGAGCGTAGGGCTTTTTGTTTAGGATTATTTCGAAGCAAACGCACTCACACCCCTTTGCGGGGTAGGCCAAGGTAACAACGGATCCGTCATCTTCACCTTTCAAACACTATAACGTTTGTAATGACAAAACGTTCTGAAATAGGAGATATGTGGTATAATTTACAAACTGAAGTGTACTGAAAAGTCCCTCTAATATCAAACACGGAAACTTTTTTTTTGCCAAACTTGGTTTTATTTCTCAACATACTCTCCTTTAAGGTCGATGCAGCGAGTCCAGTGATTTTCTAATTTTTCTATCCCATTCGAATAGTAGTCAACGGTGCTCGTACGGCCACAACGAAAATCAGCAAACCACTAATGGTTCGTTTGAATAAATGGAGCAGAGTCTGGAAAAAAAATATCCAGCTTGGCTTTGGTTTCGACAGCCATTTTGCGTAGAAAATAGTATTGTATCAGAACTAGAAACTCGGATTTTCCCTTAAAAAAAACTTGCTGATCGGTCTCTTCTCACTGTTGTCACTAATGAATGCGTGGACAGAAATGGCTGAAATATTGACAGTCGTCATTCAAGGAGTGAAGCTTATAGAAAATGATTCACATCAGCGAATACCAACATCAGCTGGAGGAAATTAAAGGGACTTTGCAGGCAGCCAAGTATATACATTTAAACTAATTACAATAATTACAATGATTACCTTGTCGATTTCATTAATTTTTAATGTCTAGAAAACATGCAAAAGGTTAATATTTTTGATTGAGTAGTATTATCGAAATTTTCAAGTTACGTTACTACAAGGATTGTGCAATGACAGTTCTTCAAGTGTTACTATGTAAATTATTGCATAAGATAAAAGTTCTTCATGAGTTACTTTGAAAATGGCAATGGAAATGGAACAAATACCACAAACTTCTAGAAGCCTCAAGAGATTAAAATTCGCAGGATGGAGTAATATTTTAACGAGCAAATGTCCGAAGTCTTACTATTGGACAATTTTGAAAATTCTTAAGTACAATACTGTGTTGAAATTCATCGCATATTTCAATTCTTTCTTTTTCTTTTTCTTCCCCAGGCTGAAATAGCTATAAATGTTCATTTAGATACACTTAAGCGAGTAGAAATTTTTCAAAATACCGAAGCGGGCTTTCTGTGCGAGCTAGTGTTAAAGCTAAGACCGGTGCTGTTCTCTCCGGGCGATTTCATCTGTCGAAAAGGTAAGTAAAAGATGCTTCTTCAATAGCCGCTAAATTTCGAAAAGATTTCCAAAAACTCCAACACAATCAGCTCGTCAGATTCCATGGAAAAACGTACGTGATGAGGCTGCTCGCTAACCGGTTTCTTATGTTTCCTCGTCATTTCAGGTGAAGTCGGCAAAGAGATGTACATAGTCAATAGAGGTAGACTGCAAGTTGTCGCAGACAATGGAAAAACTGTTATGGCTTCGCTGAAAGCCGGCTCCTACTTTGGCGAGATCAGTATCCTCAACATGGGTACGGCAGGTAAAGCGCTCGGTAAATATGATAGCCAAGCAAAATACTGTTGGTATTGACGTGTTGTATCTGTTTTTCTCCAAAACAAAAAAAAAATCACCACGATCAACGTTCACTACACGAAATTGAAAAAAAATTGCTCGAATCAGTTAATTCACGCGAATTGTTCGGATAGGAAAAGAAAAACTTAAAACAACAGCCAAATATCGCGGCCTATTTAAAATTCGAACCACACTCACAAATCTGAAAGCAAAAAAAAAAAACAAACACGAGCTCTAGAGTCCATTAGGAGACACATACTTTTTCTCCCTCTTGCAACCGTTCATCCGTCGCGGACGTTTTCCACTCAATATTGCACCAAAACAAGCACCCATCATCCACTTCCCGAGAAAAAATAAAAAAAGTACAAACCTGACTAGAGCTGAGTTCATCTCGAAACGCCTAGACTTCAATCAACCGGCAAGCTCTGAACGACAATCCCACCAGAGGCCATGAGGGATCTGAACCGACTCTGCACTGCTTGCAAATGCGACTCGAAGAAGTAGCAGAAGTCTCTTTTTCGCGATGTGAGCCGCATAGATAATCGCATGAAATATCCACCCAATCGCGCTATTGACAGAGTGGGTCCTGGTGCATCAGTTGGGATATCAGCGACGAATTTCGGCCAAATTGTATCACTGTCGTGAGCCAAGCAGAAGAAGACGCTATGCGACGAGGTTTTCCGTTTTTTTATGCTTTACTTTTTTCGTGTGGAAACTTTTACCACCACACATCGACAAGTCTATTCTGGAACAAACGCGTGTGTCAATCGTGCACATGTTGCCCTCGTTGTTGGTCGGATTGCTGGGGAGTTTTGTTTATGAAGGGTTGTAGCTTGGTGGTTAGGTATTAATATTTAATGGATTTTTATTTGAATCCGTGATCGAATCAACATTCTTGACAGATTCGTTTTCGCACATGAGATTCGTTTGGTTATGTAGACTAGCAAAGACGATTGATATGTTATATGAGAAAAAAAAACTCGAAGTAGGTTTTTTTTCTGTCGCTCCGAGTATATGTGAATACTAAGTTTGGCTCTTATCACAAATTTTCTCACATCAATAGGTAAAACCATGTTTTCTCATCCGAGGTATTGGTTTTTTTGGAGATTTGGGATCTGTTTTCAAAATGTCAAATATCTGCAAACCCTTTGTTGGGTTACCGGACCCTAACCAACACCGATTGAGGGGTAATAAATTTGCACTGCCAGTGGGGTGGACTATTTTGGGTTTCTTCATAAGTGGACTGTAATTTGGTTGGGTTCGGGTTTCTTTTGGAGTTCTATTCATCCTTTTAACATACACAGTATCACACATCCGTCCATCAATCACACAGCACATAAATTTCCTCCTGAACACACATTATATTTACATATTTACATTAATACAAACTACTACATCACAAACAGTTAACACAGAACATTTCCTTCCGTTGTGGCTCTGCTCCCATGAATCCTTCTCGGGAGTCAGAGCAGACACGACTATTCGCACAGCAGATCTTCCACTATCCATCAAGCAGAAGAGCCCAAGCGGTGACGTCAACGATAACGATCTTTCGACTAGACCAAAGGATGATGCAACCCACGGCAAGGATTTAAGTACTAGCGGAATCTTAGGCCATACCCTAGCAGCACATTTGTTGCTAATAGGTTGAAATTACTTGATTGTGACTCAATTGAGTCATAATCAAGTTGCTGCAACCAATAATGTCGGTTTTGTGTTACTTGGGTATTTCAACTTCAAACAACGGTCGAACTTCGGAAGGACATAGCAGGGACTATGAGGATGAAACCAAATTCTGTGTTCAACCAAGGAATAGGAGCGCAAAAACTGAAAGATGCACATATCGTGTTTACATTCGGGCGAATGAAACGTGGAGAACAGAAAGCTGTGAGATGAACGATATTACCATCAGCGGCAGTCGCAGGCTATTGAGGGAGGGTGAGCAACCAATTCACCCACCAACACATTGATACACAAATTGTACGTTGGACCACGGGAATCGAAGCAGGGCAGTACATCGATGAAGCATGACCACGGAAGGGACAATTCAGAATTGTTGGACATTTCAGGGTGTGTATGTTCGGGAGTAACATCGCCCTACCCTCGCTACGCCATTGCTGAATGAGAGGACTTTCTCTCCCAACGATCGTTCCTCCGATCATAGACGGTATTCTCCCTACCACATTGACTGATAGCAATAGGCGGTCGTTATCGGTGACGTCACAGCAGGGATCATCTGGTTGCTAACGAGTGGATGATCTGCTGTGCGGCAGTCGTGTCTGCTCTGACTCCCAAGAAGGATGGATGGGCGCAGAGCCACAATGGAAACAGATGTTCTGTGTTGAGTGTTTGTACAGTAAAGTAGTAGTCTTTAGTTCTGTAAATATTGTAAATAAGTGTATGTCGGACAAATTATGTTTATTGAATAAGAATGTTGTGTGATACGGACTAAATAAAATGTATGTGCTGCGTGAATGGACGGATGTGTGATGTGGTGTGTCGAAATAGAACTCAAAAGGAAACCCAAACCCAACCATATTCCAATTAAATACAGTCCACTATATGAAGAGTACCCGAAATATTCTACCCCGCTGGCAGTGCAAATTCCTTACCCCTCCAATCGATGTTGGTTAGGGTCCGGTAACCCAACACCCTTTATCCAGAAATGTACGCCTTTTATTGAAGATTGCTGTACAATAACATAGCCGGTATTGAGAGTCTTCCGTTTCTATGTCACACAGTCGACACATATCCTTTTGAAGTTTTCCTGTTAGCTTAAGGTGATGTTCGCACGAACTGTTGTCAAACATGAGTAAGCGCTGAGATCATACTTTGATAATTCAAGAGTTTTGCGAGTCATGTTCGAAATGCTAGAATGTATGAACCATTTCGCTTGCCTAGCAATGTGAGTGTTGTTCCAGTTGGTCTCCACTTTTATTTTACCGAATTCTCGATCTCCATTCTAAGAGAACAACCACACACTCCAAAGAATGGTTCTGGTCCTATTAATTGTTGAGATGATCTTGCTAACATGTCAGCTTTTCCATTTCCTGGAATTCCTACTGCAATGTTTACATACCAGTGTATTATCATAGTAGAACTAAACGAAACTATTTTCTGCGCACAACGAAACCCTCGGATTGGTAGTTTCTACCATGGTCTTTCTGTGTAGAAGCATTTTATAAACAATTTATTTAACTTCAAACTACGCTGTATCCTGTCAGTTTGAATGTAATTTTCTCTTGCATAACCGTTGATTAACTTTTTGTGCATAATGTAGTACAGAGAGTAGCTAAAGCATCCCCCTTTCTTGACTAAGCAAGAGTTCAAACTTCTATCAGAACATGCTGTTTACCCGAGACATACACATTTGTTTGTTTAAGTTGCCTCAATAATTCTGATGTTTAGTTGAAATTTGTTTCTCATTTATATAGGAGTTCGCCTTTCCAGAGGGGGAAGAGGTCTCAAACCACCATAGACACATTTCTTGCCTTCAAAAACCTCCACATGCCGCATTTGGTTCGGTTTGCTTGATTAGTTCTCGAGTTATGCAGAAATTCGTGTTTCATTTGTAGTTTGTAGTTTATTATATTAATGATCAACCTTCATTTCTTTTTGAAGTTCATACTCTTCAAAACACGGGCAATTTATTTGGTTAGGCTTCCGATTTTCTAAATGCAAATTGTCAGGCTTTGAGTTTCACACCATCCAGCAAGTTTTGTACCGCTGGTATATTTACCTTATTCGATGCTGAACGCCTTTCCTAAATAATTTTTCTCTTCCAAATGTTTTTTGAGTTCTCTTGAAGTTTCTCTTTACGATTGCCCAATATTTTTCAAATGGGTTCCGGCGAGTTTGGAGAATTTTTCTTCTTAGGTACGATTTGCACACTATTGGCGGTATATCATTCATGAGCCATTTTTCGTTAGTGACAAGTAGCGAGGTCTGGCCAAAACAGCAGGGAACAACTATGTTTTTTCAAGAAAGGCATTTTGAACAACTGTGTTTTTTCAAGAAAGGCGTTTTTGCAAGCAATCCTTTACAAAAATTTATCAGTTGACAGAGTCAGTTGTCACCAAACTTTCGCTTTCTAGCCCCCACGTGAAAATAGCTTGCCAATTTAAGTATTTTTTCGAAAACATCAACATTTTTTTTTTGTTTGAACTTATCTTGAGCCTTTTCTCTTTTGCGGTAGCCGTATAAAACACTAGACCTGAGAGCTGCTCAGCCATCGTCCATTACGAAGCAATCCAATTTGGTCAGCAAACTTGTCTACAACATACGTGCTGTTCCATTGACTGTTTTGCTTATCATCTCGATTTGGTGATCAATACCCTTACATGTTGGCAGTCCGGCTCGTTTCTTTGCATTTTGCACTGTTGTGTGAGACTCTCCCAATTTGTTTCCGATATCTATTATGGAAAGATTGGGATTGCGTTTGAAAATGCTGACCAGTATTTTCTCGCTCGCTAGAAACATTTGACACGTAAACGAGCCTCAACGTGTGCATATTATTTTAAGTGTGTTCGTATAACGAATTTTTCACATGTCATATGGGCTATTTTGGTTCGTTTCTTTTAATTATTACATTGTTTTGTAAAACTTTGCGATTTGAGCTTGAAGTACGAAAAATAATCCTGTGTGTAATATTGCCAAAAAGGTCAAAAACGAGAAATTGAACAGTATTGTGAGCAGTACACCCTGCAAGATCTCGGATTGGACCAAACAACCCCCGACTATTTCGAACAAATCAGCCTCTACTCGAGATTTAGTTGAGCGAATTGCGAATTGAAAGAAAATATAATGATTTGAAGACAAACAAAAAGCAGAAACTACCAGAGCACTCTCCGGAGCTAAAGAGTCGTGCAGAAATTAGGGTCGGAAAGTTGTTGTTCTGAACGGGGTCAAATCACGGGCGTAATTTCCGAACCAATAAACACTGATCTATACTTAGTGAAAACCGATTTTATTTGACACAGCACATAAACCTTTATTGCATGTAACTAATCTTTATATATTTGGTAACTTCGCGACTTCAGCAAAAGAGGAGGGGATATAGAGAATCGTCAAACATTTCAGACAAAGCCGGCGTTCTTTCTGTACAAAGGCGCACACATTTGCGTATCATTTGGATTCTGTAGCAAGAATTCAAGTTTGAACTAACCCGTAAGAGTAAACTTAACCTAGCAGTTCTGCAATCGTATTTTAGACAATCCCTCCCAGCGTGTTTTGATGGACGCCGAAACGTACGTGAAAGAAGATTCCAGAACACTGCCGGGACCTTAATTCTTCATCAAATCGATTAAGCAGAGTGTTCCAATTGCTAATACGACTGTGGGTTGTGATCTTCCATTTTCTACACAAAAAGAACAGTAAATAGTGAAATTTACTAAAACGAATGATTTTTTAAAAGACCTCCACTATATTGGAGCATGAGATTCCTCCTCTGTTCTTGCCGGCCTCAATATACCAGATCAACTCTGCAGTGGTTTTCTGATAACAACGTTGACATCATTTAAAGATTTCAAACCACCAAACGATTCTCAACTGCGACTGATTGAACGCTACTGGGCAATCGTCAAGCAGACCTCAACATTTTAGAACTTGTTGTGAAATACCAGTTGCAAGAATATTCAAATAGTAATTCTTTGTTGATACCGGCATAATCTGGCTACTGGGAAGGTCATTCTTGTGCAACCGCGTTGAATTAAGCATTAGAAAAATGGAAAGATTGCTTAGAGAGAAAAGATACACTTGTTGCTGTTTTTTTAGGATCTGAAACACGTTTCTGAAACAATTTCTAGGCCCTTCTGCTTGAAAATAATAAAGCGTTTTAGAATTTAAAGTACTGCATACAGCTGGTTTGAAAGCTATTTGTCTGACAGAACTCAACGGACTGTTTTTCATGATTCTGTATCCAGTCCCGTGGGGAGTGATCTAGGAGTGTTTCAGGGAAGTGTATTAGGGCCCCATTTGTTTGTTATGTATATTAATGACATGCGACGCGTTTTACGATTTTGTGACATTAATCTGTGTGCAGATGACACAGTGATATTCATTGATGCTAAGAATTTGAATGGAGCCGTTTCCGATTTGAACAAAGATTTGCGATTTCTAAGTAGATGGTTGAAATGTAAGCAATTAAAATTGAATATATGTAAAACTAAATTTATGGTAATATTGCAGAATCGAGTAAATGAGGATGTCTCAGTTACGATTGATGATGAGGTAGTTTATCGCGTTCGGGTGATTATATATCTTGGCGTGATTATTGATGACAAGCTAAAGTTCAACGTTCACATTGAGAAATTCATCAAGCAAGTTGCCAAGAAGTATAGTATTCTCTGCCGATTGAAAACAACGATTTAAATACCTGCAGTAAAGTACAATAAATAGATAAAAATATATATATATTTTATAAAATCTTATTTTGAAAATTTTGAAAATTTGTAAACTGACGATTTTTTACTGTCATCAAACGGATTATTTTGTGTGGACTATCTCTTGTTAGATTATGATGCTTCTTTTTGTTTTTTGTTTTTAAATGAAGATTGTATTTTGACGAAGTTCTTCACAAACGGATTACAGAGAGTTGGCTATTTTTTTTGTCATACTTTTTTTGTCACTTTTATCCACACTACAAACTATTTTGGTCGTCCCGGTGATTATGATGGAAATTTGTTTCATGTTGTTGTAGTTAAAAAAATAAATATAAATAAAGTAGGCTACACAAGTTTGAAGGCGGTATAGAGGTATAAAGGACTTCTTTTTGAATCTATATAAAGATTGGCATTTGATGCTTGAGAAGATACAATGAACTAGTAGTGGGTTGTCTGAGTGATTGTCGGGGAATTCCTTGTCAATTCTGTCGTGCTTGAAAGAAAAAGTTTGACTAGGGACGCTCCAGATTTTTTCTCAGTTTGGAAACTTTCTCGATTTCCCTGGTTGGGGATATCCTTGGTCAGCCTGAAACTAAGCTGGCAACAGCATTGGCTCTGTACTCTTGCAAAGGAAAATAAAAAGCTGGTATCATATAAGTAACAAACTATGTTATCCCAGATATCGGTTTGATTTCCAGCTATCACATTACAAATTGAGTTATCATCATTGGCTTATTTTGTTATCATATGTTGTCATTTTAAACATACTACTTTTGAGGAAAATTACTACAGGGTGCCTCACAATAGGTGTCACTGAATCAAAATGGGATTACAGTAAAACAAATCCACCAAATCAAAGCATTCATTTTTCATTTAAAAAATACGTATTATAGAAATGAACCATTTTAATTCAAGTCAAATCTCTTGCCTTTTGCCTTGATAACTTTGCGGAAACGCTTTATAAATCCAGTGCAGCTGGCACGCACGATTTTCTGAGGAATTTGGTCCCAAATATCTACCAAATGTTTCTTGAATCGATCTAAAGTAAGCCCTTTTATAGGGCCTATATGTTGAAGTATATAACCCCAAACAAAGTAGGCAAGTGGGTTGAGATCCGGTGAAGATGCGGGCCATTCTTCGCTTGTGATGAAATCGGGCAAATTTTTCGCGCACCACGCTAGTTTCTTTCTTTCTTCTTTGCTTTGTGAGCTGGAGCTGAGTCCTGTAGGAAACAATATGGTGTAGTTACATACAGCGTTGAAGCACGAAGAAGCAGATGTTTTTTCAAAAGCTGCTCAATGTAATATTCAGTGCTGATTTTTACGTTAGGTTCTATGAAAAGAAAAAGAAGTTTTCCATACCATGATTTTCGATACATTTCGATAGCGTTCTACAGCTAATTTATCTCTTGGAATATTGGCAAGACTTTGCCAATCACATGATTATTTTGTTGATTGTAACTGTCCTTAAGGAGAAAGAGCTTTTCATCCAAAAGATTTCTGCTTCTTTGGACCCTGGCTTGCTTTTGACGCTCCGTCAACCCGTGATTCCGTTGTTTCTTGTACGGCTTGCATTCCAGATCATGTCTGAGGGGCCTGTTCATTGAGGCAGGGGACATTTGAAATTGTTTGCTCAATTTAAGACCAGATACGGATGGATTACGTCTTATTCGCTCCCTCACACATTTGATCTTATTCTTCGTTCTGTCACTTCATCTGGCACCTACTTTGTGTTGAATATTGATATTTTCAGTTTTCTTGAACCATTTCAAGGGGCGACAAACAAAACGCTTACTGCTTAAAGCAAATATCTGACACGGTCTAAGTTTTGGCAAATGTAAACTGGCTCCCGTATGGCTTCCATAGTAGCTGAGAAATATTAACAAACGGAATCGCTTTTTTATTTTCAGGGATAAGCTGCCAAAATAATACACTCAAAACGGGTTTAATCAATTCCAAATAAAATCAATTAAAACTACCCAGCTGAAATAATCCAAGACTGAAAAAATGTGACACCTATTGTGAGACACACTGTAATTGAATGAATTTTTTTGAATATTATCAGCATATCTGAACAAAAAATGTACTTTTCTATTAGACCAATGTTTTTTCAGATATAAGCTTGAGAATTTGATTACAAATTGATAACATAATTTGAAACTAAAGACTGTATTCGATGAAATTTGGACACACAAAATATGTCACCAAAAATTTTTCTTGAGCCCGATTCTTTTCAAATTTTCTGGAAATAAAGAACTATTAAATGCTTAAGTTTTGACATCATTGGTTTATTGAACCTTTTTTCCCAACCCAAATGCTCGCACCTTTGCCTTGACCCCTTTCATCAAATTTTGGGCAATGATAGGACCGACATGCTTACTTACTTTTAACCACACTTTCTTTAGTTCAAGTTCATTTTCTATAATTTTTGGAGTTTTAACGAGCTTTGCCTTCATGATTGCCCAAAATTTTTCAGTTGGGCGAAGTTCCGGAGTGTTTGGAGGGTTGACGTCTTTTGGTACAAAAACTACATTATTATCTTTGTACCAGTCTAAGAAGGGCCGGGCATAGTGGCAAGATGCCAAATCCGGCCAAAACAGAGTTGGGCCATCGTGAGATCTCAAGAAGGGCAGAAGTCGTTTTTGGAGGCATTCGTGCTTGTAGATTTGTCCGTTGAAGATCCCAGAGGTGATGAAGGGTTGACTCATTTTGCCACATCCGCAGATCGCTTGCTAGACAAGAAAGTTTTTGGCTAATTTCGACAGTTTCTTCTTCCGTACACTTTCCGGTACGGTCAACTTAGAGGTGGCGACGTAGTGTTCCTGTCGTGGCATTTGTTTGGTGTCAACTTTAATGTAGGTCTCATCGTCCATCACAATGCAGAACGGTTTTGTGAGCCACTCCCTGTACAGTTTTCTTGCACGAGTTTTGGCCAACGAGTTCTGTTTATCGCTCCGGTACGGTGCCTTCTGGACCTTGAACACATGTAATCTCCAGAACGTTTCATTGTTTTGTGCACAAAACAAACTGAAACTTTTGCCTTTTTCGCAACATCCCTGATAAAAATATTGGGATAACGCTTAAATTGGTTCAATACCATCCTGGCCTTCTCCGGATTTGATGTGCCACGTTTTTTGCCACTACCATTTTTCCGCTTGGTCGTCCTACGGTCCTTGAATGTTTTGATCACATGAGATACAGTTGAATGTTCGATTCCGAGCTGTTTTCCGATCCATTGATGAAAAGCGTTTGGGTTTTCGAAGTGAGTGCCCAAAATTTGTTGGCGCACTATTTCTTCATTCGAAGCCATCACTGAAATCACCGATTTTCACGAAACTCATTACACAATTGACACAACACAATGAAATACATTCAGTTAAAATTTCAATAATTTTTACCCACACGCTAAAAAGTTACGAACAATTGCGTGTGTCCAAATTTAATCGAATACAGTCTTTAATTCAAAAAATTTGCTTCAAATACAGGATTTGTTATCAAAATGATCTCACTGATAATAAAATAAGCTATTATTATGATATTCAGCGAGTATTTTTTTGTTGTTCATTTTGTTGTTGTGGTGATAACAGTGATAACATATTCAGTGATCAAACAATAATAAAGAGGTATTAGAATTTGTTATTAATTTGCTATAATCTTGTTTTTTTTGCGTAGCGGGCAGTATCAGATATTGGCTTGTATTTTCATGATGTCCTTTTACTGGATTCTGTGATTTTAATTGTTATAGAATTTCCTAACCGCTTGGAATACTTGCGAACATTTGTGGTTGACATCAATAGCTTTTACAAATTTATCGCTGTGAAGCAAGTGAACAGATTTTGAAGGTTTTTCATTTGTAGATGAAATCAGTTTGTTTTTCTTTTTGCTTAACTCGTTGAATTGTTTATAAATACATTATCTAATAGATAAATCGTCTTGCTCAAACCTTTGAAGGGGTGAGTGGCGGGACCATCATAATGATCTTTTAAAAAGGCAGGTACATACATATCCGACTTTGAAAAAATCTGCCCAGCAGCGTTCTGAAAGCGCACAAACACTTCTGTGCTGAATTTGGTGGATAAAGTGTAAATCAACAATCTGATTAATTAGTTAGGTAAAATGATTTAATTTGATATCTAAACATTTCAAGCTGTTATAAATTAGATTGTTTTGAAAATGATCGAGTTGTCCGTAGTTTGATGTCAATTTCATTATTTCCAAACACTTCTTAATATGGAGCAAATATATCATAAATTGAACCAATTTACTTCTAAAGTAGGTTTAAAAGCCTCTTAATTAATTAAAAAAAACCTAACATTACTTACTCCATCATTTTGGCATCGTTTCCTTCACCGTCAATGAGAAGTAAAGATTCATGAAAAATTGATCAAGTATCAAGAACAAACAAAACACGCTACACATTGCCAATCGGAAATCTGTATTCAACTATCATCTAGCTACAACCCTTCATAATAATCCACTCCGCAACCACCGACACGCAACGAACGAGAGAGCACTCTTAGCTTAAGCTACAACGGCCATTCGCTCGATTTTCAAAATTTCTGTATCTGCAAATCAGTCCATTCCTAGGATAACCACACACCACTCTAATCGTTTTCGTCGTCGTCGTCGTCGTCCTCGTCGTCCTCGTCGTCATCTCCGTCGTCATGCTCCATTGATGTGATGTGATTCGGAAAAAAAAGTGCCCCTTTGGGTCCTCGTACGAACCTATTTCCAGAAGCGTCACAAACGTAAAACCATCTCTTTCGAATCCTTTCTGATCGTTTGCATAATCCCGTTTTAACTGACCGCCCTTCTTCTTACATAATCTAACCGCTCCGTATATTTGTAGACTATGCAAAACTCACCCGACTCCTATCGAATGAATTCCAGTAGAAAAACTTCTTTTGTAACATTGTGTTCGTCCCTATTGTAGTTATGTTGGCTTTTCTTTCGTTTGTTCGGTCGTCGACCCATCCCGAAATTCCGAGCTCCGTTTAAGATCCAGTCCGCTCCTCTGTGCCTTTTAATCTTTTATTTATAATCATGTGTATGTTCGTTACTTTCCTCTGTATCAATGGCCTTTTTCGACTACTCTTTATCCGTTGGAATCCATTGAGCCACCCCTCTAGAGTTGATACGTAAACAAGAGAATGCTCGGATTTGTACTACTAGTAGCGCTACGTGTAACCTAGATAGAAGCCATAGAGCAGAACTAACAACCCGAACTTAATCGCAGTAATACTTAGAGGAAAGAGCAAAATCATATTCTCATCAAAGTATCAATCAGATCTTAATAAAAATATCTCTATTTAAGAAATGCTTTGCTTGGCTATAATACCTTACCATAAAACGAAAAGAAACCCGAAATTGTCATTCGATGTTCTTAGCATATAAGTCGTATTCATCTCTTTCTTATACTTGATTGATTCAATTCATTTCTCTTCGTGTATGCCCTTTCATGTGAACTTTTTCATTCTTTAGTTTGTTGTCCGTGCATAGATGTGTTGGTTTTTTTTTTGCTTTCTTTCAGATAGCTTTATCTTATACATTTTTTTCCAGCCATCATTATTCGCCGAAAACTTTCGATACAATCAATTTGTTTTAGGAACGAATTCCTTTTTTCCACTTCTAATCGCTGGTTTGGGATCCATTTCATTTTCTTTCCGCTAAGCCTTTGTTGTATTCCGTGAAAAAAAAAACCCGTCCATAGATAAGCATCGATTTCAATTATACTTTTCATTTTTCATTCTCATTTCCTTTTATCTCTCTACCGTCATCGCCATCAGCTTTGGAAATGAATCTGGCGTTTTTTTTTTCTTGTTAAATTTTCCTTTCAACCAGCTAAAAAAAAAATTATAAAACCAGCAACAAATTTTCGCTATCTGTTGAAATCCAAACGCACATAAAAATTGGCATCGTCATCTCGTTTTCCATTATATTCCCTCGAAGCACGGTTGAAAGGTCTACACAAAAAAGCTCAGACAATTATTTCGACTGCCAACGACATGCGGGTTGGGAAAACATGGTTCTGAAGAGCGAGAGAGAGAGGGTGCTAAATCGGAGAACTTTGCGAAAATTTCTCACCACAAGCTCCGCCGCCATTCCGTCGCAAAGTGTAGGGCTATCACTTCTGCTTGGTTGGACCACGCGAAGACTTTAAAGTCGTCAAAGACGCTGAGGCAGAAAGTCCATTTCCGTCCGCCGTCGAACTGCCGGAGCGAGAATGGGAAAACGTTCGCTTGGTTGAGTTCCGACTGTACCTATCGTGGTTCGTCACGTCGGCCGGATGGGTAGTAGCAAATTGAAAGTTTCCGAGTTTTGCAAACCATTTGTTGGCGGCCAGAGCAGAGCGGTGGCTGGTGAGAACTTTTGCGCTTTGCGGCTTGCAGCTACACTTAGCAGAGGGTAATATTGTGGCCTAAAATAGATGGAGCCTCGTGATAAATGGGGCAACATTAACTGGCTAGTCTTACGGGGCTGAGATAAATTAATTTACAGTTGGATTTTGAGAAAGCTTTATTCGTGTTACTGGATTTTCTGAAAACTAGGGCGGATTGCGGTGAGATAAATGTGGGTGAGCCGGGGCGGACTCGATGATGAAATTATGGTAATCTCTTGGGACATTAATTTCACTTTTTCGTTTAAGTTGGAGAGAAAAGTGTTGTGAAAGTGTGAAGTTGTTGCTAGCAAATTTGCCACGCTCCAAATTCCCGATTGCGTCAAATTAGAGAACTTAAAGGAGAATAGGCTATAAAAAGCAGTAATTTCTAGGACAGCTAAGACGGAAAGCGATTTTCTCCATGTTTTCTCCAATTTTCTATAATAATGAAACTCAGAAGAAATTTCATATTACCATTACTTTGTTCAAGGTTGATGCAAACATTGACGAGTAAATAGTCAAATTCATTACATTTATTCCAGCATGACCCACTTAGCAATAAAACAACTTCATTTGGGTCTATTCCGGGTGTTAATTGACGGGTTTGAAGTGGCCTCACATTAAAAAAACAACAAAACGAAACGAATTATTAATCGTGGTTTTGAAGGCATTCTCAGACTTTTCTCTGGCGTACAACTGAGATTGAAATTACCGACTACTTTTTTGAGAACCGGCACTACGGTATTGGGAGTGTAAGTACTATTTATACCGGTTCTAGTACCGGTTCCCAAGAATTTTTCAAGATTTTTTTTTTTAAATATTTATTGGACAAGAATAAAAACTTGAATTTGTAGAAAAAAAACCAGAACGAAATATTCAAAAAAAGCACTGTAAAAAAGTATTCAATTATAAATAGAAAGAATAAAAGAAGAAACTTTTATATATAAGCTAATTTTCTGTGCTAATAATGTTTAAAAAATAATGATATGTTACAGAGCATTATGCAAACTAACTTTCCCTTAAACAAAAGAATTGAAAAAATTTCGCAAATACAATAATTTGTGTAGAATAAGAGCATTCTTGAAAAAACATTCAAAACTTTTTTTAGTTCCTTGATGATCAAGATTTTCATCACCGGACTGTTTACCGGACATCTCCCGTCGGAATCACTGAAGTAACTTATGGGTATTTTCGTAACTTGTCCAAGGATAAGATTCCAAATCGTAACTTTGGCGTGAGAGGTATGGATGTCAATCACTACGCCGAGGCAGCCCCCTCATTCAAAACTTGCAGAACTTTTTAATGAATAATGTTTTATGAAATAATTTTAATTTGCAGCAAAAAATATTTGGTTTGTTCAATTGATTTTGGAATTTTCAGCAAAGTTATCGATAGTTAGAAGGATTATTGATAAAAAATAATACACTGTTGAAAGTTTTTTAACGTTTTATTATTTAAAAACAATATGTCAAAATAAGTTGTCACTAAAAGCAGTATTTAATTTAAAAAACCTAATTTTTGCTATATTATCGAACGATGTGTTAAGTAATGGAGATAATGTTTTGTCAGAAGTGAAATTGATTGAATTTTTTTTTTGCAAAATCAATTTGATTATGTTTTTTTTAAATGAGTTTTATTTTTCAACAAAAGAATACCCCGACTAAATTTTTTCAAGAAAAGAATATCCCGCCAAAAGTTCACGCTCCTTTTGCCTGTGCGTGAACTTTTGGCATTTTAACCAAAAGCCTGGCAATAATTGCTTAGGTTATAGCGCCTTATCCCGTTCACTGAAATTTCTACAGTGATGTAACGAAAGAAAGTTGATACCTGGGGAGCCTAGCAGAATGGTAATGGAAACTTAAGCAAACAGTTAGCTGAAATTGATTTCATATGATTATGAATACTGCCCAAAAACGAAAACTTAACAAATCCACAAAAAGAAAAAAAAATTAAATTTGAATTCTCCGATAACTCTGGATAAAAAAATTCAAGTAGAATCCGTCGTATGATCCATTCTAAACAAACGTAAAAACCAGCCTATCTTTTTAAAATCATAACGTGGGTAAAGTGGGCTAAAACTAACGAGGATGCATAAATGTAAAGCTGAAAAAAGCATAAATAATATTGCAAAGCGATGTTACGATATAAAATGATAACAAAAATTATATCTGAACTATCTGCATGTCTGCAGATTGTGGTCTAGCCGCAATTGTAGACGAGCCAGCACTATCATTGCGAAGATGGAAAAAAATAATTTAAAATTACTATAGAATACTTTGGAACTCCTTTACTTAATAATCTTAACAATTTTCTCAAAACTAGAACAATTTGAAAAACTTCTTTACCTCTTGTTCATTCGGAGAAATAGGAACAAAAGAATGATATTGCTGAGTTCCTTTAATTGTTTTCAAATTTAAGTATTGCTTATCAAGCGTTTCTGATACAATGTCGTATTTTCAAGTAGTCCCACAGCAAAAGAACAATCGAGCTTTATGTGGAGGCGACCCCGGCGTAGTGGTTATCATCGATACCTCTCACGCCAAAGTTACGAGTTCGACTCTCACCCCCGAACAAGTTGCAAAAATACCCAAGAAGGTATTTGAGTGACTACGACGGGAGATGAACCAGCCCAGGGCTGAAAATCTCGATAATAAAGGAATAAAAAAAATATTGAGCTTTATCTGCTGTGTCCAATCGTATAGTTCCTTTGGACCAGTTTACTCATTTTTGAAAATCTCAGACCCCTTTCCTCCATCGTAGACATTTCACCATTTTTTTAAATGTTCTATGGACCGTAGACTATGGTCAGACTTCCGCACCGCCTGCCCCAGGAAGGTCTACGTGATTAATGAATAGTTCCTGAGCATTTTTAATCGCTTTATTCATAATCGATCGCGTTTTTTGGTGCTCTCGTAGCCATTCTTCCCACTATAACTGCAACATAAATAGAAGCTAAGGTGCACAATGGTATTTTAAAATATCGGTTTTGATTGTCTTGATAATTTCCAGATTTTTTTTTTCAATCTCAATTCTCAGATTTTTTTACAGAAATATGTAAAATTTTACCAAAGTCTTAACAGCTAAATGTTCGGTAATCCGATTTGACGGATTTTGGTAAAATTTTACCGAAATCCGGTTAAAATTTTACAGAAAAGACGTTTTTTATGGGAAATTTTTCAGGCCTTCTGAAAAAAATATTTTTGAGCATGAAAAATTTGGAATAGCATTTTAAAAGGTCAAAAACAAAAATAAGACTTGTAATTTAATTTTATTACCTCTAAAACACGAAAAAGATCAGAAATAGATTTTTTTAAATTTTTTGACGCGAATTTTTTTTTTTCAGAAAAACAATTTCAAATGTAGGCTGTGAATTTTTTGCGATTTTTTTTTTTGTATCTTAAAATAATTAATTTTGCGATAATATTGTCTACATCATATTGGTAAAGAAAAAGTTATTTTACACAACGTTCCTCAAAATTTTAAAAATTTAGTTGTTTTAGGAATGAAACATGATTTTTGTTTAAATATTTTTCATACCATTATTTTTATAGTGTATTGATTTTTTCTGAATAGTACTTTTTAGTATGTATAACTTTTCTTAAAATGTAAAATCAATCAAGCAGACCGTTGTTGAGTTATAATATTGTTTAGACTAAGCCATTTTTACATACACCCTTAAAAGTAAATCATGATAAAAAATTATTTTTGACTGATTCTTTTTTGTTCAGTTTTTGGCCAGATCGCGATCCAAGAGCTCGTCCGATTTTGCTGTCCAATATGGAGTTCGGCACTTCTTTCGACCTAGGACAACGTCTTTGTTTTCAATACTGGGGTAAAATAAAAAAAAAAATCCCATTACGACCGTCACGAAAAGTGGTTAAGTTCTGAGCGTTAAAAGCTCAGTCAATTTAAAAAATATTCAAACTTTTTACCCCAACCGAGCGGAAATATTTTTTTGCATCAATTTCAAAAGAGAACAATTCTGATTTGAAAAAATGTCTTAAAAACTATATTAACCCCTTCGGACCTAAGAGATCAAATATGATCCCAAAAGGTAAATGGCTATTTTAAATCAGAGATTAAATAAAACTGTACACTGTCTTCAGTAAATTTGTTAGACACCAGTTCTTCTACCTCAGAAATATGAAAAAACACATATGAGTTTAAGGCCGTATTGACGATATAGAACAACCTGAATATGAAGAAGTTCAGGACTTAAAAGTAAGTGCCTCATTAACAGTTGAAGCACAGATTTAAAATATGGTACATATGTAAACGTTTTATTCAATTTTCGGTGATAAACGTTAAATATTTTTGTATGTTTCTGGGACGTTCAAGGTTATCAAAACTGCACTTTAGTTCAGAACTACAGATCTGCAGTCGTAACAGTAATTTTTAGGGCTACATAATATTATTATATGTATTAAAACAGACTTTGAATGAACCTTTTGATAGATGAACAGTCATTATTTGATAACTTGTTCAAAGTCGTTTAGCTGTCCTTGAGTTTAGAACTGAAGATCTACAGTAGTAACTATAGCTTTAGTGGCTGTACAAAGTAACACTAGGAAATCAACCATATTCAGTGAATTTGTTAGAACGTGAAATCATATTACAAAATAAACTGAGATAATCGGGGTCATTCAAGGTGTTCTTGAGTTCATAACTTAAGATCTACGGTTGTAAAAATAGCTTTTGACTATATAAGGTGACTGTATTGTATTCAAACATATGCAATGAATCTTTTGAAAGTTTATGATCCTCTAGGTCATCCAAACTGTCCTGGCGTTTAGAACATAAGATTTACAGTTGTAGCAATGAATTTAAGGCAATACAAAGTTACAACACTGTATTAATTGTAGCTTCCAGGATCAAACAAAGTAAAATTATGTATTTGACAAATTTAAGTAAGTTTTCTGAACAGGTAAACAGATTTAATGAAATATCTTGGGATGTTCAAGGTCACCAAAACTGCCCTTGAGTTCAGAAGTTAGGATCAACATTCGTAAAACTAGCTTTATAATCTATGAAAGGTGAAGATATGCCTTCGAACATATTCAGTGAATCTTTTGTAAGGCCACCAGTCATTATCATATTATCTTGGGATAAAAACAAAAAAACTAACTTGAGTTTCGAACTTCATTTTTTCAGAGACGGGATGGAAAATCTACACCCTGGAGAACTCAGGGTGTGGGGATGAGGGTGCCAACTCTTCGACCCACTAAAACCCCACCGGTGCCTTAAGCACTGGACCCTCCGCGGAACTACCTTTCGGTATTACTTCGGGGAGGGTGCTACTGTGCTTGTTAAGCACTTACTATGTCTAACTACTTAGAGCTTCAGTAGCTAGGTCCCTGAGACCTGTCGTTGGTCGTGTCGCCATGTTTGTAGGAGATCGAAAACAATCTGGGAGGCTGCTATGCATACCGCGTCCCAGATATGCCGGTCTTGGCACATCCTCTGGACCAAATTATCCGGAGTCGTGTCGTGATCGCTAATGGCAATCATGCCAGATCTCGCGCCATTGAAACGAGAACATGCGAAGAACACATGTTCCGCGGTTTCCTCAACTCCCACGCTCTCGGTGCATGCGGAGGACTGCGCATGCCCATATTTGTGCAGATATTGCCTAAAACAGCCGTGGCCAGACAATATCTGCGTTCAGTGGAAGTTCACTTCACCGTTTCGCCTATCAAGCCACCCGGTTAATTCCGGGACTATTCGGTGGGTCCACCGACCTTTGGTGAAGTTGTTCCATGCCCTTTGCCAATTACCATAGATGCGGCTCTAGTGGTCTTCCGAATAACTCTTGTTCCACGTTTTTCGAAGCACTCTATATCCTCTTTTATGACAATGCCTACTGGCATCATCCCCGCCAAGACGCAGACCGCATAGCGTGATACCGTTAGATATGCACTAAGCACTCTTGGGCACATAAGCCTATGCGTACACTCAGTAGCAAAAAATAAGCCGAGCAAAATTTTGCTCCCAAATAACGCCATGTTCAACCTTCTGTAACTTTGTCAATTATCAATATTTTTGACTGAAAATTTGACTACACTTTAATCAATGTATAGACCTTATATGACAGAAATTTTATGTTGATAAAATTTATGAACTTGAAGTTATTGTAGCATATATGAAAAAAGGCATTTCTGGACATATCAATTTCAAAAATCCGTATTTCTGTGAAAAATTTAGGTAGCGTTAAAATTAAAAATTCCTCCATAGCTTGAAACAGTACAGAAAATATTGTGGTCAAAATTTGAACTGTTTCCAAAAAGTGGTTTGGACTACAGCTGGCATCAAAGTTGACGCACCAACGTGAGTATTTCCCATTTTCACCCAATATTGGCCTTGCTAAAATATCGGTGCAAAAAAATAGCCGAGGTGAATTCATCTTATTAATACACATGACTTGTTACGCGTGAACGCAAAATTTTGCTCGGCTTTTTTTTTTGCCACTGAGTGTACTTTCTAGCTTACTAGTGTACCTCTTGGTAACTTACTTACCTATACTGATCGTACCATGTTGCTCCGAGTTTCGGTTATTTACCACCGTGACCGCAGACTAGCTCCAGTTTCCTGGAACGCATCCATCTCTCCACAATGCCAATGGAGTGCGAGGCCGTTAGCTCGTCCTCTTCAATTGATTCACCACATATTGTCCGCGAACCTGACTATCTTCACCCTGTTCGGGAACTCAAGCCATAGTACCTCGTGTTCCATAGCACTGAAACCAGGATTGAACCTTGTGGGATGCCTGCGGTGATCTGGACACGTTCTAGCCTACCTTTGTATACCAGTACGCGATTCTGGAAGTAGCTTCCAAGAATCTTGTACAGAAACAACTGGCGTTATTAAACGTAGTTCTCACGTCAAGATTGACCACTGCACAGTATCTTAGTCCTCGCCTCTTGCGCTAGATTCCCCTTTCAGCCCCTTTCAGTCTTGGTGACGGACAGAATAGCATCTACCGTCGAGTTCCCTTTACGGAAGCTGGTTGTTAAACAGACTCAATGGCAGACGATATCGCAATAAGTTCTTTGTTTCTTCACTGTCACCTCGTCGCCGACCCCCGTGTGCTGTTTTCAATGCCCACGTGGTCACGGGTGTTCAGCTAAGCCTTCCACCCTTCCGAAGCTATGACAGCGTTAAAGTCTAGCATACTGCAACGCTGGTCATGGGACAAATCTACGGTGGTCATGGACTCGGGGCGTGGTTCAGAAAGAGTCCCCCAACGATCACCTGCAGCAGCTCTGGTGATTGCTCGGTTGGAGCCGCCGTTCCTCTGGTGTTGGCCATTACTACCCAATAGGCATCACCCCACGGATTCGAATTTGCCTTCTGATACAGGTCATCGCAGCAGGCTCGCTTGCTGGCCTGTATCTCCCTCTGTAGTGCGGCCTTCACGGCGACTAGCGCCCCTCTACGCTCGATTCTATCGGTGTCTGACGCTCTATGCATCCTCCGATACTTGCTCATCATCCTTAGTGCCAGCATATTGGCCCTGTCCGCAACCCAGTTGCGTTGCCAGCTGGAATGCGGTATGGGTCGGAAATTATGGCGATATCCGATGCCGACTCGCGAACTGTCTGACACAGCAGTTGCTGGGCGGCCTCACAATGCTACAGGTTTAGTTGGACTACCTGCATTACGATTGGCTCGTTGGAATACCCTTAGCGGCCGGGCACTTGCCCCCCCCCCCCCCCATGACATGCTTATTGTCCGGTTTCCCGGCTCACATCAAGCATTTGAGTGGACCTTTGCAATCACGCGCCTTGTGGCTTGTGCTACCACACCTTCTGCGCATGTTGCTCCTATCTGGGCCTTTGCACTCCTAAGACATGTGCTCGCTCTCTAGGCATCTGAAACATGCCTTCGGTGGCTGGTGTAGGCTAAGTAGGCATATGAACCATCCCACCTTCACCATCGCCACTTACAACACCGTGTCCGCCGCAGCACCGCAGTGCCGTTTCGCCTGGGGACTGCCTAGCCCTCTTGGAGGTCCATACCTCCATGGTAGATGGAGTGGAGTCTCCAACTGAGATCTAATCTTCCATCTGGGTCTGCTTCGAGACTGTCTCCCTCGCCCTTTCCGTGGCTGCTAGCCATGCCAACTCTTTGACACATTGCTCAGCTAGGAGCTTGGCTTCCAGCTCTTCCCTCTCCTTGTATGCAGCCTGCACTGTCATGCGTAACCTAAGGAGGTTAAGTTTCAGGTTTTAGCAATGTTGATGAGCGATGACGTAAAGTCGATGATCGCATAGAACTGCTCGGACACCTCCATTACTTTAGGAAGGGTTGGCCCGGATGAGTCCTGGGATGAGCCCGTTTGCAAGTGTTGGATACGCCAGATCCCATAGTTTTACGCGGTGAGGACCTCACAAGGCCGCCTTTAGCGAACGAATTCGCTTTCTCCTGGGGTTTTGTCGTTCCTGAGGTATTACCTTCCATTTTTTTGGGTCCCTCTTCAGCTGGCATCCAAGCCCACGTGGAGTAGTCGCTATAGTGATCCCATGATTATCCATGCAAGCTTGAAGGCGAGCAGGTAGGCCATGCGAGGGTTGACACGGCCCTTCATGGGGAACCGTGGTCAGAGTCTGATCAGCGTTAGTCATGTAAAGGGTCATCTGAGCCTACTCCCTACTTAATGGGACGGAGACAACCTGTGCCGCTGGAACCTCACCGTTTCCTGCTCGGTGTCACTCGGCAGTACTGAAGGAGACGACACAGGAGCCAGCCCGAATGCAACAGTACTACTCGTTATCCTTTTCGCAGCCAGTTACCATAAATGGGGTTTTACTGGCATCCACCCCAATACTGCCCGAATAAAAATGTATGTTCAAATGCCAGCCTTAGAAACGTGTGCTTAGTAGGTAGCTTCGGCACGTCCGAATACCTCATTCCTAAGAGCGGTAGTTGTATGTGCGATGCCTTGTCACGCAGACTATAGAGCCCGACTAGCCAAACTAGGTACGCTCAAGTTTACCAGAAGTAAAATACTGTCTTTTTGGGCCTTAGAGACTAATTCTAGTTTGCAAGATTTAGTTTGGTGAATAAAATTTGAAAAAGCAAATTATGGAAGCTACTCTAGATGTTTATCAATTTGTTTAGAAAATCAGTGTTAGTAACTTGATTTATTAAAATAATAAAGCCTGATGGCAGCACCGGTTGTTTAGTGTAGTTGCCTTTCATCTCAGGATCAATTCATCACAGTTAGGATTTTTGGATCTTCTTTCAAAGATAAAGGAGTTGGTCCTGGCCAATCTATTGATGAGTATGGCATTGTATTCCTGGCGTGACATACCAGCTTCTAGCTGGAAATCACTTTGATTCATAATTTAAAAAATGAAAACCTTTACCAGGTGTTCCAGATCATTCAATTCATAATGCACTGCATCAATTTTCCAGGATTGTTTGCTCGATTTATAATTGTTATAAAGTCTGATGTGTCTAACATGCCAATCAATAAGCTCACTGTATTAATACACTTGGAACAGTCAGGTTTCTTCAACGTGAATGGACATTTGCTTATCTCTCCTCGATAATCAGACAATGAGGCACAAAAGAGACTTCTTGGAATGTATGTAATCTCACACAAGCAACATGCAAAAGCATCGCTTTATATTGCACATGGAAGACGACCGTGTTTCAAGCTCATTGAAACATACAATTCGAAACAATGAATAGGATTGAGCTCGCCTAATCCTTTAATTTGAACTGGAAGAATTAAATGAAACGATCAAAAGATTTAAGGTAAGCCGTAGTCTGAGGAGATGACAATTTTCTTCTTCTATTCGGCAAAGACTGCAACTGGAACGAGCGCAATGCAGCTCAGGCTAAAGTTTTCGCATGGACGTCTTCGAATGACAACCTATGCTTTCTCTGTTGGGATAGCTATTTGTGGTTCAAAGGTGACACAAGTAGTGGTAGTGGAAGCATTCCATCCATGACCGGGGCATGGCACATTTTAATTGAATCCTTTGCGCTGCTCCTCTTCTATTACGAAGACAAGATTCTGCAACTTGCTGGTCCGGCTCGTTGGTGGTTTGTTCGTGCAATGCAGGGAATTGAAAGTTGGTTTCTGTATATGTGGCTTGGTTGGCTGTTTTGCAACAATTTGTTTGCTCTGGATTAGTCTGAAAGAGATTACGCCACTGTCTTAAAAAGTAGGCTATAATTTTACGGAGCTTTGCAACCCAAATTCAAGTTTTCAAAAAGGAAAAAATTAAATTAAAAATTACATACTGTGCCCAACCAAAGGAGTTTTCAATGCACGTGAACCGGAAATTAATGTGGAATGAAATTTACATAACTGATTCCGGTTCTGCCCTTGTGGTGCAATGAATTACTCGCCATGTTGCACGTTCATGATGCAGCAGCTGTTGTGGTCGAAAGGGTTGAATTAACGTGGTAACCAAAATTATTTTCTCTATTTATCAACCCCTACTTAAGAACTGGAACCGTGTTTCACACTTTTAAAAAGCAGACTGGCTCCATGCGAGAAGACAACCAACTGTCCACTGCACTGGCCATCCGCTGCAGGCCTGCGGTCAACCGAAATGGTTTTCAACATGATTGCTACAGCTCGACCTACTCGGTAAAGTGACCAATGGCGCATGGCAATGGATAACAAAATGTGGCACACCTTCTCCAAAATTACATCACCAACTTGGCCACCTTGACTGTAACAGCGCAGATGAAGTTGAAAAAAAAAAGATTTACTGGAAATTAGGTTAAATATTTTATCCTCCCATCGTAATCACAAACATCTACCACGGTACGGCATTCCAACTCTGGTAGGTACTTGCACTATACACTGAAGGCACACAATCTTTCAAACAAAAAGAGCATCCTTCCTCGGAAAAAAAACGACCCCGAATCAAGAATGAAGCTGGAAGCCCAAAAATAAACTTTGTCCAACACTTGGTTGGCGTTCGGTAAACCTATGGCAATGGTAGATGGCGTGGCAAAAAGTAATTGGAGTGCAATATTTCACCCCATTCCCGATGGTTGGTCAACTTTTCCCGCACATAGATGAACCTTCCGAACACACAAACACACGTACGTTAGTCAACATTAGACACGAGGGGAACAGAAATGCTGGGTTGGCCGTTGTCGTAGGACAAAGAGTTTGGCAAATTGCGAAACCACGTGTAAAATGGGACTTTTCTCTGCTTCGCTCTGTCGGTGGCTAGGCGCTTGCCATACTTTATTCGAGAAGCCATTCGTCGGGGAACGAATGGGACAGACTGAAATTGGGACTTCTGGCTGGAGGGTATTTGGAATTAAAGAATTACCGTGATCCAACAGACATGCTCAAAAGCGGATGGAGTTAATTTACAAACAAATCATTGCAAGTTAAATGGCGAAAGTAATTTTTTGCACTGCTGCTGATGATTACCGTTATCGGATTGATTTAAAATTGAAAACAAACATTGTTGCACCTGCATGTGTTGGAAATTGGCAGAAGAGGGCTAACGAGTGAGATTCTGGCGAATGTGTTGCAGGATTCATCGTTGGCTCGTTATTATCCCATCGATTCAAGTGGAAATCCAATGAAATTCTTGTATGTAATTAGTTCAAATGATCAAAAGCCTAGATACAATGTAAATGCATGGAATTCTAAGAAGAAAAAATACAGTGGCGTTGAAAACTGGCATGTTTTATCGAATTATTCGTCAGATTCTGAGTGAAGAGTATTCCTCAACAGCATTGAATTTTTAAGGCTCAACTTATCATTTGTTTATCTTCAACTAGAATAAATGGCAGATGAACTCCTCGGAGCCTTATAATTAATATATAATATTGTCTACCACTTTCTGGAAGGCATTAATTTGCTTGACTATTTGCCGCCTTCCCGACTAGCTTTGTTGACAATAGATTTGCTTTTGACAGTACTTATCGCTTGTTTTTTTTTTATTTCTACCTCAGAGGGAATTTTTTGCGGTTATGCTTAAGATTTACTTATCGCTTGATTTTTTTTTTATTTCTACCTCAGAGGGATTTTTTTGCGGTTATGCTTAAGATTTACTGCACTATAAGGAAGGTGGACACCTGTTTCTGAAAGGAAAATATTTATTTTTGAACAAACTCATGAGTTTGCTTTATATAAATAAAAATTAACATACACATGATCGAATTTGAATATTTACTTCTTATTTCTTAAGAACGCTCGGACTTTTCTCTTGATAAGTAAGTTTTCGTTGTGCTGCAGACCAAATTTTCTTGAAGCGGCCAACAGAGCTTGTTTTTCTTCCTTCATTCTTAAGATGCCGCTTAATTATTGCCCAGTATCTTTCGGTAGGACGCAGTTGAAAATCGACTTTTTACTTCTTAAGCATATTCAACGCAGCAGAAACGTATTGAGCAGATTCCAGACTGGCCAAAAACAATGGAGGATCCTTATGCTTTCGATAGATAAGTAGAAGCTGTTTTTTATGCCTTTTTTCTGTAATTTTCACCATTATTTATGCCCGTTATGAAACATGCAGAACTCTTCAAGCCACAGGAGCAAATAACGTGCCACTCCAAAACCTTTTTCCTGTGTACAAGAGAACACGTTTCTCCCAACTTCTGAACAATCCTAAACACTGCAGATGTAATGTACTTCACGCTTTTTCCCAATTTTCAAACGATAACTTTTCGTAAAAACCACTTGTTTGAAATATTTTGTGAGTTGATTAGCTGATCTGACCCATCGTTCGAAATTGCTTACTTCTTGTCGATTTTTCAGGCGTGTTGCCAAAGTAAACAATTTTCTTACACACTGAAAATTAACATTTTTTTTTTGGTGAGTTCACCATCGATAAACCGGTGATTTTTTTCTTTAACTAACAGTCCGTATGTTTACAGTGAATTGAGTTAAACTCATTCCGATAAAAAAAGATGGATTACCAATCATAAAACAGAAAAAATTAACTTTAGCTAAGTTACCTAGTTATGTAAAGAATGTAAATTTGTTCTAGGTATTTTCGTTACTTTATCCGGGTCGGTTCATCTATTCATGGAACTTTACCATTCCATTCATGAAACTTGACATCTTTTTGGTACATTAATTGTAATGTTAGGTATTCTCCGTGCGTGGAGTAACGATTATGATGTAGAAGGAGATGTTCGCTCACTGACGGAACTTTCAACACTTTCTCTTCATACTTTTCATTCTAGCCAAATACATTTGAAGTTCACTCTTGGTGCCTCATAATGATGAGTGAACATTTCCTTCTACATCATCTTTTTGGTATTATTGTGACTTTTCCGGGGATCAGATTTGAATTATCACACTGTTGGGGTCACTCACAGATTAAAAAATCGTTATGATTATTAATTGTATTGTAACAGTAGCTTTATCCGCTTTACAATGTTATGATATATATTCAAACATTCTCAAAGAATGCACTGGAAGTAGATATTCTTTGAATATTCATGTCAAACTAACTAGCTCAACTTTGTATAGCCCATAAAGCTATTATAACACTTGAAGACCTTATGTTTTGAATGACATTAAACTAACAAGATATCCTATGATGTTTGTCTTCGTTTCAGAATATTCATCGAATATGTTTGAATAGTTATCGTAGTTTGGTAAAACTCAAGAGGCTACGGTTACAACTGTACGTCTCAAGTTCTGCACTCAAGTCAGTTTCTATTAACTTGAACATTCCAAGTTAGTCTGATAATGACTGGTGGCCTAACAGAAGATTCACTAGATGTGTTTGAATGCATATCGTCACCTCTTATAGTTTGAAAAGCTAATGTTATGACTGTTGATATTAACTTCTGAACTCTGAAGTTTTGATGACCTAGAACATCCCAAGATATCTTATTTTATCTGATTACCTTCCAGAAAACTCACTTGAATTGGTCAAACACATGTTGTTTCTTTGTTTGGTCCAGAAAGCTGTAGTTACTGCTGTAGATTATCAGTTTTTAATTCCAGGATAGTTTTAATGACCTAGAAGTGTATCTCATAATGTCTGTTGGTCTTCCAAGATATTCAATGAATATGTTCTAATACACAGCGTAGCTTTGCATAGCTCAGAAAGCTTTTGTTGAAACTGTATTCTAATCTTTAGGATATTTTGGATGATCCTGAACAAGTCATATTGTTTTATAATGTTAGTTGACTTTTAAGAATATTAATTTAATAAGTTGAAATATTCATTGTTACTTTGTATTGTCTTAAAATTGCTGTTACAACTGTAAATCGTAAGTTTTGAATGCCAAGACAGTAAAGATGACGTAGAGGATCAGAAAGTTCCAAAAAATTAATTGAATATGTTTGAATACATACATACATAAATATGTTCGAATACAACTTATAGGGATCAAAAATCTATTTTTATAACTGTAGATCTTATGTTTTGAACTCAAGAACAATTTGAGGTCCATCCCAGCTCATCTCGTAATGTTTGTTTACGTTCGAAATTATTCACTGAATATTGTGGAATACTTTACTACTGTAGATCTTAAATTCTGAACTCAAGGACAGTTTTGATGACCTAGAACAAGTTATCAAATAATTACTGTTGACTTTCCAAAAGGTTGATTCAATATGTTTGAATACATATCATAATTTTAGATCTGAATTTTTGAGCTCAAGTGCATTTCAGATAACTTAGAACATTCCAGATAAATACAAACATATTTAACTTTTATCACTAAAAATTCAATTAATACGTTTGCACACGTACCATATTCTAAACCAGCCTTCCAGCAATTAATAAGGCACTTATTTTTACTTTCAGATCTTCTTTATATTCAGGATGTTCTAGATCGTCAAGAAGGCCTCAAACTCACTCTTTTATTTTATTTTTTTTTCTTAGGTAGAAGAATTGATGTAGAACAAATTTACCGAAGACAGTGGACACTTTTATTCAGTCTGTGATTTTATTCCAACATTTTCCTCTTGGGGATATATATTGACCCTTAGGCCCAAAGGATAGTTTTTGAAAAATTTGTGTTCCAAAATAAACAATTCTATCTTTAAAAGTTGATGTGTAGAAATATTTCCGATCGAGTGGTGTAATTTTTTTTTTTTTTTTTTTTGAGAAATGACTGAGATATTAACGTTTAAAACCTGACCACTTTTCGTGACGGTTGTAATGCGATTTTTCTTTAAATTGTACCCCAGTATAGAAAACAAAGACGTAGTTCTACGTCAAAAAACAATTGGTCTACGATATTTAATGCATTGTATTTTAGAATTCTTACTCATTTGATAGCTGCTCCTTTGCATGCAGAAGTTCGAGTCATACATATTTTCAAGCGATTTTCACATAAAATCCGTACACTGAAAGTAAATTTGGTTTATAAAGCCTGTCCATGTTAAATTTCGATAACCAAAATAATTGCAGCAAATAAACATAACATATAATTCAATAAAACTGATTGTTTGTTTACCAATAACAGAGTTATATCTACATTACAAACAGTTGATTTATATGTTAATCCTTCTTTATGTAAAATTCTCAAACTTTCTGTGTTACACCTGCCAACAGTTTCCGTACGGTATGCTCAGATACCACCGTGACGATTTACCATTTTCTCTTAACATATCAGTACCGTTTTGATTTTTTCTTAGTTTCGAAGAGTTTTCGCTTAACTAGAGCCCAGTACTTCTCTATTGGGTGAAAGTTTAAACAGTTTGGTGGATAGACTGTTTTTGGCATATATTTGACAAGCCTTATACCATTCCAGGACGAATTTTTCATAGTTACAAAAAGCCAAATCAGGTCAAAACAGAGTTGGAGAGTCGAGGTTTCTGATAAACGGTGCCAACCGCTTTTTCAAACATTCTTTCTCGTATAGATCCTTTTTGATAGTGCCGGTAAAGACATAACTTTAAGATTTTCGACTACATCTACATATGGCCTGGCCTACATTTCGAATTTGGACACCTTTATCCGTAAATGCTCCGCAACGGCGTTCCATTACATGGCGGTATACAAAGACAGACCCGGATGATGTTTAAAGTTTCCGAGAACGTTTGTTTCGTCATCCATTATGATACAAGAAAATATTTGCAAACAATGGTGTAAGGAGCTGCACGACGTTTTGTAGTGAAATTTTGCTTGTCATCACGGTTCGGCACCTTTTATTTTGTACGGTTTGTAGGCCTCTGTTTCACTTTTTGTACTTGTGATTTTAACTTTCCATCAAGATCGCGTACCGATAAATTCGGATTTTGCTGCCATTCGAAAAAGGTGCGTTTGCTCACTTCCACTAGACACGGCACCATTTTACCACGAAATAAAGTGGAGAGTTTCAGCTGTCATATAAGTGAAAAGTTCTAGCGATCCGTGAAATACAAATAATAATAGAAAAGTGTCCGAATTTTAACATGGACAGGCTTTAGTGAGATTTACCTATCCAAGGCTAGCTAAGCAGAGCTCCCCCTTTTTAGGGGTATTTCGGCAGTGTCGCGCATGCATGTTTATTAACATTTCACGCGTAACGTTTTGAAAGTGCTCATCTACGTTGCTCGATTCTCTTGGTCGACTTCCTCTTCTGTAAATAAGCAAAAGTATTTTCCACATAGTTTATTGTTCAACATACAAGCTAACAATATCATTTCTTGATCCAGCTTGTATGCAGAGCCACAAATGCGATAGTTATGCCGTGATTCAATTAAGAGAAAATTGATGAAGAGAATCGATCAATGAAAATATCTCGAGTACTCTTTGAAACACTTCAAAAACTTTTATTTTGTAATTAATAATGTCCGTTACGGACACTTGAATATGTGATTGGCGATCCTTGGCTCGAAGGATCCCAACCGATTGGTGAAACTTCTCCCTGGTGATAAGTTGCACAGGAACAGGAACTAAGTGAAAGCGACAGCGACTAGAAAACTCATCTCTTGGAGCCTTGTAAAAGGCTGTTTATTCCGGCTTTGGAGAAAAAAAAACCTTCCCGGTTATTTTTCCGCTGATGGCACTCACTGTCGTCCTAGAGAGTGATGCCAATCGGAATCATTCCGGCAATGACGCATATGTAAACAGATCTGTACGCATTTATGATTCGCATTGATATGAACCTGAACGTACTGTTCAACTTCACCCGGTTTCGCTTGGTTCCCAGTGCTGCGTCGCTGGTTGGGCCTCCGTACCTATACTGCTAGGTCCATAGCTATTCGGCATGATTCTGGCTACCGCATTGATGGTCTTTGCCGCTTTCTTACAGGGGTAATCTACGTGGCTGTTAGTCGTCGATCATCACAACCAGATACTTTAACACGTGCTTCATGCCCTCTGATGACGATTTCTACCCGATTTTGTGATGGGCTATCTGCAGCTCTGACCCCTGCATTCAATTTTCAAATATGCCGATTGCTTCGCCAGTATTTCCACTTCTTCCAGTGTTTCATTTGATACTGACAATACGATGTCGTTCGCAAAAGCGACGATCACCTCGCCTTTGGGAAGCTTCAGCGTCAGCACCTCGTTGTACATCCCATTTCGAAGTATTGGGCCAAGGCTGGAACCTTGCAGAACTCCTCCCGTAATGTTCACCGATATTGGTCTAACGGAGGTCTCGTACATCAGCACCTAATTCTGAAAGAAACTCTGCAAAATTCCACACAGATAATAAGGGACCGTAATTCTGTGTAGCCACACGGCTGTAGTCTCCCAGGTGGATGTGTCGACAAAAGTACATCTACAATAACATTAAGTTTTTCTGGACATTCCCTAATAGCAGACTTGTTACAAACCGGTTAGAGTGACTGCTTTAGGACTCAAATAAGTCACAATCAAGTTGCTGTAACAATTTTTGAAAATTGCGTGCTGCTTGGGCAGCTCTGCAGCCACTGTTGGGCCTTTGGTCTTCGCCATCACATTACTTACCTGAAAAACCAACGGCAGATTTTTTCCATGTTTTAAGAAATCCAATTTATTATTTAATAAAATTTTCCAGGCACATAAAAATATAGTCAGATGGTATATTTCAATTTTCTCATAATATTCCAAAAACATAGAACATTAACTTTTTAACTTGATAATGGGAATAATAATGGAAATAAACAGCATGCAATGCAATATAAATTTCACATTAGGTTGGAGCAAAGCATCGATATAGCTCCACATAGCTCAATCGATTCATTACCCGTCCAGATAACTTTACCAAAATTTGTACTCATTTAGTTGTCAATCCAAACTGAAGCTTTACTGAAGCTGACTTCTTTGAAGTTTCTATGAAATTACTAAGGGACAATTTTTACAATCCTCACCTGAGTGTTCGAGACTGCATCATAAGATGGAATAAACTTAATTCGAAATAAATTAAATGGGGAACGTCAAAGGTTGAAGCCATCCATTGTTGGTCGAATAAACTCAACGGTTGATTTTGCGTTGTTGAATTTGACATGACAAGATTCACGGGTGCCTAATATGATGCACGACTTTTGAGAATTTGAGGTTTTTTATACACTGATCATAAACCATGGCTCGTCTCTTGCCATCGTTTATTCGATGTAAACTTGGGATGCTATCATCGAGGATGTCACGAATGGTTCCGTTTTCAGGCCACAACTACAAATCGCTTGCCAAATCATGGCCTTCTTCGCGAGCAAACGCGAATTAGAATCTTCATGTTCACATGTTAATAACATCCTTGAGCCGACGCCGGAAGCCAGAGCATGCCTTTCGGACGTAGTCCTCAGACATTGACAGAAATGTGCGTGTTATGGTTGACTTCATGGTTTTCACACTAGGAAACTGTGATGTTTTGCAGGCTCGTGCTACAACATATGCTCAAATCGAATAATCCAACGGATTAAGATCTGGACTGCTGGGATCTGGGCCACAAATCCTTCGGCCAAAACTTCATGTTATCGTTCAACCATTATTGGGTTTGATTGGACGTGTGACACGGCGCTCCATCCTGCTGTAGGACGACGTTTTTGTCCTCGTAGAAGTTGGTTTCACCCAGGAAAGCACTTGGTCCTTTAAAATACCGATATACACTTCGGTAATGATTTTAACTCCAGCATCAATGAAAACAGGCAGCCCTTTCAAACCGTTGGACGCCACCAAGCCAAACATCATGACACCAGCCAGATGTGTGGTTTGATTTTCACTTTTTCCGGAACGTTCTTCATTTTCTGCAGTGAAATGAACCGGTCCGTGCGGCCCTTTTCCCGCCCAATTCACTAGTTTGAATCTCACCACCGGAAAAATAACGAAAATACCCAAAAGATATTTTAGTGACTACGATGGGAGAGGAAAACCAAGGAAGAAAAACTACATCAAATCAGTCGCATTTTTCTCGAGAAAGTCAAATTAGATTTTCTTCAACTCAGCCGTTCTTCATTTTTCAGTCTCCGTTAACCCAAAATTGGTTAGTTTGATGGGACAGTAACCCTTACAGCACATGTGTTGCAAATCAGTTGAAATTACTTCAATGTGACTCAATTAGATAACACTCAAAATTCTCCAACTAAATATGGCGGTATGATGTTGTCTTGGACATTTCTTTCAACTAACAAATAAGAAATATTATTATAACATCGTACGATTCCATTCCAATTCAATAAAACTTGTCTACACAACAAACGGATGGCACCCTGCCCTTGAATACCAATTGTTTCGTAAGTGGAGATCAAATGCTCCGCACCGATTGATTTTATTTCCGACGAACGCTAGCCACTTCACAAACATCATTGTCCGGGGATCAAAATCAATACTGAAAAGCTTTCTCAATCAAATTTATTTCGATCGACCCGCCAATGATCGAATGTACAAACCGAGCGAACGCAAATCGCGTATGTAAAACAGAATCGAATCGCATGCAAATTGCATTCAGAAAACTTGCCACTCATCATAAATTGCCTCCGTGAATTTTACGCAAAGCTCAAATATGTCCCCCCTCTCACTCTCTTTCTCTTGTTCCTACTCAAGGCTTTTGTTTCGAAGCCCTCTTCGATTGAATCCACATTCCCAACTGCATCGCGAAACAAACAAATTTTGCATATTATTCAAATTTTACGTTATTCCTTCTACCATTATATTTTTGCAAATTCACGTTCTGCCACCCCAACTGCTTATTTCATTGGTTCCCACCCCCTCAAAATTGGATGAGGATTCTGTTTGTTTGCTTTCCATCCGTCATGATGTTTTTCACTCACCCATTCATTTTTGCATCCGTTCATTGTTATGAGCACCATTCCAGTTTTCTTTCGAATCAACTGAACAAAAAAAATCAATCTTGTTTCATACTTTGTTTTCATCTCAATTTCAGTATCTCTTAGTCCTTGAGCTGTTGATCTGAGATTGTTGTCGTCGTGTATTTCTATTTTTTTTTTTGCATTAATTTTTGTCTACCTTCTTCATTCTGAACGCCAAATGCAAGCCACTCTCGGGCACGTAAATCGAGTTAATCGAGTTTTTCTTTTTTCTCTCCCCCACCCGCCTTGGAACGACAACCACAACCGACCGCAACCATGGATGCGTTATTTAATTCAATTCGGTATGTGATGCAATTCCGACGATGGCACAATTCCAGGAAACCGGAGGACAGCCAGCGTGCGTTCGGTCGGATATAGCGACCTGTTCGTGCTCAGCAAGAAGGACATGTGGGACGTGCTGAAGGAGTACCCGGCGGCGCGGGTGCGGCTGGAGGCGATTGCCGTCAAGCGGCTCGAAAAGTACAAGAAGGCCCCGCTCGAGAAAGGTAATGTCGGGATGAGCCGGACCAAGAAACCCAACCGTTGCCATATCACCAATCCTCCTGCTAATTTGACAAACTGCCACCTTTACTACTTGCACCCATCCGAACATAGCTGGTTGATTGTAGCACAGTGTGTTGTTTGTGCATGTTTTTGGTTTTTTTGTGCAAAGTTTGTGATAATAGCGATTGTGTTTAGTGTAAAGTTTGAAATGTTGTATTGTATATGTAAGAATCCTTTCAGGTATCCTAGATAAAAATTAAAAAAAGAAATTCCCCCTTGTGGAATTTTAGTTGAGAATAAAATATGCCAGTTTATTAAATTCGTGCAGAAAATTCTTCTAACATTTCTCCAACAATTCAGATTTTTTTCAAAGAATCACTTCAGGAATAACCTTATTATTTTTATGTTGCTCTTTCATGTAACTTTCAGGGATTCCCTTAGAATCACAAAACTTTACAATACAGATAAAAAGAAACATTGAATTTTCTGCGTTATGTAATGCACATAAAGGAAATGTTGGTTTTGCAGAGAATAATGGGATATGTCATGTAATTAATTATTTCAGGAATTCCCTCAAAAATTAAATCACAAGAAAGTTTTGAAAAACTGTTGATGAAATGCCAGAGGTAACTCATGAAAGTATTGCCGGAGAAATGCCTACAAAATATTGAAAAATATCTATATCAACGCCAGAAGGAATATCTTAAGGAATATCTGAGAGCTTTTCATGGAAACTTCGGAAAATTCTCTAAAATTTGCTTTTAAAAATTTTCTTAAGAGATCATTTGGGAGGACATTAGTCACTCTGTCACGTTGGTGTTTCTGTGCTTCCACATACCTGTCAATCGAAAATTTATGCTTCTTGGCAACCATGGAACTTTTTGTCGTTAAATCCACGCAAACTAATGCATCATATAAATCACATCAGTGCAAGCGAAAGGGCAACAAAACAGTGGTAAGACAAACATTCGATTCGTGTGAGTGGTGCCAGAAGTTAGTTTATCTTTCACGGGGTAGCGAGACATTTGGAGTCTAGTGGAGTGTTAGGTTGTGTGTATGTCCCTCTCCCACTAGGTTACACACACAACCTGACTTTCACATTGTCATCTGTCACTGTAGTGTCAGTATTGATTGTTTTTGCTTGATGCATTGGCACAAAGGAACCACTGAATGTAGAATTAGATAAAATTTGGATTGTAAAATGTACTCATTTTATAAAAATGAGGTTTGTGAGCAGACAAGCAATTGCCAAATATCTTAAAAGTCTTGATATATCTAAAAAATCTGTAATATTTACGTACAGATATGTGTATGAAAAAAAAATCATTATCAATCCAGATATATATGTGCAAGTGGTAACCCAGTATACGACGATAATGTACAGTTGTTGAATATACACACATACACTCCCAAACCGATTAGTCGGTGACTCCGTCGTGTTGGGAAACAACCATTTTGTTGCCCATGTTTGGTTGATTCTTGTTGATACGGCACTTCACATTTATTAAATTTTCAACAGACAAGTGTTCAAAATCAATAATTTTTAATACATGAAAAGTTGCGTAGTGAATGTCTTATTCGATTGGTGTATATATGTTGAAAATTCGTCGTTATTAATGATGAGTTATCAACGTTCAAAATATAACCATATTTCGTGACACTTCAACTTTTCACATTCGCAACGTTTACACTAGTATTAAAATCACAGACCTTTTCCTTCGTCAAAAAGGAATATTGAAGCATTTTTTTCAATCCATCAGATTTGTTTCTGAAAAATTCCACTAGAAAAAAAAAATATCTTTCGAAAAATAACACTAAATCGTCAGCAACTTACAGATTTATTCAGTTTTGAGTTATTGATAGCTCAAGACAGCAAAAGGCACAGACAATACAGACCTGTCTGTCGAGAGATTAGCTTACGCTAGTGGAATGTAAAGAAATTTACTGGCGTTCTATATTAATAATTTGAAAAAATGTTGCAGATTTTATTTCTCGTATGGCTGGTTTCTTAAAGTTAACAAGTGAAGTGGTAGATTACATTTATCTAGTTTTAGAGGGATAATCTTCTTCAACTGCACTCGTTAAAGTTATGATGAATGTACTCGAAGAGCATGACGTACAAAAATGGTCACCTTACATTTATTTTTAGTCGGATGGTTTTAAAATTTTCAGGGAATAAATCATGTCCATTTCGGGCACACAAATAAAAGTTTATTTTACAATAATAGAATCAAACCTCCCAGTTTCGAGCGATGAAATTACTCATGATATGGAAATGGCACAATCTCCTACTAGTGTTTTTATTTATCAACGAGGACGCAAAAATTGACCATAATTCCTTATGATGTCATTCTATCGGCAACTTTAATAACTTAATTATGTTCAGAAGATTCTGTCATAGACAAATTTCACACCAGCTCGTCTTCATGGTGGGTAGCACCCTCTCAGAATGAACATTTGTCAGTGTATGGGCTATGCCTTTTCATGCAATTTTGCATACCTTGTTTTTTGTATTTGTAACTACCATTTGAAAAGGGATTAAGTATTTTGATTGATTTTTTTCAAATAAACATAACTCGAAAAGGACAAGACTTACAAAAGGTGATGTATCGGTGACTTTTAGAAAGTCGTCTGAACTTTTATGAAAAAAATGTAAATAAAATAAAATCGATCCTTACACGCTAAAAGAAATAATTCAAAATTTAGAGTGAATTAGCAAAAAAATGACTAACTTAGATTTGGACCAAACATTTTATGGTAATAAAGGCAAAATAATTGTCTAAAAGTTAGCCATGCTTTGCAAAATTGAAATTTTTAAGGAAATAAAGTTTTTCAAACAACAACTCGTCTAGTTATGGTCTTCAACACCTTATTAGAATCCAATAACATTTGCAGTTATAAAGAATTGAATGTATTGAACATATTTGCAAAAAAAAAAAACAATTATCATCAAGGTTTACATTTGAAAAGGGTCAAACATTAAATTTTCCTTAACGTCAGTAAAACAGAACCAAAAATGTACGTTTAAGTAAAAGTAATTCATAACTTAAAAATTTTAGAGGCTATTCAAATATGGCGCCATATATGTTTTGTTGGATGGTGGGGGGGGGGGGGGGTTCAGAAGGAAGGTCAAGATTTGTTACAGTACGTATAAAAGGTATGGGGAAAATTGTGGTAGAGGGGAGTTGATCTAAAAATATAGCGGACGTCATATTTTTTTTCAATTTCTCGTTTTTTTCAATTTCCCTCATTTATTTGGTTCAAATTAAAGTTAACACACTGTATTTTTTTTATTATCTTATTTTTTATATTCTTTTTAAGTTTCACTTAAGGAATACTGCAAAAAAAATGAGTTTTACTTAAAGAAAAAAAAATCAATTTGTGTTGAAAAAAAAAACAGTGACAAAATAAAGTGCCCACTTCATGTAGTCTACAGGAAACATAAATTAAAGTAAAATAAAAGCATTTCAATAATTGATGTGTCCTCCTTTGGCCTTCAGGACGTCCTGCAGGCGCTTCGACATGCTCTCGACTAGGTTCTTTAAGTGCTGTTGGGTTACCGGACCCTAACCAACACCGATTGGGGGTAATTAATTACTGCCTGCTGTGAGGTGGAATATACTGGGCGTCTCCATGAGTGGACTGTATTTTATTGGGTTTGGTGATTGTTTTGAAGGTTCTATCCACACATCACATCACACATCCGTCCATTCACGCAGCACATATATTTTGTCTTTTCCACAACATACAATTTATTTACATATTTACAGAACTAAAGACTACTACGTCACACACAATTAACACAGAACATTATTCCATTGTGACTCTGCTCCCATCCATCCTTCCTGAGAGTCAGAGCCAATACGACTATCCGCACAGCAGATCATCCACTATCCAACCAGATAAAAGTGGTGACGTCACCGATAACGATCGCCTGTCGCTATCGGTCGAAGTGGTAGGGAAAAACCGTCTCGGATCGGAGGAACGATCGTTGGGAGAGAAGTCCTCTCATTCGGCAGTGGCGTAGCGAGGGTAGGGCGATGTTACTCCCGAACAGGTGCTGTGGATCTAGCCCAGGCGCGCTCCAGGGCTTCAAAATAGTTATTTTTATTGGTAACACCAGTTTTGTCAACCCTGGCATCGAGAATCACCCACAAATTCTCGATGGGATTGAGGTCCGGGCTTTGTGGAGGCCATTCCAGCGGTTTGATTCGACAAGACCGGAAGAGCGACTTGGTCTTCTTGGCAGTATGTTTCGGGTCGTTGTCCTGCTGGAATACGAACTTCTCTTCAAGGCCCGTCTGGATCAGCGAAACCTCCAGATTTTCTCGCAGGATTTTGATGTAAGAATCTGCCGTCATTATCCCGTCGATTTTCACAATGCTTCCCACTCAACCCCACGAAAAACACCTTCAGACCATCACATTTCCTCCTCCATGCTTCATCGTGCCTTGGATGTGGCGCTCCTGAAGCTCGTCTCCCGATCTGCACCAAACACAAACCTGCCACTTTCGGTTAAACAGCTCGAATTTTGATTCGTCCGTCCAGAGAACCGTTTTCCAGAACTCTTGGAGCTTATCAGCATGCTCCTTAGCAAACTTAAGCCGTTTGGCTTTGTTTGCCTTGCTCATAAATGGGCGCTTCCGGGCAAGTTTGCTATTCAACCCCTGTGCTACGAGACGGCGACGATCAGTTCAACCGGAAACTGATAACTGAAGGGTTTCCTAGGTCTCGCGGACAGTTACTTTCGGGTTCTTCTTGACTTCGCGCATGATCTTGGTGTCCGTTCGCGCATCAGTTTTCCACTTCCTGCCTCTGCCAGGGCGATCCACCACTGATCCAAACGGTTTAAGCTTCAGAAGAATTTTGCCAACCGCTGCCTTACTGATACTGTACTTCTTAGCGACAGCCCGGTGCGATTCGCCGTTTTGCACATCACGAACGACCAATTTTCGGATACACAAGGGAATTGCTTTCGAAAGCACTGCGTTCTCCTTTTTTTTTTTTCAATTGAATCAAATGCGATCACGTATACAAATGCACCAGGTTGGGCCGTTTGCTTCAAAACATGTCAAAATATCAAAATATAAATAATCGAGGGGTCTTCCAATGGAAACTTATCGAAAACATATCGATTTTTGAAGTGGGCACTTAATTTTGCCACTGATTTATTTTTCAACACAAATTGATTGTATTTAAAACTCCTTTTTTCAGTATTCCATAAGTGAAACTTAAAAAGAATATAAAAAATAAAATACGAAAAAAACTACACTGTGTTTACTTTAATTTGAACCAAATAAATGAGAGAAATTGAAAAAACGAAGAGGTGGGCACTTTATTTTGCCTATCAGTGTATTAACTGAATAATGGGAGCCCAAAGTTAAATAAAATGGAAATTTGAAGCGGAATAAAACGATGTACTTTCAACCTGCTGGAAGATTATAGTTGAGAATCTAAGTCAGTTGGACATAATTGATTGGAAAACAAGGAAAAACAAGAATGGCATTTATCTGAAAGCCTCCATATGCGATAAAAAATCCGATTGTTAAAAGCTTTTATTGGAAAAAAAAAATCGATAACAAACATTTGAAACAGTGTTTTATTCCGATTAAATAATCAATTAACAGGAACTGTTTTTTCTAGCGTTAATCTGTTTTTTCATACATCATCTGGTTTTTAAAAACATATTTTACTTACTTTTCATTACTTTTCATTTACTACTTTTCATTAAAACAATATGTTTTGTGAAAAACAAAACATTGTTAAGTACCCAGCATTCCTAAGGACTATATCGAAAATAAGTAATCCACATATTTGTCTTTCAAATCAAATAAAAGAGTGATGCCTTATTTTATGAATATGGACGATCCTTTATTGTACGGGATTAAACTTGAACATTGTGTAGACCAGATGCAATTAATAACGTTTGCATTTAAAAAAAATTGCCTTTTTTTTCGGATGGAGATAAATAATGGCTAAGATAATTGCTTTTGATAAATTTCCCATGAAAGATAATTATTTAAGCTTACTTGCAAAAAAAATGTACGTCCTTGGAAACTGCCTTCCGGCAGTTAACCGGAAAATTCACTATGGTGGACGAAAACATGCATGTAGGCGTGTTTTTTAGTTCTTTCTTCGTTTTGCTTATCAATTCCTTCACAGTTTTCGCGATAAAATTTGTTGGAATAGATCTTACGCTTCAGATTGGCCCAGAAATTCTCTATGGGACGTAGCTGGGGAGGGTTCGCTGGGCGGGTTCGCCGACTTGGGTACCCCATCAATATTCAGCCGCTCCATCTCCTTCAATAATCGCTTCGAGTATTCTTTGCCTTTATGGTATTTCTTGATGAACGACGCAACTTCTGGCAGGCATTTCGTACTATAAACTTTCCCGTTCACGGCTAGTCCGGAGCGAAAGAGGAGCGGCTTTAACATCCCCTTCTCTCTGATTGTCAGCCACAGCAGCACCTAATTGGGGAACTTGGTGTGTGGAATGAACTTCACCTCGGAACTCACTTCTTTCGTGGGGGAAGTAATATACGAAGTGCCCTGCCAGTCGTGGCCATCCAGGGTGAGAAAGGTCTCGTCGTCCATCTCCACCGTCATGTCGCGATTCGCCGGGAAAATCGAGTTGACCATCTTATTCAGCCGGTTCCGCTGCGTCATTGCCTGCAGCTCTGAAACCATTGGACGCGACTTCCTCTTTCTGACATGCATGTTCATGTTCATTGTTTGGCCGGTTCAACCGACATCCCGACCAAGCGCACGCAGCGATGTATCCACTTTTCACCAGGCTCGTCGGCTGTCCGGAACCGGGCTTTGTTTCGATGTTCTGATTGTTGTCTAATAGTGCCAAGATGTTGTAGTTGCCGCAACGGGCGTATTCCGCCCACAAAGTGCCGCACGATGTCCGTTTTCGACACGGCGCACAGTGGTCGGAAAATTAATAAAGTCGGACAAAAGTCATTTTTTCAGATTCATGAAACAAATCAATAACCACCAGAAATGTTTTCTACATAGTTTATACCATCTATAAACAAATCCTGATGTTTGAATTAACATTACTTTCGAACTAGTATTTCACTTAGAAAAGTTAACCACATGCGCAAGGATTTTGCATTTTTTTTAATGATGTTTTACTAGGTCTACTACCATGCAATTTAACACAGTAAGAAATGTTTAAATGCTCTCAAATTGTTCAAATAGGTATATTTTCTCATTCACATTACGTTTGAAATTGCATTTGATAAGATTTTCGGAGATCAGAATCGGCAAAGTCTATGTAGTAATTTTTTCCTTATTTCCCGGATATTTAGGGATTTTAAAACCCATCCCCGCTGATTCCCGCACTCATTCAGTAACTCACATGTTCCTTAGTATCTAAGGAGACAGGGAGTGAAAAAAAATCTGGCCTATTCTCGCCTAAACTCTCAAAAAATTGAAAAAAACGAACTGTTGAGCGACGCGCAACTTGGCGGCCATTTTTATTTCTGCTAAACCAGTGCGCTCGTGTTGTACCACACGCTCAGACTGTGACAGCAGTTCAGCGCGTGTACTGTCGTGTGACTGTACAACATTGAAAGTGATTCTATGGAATTTAAAGTATTTGTTTACAATCCAGGTAACTAAAATAACCCAGTGTTAAAATTATAGGAAAACAATTATAATTTTTTTTTTGCAGCCAGCAGTATGAAACTTTTTTCTGTTTCTAGAGACAAGCAGAAAAGTGGTTTGACATCCCGTATGTTGGTTCAACTCCATCAAGATTGTCCTGCAGAACTTCACGATCAAGGCGCTCCGGTAGTTCGTATCGAAGTCTCCCGGTTTTGTTCCAAGTTCTATGAACGATGGGACAAATGTAGTAAGACTCTTTCCGTGTTTTTATCCCGTTACGGCGATTGGTTGAATGGTGAGATTGTTTTTAAGATCCCACACATTGAGAAGGTAAAGAAGCGGGTGTGCATAGGTCGTCCGTCGAAATCGTTTGAAGATTCGATAACGCGTTCGAAAAGGAGAAAAACAGTGCCACTTCGAAAGAGACACTCTGCCGTTGAACTTTTATATGCCGCTGCTACGCAATTTCGATCTGAAGGTGATGGACAGGTTGCAAAATTGCTTCAAATTTTGTGCAACAGTCCTCGAACGGCAGCAGACATTCTGGATATTTACAATAGGTCTGGAGCATACACCTTACCTGTTAAGGTAAGTCCTGAAAAGGGTGTATCCTTAGTCATTGAAGCAGATCTCAGTAAGGCTCAGTATCTCTTGGTGAGATCCGTGGCGAAAGAACATCATGCGGATGTTTTTCCATCTTATGATGCGGTCCTTGATGCTAAACAGAAGGCATACCCGTCACCGGATTCCGTTAAAGTCAGTGGAACGAGCGCGGAAGTGAGGCTTCAGGATCTTTTGAATCATAATGCATCCTGAATTATGGAAGTATTGAATAGCAAGGGATTACTGAATGATTTGGCAAAAACAGACCTCGAACTTGCACATAAATGGGGCTGCGATGGTAGCGGTGGTCATCCCCAGCACAAGTTAAAACTTCCTGACGAGTTTGAGGAACATTCGTCAATTTTGCTTACTGCGATTGTTCCGCTTCAGCTGAAAGTTTGCGGCGATGCTGCAGACTCTCAAGTCATTTGGATGAACCCGGTACCGTCATCAACACGTTTCTGTCAACCGCTCCACATGCAGTTCCTCAAGGAGACGAAAGAAAGTTTGAAGGAAGAAGAAAAGTATTTCGCTGATCAAATAGATTCTTTGCTACCATCTACCGTAGGTAGACACAAATTAAAAATGGGCTAAGGAAAGAATTAGGAATTCTGGTGGATATTGTGAAACAGGGTGTGGGCTCAACAAATGATGGGAACACAGCCCGAAAGTTTTTCGAAAACCCTTCCGTAGTGTCAGCTATCACAGGATTCAACAAAGAACTGATTGAAAAATATCCGATCGTTTCGAGAACACAGGACCCGCAAATTTTCTACCGAAGCTACGATGACGGATTTGTTCAACATATTACTGCTAACTGGAGATGCAGTGTTTTTTTCCTTCAAATCTACCAATCCAAAACACCACAAAGAGCTTTCAAGAGAAGTACAACAACTTTTGAAGTGAATTAAATTTATAATTGTTAGTTTTTTGAAGCAAATTAATTTCATAATAAATACATCGTTATTTAATGATTTTAAAACCCATCCCCGCTGATTCCTGCACTCATTCTAAGACTCACATGCTCCTTAGTATCTAAGGAAACAGGGAGTGGAAAAAAAACTGGGCAATTTTCATCTAAACTCTCAAAAAATTGAAAAAAAACCGAACGGTTTAGTGACGCGCGACATTTTCATTAAAATTATCCATAACTTTTTTTTTATATTAAGTTATACCCAAATACATTGTTGAACAAAAATATGCGTCACAATTTTCCCTACAACTTGTCAGGGGACCACTTTTTCAAAAAAATTTAAATAAAAAAGTTAGAACGAAAAAACTGTTTTTTTTTTTCAGGTATACCCTAATTTAAAGCAGCAAAATTGCTCTAGCTTTGTCATATGAAGAGCTAGGTAATAGATTTTTTCAGCAAAGTTGCTTGAAATTATATTTTCTACAAACTTCCTTTGACACCAACATAGAATACTGCTTTCTTAAAAAGTTAGCAACAGCGCCGCCCTAGCGGTGAAGTTCCGAACTAAAAAACTCTCACCACAAGAAACATTCCTAGGATCAACTTTGTAGAAGACACCAAGTTTCCAAAAGGCAACCCCTAGGAGTTATTAATTTCGCCGTGAAAAATGGCTTTTCCGACTACTGTGCGGCGGGGTGCCGTTCTTTGAACGCGCACACTTTTTAACGGGATTGCTTCACTGTTTTTGCCATCACGGTTAGAGTTCGAGTGATAGAGCTGTCAAATTTTGTCTGCTGACTCATGGGTTACTATGATTGATGGGTAGTTTTGTCAGTGTGGGTTAAGGTAAACCCATGAAAATCGGCATTTTGGTTCATTTCTAAATGCAAATGTTATTATTCATGAATTTACGATTTTTAATCGAGAACCTTTCATCAAATTCCGGACAAGAGTTTGATCACTTTTTTTGGACGTTTTAGCTCATTTTCTCTTGCTGAGGGCAATTTGACAGATTGTTGTATTTCTAAACGAAAACTATACCTTTTCCGTTTTCCTTTCAATTGAGAGTGGTTTTGGCGTAATGCGCCGACGGTTAATCTGGCCAAAACAGTGGAGGGGTACTTTGCTTCTGATATAAAGACAGCAACCACTTCTGCAGACACTCAGATCGATAGATTTCTGCATTGATGGTTCCGGTAGTGTAACTAGATACCGCAGGAACATATTGCAGCCATACCAGCACTTTTCGATCAAACTTCTCGAATTGAATCGACCTGTCTGCATCGTTTATAACCTCCCCTACGACGGCAGTGTAATATTGTGGACCTGGAAAGTTTTTTGAGTCCTCTTTGACATAGGTCTAGTCGTCCATTACAATACATGATTCCGGTCGCTGCAGAACTCGCGAATACAAGTTCCGGGCTCTTGTTGCTGCGCGTTTCCGACTAGAAGATTGGCATAAAATTAACAGAATGATAAAAAACTTTGTTACGACTAACTGATTTTGATATAAGTTCATGCAAAGACGTTTTCATTTGGATAATTGTATAAAATAGTTATAACAAATTAAGATATAATGTCTTATGACGCACAATATACATAAAGAAATAAAAACACTAATTGATATAATTTTTCTTCATCGTAATAAAACGGTTACAAAGTTTGTTTTGTTCGTTTTGTATCTAAATCATAATTTGCTATAATTCTGTGACCTTTTGAGGGTTTTGTTATAATTTCTGTTATTTAAAATGCATCCGCGATCTAAATTCTATCAACATCTGTTATAAACACAGCGTAACTAATCTAATCTAATCTAATCTAATCTCACACTAACGCAGCCAATTTTTGAAAGCATCATGGAAAATGATGGTTTCTTGAATACATCATTTCTCTTGTCATCGGCCAGGCCAACTGCGTAGCATGTGCCGCAGAAGGGATTCAAAGAATTAGATAGACTCCAGAAAGATCTATAATCGCTCATCTACTTTGAATAAAGGGAAGGAAGAAAGCGTGGACCTCCCGTACCAAACGCTTCCATGTACAGTTAAACAGTGAGATAATTTGTACTTTATCGTTGGGAGCATGGATGCTAGAAAGATTAGTTTATGCTCCTTTTACCCGTGGATGAACTTTTTGCATTTGAACCGAAAGCCTGGCAATAATTGCCAAGGTTATAGCGCCTTATCTCGCTAATGGGGTAAGTGGACCAAAACTTTCGACGATGGATAAATGCAAAGCTGAAAATAGCATAAAAAAATTGTGAAGGGATGTTAAAATATAAAATGAGAATAACATGTGTACTGTCTGCATGTCTTTCGATTGTAGTCCTGCTGCAATTGTAGATGAACTTGCATTATCATTGCCATGAAGGAAAAAAATATTAAAATTTTCATACAATACCCGGGAATTCCATGGATGATCTAAAATTATATACCGTATAAGGAATACTTACATTTTTCGTGGTAGGATAAGATTTCAGCATGCTACCTTACCGGGGTCGCACTGCCTACATTGCCTTGGTGCGACTGCCAACTAATGTATAGTTGACGCGAAACAGCGTTTCTCACTCAGCCGCTGGATGCCAAGACAGACGCTGTGTGAGCCGCACCTCCTTAGTGGACAGACGCTCGGCACTCACCTCCTCAATCTAGCTGAGGTCAGAAGGACAACAGTGCCCAGGCTGCACTACCAGCTAAGTACGCAACCCTTAGCTGGCGGTCTTTGTCATCTCTTGACCCGTGGAAGCATGAGGTAGGAACTTGTGAGACCAGAGCTATGTTGCGGGGACGCACGCTCCATCACAGTTGTCGACTCACCATTTTGCAGCCCCTGTTATAAAAACAGCGTAACTAAATAACAAAACGTGAAATTGGACAAATCACTTATCGACATTTATTTGTTCTTACAAATTAGAGATCTCATTTTCGATACATTCCTCATAAGAAAAATTCCTGATCAAAAATAACCGAAACTCTGTATATATTCGGCATTTGTGCTGAAAATTACCCGCAGATACCGTGGCTTTTATATTCCTGTCATTAAAGGTTATTTTGATATATTTCGCAGATCTTTTTGTTAAGTTGTTGCAAACGATGGCCTCACCAAGTAATTAAAACTACACTCACAAAATTCTGAAATTTTCTTTTAATAGAATTTTAGGACTGACAAGATACAACTCCGCATATGAATCATGCGTTGAACACAATGAATGCAAGATATAGTTCTAGCCGATTGCGATGAAAAAAAAACCAAATGTCGAGTTCCACTCAGTCTATTGAAGCAAAAATTTACAAAAAAATAGCTAAATAAATGAATAAAACATCATGCTACCCTGTATATTTCCCTCTCTTGAACTATTTTCCGTTTGTTGATAGATTTATTATTCCATTTGTCACTGCACGAATTACTACAGCTTTTCGATTTCCCATCGCGTAGCTTTTTTCCCCCTCGAATCCTCCGCTCGACAGATTCCCATATTTCAATACAACAGTAGTGTGGTACAAACCTGCTAACCAGGTCCTCTCGTAGATTCGTTTGATTTTCCATTCACATCACTCACGTCCTCAGCAGAATGTTTGTGTGTAGATAGTAGACGAAGAAGAAGAAGAAGAAAAAACACTCCTAGCAAAAAACACCACCCGCCACTCCATTTTCCCAATCCCGAATAGTGTGTCCCGTTTGATTAGATTGTTATTGTGTTAACTTGTGCTATTTTTGCGATTAATTATTCACAAACACCAAAAGTCGCAATGGGACGCTGCCAATCGACGCCCGGATTAGTGGAGACGCGGGGCCGGACCACCATCGAGGACATGTGGATATCACCGACGACGGCGATTACGTCCGCCAGCTCGATGGTTCCTACATATCCACCACCGGCCGGCAGGTAAGAGCGAGCGCCAGAAACCGAGAAAGAAGCGGGGTTGCCGCGACTAGAGATTTTCTTGCTCTCAGAATACACTTTCTTTCTGTACTAGTCCTACGTAATGCTATGCAAATATTATATAAATAAATAGATATATTACTAGTGTGTCACCATTAATATTAAAGCAATAGTAATAAAAAAAACAAACTATATTGAGCCCAGTGCGGTTTCTCATCCCGACATTTCCATCGATGACGCTGCTGCAGCAAGGTGCAGCATGTGTGCCTTGTGCGCGTGTGTGTGTGTGTTTGTCTATGCATCACACGCCCGTTAACAAACGACTATGGGATTATCCGAAACGAATGGCGTAACGTAATTATCTCCTATTTTACCGATTTATATTTGTATATATTTTAGTTTTGATCGTTTTTCAAATAGGAAATAGGTTTTTGAGGTAGTCGGATTGACACGAATGACGTGATTGTTATCAAACAGAGAGTGAACTTAGTGATGGAAATAACTTTTTTCTTGTGAATTTTAGCTGCATTAACAGAATTTCGCCTCATACATTCAAGTAATATTGAAAAGAATTATTTTGCTCATTTGACGAGACGTCGTAAACATTATGATTGTTGTTTTCGATGAAAGTCTGCAGGATTGAAAATTATTTTTTCAATCATAGAATTAATCAAACTCAATAAGCAATGTATGCCAAAATATCATACAAAACAATATCGTGTAATCATATAACTTGCAAAAATTTGATTGATTGGCCATGCACATAAATGGAATACGGAACAACATTGAACTGCAAATAGTTAGTCGGAAATGTACATAATAAAATTTAATAGGTTTGCGTCGACTAGTGGTTAAATCGATTGAACCGGTTGTGTTGATACTTTGTTCCGCAATATTTTGTTATAGGGCGTAGCGTTTTGTCTATTGTTTCGGTGGCCTATTTTTCGTAGCGCGAGTGATCGAATGAGCATGAGTTCACCCGGTAAGATGGGTCGGTAGTGAGGTATATAATGAATTGTGATCCAAATTATTCGACCGTCGTGCTCATGGGGCCACCCTACTTTGGATCAAATAAATCACTGTCCCAATTTATAAGTGACTTTAGTGGCATCCGTAATCTTTGTGTAGGTCGGTCCAAGTTGGCTCTCAAGCGTTGAGATGAATTAACCTGTTTTCCTAATGAAATACCACTATCACACTTTGTGGCCCCAATAGCCTTCCTACTGTTGGTTTACATCGATTCAAACCGAAAGTCGGTACTAATTTTTGATTATTTCACTTGTCAGCTAATCGTTAACCAAAACGAACCCTGCTGCCCAATCCTGTTATCCAAAATCCCAGAGATTTCTCGTGGAAGTGCATTGGACTCCGCGGCTTCCCATTAAGTGAGTATCACGTCAACATATTCCTACCCATTCGTTACTTGATCTGCATTCGGACGGGGCTGGCTCCGGTATTGCCTCCATAAGCAAATTTTAGATACGTTGAGTGTCTTAGTTATTCGAAGAAACATACTTTCGAACCCACACATCATTTATGCAAAACATGTAAGTTCCATTATTGATCCATAAGTGTGATTCGCAAACGTATTGGTACCTATTAAATTTACTTGGTATATTTTAACAATAATGCACTATATTTTGAGAAATTTTTAATGGATTTAGATATGGTATCCATTTTTTTTGGAAAGCATTAAGTTAAGTTTACTCTCACTCTTCATTTTTCATAATGACCTAACAGAAGATACACAAACCTGAACTGAGTAAATATAATTCAGAATTTTGATTAAATGTGCCGTGTATTAAATAAAGTCTAATTATAATACTTAATGGGTACACTGCAAACTTATTTCCGTAAAATAGCTTTCTTTCGTTTCGTAAACATGGATAATGTACATAAAACAAATGCCTCATATATTGCATAAAACATTCATATTGCTTTTTAACTGGCTAACACTTCACTTTTCAGTATAATGTACGCAATGAATTTCGTGAAGACCAACCAATCACATTTTCTCTCTAAGTATGATGATGATGATGAGATACTACCATCTATTGTAGTAAGGTACATAGCAGTGGAATAATCTGAAAAACGATTTGATCAGGATTCTACTGTTGTTTGTGATCTTCAAGCAATTTGTATGAAGGGCCGAAAACGTTTGGGCGGGCCCAAAAGCAGAGAAACTTACGCAAAATCCGTGAATATAGGGAAGAGAATCTCCTTCCAAAAGCAAGTTCACACCCACAGCATTAGAGTCGAGCCCTCGATTGACAGAATAAACCCAATAGATGGGATCGAAGAGCCCGCCCTCGTTCCACGAAGTGTTAACAATAGGGAGGAGGCAGTCCCATGCTCCCTGTCCAAATCGTTTCACTTGGGGCCCTGATGGTCCCTTCCTTTTCCCGTTCTATATTAAGTCGATATGATGATATTCAGTATATTTTGTAGTGGTCATTTGATTGCTTACCTTGTGTTAGAAAATTTGTCTGCAAGTGAAATTGGTTAGGGTTTATACCATTTTTTATTGCTCTGTGTTGTCTCAATATTACTGCATTTGAAGAGTTGACTTTAGGATGACAATATGATATTGCTCGTGGTCATAGGATAGGGAAGCGAATAGAAAGAAAAAAGGATTAGTGAATGGTAACACGCTATGCTCATGTGAGATTTTCATGGTGATGTTCTCACAACGGCCGTTCAGAATGGTTCGACGGATGCATATGACAGATCATTCCCACTGAGTTTTCGCTCGTTTACTCAATTCCATCATGTTTGGTTATAGAATACAAGAAACGTTTTACAACGTGCTTCATATGGGAATAACAGGGCAATGATCCCCCATCGCATCTTCAAGTGATCATAACAAGCTGTCCATTTGGTTCAGGCACGCGATCGACTCGACAGAACGCGCCCATACCCCTTTCTGAACTGAATGGCAGGGAATCACATTTTCTCTCTAAGTATGTAAAAAAAAGTCGATCCACTCCTACCGCCAATTTGAAATTTTCCTGTTACTTAGTTGAAAAGAAAGTTGTGTCTATGCATTTTTTCAAAGGATTTATTCAATTTTAAGTGCTTGTCAGTTTGCCGTCAAATTTACGTGATATTTTTCCTTCTTTTAAAGACTATGGAATGATCAATAAAACGATACAAAAAAATACGCCAAAAAATTATCTACTTGATAACTATATAATTATACAACATGGTTCAATATTTTGTGTAATTACCCTTGGCTTCAATAACAGCTTGGCATCTTTGCGGCATTGATTCAACAAACTTAGCAGTCGATTCTGGTGTGATTTTGTCCCATTCAGTTACAATTACTTGTCGTAATTGCTAAATGCTTGTTGGATGGTGTTCTTGAACTTTAATTTTCAACAAAGAGCACAGATTTTCTATTGCTGATCATTTCAAAACATCGATTTTACGTTCTTTGAGACATTGCGATACCGTATTTGACGTATACTTTTAGTCCCCATCTTGCTAAAATGTGTATCTTTGACCCATTTTCAGTTTTTGGACGGCTGCTGGAAGTTTTCGCTTCAATATGTCCAGATAAACATCCTTTACAATTACTATTTTGTTTTAGTACATGTTTACGGTGATAAAAACCAGTAATCCTTTACAATTATTCCGTCAATGAATTCAAGCTCTCCAATACCAGACGATGCCATCGAGCACCAAATCACGAACCTACCTGCCAAGACAATGAAAAATACCTCCACCATGTTTGACTGTCGGCCTTAAGGGGGGCCCGAGCAAAGGATTATACCAAATTGATAACAAGTTTTAAAAACCAGGTTATCATTTTTTTATCACTGAATATGTTATCATTCAGGCTGAATAAACAGCCAAAATAACAGAATGAATAACAAACAAATACTCGATGGATATCATAATAATAACTTTTTTTGTTATCACTGTGAACAACTTGATAACAAATCCTGTAGTACAAGCAAATTTATTGAAAAAGTATCAAATTATGTTATCAATTTGAAATCAAATTCTCATGCTTATAAAAGAAAAAAAATATTTTGATTAAAACCAAAATTTCTGGTTCAAATATGCTGAAAATATTTACAGTTTTATGATTCAACTTATATCGAGTATTTCGTCGCCTAGGTCTATGCTGGTTATTCCGGTCCATATTTAATTCTGTGTTTTTTGTTACATTGCATCTTTTAAGGGTGGCACTGTTTAGAGCCCCACGCTGGCACGAGGACGATGATCAGCCGCTCCTAACATGGTGAACAGACGCCGTTTTGAGCCGGTGCTGACATGGAGAACAGACGCTCAGAAAGACTGCACCCTTTGAAGAGGCCGGTCACCACGATATCTGAAATGTCTGTACAAACCCTAGTGGATGGAAATGAGCACAACGTTTGAAAAATTTATGCAAAAACCGATTTTTTTTGGACTTTCGATTTCGCTCCTCACGATGATGTCCATGCCTAAGTAACAATTTCAATTTTATTGCAGCTGTATAGCACTTACCCTGGCTTTGTTGATTAAACTACCTTCAAAACTGTTTTGTCTACCAACATCTCCTATATGCTTTTTTAGAACCGAAATGTATACAAAGTGGCCAATCTGTAGACGGTCGTGAAAACATGTTAATGAAACCCTTACACGACCATAAAGATATTGAAAATGCTCTAGTGAAAGATGTTATGGCCACTTGAGAACCTTCATAAAACCTTTTGACTGCCATGAAAACCAGAATAGGGCCAAATCGCCACAGCTGTTAAACATCACTGTAATACCGGGGTTGGTTTTTGTTGTTCTGGTTTGTTTGATGTTGTGCTCCTCTGATTATTTTAGTAGTAAATAATAATCATGAATTTGATGCAATGATACGGGCAATTATGTTTGACAAGATTAGTTTTTTACAGCGTATTATATTCTCATTTAAATCATATGCGTATTTAATTTTATGGTAAATATTAGCACGATAAAAGCCAAAAATAATGCACCTCGGAAATTATGCGAGTTTAGAACACAAAAACATTTATTCGATAAATTAATCACGAATTTCCTGAAAATTTATGAAATTCAATAAGGAAATTCAACAATCCATTAATTATGTCACGCAAAAAGTGACTTTTTATAATATCACCCCTCCCCCCTCCTGTAACGTTTTTTGTGTGGACCTTCAATTCTCCCCCCTCCCCCCTAACTGTGTGCCATCGTTAATGGACCTTCCCTTACCTATCATTTCATTTGCATTTCATTTAAAATTTGGTGTGTCAGTAGGAAGTTGAAGTGAAGGAATCGCCGTTGACTTGAGCTTCGAACAGGCATCTGTAAATTGATATTAATCATTAGTGGTTACGGAGGAATGAAACTTATGTTTACTCTCGACAGTAGTTTCCCAAGTAAGATGTCTGTGGTAGATTCGTTCAGATCGAAGGCCCAATAGATTGACCATCTTCGTCCATATTTCAATGATGCTGTTGCCGACATATGGCACTCGGTTCATTTGCACCTCCGGAGCACTGCATTTCGGAACAACACACTTTATTTTCTGCGATTAGTAGCACTATTTTATTATTATTACTACTTTTCAACCGATTTTTCGATTAAAACACCAGTACAACGGAACAGAACCGAGAATTCCTCGTATTTTGCGATTAATGTTGCCGTACATGTTGCCTAGATATTTGTATGAAAGTATTTTTTTCAGAATAAAAAATATTTTATGTACCGAGACTGACATTTGTTTGGTTTTTGTCACCATCGCAGCAGGCAGCGTAACTCGTGGCCGTATCTAGTTGAATTTGACAATAGCCAACTTATATTTATTGACGATTTACCAGTGGAACAGGCCTATGCTAAGGACGACTTTTTCACGTAGACAACATCTCAGCAAGCTCAGCTGAAAAAATAATGTCAACATTGTAAGTTGTTTCTATTGTTGCTCGTTTTCGTTGTGCACGTCATACAAAGCAGAAAGATTGCTTTCTGCGGTGTTTCACATCAAAACAAACAACCAAAACAAATTATTAGACTTCTATTTAAAAGCTGATAGCGAGCCCAATTCAATTTGGACCCAGGACATCTTGTCTACTGTCAATCACTGCTATTGATATAGGCTTGTCAATAGCCTGGGTGGAATCACCTCCAGGTAACAGTATGATTGGATAAAGAAGCTTCTAGTTTTCTAGTTTTTGTTTTTGTTTCTTCTGGTACTGATTTGAGTTAAATGAAATTTCAGAATGATTTTTTCCAACCCCTTAGCATCATATTTAAGTACAAATTCTTGTTTTGTTTCTATATAATCACTCATGTTCAGACTATAAATGCTCAATTTAAAATTAACTTCTTGTTTTCTTAAAATTTCATACTAAGGCTTGCTTCATTTAGAATTGGAACAAACTTTTGCTCATATTGTGGCGCTCCTGGTGGACGGATTTTAAAGTTCTTGACGCCCACGTATCGGAAATTTTGTCAGTTTTACGTATGTTTTTTTGACATTCCGCAAATCGACTGTACTTTGTAAACAATCAACATGGAAGCCGAAAAAAGGGAAAAAATTGTGCACAAATATTTGGAAAATCCATTGTGGTCTGCATCTAGGCTAGCTGAAACAGCTAAAATTGCCCAGAAATACCGTATGGCGCGTTATCAAACGGTATAAGGAAACATTGACGACAATTCGGAAGCATCAAGCCAATCGTCGGAGTGGAACTGTCGACCGGAAAGTGCGTGGTAAGATTTTGAAGACGATTAAGAGGAATCCCAATCTGTCGGACCGTGATTTGGCCAGAACATTCGGTGCTGCCCATAGTACCGTGAGGAGAACTCAACTCCGGGAAGGAATCAAGTCGTATCGAGCTAGCAAACAGCCAAATCGGACCATAAAACAGAATAGTGTGGCCAAAATCCGTGCTCGGAAGCTATACGACCAGGTGCTGACCAAGTTCGACGGGTGTCTTCTGATGGACGATGAAACCTATGTCAAGGCTGACTTCGGGCAAATCCCAGGTCAAAAATTTTACTTGGCAACGGCTCGGGGGATGTTCCAGCCAAATTTAAATTTGTTTTTGCCGACAAATTTGCACGAAAATTCATGATTTGGCAGGGCATTTGCAGTTGTGGCAATAAAACGAAAGTTTTCGTTACAAATAAGACAATGACGTCTGAACTATACCAAAAAGAGTGTCTCCAAAAACGAATGATGCGTGTTGAATGTTTATTTTGCCTTATTTTGTGCACCATTCTCATTCGTTCACTATGTTAAGCTTTCACAAGCACATTTTTTTTTTCAATGCTGAAGATTCAATATTTGAAGGATTAAATATAAAGACGATGTCATTAATCTTTCAAATTTTCCGCATAGGGAAAAATTTTTGGCGGTCGAGGAGGATAGGTGGTTTCGTTTTGACTCAATTTTTGGATCATTGTTTCAAAAATAAAAATAAATAATATTTGGTTCTGCTCATTTTCGGATTGACAAGCTTATGGTTTTATGTTGGTCTATTCTTGTGTTGATAAAGTAGTCAAACATTTGAATAAAAATCGATTTGCGTTTCGATCATATGTTTCAGTGTTCATTCTTCTTCTCCACTCAATTTGACGTTGCGTCAGGACCGTTTTTGTCATTATATTTCGCCAATAAACTCGGTTCAGGGTTACTTGTGATTGGATCACGAAAGGTCGAAAGACCAAAAACAACGTTGAATAACAAAAGGACAACGGACAAAATGTTGAATGATCAAACCATCAAATGGATAAAAAGCCAAATAAACAAAAGGTTATATCATTGATTCAATTATTTAAATGACAGTTGACATATAGCCAACAAAAAGTGAAAGTTTTGTCATTTGATAAATGTATTGTTATTCTGAAAAATCAGTTTTATCAGATTCTTTGGGTGAATGTAACAGAAACGATAAAAGATTGCTCCAGTTTCTGGAATTTTTTTATTGATACAATGCTTTACTTACTCTAATTTTCAATTATTTTCAAATTGAAGCTGCTTAGAAAAAGTAGATATTTTGACTGCCATAATGGTTCATAAGGACAGATCTGAAAAAATTTATTGATTACTGTCAACTAAATGCTTAATTTATTATTTTGATTTTGCATGTGGGTGGACAAAATCCTTTCGCAAACAGTTGCCAAGTAACAGTTTTAGTTTTATTCCAGCAGAATAGCACTCCTCCCGGCTTTGTTAATAAAACTACATTCAAAACTGTTTTGTCCATCAACACCTCCTCTATGTATCTTTAAATCCGAAATGTTGACAAAGTGGCCCCCTCTAAAGACGGTTGTGGAAACAAATTAAGAAGTCCTTTATGAGACCATAGCGATTTGAAAATGTTCTAGTGAAAGATGTTATGACCACTTGAGAACCTTCATAAGACCTTTTGGCTACCATCAAAACCAGCATAGGGCCAACTGGCCCTAGCTGTCATACTTCACTGTGATAGCGTGGTTGATTTTTGTTGTTCTGCTTTGTTCGATTCTTTGCTCTTCTGATTCATTTAGCAGTAAATAATATGTAGGAAAAAAGTCCTAGTGGTGCGGGAAATTTTGTTTGATAGCAAAATATCCAACACTGATATAGTCTTTCTTTGTATTCTCCCATACGTGGAGTAACGATCTGTGATGATGTTGTTTTGAGAAGGAAATAATTTCTCATCACCATGAGGCTCTAGGAGTAGACAGCATTTTTTTGCTAGAACAAAGTTGTGAAGAGAAAGGATTGATAGTTCCGTTAGCTCACGGCAGGCGGTGAAAATTGAATAGAAGTAGTTTGAAATTGAGCGGAGGGCATTGTGAGGCAGTATTTCGAAACAGGCACACAATCTTTTACCAAGCATTACCATGCGGGGTAGGTCAAAGCATGAACGAATGCACCACCTTGACTGGTCAAAAAATATCCAAGACATATCGGAAACAATAAAAACAAAATTTAAACAAATATGTGTGATAAATTAATCATTTTCTAAAAATTTATGGAATCCAATAAGGTATTCCTAAAGTCTGCTAAAATAAGTCTTCGATTTACAGTTCATTTGCATTACATTTAAAATGTTGTGCATTTAATTTTCCTCATTTCAACTATTTCTTATATTCCAATATGGCGATTGGAAAAAGTCACACTTTTGCCTAAATGCCAACTTATCTTAGCAGTAACTACTATAAAACTATTTGGTTATTTCACGACCTCCCTCAATGCCAATTTTCCGTTTGATGCATTCAATGGATGCAAAATGGTTCTAAAATGCCTTTTCAACTGACCATTTTAAGATAATATGAATGAGCCCTAAAACGGCAATCAGAAACTGCTTTTTACGAGTTCATAAATAAAACGTAATAAAACCGTAATAAATGTAATTGATATAAGTAAAAGTAATTAGAGAAAACAAGGTTTTAAGATCAGTGTAAATAAGCTGTGTCGGTTCTCATAAACCTGACTAGAATATGAAACCTTTTGGCACCTCCTCGAACTATAATAAACCCAAATTTATTTATTGTGGCTTTCATAGAACATTAATAAAACTTAGTAAAACTGGATTGTTTTGGCGATGTTACTTGGGCTATGCATTTTTGAATCTGAAATGTGTACAAAGTTGCCCACTCTATAGACGGATGTGAAAGCAAATGAAGAAATCCTATATAAGACCATAGCGATTTTAAAATTGTTCTAGTGAAAGATGTTATGACCACTTGAGAACCTTCATAAAACCTATTGGCTGCCATGCAAACCAGCATGTCGTGGTTGGTTCTTGTTGTTCTGCTTAGTTCAGTTCTTTGCTCTTCTGATTCATTTGGCAGTAAATAATATCTAAGAAAAAAGGTCTTGTGTTGTGGTAAAGTTTGTTTGATAGCAAAATATCCAAAACAAATTGAGTTTTATATAGCGTATCATGCTCCAAGTCATATACGCATTTAATTTCAGGGCGAATATTGGCACAATTAGAGCCGAACATAAATGGAAATGGAAATTCGGATATTAGGTGAGTTGACATCTACAAGAACCAAATTACAACAAATATATTCGATAAGTTAATCATGAATTTCCTGAAAATTCATGGAACTCAAGTAAGGAGTACAATAAATTTTAGAAGACAAGGTTTCAAGATCGTTGTAAAGAAGCTGTGTAGGTTCTCATAAATCTGACTAAAATATAAAATCAATAAAACCAGATTTCCAGTGGCGATCATAAAACTTTCATAAAACTTAAGAAAGCTGGAAAGTTTTTTCAATGTTACTTGGGTTTGCTGGTTTTCTGCTAATTTGTCCACAATATCACTGACAGCTGCACATCTGAGCGGATGTAAACAATACAGTCCAAAGAATGACCGGGCAAAATTTAGGTAGTTGCTTTCAATTATGAATTTGTCGTTATAATTATCGGCTCACTCATTATAAAATAGTATCAATTTCAATTTACGTTACGCCATTCGTCGATAGCCCCCTAGTGTCCCCTAGCATGCATCCAAACTAACCTAATGTTTGCCAACATCTTTCAGCCGCATGACGAGCCCTCGGTCCCGACGAGGTGATCTGATGAGCAACCGACAGCCTCAATCACCCGGCTCGGTGAGCCCCAGTGTACATAGTTCCGAAGAACGGCCTAGAAGTCGCACGACTTCCCATCAAACTTCTCGACCGCAGTCACAGCCCAGCCGGACAGGTAGGTCGAAACCAACGTTTCACTAGTCCTGAGCGATTAATTAATTTGCCGATTGATAGTAGAACTGTTTGCAGGTCCCCCCTGTGACTCGCTCACCCATATCGAATCGTCCGGCGCGACTCCTTTGCTGGGGTCCCACGAAGCCCTGGAAGGGGAAATCAAGCGATTGCGTGAACGACTCCATACCGTCGAATCGGAGAATTTCTCGTTGAATGCCAAACTAGCCCAGCAGCAGTGGGAAGTGGAGCACCGGTTGGCAGAAATTGAGATGCAAATCTGCGGTGCTTCGTCCGCGTCCAGCATGAGTCAGGAGAACGAAACCGAAGATCTGGAACGGAACCGGGAAAGTATCATATAACACGGAAGCGAGCTGCCTCAAAAAGTTGCCCTGGTGTATGTGCGATGCATGACTTGAACGACGTACCATTCTTCGTTCGTTTCTTTTTCCTGGTGGTTGCTGAAGCACGTTGGAGTCGGGGAAGACAGGTCGGCCTGCAGGAAGTTCATCCGTTTTTGTTTCGGGTCGAACCATCAAGATTTTTACGTTGTACTTGCGAAGAACAGGTTCCAAACAGCCGAGACTGGCTGGAGCTCAGAACGGACTTTTGCATGTTTCGATTATTGGATATACTTACTATTGGAATCATTTTCGTGACACAGCATTACAGGTCATCTTTGACAAAGGCAGCTACTCTAGAGATCTACGGAAGCGCGCAGAGAGGATCTTCTTGGAGAGACCGGGAGTGGCGGAAGGGGTCATCGTCGCAAAACCTAGAAGGTTACCGAATCTGTTAGAATAACTGAAGATGCAAAATCAACATCAGATATATAATTATTTTCAGTTAAAAACTAGTATTACCAATAGTTCTTTGAAAAAAAATGATAGTGTCACTAAATCGGGTACTAAACGTTGGAGAAGACAAGTGAGATTACTGTTAATGAACCACTAATCGTGCTCTGTATGATAGCCAGATCATTTTGTGAGAGTTTCTAGATCGAAATCGTACCAAGATTAAAATATAAACAACCATAGTTCTTTGTAAAAATTAAGGTAACAAAGCAAATGAAAGCAACCGAGCAACAAATGAAATCGTAGTACGATAACCTATGAAAATTCGTTATTATCGAACGACGTAGATTTTTTACCATTAGCAGATGAATTTAAGAATTGACGAAAATAGCGATTCAACTACCGATAGAAAGCAAAATTGTTGAGAATGTTGAGGCAGCACCGGTGACCGGTTCGGATCGAGTTTTATTTAATGTTACATTCAACGGTGCAAATTTTATTGCTTTGTTAGGGAGTCTCGGTGCGGCCACCACTACAGAAGAGCATTCACTCAACGATTGATCGAAATAAAAAAAAACCTCTCAGAGGAGATAATTGTGAATATTTCACTGTATACATATAACTGAATTACTTAATAAGGTAAAGACACATTTTTAAATATCGTCACAGTTGAGCCGAGCGCTATAAAAGGCTGTTAGAAAGAATCGCGGCATCATTGGACAGTTTAATTTCTCATCGTCATCTAAACTTTGTTTCATCCGTAGTTTCGAGATTTAAAATAACTACTTTTTAAATTTTTATACATAGGATAATGATCGCCAGGTGAGGCAAGTTTTAGTCGTTCTATTCCAGTTATGTACCATTTATGTAAGCGTAAAGAAAAAGCATCTAAACAAATTTAAAACACGAAGAAAGATCGATCCACTTCAATCCCTATCGAAATTCACCGGAAGATCAGCAAGGATAGAACATATTTAAATCTTATTACAAAAACATTAAAAAAAAAAAACATAAATCCAAAATCAACACAAATTTGCAATCGCATTTGATTTCGTCCAAACTATTCGAATTTTTAAATTAATAAACATAAATAAAGACATCGCCGAAGGAAACCTCCAATGGATGGTTCAGTGAGCGAGAGAGCGATGATTTGGAAAGAATCTGCAGGAGGAGTTAGATTGAAATTTAATCATAGGAACATCAAGTTTTCAATGCTTGGTATAAGTTAAAGCGGTTACCGAAAGTCTATTTTATTTTTTTAAATAATGGCGATGATGTTGATGTTTGGGAGTTTGTTGATGTAATTTCACTATTGTCGTTAAACCCTCCCCTTTTCAGTCTTCTCAGCTTTCCAAAATAGATTATTTTTTGGTCTAGTATTCCATAAAAGTTTAATTGCGTGTTCGTACTAACGTTTGCATTAAAACAAGGACTTTTTTCAGATGGTGATAAAAAAAACTAAGACAGATAATTGCTTACTTGCAAAAAAATTCTACGCCCTTGCGAGCGGCTTTCCGGCAGATAACCGGAACATTCGCCATGGCCGACGAAAACATGCGTGTAGGCATGTTTCTGAGTTCTTTCTTCGTTTTATTTATCAATTCCTCTTCAGTTTTTGCGACAAAATTGTTGCAGTAGATCTTACGCATCAGGTTTGCCCCGAAATTCTCAATGGGATGCAGCTGGAGCACGTTAGGTGGGTATTCAGCCGCTAAATCTCCTGCAATGATCGCTTTGAGTAGTGGGCCGACGCCAGATCCGGCTAGAACACCGCGTCTTCGCCCTTATGGTATTTCTTGATGAACGACACAACTTCCGGCAGGCATTGCGAACTATAACTTTCCCCATTCACGGCCAGTCCGGAGCGAAAGAAGAGCGGCTTTGACATCTCCTTCTCGCTGATTGTCAGCCACAGCAGCACCTAATTGGGGAACTTGGTGTGTGGAATGAACTTCACCTCGGAGGTCACTTGCTTCGTGGGGAAGTAAAATACGAAGTGGCCTGTCAGTCGTTGCCATTCAAGGTGAGATAGGTCCTAGGGGTGTCTCACTGATATTGAGCGCAGCAAATTTGAATCAGACTGCATCACTTCAAAGTGAATAATCTCGATTTCCTCGATTTGCAATTTTCGATCGATCTAGTAGCACGGTCAATTTCATTGTTTTGTTTATCTGTTCGCAGCGAAGCGGCAATTACGCGATGATGTTGCAGCGACTGGGAATACCTGTGGACAAACAACAATTCTTCGATGGGACAAACCTCCGAAACAATGAATTCGAGTTTGTCAGCATCGGTACCAGTTTCGATTAGATGGACGAATTACAACCATAAATATTAAACCAACCAGCCACAGTTGTCCAACTAGATACGGCGGAAAAAATTCTGATCCTAAGTGAGATGCGTCTCATAGTGACGACACTGGAGTTTCAAGCGCAAACCCAACTGAAACCCGAATTTCTGCATTCGTATTTGTGACTACAAGAATCGAGCTCGTCGATAATTACTTACAGCTAAATGAACCGCTGCAATTAACCACAAATCAACGTTGGGAAACGTCAACGTCTGACGTTGCTGAAAGCCGAGTCGTTGCTAAACACGACTACTGCGTCGCATGTTCTGTGCAGTAATGTGCAACGAATTGAAGTTGATGCAGTTACTCCGAATAATTCGAGTAAGCTGTATTAAATATATTTGATCGAATTCATGTGAGACGCCCCTTGGATAGGTCTCATCGTCCATCACCACCGCCACGTCGCGATTCGCCGGGAAAATCGAGTTGACCATCTTATTCAGCCACTGCCTCTGCGTCATTGCCTGCAGCTCCGAAACCAGTGGACGCGACTACCGCTTCCTGACATGTATGTTCATGTTCGCCAGGTACTTTTTCACTGTTTGGTCGGTTGAACCGACCTTCCGGCCAAGCGCACGCTCCGATGTAGCCACTTTTCCCTCGGTTTTCCTCTTCAGCCACCTTTTGAGCTTCTTGTCGCTCAGAGTCGTTGGCCGTCTGGAACCGGGATTTCTTTCGATGCTCTGATTGTTGTCCAATAGTGTCAAGATGTTGTAGATGCCAGAACGAGCGTATCCGGCGTCCACAAAGTGCCGCATTGCTGAACCTTTTCATACTCAGGATGTTCTGGATCATCAATAGTGATAATGACAGTGTACACTTCTATTGAGTTTATGCTTTTAAACAGCCATTTTCCTTAAGGGGCCATATGTGACCCCTAAGGATTGATGGGGCTAAGGACTTAATGTCAAATATTATTAACAACCTTTTTCATGTTCTAAACTGGCGAAGCAATACCTTAACAGCAGTATATGAACGGCATTATATTATCAAGATTACTTTTGCAAGAAAATTTGTAAACGCCGATTTCACGAAACTTCAAGTTTGCCACGAACAATACTAGTTCCAAACAAAAGTTTCTCTACCATCTCTGTTTACAATTACCCTTTAAAATGTTGGTGCTGGTTAACGCAGTGACAAAAAAATTCGGAAAATTCTTGAAAAACTGTTCTTCCAAACTGTATATTTGTTCATGATCACCTTTAACATGCTTAAGTATTTTGTTAACATACAAAGGAAAAGATGGTAAACAACTTATCTTCACACTAGAAAATATAAGGCGACTTAATAACGACAGGTTGGTTGAAATAATCATCAATAGAGTGCTCAGGTTGAAAACTGACTTTCAGAAGTTTTGCAGACCACAAGGCTGCTGACATGTACCTATTAAACGTCTTCTGTTCCAGGTCATATCAGGAATGGTATGGTAAGATGAACGACTTCTTCTCTCAAAATGAGATGGTCAATGAATCGCCCCTATGGATTTTTTTTTCAACAATTTTAATCAATTTAAATAGTCTGTAAACTGGAAATTAAGTAACGTCTTCGACTTTTTACTTGATTTTACATCGCAACTGAAAATCCGAAAGTCAGTTGAAGCACTGTTTTCAAAACATATCTACGGCTAATACAAATCAATTAAATGCAAAATAAATTCAAGGATACGGAGTTTTAAATATAATTTTGGCATTTATTTATAACAAATAATCGAACGTTTTTGGTGGGAATTTCTACCAGCAGGTCGAAAACTGTTTAAAATAAAAGCCCGAATACATCCACTTTCTCTGAAATCCTCGAGATTTCGAGTTTCTGAAAAACTTTCCTGAAGTTCTATGCAAAACTTCCCTGAAGTTCTCTGCAGAACTTTCCTGAAGTTCTCTGTAGAACTTTCCTCATGTTTTCTAAACAACTTTCTTGAGGTACTCTGCAGAACTTCCCAGAAGTTTTCTGAAAAACTTTCCTGAAGTTCTTGGAATAATTTTCTTGAAGTTCTCTGCAGAGCGTTTCCAACGTTCTGTGTAGAACTTCCCTGAAGTTTTGTGCAGAACTTCCCAAAAGTTTTCTGCAGAATTGCCCTGCTGTTATTTGAAGAATTTCCCTGTCGTTTTATGCGGAAATTCCCTAAAGTTCTCTGAAAAACTGTCCTGAGGTTCTCTGAAAAACTTTCTTTATGTTCTCTGAAGAACTTTTCTAACGTATTGTGTAGAACTTCCATGAAGTTTTCCTCAGAACATCCCCTTAAAATTATCTGACAATCTTCCCTGAAGCTCTTAACCGAACTTCCCTGAACTTCACTGCAAAAATTTCCAGCTGTTAGCTAAAGACCTTCCCTGAAGTTCTCTGTACAGTTTCCTTAAGTCCTCTATAAAACTTCTCTAAAGTTTTCTGATCGTCTCCCTTGAGGTTCTCTGCAGAACTTCCTCTGCAGAAGTTCCCTGAAAAACTTTTCTGAAGTTCTCTGAAACACTTTCTTGAAGTTCTCTGCAGAACTTATCTGAAGTTCTCTGTAGAGCTTTCCTTAAGTTTTCCATAGAACTTCTCTGGAGTTTTATGACCGCCTCACTTAAGGTTCTTTGCAGAACTGTCCTAAAGTTCTCTGCAGAACTTCCCTGAAGTTCTCTAAAAAGCTTTCCAGAAGTTCTCTGAAAAGCTTTCTTGAAGTTCTCTTCAGAACTTTCCTGAAGTTTGGTGCAGAACTGCTCATATGTTTCTCGCAAATTTCCCTGAAATTTTCTTCAGAAATTCCCTGAAAATCTCTACAGCACTTCCCTGAAGTTCTCTGAAAAACTTCTTTGAAGTTTTCAGCAGAACTTCAGTAAAGAACTTACCTGAGGTCCTCTGCAGACCGTTCTCTGACGAACTTCCATGAAGTTCTCTGAAGAACTTATCCGATCAGCTTCTCTGAAGGACTAACCCGAAATTGTCAGGAGAACGTACCTAAGATATACATATTGGGGTAACCAGCCTCTTATGTGCGCTAGCGATAAACATTCATTACTTAGTTCACAGGCAGACCAGCGCTACGTAGTGAAATAATTCTAAACTATTATGTTGACCACCTGGAAGACCATGATCATCCAAATAAATTTCCTGAAAACAATGAATTCCAACATGATCTAGATATCAAAATACAGATATTACAGAAAGGTCACATGTACCCTAGTAGCACACTTGTTGCCATTCGGTTGAGATATCATAAATATGACTTGCTAAGTCATAATCAAGTTACTACAACTAATAAAGGTCGTAGTGTGCTACATGGGTACACTAGTGCCATGTAGCGAACGGATTCTGAACAGATGTTAACACCATCCGAAAGGTCTGAATCAACGAAACAACTTTGTCGAAGATGCCAGCTTGCTATAAGTCAAGAATCTCAAAATTCAGGTCATCGAGTAAGTCTATATGCACACTAGCCCCACATAAGGAGATATGTATGAACTTTTAAGTTTAGTTTTTAAGGCCTTGATCTACTGAACAACTTTGTTGAAAAAAGTAACTACCTATATACGAAGGATCTCAAGATATTAGTATTAGAACTACTGGTGAAACAATAAAGACCATTGCCCATACATAATTTGAGGATTCCATCAACGGAATCCGCACATGTCGGGAGGTTTACTGTACTTAGCAATTTTTATTTTGCGACAATATACTGCCTATCAACGGTCATAACTTTTTCTGGTGAAGTTGGATCGACAAACTTTTTTTCGCAAAGCGGTTTGTTTGTGTTTAAGAAATTTTTCAAAAATGTTTCTGGAGCATTTACATTTCAGCTGAGGCAGTTATTTGAGTGGTTCTCAAAAGATATCAAAATTTTAATATTTGATGTTAATCTGAAAAGAAAAATGATAAAAATGCAAATCGCATGTGGTCAAACTAGGATTTTGAGCTGACATGAAGCTCTGGCTATGCAAATATCTGATCAGTGTAATTAGGTACGCAAGAATCCGTTCCACCATAGAGCCGCAGGATACGTATCTACACGGATTCGGTGCTAGTATTAGTCATCCCGATGTCGTGAATGGATTAATTACGGTTGAACTGAAATGAAAGGAGTTACCATTAGGTTTGCCACTAGCAGGTGTTAGATCGATTTTTTTGTTTATTTTTAAGACTAAATCTCAATTATGGCTCACTTTCACGAGTTTTGGAAACGATGTTGAGAGGATTATTTTCAATTGCTAGAACAAGGCAAATAATTCAAATGAGAAGAAGTGTGCTCCTTGTTTGACAATGAACTAACCCTGGCTAGATTGAAGATTTAAAATAAGTTCAAATGAACAAAGAGATATGTACTGATAATGAAAGGTGCTTGGTATCTCTCACTTTTGTCGGTTATTTTCGATTGAGTTTGACTTTTAACCGCAATGGGTAGTATAGCTAGCTTGGCGAGCAGCACTCCTTATATAAACCCTCTAGTTGAAAGGATCTCTTAACTCCGATGTTGTTTTGGTCTCCAGTTGAATGCTTTTTTGTGGGCTGTTACAATGCAAGTGAAATTGCTTGCACAGGATCCATTATAGCATCGTCAGTACGTTATTTGGTTCCGTTCCGTATTATTTTTCTATTGTTATATAATATGAACATGTTTTTTTTCTTAAAAAAAATACATCATTTTTGAGGTGCGACCTACTTTCTCATTCTCATACCTTATTTGGAAAATTTCGGGTATTTAAAACTATATATCTAACAAATTCTTTAATCTGCTTCATTTTTCAGGATGGATGACCTACCCAAGAAAAAATTTAGTTTTATTACAGCCGTATAGCACTCCCCCCAGCTTTGTTGATAAAACTACATTTAAAACTATTTTATCCACCAACACGGTTGCGAAAACGAATTAATAAAACCTTCACAATAAATCATAAACATTTTGAAAATATTCTAGTTAAAGACGTTATGAACACTGGAGAACCTTCATAAAACCTCTTGGCTGCAATCAAAACAAGCATAGGGCCAAATGGCCATGGCTGTCAAACTTCACGGTGATATCGTGATTGGTTTTTGTAGGTCTGCTTTGCTCGATTCTCTGCTCTTCTGATTCATTTAACAGTAATTAATATCTTAGAAAAAAGTTCTAGTGTTGGGGGAAATTTAGTTTAATAACAAAATATCCGAAATAAATTGAGGTTTTATAGCGTAGCATGCTCCAAGACATAGAAGCATTAAATTTTATGGTGAATATTGGCACGGTAAGGGCTAAAAATAAATGCCTCTCAGAGATTCTGCGAGTTTACATCATCAAAAACAAAATTGAAACAAATATATTTGAGAAATTAATCATGAAATTTATGGAAATTCATGAAATTCAATAAGGAATAAAAGAATGCCAAAATTGGTCTCTGATTTACAGTTCTTTTGCTTTACATTTAAAATTTTGTGTATTTCCAAATTTCAATGATTTCTTATATTTTAATATGGCGATTTGCAGAAATCGCTGCTTTCCCAAAAAGCCAATTTATCTTCGCAATGGCTACTAGAAAACTATTTGATTATTTGATGACTTTCCTCAATACCAATTTACAGGTAGAATGCATTTTCTGGAGGATGGTATGGTTTCAAAATGCTTTTGCAACTGACCATAATAAGATTATTTGAATGAGTCCTAAAAAAGCATTTCAAAACAGCATTTTACGAGTTCATAAAGTCAAAATAAATAAATTGATAGAAGTAAAGGGAACATTAGAAGACAAGGTTCTAAGGTCGTTTTACAGAAGCTGTGTAAGTTCTTATAAATCTGACTAAAATATGATACCGATTGGCACATTTTACTGCCATAATAAAACCAAATTGATTTTTAGTGGCTTTCATAAAACTGTAATATAACTTAATAAAGCTTGGTTTTGGCAATGTTACTTGACCTAGTTCATTGTATTAAATTATTTTTCGGAACAAATCTCAAAACCGATTTGATAAGCAATGTTTTAGAAGCTTGAGTAACGCTATAAGCCAAAAATGTAACACATTTTTCCTCAAATGTATTCGCTTAGATGCATTCAAAACAGGCAATACATAAGTTTATTAACATCAAATTCTCAAACACGACAAAAGCCAGAGTTCCATTAAATTGATAGTATTTGTTTCCAATCGTTCTGAAATGTGTGTGACTTTATCTTTTAGTAACGCTTTTCCAATCAAATGTATGTATCTGACCAATTGATTCTATTTAGTGGGTTTCAAACCTTTATTTCCCATATTAGCCAATTTACAGGATTTATGTTTTCGAAAAAATATGATTTGAAGCTACATTTAACGAGAAAAAAAAATCTTAGGAACAGCGCAGATATAGAATACAAGGTGTAAAATTGAACAAATGAGATTCTAAATAGTTAGTCACATAGGAATAAATAATTGTAATTACGGAAGATACACATTTCTCCTTATCTGCAAAGCGAGAGAACCAACTTACACTCCAGAAGAGAAGAAAAAAAAAAAGAAACTAAACACAAGAAGAAACCCAAACCCCCTCCAATTCAGGCACTCCACAGACGATGCAGGTGAAAGTGAAGAAGAAAAATACTAGCTTTAGGGAAGAGCTCGACGAATGAACCTCCCACATTATCCATCCCATACCGAACGGTCGTCAGTCATCTTTCGGACGACCTTTCGTTCTACTAGAATCACATAGTCCTTGCTACGCCCAACAGGAGCTTAAATGACCGCATCCCTTTTCCGGTACTTATCACGTTGTAATCACGATGAAAACAGGCCTAATACACCAGCAGAATCGGTGCACCCCACCAGCTTTGTCATCACTTTGACCAACTTAGCTGATGATAAGGCTATCAACGCAAGTTACACTCTTTCGACGCCATCCTTTGTCATGTTTTCCAGCAAAGCATCACCACCGTCTGTTTGTCCATGCGATGCAAATAAAGAGAATTCTTTTGCTTCACATAGTAGTAGGTTGGCGAAGGAAGCGGAAGTTACACATTAAGGGCTGAAACGAGGCTGAAGCTCAAACTCTGTGGAAAGGGACCAAGTAATAATTGTAGTAATGAAACCAGGATAGAACACACTCAACACTCATGCTCATCATCTCCAGCTCATGAAGCCATCAAGAGTTATCGCACCCGGTGCGAATTGATTACGTTAAATACGAGAGGCATTTTGGTTTTCGATACTAGTTCACCAACGGTGTAGCAAATACGGTGGAACAGCTTACACCACAGTCAAAAGCGCTGCGCTATAAACGTTGAGCTTTCACCATCTCATGTAACTTTATTTCTCATTCGGAAAGCTTTCTACGTTTGACGGGAACGTTTGGCACGCATCCGCAGTTTGGGTGGAGGTTGGATTTGAAAAGAATTTCATGACAAAGAATCGTTTTGTTTTCAGCGTGACTGGGGGATTGATATAAAATTCCACAAGGTACTGTATGTAGGTAACGATTGAGAGCTGGGCTAGAATATTACAATATTACAGGAGTGTGTAAAAGTTGAATGATAACATAAGATGAGAGTCTTGATAAACATATTCATAACAAATGTATCGTAGTTTGACTGGCAGTGGCAAATTAAAGTTATACTAGTGTGGTACAGAATGTGTGATTCTGGACTGACAATAACAGAATTTTTAATACTAGAAAATGAGGGTTTTAGTGCTTACCTAGCTTCCTCTAGAGCTTTCCAATAAGCGATGTGTGAAAAATGTTTTCAAAAAACTTTGAATGAATCTTTGGACAGCTATTTCGTTATATCCAACACGTCATTTTTTTATGTAACTTTTTCATTTTATGTCGCAACCAACTTTATAAAAGGGTTTTTGATAAATGATGATTAAAATAAGTAAACAGTCATCCCAGTATTATGGGCCAGCTAAGCAAGTTGGTGCCAGATAACGCCACATAAAATGGTTGAACCATGTCTTTTGGTTGAGTCGAAGAAAAATATTGAAGAATTTGATTATCTGTGTGTATTATTCTACAGGAAAAACGTGTTTTTTAAAATGTTTTTGTTGTTTTTTTGACAAATTTTCTTTTCTTTTACTCCTTGTGTGAAAAACAATTACTTCTTACCGATTCATTGAAATTTTATAAGAAAATAGTTTTGAAAAAGAAAAGAAAAAATATTGAAGTTAGTTATCAACATGTGTACGAATTAATCGTGGACATTTAATATTTTTCTTCTCGGTTTTTAATTTGATTTCTTCTTGCATCCTCTACTTCGACGTCTTGCCTGCATTTGGTTTTGCTTTTACTTTCTTTTGTCTTCTCGTGCTAATTTTTTCTGGAAATTTCCTTCATCTTTCTTTTGTTTCTGCAACTTTCTTTTCGGGAATCTGTCTTGCTTGGCTTTTCGCTGATCTTTCTTCGCCTGATTATTCTTGTTATACCATTCTAGCCATTTGGTACTAGTTACTACGGATGGGACATGTTCTTGAATTCATCGTTTGCGATCACCTTTCTTATAGTCCGCTCTAGGCCGAATGAGCACATCATCGAAAAGGTCCTAGGGTTGATGATTTGATCCTTTGGATTTGATTACATTCATACGAAGTTATCGATATCTTTTTTAAATTTATGCTACCCTGCAGCCTGATCCTGACATCAACAACCATTACAGGGTGTGGCAGGAAAAAATTCGAAAATTTAGGTAACCTTATAAAGTTCCGTTTTCAACTATACTCAGGCAAATAAACTTAAAAATTTCATGTGGCTCATCTTATGAACGATGCTTCGGAATTTAATAAGCTGACTTATCAATGGATTTTATTCCATGCGACGTCGTTCTTGTACGGTTCTAAGCATTACTGGTTTAAAGTGTTGATATATACTAACGGGCAAGTCACTGGTCCCATTACCTAGGTTCCAAGGTTGCTCCACATTGTTTTTTTTTTGACATCATTATATTTAAAAAGGAAAACTTATGAAATTCATATAGATTTCATATTTCAAATAATTATAATACAATCTTATGAATATAAAAAGTTTAATTCGCTGAATGCACTTTAACCTACAATATCAACACTTTTGAGTTCAGTTATCTTTGTTATAGGGTGAAACGGTTTAACATTGGTAAAACACGAATAAGTGCACGCTGATAAGTTTATTATATAAAGATCAATCTTAATTTCTTTTTGAAGTTTATCGTCTTCAAAACACAGGATAGTTATTTGATTAAGCTTCTTTGTTTTCCTCAAATATGAACAGTTGAGCTTAACATTTCACACCTTCCAACAAGTTTTGAACCGCTGCTATATCCACCTTATTGAATGCTCAACGCCACATTTGCCATGAACTTTTTTTCGCGCTCAACTGTTTTATGAGTTCTCTTGAGGTTTCTCATTACGATTGCCCAACATCTCTAATTGGGCGCAGTTCCGGCATTGGCGGTATACCATTTCTGACCCATTTTTCCGTAGTGGCAAGAAGCAAGGTTTGGCCTGAACAGCACGGAACAACTATGTATCTTCAAGTATGGCAATATGCGTTTTTGCAAGCATTCCTTTGCATAAATATCTTGGTTGACAGTGCCAGTTGACCGATAGTGAACGAGTACCGTGAGGGAAAGTTGAAAAGCAATCTGAATAGAACGTTAAAAAGTACGTGAAACTGCCTTGAGCTTAAACCCGTTGAACTTGATTATCCGAGCGAAGACATTCATCTTGCGACCAGACTTTGCCGCCCATGCTGCAGGGCACATATCTTCCACGTTATACGAGGAAACTGCGATCCACTACGAAGCAGCTTCTGCGTCGTAAGATGCAAAGTGGCCCGGCAGTTGCCCCTTGGTGCCGGTTGCTTTCCCCACCGTAGCGAAGCTCAGTTCCGAGAGCCTGAACTGGAGTTTACTGCACGTGGTGTTTGCAGGAGCGCGTGATAGATTCCAGCGTACACCGTCGGCAATGGGCCGGTGGACTGTCAATCGAGGTACCTCCGGGACAGGTCTTGAAACACGGACAAAGAAGTCTATGGGAACGTCCATTAATTTTGTCACTCAAAAAGTGACATTTTATACCCCTACCCCCCCTTGTCATGTTTTTTTGTAAGAACCTTCAATTTTTTTTTGTACAGATTGTCACGTTTTCCCAAACCCTCCGTCCCCCATACTTCGTGACATAATTAACGAACCTTCCCTATCTTGCCTGCTAGGCAATGACTGTCCCTCTGGAACATCTAAGGCACAAATTCCATAGCTTGAGTTGTGTGGAATGAAGGGCGTGGCTCTCTGCAGCGTCCCTCCATTTCCGGGTGTTGTATCCGGCATGCGGTGGTGGCTCTCTCGGAGGCCCGCCACCGGGCCACAAAATACAGTTAGTGTACAGGATTCGACCCGAAAGATGGTGAACTATGCCTGATCAGGCCAATGTAAGGGGAAACCCTAATGAAGGACCGGAGCAGTTCTGACGTGCAAATCGATAGTCAGAATTGAGCATAAGAGCAAAAGACCAATCAAACCATCTAGTTGCTAGTTCCCCCCGAAGTATCCCTCAGGATAGCTGGAGCACGCAACGTTTCGATCTCGAACACGAATTTTTTGTTCAAGACACTGGTTTAACAAGTTCAACATGCACCTTTTTGCGTCATCTGTGAGGTCCGTAAGCAAGTTGAACTTGATTCTATCAGCCCCTGAAGCCGTATTGTAACACGAAAGAAGTGCGAGAGGGAGTTCTACCATTGAAAAATATTGGTTTAGATGAGATCATCTGTAGATATCTCAGTTTCGCGAGGAATGATCCGTGCCGGCACTGAATCTGGACAAACTTTTCGCGCGAACTTGAGGATTCATTTGTCCGAGTTCTCCTTGCTCTCGTTGTTCGTAATTCAGTTACGCAATCTTCCTGCCGTGTTCCAAAGTGTATTCAACGCTGTTTCGCGTGATAGCCCATCCACAAATCATCGCCAGTATCCGCGTTTCTTGGCCCAGATGAGGCTCTTAAGTTCGCGTTTGAGAGCCGAGTATACTTCCAAATGCGTCTACGGAATAGTTTATAGGTCTCGGACTTTTTACGGTAAACCTCGGCACACTGCTGATCCCAGAATGGAGAAGCAGGTTTACTGCGAAATGACGTTCCTGGAACTGGTCGAGTTTGAGCTTGGAACGTGCCGTCCAAGATCAGGATGGAGAGGAAGTTATATTCTTCCAGCGATGGAAGCCCTTCTACCGTCTTTACGACTTACTCTACTGCTGTCTTGAACTTTGTCCAATCGATGTAACGAATTAGATCATACGCGACGTTCATGGATTCCAACGAATTGAACCCGATGGCAGTCAAAATGTTTATGGACAAGTGATCACTACCGTGGGGATCTTGAATCACATTAACAAACGTATCAAGGAAGACCGGTTGTCATCGTAGGGAGAACTCTACGACTGTACCGTGAGAGTTAAAATCTTCCATGATCATCTAGGGAGCAGGAACCCGGGTAGAGGTGAATTGCAAACCAATAACATAATAATAATATATCTTGCCATCTCAACTAGATTTGACATTTTTGACTTATTCAGGGATGACACTTAATTGCAATGTAACTACAAAATATGTTATCATTACTAGTTTTATTCTTATTTAGGTATTTTATACATAAGTTGAAAAATCATTTAATAACAACTGAATGGTAAATTTTGCCATCATAACTAATTTGGTTTTCATTAAGTTATTTTGTTCCTTTTGCGCAATTTATGAATTTAAATGAAAGAAGTGAAAGATATTTTAAACTATTGAATTAAATATTCTGCCAAAAAATGTAAATTCAAAAATAAATATATTGTATTACTTTCTCTTTTTATTTTAAGTCAATAAACAAACAAACATCAATCAACTTAAGTGCGAATCTTTCACTTTTATATATAATAAATTATTTTTTCAGACAGCATATTTATACATTACTGAATGGAGTTGTTAATTTTCATCATTTTATTGAAGAGCTTTTCACAGTGTAGCAGTTGACCAACAATGTTGTTAGTGCTGTTCTTATCACATAGAATTTCTTGAATATTGTAGAAATTTCCGTTCATATAGATCCATGAGTTATCATATTAGAAGCCTTGGCATGATTTGTTTGTAAATGAGGAAGAGAACTTACCATTCACCAGTTATTCCTATTTAAAAACTAGAATTACCATTATTTTGAGTTTTAGCGTTAACGATTAAATTTACCATTATTTACACCTTCTAGAGAACAACTCATTGTGTTATTATTATATTATCCACACCTCGCTAATAACTCATTATGCAATTCTTCTTTGTAAATATTTTGTTCTTAGTTTGTTCTTATAATGGCAAAATTTGTTATTTCTTAGAAATTCCCTCGAACTATTTCAGCTATTATTTTTGTTGTTTTAACTCTTATCTCAAACAAATTAATGTAAAATTTTGCCATTCAGTTATTTTGCATAAATGGTAAAATTTGTCATTCATGTGCAATTCTCTTCTACCCGGGAAGATTAGATCAAATTTCTTAAACTTGTTTTGGTTAATTGAGGCTCCAGGAGGAGTATACAAATAATTAATGTAAAGGCTTTTATTTTTAGTAACAGCCTGATAGGCGACAACTTCAATACCTGGAATTCAAGGAAAAATCACTCTCTAGAAGGAGTAGCACTTTTTGATGCCCTAAAGAATTTCTCATCCACGCGAATCCTGACGATCAAGGCATCTACATGTTGCTCCCCGCAATTTGAGCAGCGTGCCTTACTGCCGTCGTGTGTTCTATCTGCTTGCTTTTTTTGGCAGATCATGACCCAAGGTACAAACAACCGCGCAAGTACTACCAGGTAGTCGAAGTTTTCCCATCTAGATACATTGAGGGATGGTTGAACCGGAGAAGGTTACATGAAACGAGTCTGAAGGGATAAACTTCTTTTATTTTCACGAGACGAACTCAAATGGCAAATCTGGAAAAGTTGATCTTCTTCTTATTACCCGTTTGAATCAGCATAGCGCATTGATCAGCCACTGTTTTGAGTCACCGCTTACATATTCTGCTTCCTCAAAAAACAGAAAAAAGTGTCCTCTTCTTTTATTTCCTTTTCCTTTTTCGGTGCATGCCAAAAATAAACTTAACTGCGGTAGTAATTTCTCACCCATGTTAGGCATTGGGAGAGGGAAACGAACAATCGTTAGAACCAGATCAAAGCAATAGGTAGTATAGGAGTACGATCGATTGCATAATCTTTTACCAGCCAAGGGGGTATCCTCCCCCTTGCCTACCCTGCACTGGGTAGCTTCGTAAAAGATTATGTGCCTGATCGGATACTACCGTTCAAATGCCCTCCGCTTGTTTTCAACTTGTATCTTTCAATTTCAAAGCCTGCCGTTACACTATACGGAATTTTCAATACTTTCTCTTCATTTCTATTCGTTCTAGCAATAAATTACTGTCTACTCCTAGAGCCTCTCATGTAGATGGGGAATTATCTACTTCTGACAAATTTCATAAAAAAAAACTGGTTCCAGTATCATTGTTTCCCGGGAATCTGCTACAAAGGGAAGGAAGATTTAGTTTGGCTGTGTTAACAGAAATGCATACAACACATTGCAGACTCGTTGTATAGAATTGGCGCTTTGAGAAAAGTTTCTCAGTACATAACGAAACGTCTTTTGATATCATCATTTTAGTTCCAAACCATGCTGCAGAGATGGCACTGCATTATAATTTTTTTCGAATGAAGTTTCAGAGAGTTGCCAGCTTTGGTAAAGTTGATGAGAATGAAAATCTAGTCACTTGACATCATCATATTAGTTTCAAATTGCATCGTAGAGATGGCGCTGCAGTCTATCTTTACCAAAGAGATGCCGTCTTGAGAAAAGCTGTTGAGAAGTAGAATGAAGACATTTGACATAATCACAATAGTTCCATATCGTACCGCATAGATGGCGCTGAAGACTATCTTTGCCAATCTGCCATCTCTGTGGCAAGATCTGGAACTAGTGTGATAATCTGATAAGACGACAAATTACTGATATTTTTTTTTTAAAGACGACAACTCTCTTATGATTGATTTGGCGGTTATTAACTAAAGCGCCATGTGGCGATATCTGGACCTAATATGATAAGACGACACATGACATACTGAAAAACTTTGCCAAAGACGGCAACTTTCTAGCACTTCATTTTACAAAGATTGAGTGCAGCGCTATCTCTGCAGCATGATCTGGAACTAACATGATAACGTTCCAAGACGGCAATTCTCTACAACTAGTCTGGAATGTTTTGTATGGAATTCCGTTCACACATCGAAATCAAAACCTCCTTCCCTTTGTAGCAGATTCCCGGTATCCAATGTTACTGGAACCAGGTATTTTCCACCAATAATGCATTTTTGAGACTATAACCTTTCAAATGGGATATAAACATCGTGTCTAGGTTGAAATTTCATAATTCTGGAAAGGTTAGAAATCTGGGTCAATTTTACCCTTGTCTTATGTGTCAGTTGTTTTTAATACCCGGGGAAGCATAACAGATGAGATTTCCACATAACATCCTAAATACTGGGTGCAAGGGAGACCACTTAGTTATATATGTTATAAGTGTTTTGGATCCTCAAGTTCAGACATATTTATTCTATATGTCTTATTTGAAAGATTTATTTAGAAACTGTCTGCACAATAACTTCACAACGAAAACCACTCCGGAAGGACGAAATATGGGAATGTCGTTATTGGGTATCTTTTCAACTGCAACTGCTAATCAACTTACCTGATGCGATTGATGGTCATGAAACTTTATTACGAGTCCAACGTTACCACTTAGCGGAATGCCCCAATCTTCCTGTTAAACTCTTATGTTTTTCATTAACTAGTCAAATGCCATAACCAAAACATAACTGCCATTTCCTTAAGCAAACAAATCGACGTCAACAATGTAAGAGGAAACAATAAAAAAAAATCAAATACATGATGTTGAAATGTCAAACAGTAATAGGGAACATTCAGCAAAACAAAAACACAAAAACTCAAATGGAACACCCAAAGCTAAGTCAATGGACAAAAGAAAAAACACATTTAAAAACACTGGGAGAAACTGGTACATATTGAAAAAAAAAAACAATATAAAAAGGGAAAATAGCGCCAAGCCGTGACAGTAGTGAATCGAAACAAGGAAGTACTTTACTATACCGGTATATGATACAGATGAAGTGTGAATAAGATTAAATGAAATGAAAAAAAAAATCTAGTTAATGTGATCAAATGTGTCGGAGAGCGAACACGGATTTTTGGGAAGGAAATAAAGTTGAAGTAATAGTTATAATAAATCTCAATAAACGACGAACAAAAATGAAGAAAAAAAAATTACAAATTCAAGTCACTATGTAATATATTTGATTTAAGAGCTATTTGTTAAGATAAAAAAAACAAGACACACTCACACAACCACAAACACGAAGAAAACACGAAAATGAGCTGAACGACCGGCGAGATAAGGGTGTTCGATTTTACAACGGGAACTAGATAAACGAAGGAAAATAAAAAGAAATACTTACGGTTTATTAAAAATACAAACATATAAGAAAAAAAAACTCGAGAAATACGGGAGGATTAGGATTGGTCATGTTCGCATTCTAATTAAGAAGAATTGTATTAGAAAATTTTAAATTTTTGAATTAATATGAGAATGAAAACTGCCAAATTTTTAGATAAAAGTTTAAGAAGTAATTACAACAAGAAGAAGAAAAGAAAAAAACGATAACACGAGAGACAAAAAAAATTACAAAAAGACAGCAAACGCAAAATCAATACACAAATAAATAGACACAGGAGGAAGAGAACCTTAGCAAAGGAGGTATATATAAGTGAATAAGTAGAATAAAGCCCATACCAAGAATGGGGTGTAAATTTGCCAAATTTGAACCATAGAATGATTTTTTGTTTTAAATTTATTGTTATGAATAAGTTCATTGACAGCCAGCAAGAAAATCGAAGACGGATTTAATTTTGTGATAACATGTAAATAAATATGCCAAACATTTTCGAAACAGTCCATCACACGAACGCAAATGCCAAAAATAGCGAGAGTCACCAAACAAGAAATGAGAACCGAAAAATCCATATGCCAAAGCCCGGGCCAGGCTCGAATAAATTGTCTGACAGCATTCGCATTCCTTTAGCCCAAATTCTTGAGTCCAGTTGAAGGTCGTTTCGGTGTTGATGGTGCCAAGCAATCGAGATGGAAGAAGACAAGAGGGACACAGAAATGAAAATATAAAAAAAAACTGGATCGTGATTTACCTTTTTGGCTGTCCCATAGTATACAAAAGTCACGAGAAAAGGAGAGTTGAAAAAAAATGTGTGCCAAGAGAGCCACGATTGACCTTGAATTTGAAATTCGTCGCCAGTCAGCATCACGGCTGGGGACCAATTTCTTCAGCAGGCTCAACGATGTGACCTTCGGATAAATTTGAATCAGTTGTTGAATTTTACGCTGGCAGGAAAGGGGTGCCGTTGTTCTAATAACACAAATCAACCAACCAGGTACCGAAAGGAAAAGTTCAATCGTTGCATCACCGAAAACCGATTCCGCAAACTTGCTGTTCTCTTTCGTATGCATGGCCCAAGCCAATGGATGCTATCAAAGTCAGCTGCAAACATGATCACCATTATCGACTCGGCACGAAACGAGAGAAACCGGTAGCCGTTTCTCATTAAATTTGGTGTCATCTTGGTTGATGGTTGCAGCAGATAAGATTCAACTCGTCGACCGACGGTCGATCTTTTGCATCCTATGATAGCGTGATTGAGACACGACGCGCAGGATGATGTCACACCACTCCTACCTAGATGGAGTGTGAACCACTTGGCCGTGCCACCCCGGTGCCGCGTGGTGGTGATTTGAATAATTGCGTGCGCTTAGAATATCGTTTACCTAGCTCGCTGGCTGCCGCAGTATTATGGTGGTCACAATGTTGCAGCCATCTAGCCGGTGGTGGTGGCACAGGGAAGTCGGTTATTAAATGTTATGATCGGTTGGTATGTTGGGTACGTGTGTGTATATTTCTACGTCTTGAGATTAACACCCTTTTTATGAATGATCGTATGGAGAGGCTTTTTTGGAGCTGCGGATCTGGAATGCTTAATTTTAATCCACGCATTTCTTTTCTCTTATCAGCTCCAATGCCAACAATTCATGTTTATATTGGTGCCCTACGAACAACATATTCAAGAAGCTTTTAAGACAAAAGATTCACTCCAATGATACGCGAAAATCAGATCAATCAAACACACTTTTTGTCGAACTGCGCTGTTACTATTTCGGGAAACTTAATTCCACATGAAATCTTTATTAACATTTCTTGTCGTACGTCAAAACTGAGTTACATCTCGTGAAAAAAAATAATGATATCTAAGTATGTGGTTTTGACAGTAGCAGAGAGTCCTAAAAATGGTTCTGGTCGTAAAATGGTAAGCCATACCAATTATTGTTTTACGATGATTCGAGTTTATGAGGAATAAGCATTTTAGAATAGTTTAAAACATCAATAAGACTTGAAAAATGGGAGGTGATCCAGTTGGTTTCAATGCGGATAAAATTTTTATATGGACTCTACAATGGATTGATCGAGTACAATATTAGGTAGGTTTTAACAGTAGATCAGGATTTAATCCGAGGATAATTTTGAAACTTACCACCATTAATGCTGCATGACCATCTAATGTGGGGAGATTTACCTTTTCTAGGTAAGCTAAGAAGAGTTCACCGTTTAAATTTGTTTGCTCTGTTGTTGGTTACATTCGTTTGCTCTGTAGTTTCCTGTCTATTACGTTCCATTTTCATTTTGTTGGTATAACAACATTCCAATGATGTAGAAGGAAATGTTCACTCTTCACCATGAGGCTCCAAGAGTTCACAGTAATGTTTGCTAGAATGAATGATATGACAGCTGAAAAAGTTGATAGTTCCATCAGTATGCACGGCGGGATAATTCAACTCAATGAAGAATCGTTTTTGACTCACTTTCGTCAAAAGTGGAGTCACTCCTATATGAGTAAATGTGACTGGGATTGACAAATCGACATATCTAAGACACCGGCTTAAATCAGATCGATGTTTTAGATATGTCGACTTGTCAATAGCAACGCTGTGTCTTCGATTTTCATTCACGATGTTATAGTTTTTAAACAAAGTCTGAGAAGCCTCATTTCCATTGCAGAATACAAAACCTCGTGATCGTTTTGTTTTTAGAATAACCGCGGAATTGATTGACTGCAATTTGTGAACATGATTTTTTTTTGTCATCAACTGAAAAGTTTGACAGTTCAGTTCCTTTTAGCTCCATCGCACGGTTTACGAATTTTAATCATTTCGGGTGCTGTTTACTCAAAATTCCAAACAAGTGGATGAGTAAATTATACCTCATTTTGTCGAGAACACTGTTTTTGTCAAGCCAGAATAAAGTAAGGTCAATTTTTACGATAGTCCGCTGTTTTATCTCCGTAAAGGAACTTTGTTTTTGCCAAAAAATTAAGGAACATTTTTTTATAAAATTCTTAGTCAGCTTTACTGATATATGAGTAATTTTCGTTGGCCGTGAGTGAAGCTATAAAGGTGCGAGAAATAAATAAACAGGGCCGCCGTGATCAAACCGCATGTGGCAACAGCCCGAGAGCTGGCAAAAGTGAATTTTAATTTGAACCCTAGTTTTTTTTTTAAATATATATCAGTTTGGATGTCTGTTCTCTGTGCTTGGATGTAGCAGTTCTCGAACCAAGCTATATCCAAGCCCTTTGCTCAATTTTCAATACTTCTATTCAATTTTCATAACTTACGAAACTATCAACACTTTCTTTTAGTATCTTTCATTCTAGCAAACATTACAGTTCCCTCTTGGAGCTTCATGGGATGAGCGAATATTTCCTTCTACATCATAACCTCTACGCACGGAAAATACAAACATAACAATTATAGAACATTACAATGTCAATATTTCGCCAATGTATTCAATTCATGGCTGATAGTCTTCAACCCACACGACCCACACTCACCAAATCAAGCTGAACATGATCTGCAACACTGCGCTCTACGTCTTCTTTTACCGGTCGGGTTGAATACGAACACCATCTTTTCAGAGTTGTTATCCGGCAGCTTTCTCCACCTTCTGGATTATGTTTCATGCTTCACCGCCACACATCGCCAGAAATGGTCCAAAATAAACGCCTTCAAAAAATACGAAGTGCATGCAGGTCCTCCTTGAGCATTATCCACGAGTCATGCTGATAGAGAACAACAAGTCTTATTAGCATTTTGTTCATAGAACATATCAAGGGTCCGGGGGATACGAATTACTCCAACATCCTCGAAGGTCCCTGTCTATCGTAACACTGCTTCCAAGGCGGGCCGTGATACGCGTTCACCCGCCAACTAGCGACTAGTTTTTGACACAATTATCATCAATCCGAGTTCTGTTGCGTCGCAGTTCTCGTGGGTGTATAGTTCTACTACCGTTGCAAAGTTTCTACCGACAACGTAATATCATTCGTATCATCCGTGACAGAAAAAAAAAGAATTTTAAGTAAGAAAATGACAACTATGGTGAGTCAGCTCCAGAATCCGATTATTTAGAGAGGAAAAGGACAAAAGCATCACTTATCGGAAACTCTTCAGTGGAAAGTATGGTCAAAGCTAGAGATAAGATTCGCATTTTACTTCGCGAACGAGTTTGTGTGCACTTCTGGGACTTCCTGAAGTGGAAAACCCGGATTGTGTAGCCGAGGTAAACATCGCTTCTAGTTCTGTCGAATATGTGGAGCATGATGCTGATTGGGCGAGATTTTTTCAATACGTTTACATCAATTTTTTATTTAACTTTTTATTTGTCCCAAATTTATCTATATTCACATTTCATGTAAATCAAGGTGCTCCAGATTTTAACGTATCAACCTTAGTTGTTAAAATAAGTATCTTATTTTGTTTACATTGTTCATGCCTAAGCAGTACAGTTTTTTTCTATTCCTGCGTGTCAGTTTAACAATAATAATCTTAAAGCTAAAAACAAACTAAAATTGTTTTAACTAAGCATAAAGTGAATAAATCATTGCAAAAGAAGATTGCAACGATTTTTATTTGAAATTATTAATTATATATATAGGACATTTGTTCTAAAGTCTCAACATTCGAAATTCTATGTACTTCGTTAGTACTGGCAGTACAAGAAGGCAGTTTTTTACTAGTTCATTGATTTGGGAGGCTCAATTGTGTTAGCTTTACGGAGCCGATAATTCATTGTTTTTTTGTATAATTTGATGACTTAACACTAGTTTTAGTAGGACCTGGGCCGTTTACTCGCGGTTTACCCGAGCTTAAAACGGATGACATTTTTGGAGGATGGGTTGGACAGTGGAACATGGAAATAGGGTTCTGCAGTCTCATCAGATAGTTATCGCCAGAACAATAACTTTGTGCGGAATGGTCAGAGCTCCATTTTTTGTGTTCGGCCGGTTGTAGTTACCATTGGGCGATGAGACTCCTCAAGATGTTGGAACAAAACAAACACAAACTAATGAATAAAGAAAAACAAAAACACAAGCAGAGTAAACTCTAATACTAGACATTTGAAGAAAAAAAAAACACATAAATCGATTGCATATAGCATAGATCGCAAGATCCTAACACATCTCTTATAGGAACATAAGGTTGTCTTCCTTGGGCCTATTCATGGGTATTCAAAAGTCGTGTTCTGGCGGCGTAATTATCCGCGCATTGCCAGACTGCGTGATCGATGTCATCATAACCGTTTCCACACCGGCTGTCCACGAGGTTAATTCGATAGAGGTGTTAACCTAACTTGTCTAACCACGCCCTCGATGAAACAATAGGAATGATAGAATGTAACAGCCGTCCTAGATTTCCGGTGTCTCAATCGGTTTGCCAACTCGAAAGGGTACTCTCACGTACTAAATGGTAAAAATCATCGTGTGAAATTTTTCTATTGTACAAATCGCCTTCCTGGGCGCCCACCTTTGCAAGCGAGTCCGCTTTCTCATTGCCTGGGATTGAGCAATGTGAAAGGGCCCATACAAAGGATATCAAATATGATCTTTCGACCAGCACACTCATCTGTTCCCTTAGTTTTGAAAGGAAATAAGATGAGTGTTTACTAGGTTTCATCGACCGAAGGCCTCAATCGAACTGAGGCTGTCCGAGTTGATGGAGTAATGGTCTGCGGTCTGTTGGAAATCATTTCTGAAGTTTGTGAAAGGCGCTAGAGATTTCATTGAAGACACCGAAGCCAGTGGATCCATTGAGGTGAGATCCTTCAGTGAAATTTCTTTTTTGATGTGTTGGTGCTTTTCAGTAAAAATACGCGGAATAACAATAGAACGTAGTTGATCAAAAATCCCATGAGATGCTTGTTTCATGGAAAGATCATAATGAATTGAGGAACTGCTATAGGTGAAGTGAGCGCGGGTTGGAGTATAGCAGGTAAGACAAATATCTAACGATATGTTGTGGTGGTAAATCCTCATAAACCGAGATTGTGTGTTCAGCCCTAACATTTCTTCAAAATTTTCTATTACAAATGCGTTCCTTTCTCCACATGTGATTATTATTCTGAGTGAGAGCTCCCAGAACCGATTCTGGAGAGGTTTTACTCCTGCCAGAACTTCAAGACTAATATTATGCGTTGAATGCATACAGCCAAACGCAATATGCAGACAACGATATTGCATTCGTTCCAATTTTATAAGGTGACTTTTTCTTGCCGAGAGAAAACAAAAAAGAGCCCTACTCTAGAATAGAGAGAATAGTTGTTTTATAAAGGGTTATGAGATTTCCCGGATGAGCACCTCACCATGTGCCACAAATTGAACGAAGAAAGTTGATCCGTTTTTGGCATTTTTGCTTCAAATACGTAATGTGGGCATTCCAAGTGCATTTGAATCAAACTAGACCCCAAGTTATTTGAAAGATAACGATTGGGTAATGTTTCTGCCCAAAAGATTAACCTGCTGATGGGCTGGGTACCACTTTCTAGTAAACTTTACCAGTTCAGTTTTCTACAGAGAGAATTCGATGCCAAGATTCCTAGCCCAAGAAGATAGGTTATCTAGGGAATTTTGCAATGATCCTTGCAAGTTGACGGCATGTGAGCCCCTTAAAGAAACCACACAATCGTCCGCAAGTTGTCTTAGCGTACATTGCTCTGCCAAACAATTGTCAATATCTTTGACGTAAAAATTATAAAGAAGGGGGCTAAGACATGAGCCTTGGGGTAGGGGTAGGGATTTCATTTTTATTTTCATTACTTGAACAGGTGTAACTCAAAGCAGTTCTAGTTAGTGCTTGTTTGATCTCCTCCAGGGATTCGCCACTGGCCAGACCTTTTAAGATAACCTTGAACAGACGTGCAGTTTTGGTTTCATATGAGAAACATTTGATGTCTCTTTGAGCAAGATACTCGAGGAAAATTTTGAAGCCTATCAAGGTTTCAGCCAACACGCGGCATTCACCGCGACGACCAATTTGAACAGAAAATTTGGAATATTTAATGAAATTCGTGAGGAACAATGAAAATCGGAGGTTGTTACTACAATAGGTGGAACTTTTTCTTTTCCTACATTAATTCTGGAATGTTTTGATGAATTTTGTCTGACTGGATCATTGTCATCATCGGTGAGAACATCAAATTGATTGCTCAAATCAATATCGTTAAAAGGGGAATCCGGAAATAGCCCCTTTCCTTTGCGTTGAGGATGCATATTCTCCAAAACGAGGTACCAATCAGATTTCTATAAGCATCTGAAGGACTGAAGAGGAATGTTAAGTTAGGAATTTATAAGTTCTCTCCCAATCAACTTCCAAGCAAATTCTACAAGAATCCGAAAGGTCGAAGAAGAATTTTCTAAACCGATATCCAAGGCAGAGGGTCAAGGACCGGAAAGAAATGAGGTTACCAATTTTTTTTTAATAAAAATTGTGCTGGTAAAGTGCTGTTTAATTTTGTTATAGCCTTAGGTAGCAAGAATACTTCCTTCAGCATAAAGAAAATAAAACCGCACGGCATGAAAGTTCGATGCATCTGATATCAATTTTTGCTTCATACTCTACAAAGTTCTACAAACAAATATAACGGATCAAATAGAACGGTATGATCACACATGATTCCTCTTCTGAAGCTTTTGAAAATGCGTTGTGGTTCAAATCTATTCATTTGAATCAAATGCATATTCTAAATTCTTCTTTGCGGTTCATGCAACGCAGTAGGCCTGGCCGCTTTGACACTTGTATAATTCTAGGAACTTTTCTCAATACGGCTATTCTAACAATGAGATATTTAATGATTCTCTCCTGTCTCGCTCTCTTTCATTTATAGCATCGCCATTATAAAATTTTTGAGAGATTCTTTAGTACAGATCGAAACACAACAGTGCTGGCTAGCATACTGGCTAGAGAATAAAAATAAATAGAATAAAAACGTCATGGTGATTGGAATATGAATAAAAGAGAGAGTAATCAAAGAGAGTCTCACAATGTTAGATTTGCCCTTATGAAAAAAGGTTCTAGAATTATCTTTGAAATGCCAGTGCATCAATATTGACTAAAAGAATAATTGGACGTCATCTTACCCATTTTTTCCAAGATCCTTTCTCGTACGGCCTGGCATTAAGGATTGTGATCGCTCAATATTTCTCACTCTCCAACTTTTCGTCCCTCTTGTAGATGGAACATATCCCAAGCAACTCAAAACGGTCAAAATGATTGCAACTTGATTGTGACTCAATTGAGTCACATAGCAGTACCCTCAACTAATTAGTAACAAGCGTATTACTAGGGATAACCCATGCTTCTACTCCTCCGGTAGCTGTTTCCAGATTCAGACTATCAGTCAATGTAGACATATTAAAAGCTACTTTGGGTCCATCTTCATAAGTTCAGTGCCGATACCATCGTTACCTGCCGCCTTCGCAAGTAACCAATAAGCATTAGAATATGCAGTAAATCAACCCAACATCAGCAATTCACACATCTATAATTGCTACAAGCATTATATTAACATTATATAAGCATGTTTAATGCTATCTGTTGTTAAGTTAAATTTCAAATGCTATTTAAATGCTAAATAAGCATTTCGAACGCAAAATAGCGTTATTGAAGCATTATCATAGCGTTAGAGTATAGCAGCCGTATATTGGGCCAATAGCGGCATTTGAGTCGATGTTAGCGCCATCCATCAATCAGAACGTGGTCGAAAAATAAAAAAAAAATTGCATTCATCTTTGCCCGCTTTGGCGTAGTAAGATCTTGTAGAGGACGTGAATGTCCCCGGTTGTTGCATCTTTCTCACCTTAGTCTGTCAGAGAGTCCACCCAGGCTCGGTTGTCCCGTCGACATGAGTACTTCACTTCCTTTTCTAGAGCTAAAGAGCTCCTCTTGATTGGTTTCTCTTCGCTCTTCTATTTTCATCCAGGTTTCATCAGTGATCCAATGATTTCTCTTGATGCGCCAGCTCACCTAGCTTATTCGCGATGGTGGCGATGAAGGTGTTCTTGATGGTAGTCCATTGGTTTTCTACGCTCTACCTTCCAGAACATCTGCAGCACGAGTCTTCAGTTCATCGGCGACCTTTTCAACCTTTTTCGTTCAACTTTCTCCTCTTGTCGTCAGATCCCCGCAATGCACTCTGTTATTCTGTTCATCAAAGAGGCTCGATTTCCTTTTTTTCGCTAAAGTTAACACGAGAAATCACCCCTTGGTCAATTGGGAAAATATGAACGCCTGATCATCATGTCGTTGTGACCACTGGATTTTGCAAGCTGTTATCCCCCTTACCTTACCAATCAGACCAAGGCCGGTGTGGCCTCTGCTATACACAGAAGTTGTCTCCATTGTAATCGGTCCATGGCTGTACCTCGCCAGCCTCGCTGTCTGCGAAGATTCCGCAGGTCGCCTTCTACTTAATTGATCCACCTTGCTGGTTACGTGCCTCTTCTTCTTGTACCAGTCGGTTCGATTTCGAGAACCATTTGAACAGGGCTGTCAATCGACATTCTTACAACATGCCCAGCCCGTCCTAGTCGACCGATTTAGCGATGTGTACGATGGGATGTTCTCCCAGCAACTTTTCCATCTTCCATCTGCACTCCACCGTAGATGGTACGCAGCCCCTTTCGTTCAAACACACCAAAGGCGCGTTGGTCCTCCACTAGCAATGTCCATGTTTCGTGGCCGTAGAGAACTACCGGTCTAATGAATGTCTTGTAGATGGTCAACTTTGTAGTTCGGCGAACTTTGTTCGATCTTAGCGTCCTTCGGAGTCCGAATCAGGCACTATTGCCAGCCATAATGCGCCTTTGTATCTCTCTGCTGGCATCGTTATCGGTGGTCACCAGTGAGTCCAGATACACGGATTCGTCTACTAAATCTAGTTTCCAATCGGCGTCCTTATTTCGTCGCCTAGGTCTTTGCAAATTGTTTCGATCCATATTAACTGATGTATTATTTGTAACTTTGATTTTTTCAACGGCTTGTTGGGCCTTCCCCAACTCCCTGGTTTTCCGGAGGACCGTCGTGCACAGCACTGTTTAGCTGCTCCTTACATGGAGAACAGACTCTGTTTTGAACCGCCCCTAACATTGAAAACAGATGCTCAGATAGGCTGCACCCTTTGTTGATGGCAGCCCTCTTCCCTGTCAACATATGACCAAGGTCCCACCGGGGTTGATTATGCGATCTTTTCAATGGCTACTCATACCCTAGTTGGCACCACGGGGAGGTAACGATTGTAGTTACTGGACTAGAGGAGAAGGATCGCAGTAGGATCTGTTTTATACCTGCATTCCCCAAGCTTATACCTGCTATCCCTCAAGTAACACATAACCGTCATAACTGATTGCAATAACTTGATTATGACCTTATTGAGCCGTATAAATACGGTTACTTCAACCGATGTGCAACCACTGTGTTGCTAGAGTCGTTTTCGCTCATTTCGTCCCATGATTCTCTCATAGTTCGAGTTTCCGGATCCGATCTTTGCAATGAAGTCGTCCATAAGCGCAGAGTGTGCCTGGGTGTGCTTAGTTGGAAACCGAGGAGCGTGTTCACTTCACAGGTTAGAGTAATGTCACAATGGCATTCTGTGTTCTCCAAAGTTTGGCCAACAAACTTCACTCAGTCCTAGGATCTCAAGTATCATGCGCTGTGCCTCACTTGTAAGTTATACTAATTTACACTGCTGGGATAGGATAAATACGTTTTCTGTCGACTTCTTGAACATTTATAATGTTTTGGAAGTAGTAAGTTGTTAGTTTAAGGATCCCTTTCCCCGTTATGTGGCTATTATCTTAGGTTTAGCTTCTAGGGAAGAGCATTTTTGGATGACTTTGGATGCCAGAGCAGACGCTGTTTAAGCCGCACCTCTATGGTCAGCAGACGGTCGTTTCACCCCCCGCCCCTCACTTAGCTGGTGTCAGAAGAACAACAGTGCCCATACAGCGTTACCAACTTATCAATGCAGTTCGTACCTGGTGGCATTCATCATCCGTAGGCCCGTGGAAGTGTGAGGAAAGAACTCGTGAGGACTGAATCCCTTCAGGTCGACTCACCATTTGTAGCTTTAAGAATCAATGGTCATCTGAAGTACATTATCTTAGAAATGTCATAGCAGTTGTAATATACATTTTTAGCTTCTGAACACTTCACATATGCGTTAAGATACATTGCCTGATGCAACCATCAACATTTTCTAATATTTAAACTGCAAACACATATATGCTCGTACGATTGAAATAATGTAATGATACCTCATCAGAAATTGTCAGGTCTTTGACCCTTCTTGCATAGAATTTTGTGTAAAAGAAAAAGTTTGTCAACGTTGAATCCTAGAGGGTTTGAGCTGTTTAGTGGAATACCTGTAACTAGAAATTAGAAGAAGAATTAGTATCTTCCATTTAATTCCAACTACCTTTGCTTATCTTCGACAGATACGCGTATTTCGTCTACAATGTGCAGACTTCTTCAGTGTCTCGTACTAATAACTCGACTGTCGACAGTCGAGTTATTAGTACGAGACACTGAAGAAGTCTGCACATTGTAGACGAAATACGCGTATCTGTCGAAGATAAGCAAAGGTAGTTGGAATTAAATGGAAGATACTAATTCTTCTTCTAATTTCTTGTCAACGTTGTTGATTTGTTGCTCGAAGTGCAACGAATGTAAGAAGAATACACATAATAGTACCAAGAGCAAACTAGTCATCACCTTAGACAAGCAAATGCATTAAAAACAACGTTACACATTATTTAATTCAACATCACTACATTTTTTTACAGAAAGGTAGTCGTAAGAAAACAAAACCAGTTATTTGTGAACTCCCAGAATCAATACAATAATTTCGATTCATTGGCAAATACCATCGAAACACCTTCAACATTCATGTAATGACCAGGCACCACAGCAATTCTTGGGAATTATAAGAAGGAAATAAGTGAAACAAAAACAGTGAATCATCATTGACAGATAAATCATTCTGAGACTTTTAAGCAAACACTAACAATTCAAATAATTTATGCACCCAGAAAACGATTTTTTAACAACAACAACGTTCAACGAGCGACAAAGTAAATTCGAGTGAAATTTGGCACAGTTCAATCGATCATATAAAACAACTGTACATTACCGAAGAGAAGGGTGAAGCCAAGTGAAATTGTTATTCTTTGTTTAATTTGATTCCTTGCAACAAAACAATGATCACAGAGTTCTGATTCAGAGGGCATATTAGCTATGAAATAATGGCATCCCGGGCCACGATTAGTTTGAAAAAAAGTTAGTAAAAAACTGAATGCTGCGGGAATGAATCCATTTGTTAAATCGTAATATTTTCAAATTTATTGTAATTTCTATGAAATATATGACAAAAATTGCCAAAAAAAAAACTCAAGTGATTCTTCTTTTCCAAGCCGATCCAAGCGACGATATGTCACCGGTTGTCCCTGCGCTCGCTTATCCGAAAGTCGGTCACCTTTCTTCTGCTCCGTGGTCGCAGTGGCGGTGGCAATGGGGTGTCGATGCAGCAGAACGGTAAATACCACAGGCAATCGAAACCGGCAGTAACCGGTGCAACATTTTTTCTTCACCTGTGCAGCATCTGATCGACGGGCCTGACGGGATTCTGTTTGTGTGTACGGGGCTGATGTTTTTCGTCTCGGTAATTATGCAGAGAGCAAAAAATCAATGTCAACATGTTCAGGTTGGTACTGATATGATGAGAACTGTGCGGTTGATTCTCAGATAAAGGGTGAATTCCTTAGAAAATGGCACATACGTATTTTCTTACCCAAATTAAAACGGTTATCGGATATTCCTGAAATTTTAGGGGAATTGAAAACTACTAATAAGTTATGATTAACTATATTTGTTTTATTTTATTTCATCTTCCATCTCAAATGCCCGCAACTTCCTTTCCACTCTAATCATAAAATTTAGTTCAACCGATTTACCCAGTGTTTTTGTTGTTTTTACCCAAATTTTGTTCTGCTCTGTTTTAATGGTGTTGCGATGTTTGTGAAGCTTCGTATTCATAATTGCCCAGAATTTTTCAATTGGGTGAAGTTCCGGTGAATATTTTGGCACACAATTATCTCCATTGGCCCGGTACTACTCCAACACTTGTCAAGCGTAGTGGCAGGATGCTAGGTCCGATGCCAAAACAGAGTTGATCCTTTGTGCTGCGTTATCAATCACTAGAGAGGATTCTAAAGGCACTCTTCCGTGTAAATCGTACCGTTGATTGCTCCGGAAGTGATGATGAGAGTGATTATTTCACCACATCCGCAAATCGCCTGCCTGATCAGGAGCTTCTTCGCAAGTTTCGATAATTTCTTCTTTCGAACATACTTCAAAATATCGAATTAGACTTTGCAATGAAAAAATATTGCCAAAAAAATGATGGAAGTCAGCAATGACGTAAGTTTCGTCATCCACCATGATGCAACAGGATTTGGTGAGCAACTTTGTGTAAAGTTTCCGGGCGTGAATTTTCGCAGTGATGTTTTGCTTTTCTTTCTGGTTTGGGGCTTTTTGCAACTTGTTAACCCGGTTCATGGTTTTTTGCAAAGAACCGACTGACCCCTTGAAATTTTTAGCGACATCATGAGTTGAAATAATTGGACGGTTCTTGAACGGTTGCATCACCCTTTTATGGTCTATTGGACCACTTTTACTACTGAAATACTTCCTTCCTTCGGACACTAAGACGCTCTTTGAAGGTTTTTATCACACGAGACACAGTTTTAATTGCAAGTCGAAGTTTTTTAGCAATCCATCGCACAGTGATGAAAACTAAGGAAAAAATCTGTAACTTTTGTCGCTTTTATGCGCGGCTTGTAAACAAGGCCATTTCCGCTTGGATATTGTCTGGAAAATCGAATGCAACTGGTTTCAATCACCGCACGGATGTGGTTGTGGAGTTAAAGAGCTTATTTAACACCACTTCTTCTTATATTCTTGAATAATTTATAGACATCTTTGCACGGAGAAGCACAAGATCAACAAAATAGTGCTAGTCTCATGTGAAATTTCCTGTAAAGTCGAATTGAGGCTGATTCAATTACGGCACGGCTCTGTGAACGGAGATATAGCTGGTTTTACCCCAATTCCCTTGTATTCTTGAATAGTTCATAGATATTTTTGCTAGGAATGCCGCAAGATCAACCAAATAAGACTAGTCCTATGTAAATTTTCTTGAAGAATCGATTAAAATTTGTTTCATCTACTGCACGGCTCTGTGAAGAAAGATTAAGCTGATTTTACCCCCCTTTCCCTTATATTCTTGAATAATTTATAGATATATTTGCTCGGAGTGGCTTAAGATCCACAAAATAAGACTAGTCCTATGCGAAATTTCCTGGAAAATCGAACAGGGGTTGTTTCAGACACCGCACGGCTCTGTGAACGAAGATATGGCTGATTTCACCCCGGCCTCAGCCATATAGTTGGATTATTTATCCCAATAACATAAGAAGAAGTGAGGTAAAATCAGCTAAATCTTTCTTCACAGAGCCGTGCAGTAGATGTAACAACTTCTATTCGATTTTTCAAAAAAAAAAATGACATGGGACTAGCCCTATTATGTTGATCTTGAGCGACTCCGAGCAAATATATCTATAAATAATTTAATATTATAAGGGGAAGTGGGGTAAAATTAGCCATGTCTTTGTTTATTGAGCCGTGCGGTAGATGAAACAAATTTTAATCGATTCTTCAAGAAAATTTACATAGGACTAGTCTTATTTGGTTGATCTTGAGCGACTCCGAGCAAAAATATCTGGATGTTGATTGTAAGTGCACATTTTTTTATAAAAATAATTTGTTTCTACAACAACTACTGTATGGACAACTATGAAACTTGACAAATGTAAAATGTACACTATGAATAGAATTTTCTGAAATATTCGCTAAAATTTCACTCATACCGTTCAAAAGTTACAGCAGATTTTCGATGTGCAACTTTTATCGAATACACACTTTAGGAGATATTGGAAGCACATTTATGCACATTCCAAAGAGCACAGTCATGTGAAGATCCAAGTGTGCTTTGCTTGATGACGGCAGCGAAAAAAAAATTCTCTGTCGAAATATCAAATTAAGTATCGACCTTTTGTATTGCGTGTATTTCATACTTATTGATTCTTCGGGGGAATACGGTACAGAGCCCGAGTAGTATCGAACGGCTGAAGAGTTAGAAAATAGTGCAGTGAAAAGTGCCTCAAAGTGATCCAGGTTGAAGGCGGATGTCAGGCTGGGTGGAGTTAGCAATCGATGTCAAGTCAGATTTCTGCAGGAGATTTTTCACCGTTGCAAGAACCATAAATTGCAATTGCAGGTCAGTCCGTTCTTTTCTTCTCCTGTAGTGTATTGACTTGGTACAGTAACGAAAGACGACAGTAATGGTTCCTGTGACGAAGATTGTGAAAAATTGCCAGCCTACTGTTATTTATGGACGTAAGATTTTTCACTTACCACTGGAGACCGATTGTTAGATAAACTCCTGTAAATTACTGTTGTTATCGCTAATCACACATTTTCTTCTAAAGTGTCAGCTCCGAGTAAACTTGGATTCTTTTTGGGTTCAATGGTTGCGTTCAGAGACGAGAATTCTTCACCAGTGACTCACGACGATTGATGGCGTCACGATTCGCGACAACTTTGTTTGGTCGACGGCGCGAAATCTTAGTCACTTTCGGATTCGTTGCAATAAGAATGAACTGTAGATGAATGGCGATCGTGTGTTTCATTCAAGAGTTGTACGTCAACCAATTTGGGAAATACAGTTCAATAATTGTTTCAGTAGTAGCTGAAAAATAGATTCTTATACATGGAAGAACACAAGCAGATCTATCTCCTATTATAGTATATGAGAACGGAAAACTGTTATACATTCTACAGTATAGTTTAACAAATTGAGGGAAATGTAATCAAATCAATTATCCAGCTACGAACAAATTGCTATGCTGGAGCTTATGGCGATCGGTCAAATGATGTTCTCGAGTTTGACGGGATTTGCTATGGGAGGGCAGGTCAGTTCATGTCCCCAGAGGACTCCCAGTAACCTCTAAACATAGGACACTGCTGTTTTTCTATAAGAGACTTAACTAGAAGAGATACCTTCGAAGACCGCCAAGCGACCGGATGTTTGGAGAGGTCGGGGGTGGGTTGGCTGATTGTTGGGTATAAACCAGTTGGAACTCTGGTACGTGGCTCATCGTTAAATTGTTGTATAGGCAATGCGCTGCCAACGGTTCCAGCACAATCATATCATCGTACTAATGGTATGATTGTGCTTGATTGGGATAAGTTATGTGCCGGTTAAGTTTAGTCTCAGCGTAAAGTCTTTGATTCCTCGAAACAGGAGGTCATTGCGTCCCTTTGAAAGTAAGATTGGACAAGAATAGACATATGGGGATGAAACTAAGGTCTCAACAAGTGATTTGCGTGTGTGGGGGGACGGAAGGTGTATGCTTGTGTCACAGTTTATGAGTGTTTGTGGGTATTTGAGCACGAGGTGTACGACTTTGTGTCAATCTATCCTTTTCTATTTCCAGAGAGCGAGTAATGGCGCTATAACCATAAGCCATGAAAGGCTAAGACAAGAGTTAGTGCTCATATCGCAACCGACAGAGAAACTCTCAGGCTAGATGAGCCTGTTCCAGCTTTTGCTCCAGCCCAGAAAAGCGGACAACAAAGGAGTGCATTAACTTCTTAGCTTCGTCACTCCCATCGACGTATGTATATTTATAAATAAACTTTATGCTTTCTCGCCAAGAAAAGCCTCCCGCATTATCCCATCCAACTTCCAACTCCAGATGTCTATGAAGGTAGCATGAGTTCTCAGCATCTTCTTAAGTAGACATCTAATCAACACTTCACTCCCATCCTTTCCGAGCAAAGGATTGTACCAAATTGATAACAAGTTCTAATACCGGGTTATCATTTTTGATCACTGAATATGTTATCATTGAGACTGAATAAACAACCAAAATAACAGAATGAATAACAAAAAAATACTTGTTGAATAGCATAATAATAATTTTTTTTTATCACTGCGAACAACTTGACAACAAATCCTGTATTGTTAGCAAATTTATTGAAATAGTATCAAATTATGTTATCAATTTGAAATCAAATTCTCATGCTAATAACTGAAAAAAATATTGTGATTAGAAGCAAATTTTATTGTTCAATTATGCTGGACATATTTATAGTTCAACTTATAACATTCCTAAAAAACTTGTGTGTTCAAAATTATAACAAATGATAACAAAATTTTCCAATGGTGATAACTAAATTTGCTATGCGATAACAGCGGAAATCAAAACGATAACTGGGATAACAGAACTTGTTACTTCTGTGATATCAGCTTGTTATTTTCCTTGCAGGGTTGCTGATCATAAGGACCTGGCCAGGTGTTATGCAAAGAGATCGACGGATGAAGAGCCTGTCATATCCAAGTCAGCTCTTCTGACGCTTCCATCGTCTCTACAAAAGCCAACCCAGGATGATGTATGGTCGGAAAATGCTATGCTATGCTATGCTATGCTACACATTTTGGAGATATTGGAAACGGTGGTTCTGTCATAGCTTTATTGTATCTACTAGTACATTTGCTGAGGTAATGGCGAGTTACTTCATTTAGGGGTATTTGTTCAGCTTTCAGACAATGTAATCAAGTCATTACATTTCATCGTTTCGAACGAACTGTCGCATTTTACTTGTGATCAATGCCATCACAGATCTGCACAGTCGCTGGTGACACTGTATGGGCGAAGTTATCCCACTTTAAACGTATTGGTGTGCATTTGTCACTTTTTGCGGCATCCTCGAGGTTTTCGCTTGACAATTGCCAATATATTTCGATCGGTCTGAACTCAAAGCAATTAAGAGGATTGATTTCTTTGGTGACGGAATGAACATTGTTTGCAGCATACCATTTCTAGTACCTCCTTGGAGTAGTGGCAGCTGACTAGATCCGGCTAAAACTATTGTAAGTATAGCCGTAGATCGTAATAAAACATCTACTCAGTTTGAGATTCATACATGGTAATGAACAAATTTTCTTTTATTTAACTATCATAAACAATCATTGGTAACTAGACTACTCTTCACCATCGCCTACATCAACATCTCCTCGATGGTAGTATTCCAGTTGCTTCTCGAAGTTTGCGAACTTCGCAGCTTGAGTGGCTTGGTCAGCATGTCCGCATATCGTCTCTTCGGTGGGCAGTAAACCGCATGAATTTTCCAATGGTCTGCATCTCTCGAATATAGTGATTCTTGGTCTCAACATGCTTTGATCTGCGACTCACTGTAGGTGAAATCAGTTGCTTGATACAGGACTGATTATCCTCAAAAATAGTGATCGTGTAGGCTAGCTGGTACGGAAATCTTCACAGAATCCGTAAATCCACTGGACCTCCTGGCGGCATTCAGCAAGGTGCGATGTACTCAGCTTCTAGTCAGGTACTGCGTCAGCGTCATCGACCATATACTGGCTTCACTTCAGTATGGAACTGAACCTCTCTGAAGCGGAATATCGAATAATTTCGGTCGCATGCATCTGCCCAATCTGCGTCCACGCAAACAGTTAACGGATCTGCATTGATGGCCAGTACCAGCTCGTGGTCTACTGTGTGCTTCAAGTACCGCAGAATCCACTTTGCTTCTATCAATCAGCTTGTGATGGACAGCTCATCTTTCGTCCAGGATTGATACGCTAACGGCGATAACCGGACGAGTATTAACGGCAACATAGACCAAACCACCAACCAAGCTGGCGTACTGCAGGTGTTCCGGTAGTTTATCGCTCTCTTCCTTGGTTTGCAAATGTCCAGGATCCAATGGAATCTTTGATGACTTAGCTTCATCCATTCCGAATCGGCTCAGGAGTTTCGAATGTACCTGCTTTGATTCAACAAAATTGATCCTTTGGCTTGTCTGACTTCAACTCCAGAAAATTGCGAATATCGCCTCAAAGACGTCCCTTTGAAATGTTTGTTCAGTCCACGAATAATGGCTGGTACTCGTCCTCAGTTCAACAGGCCACAACGATGTCATCAACGTAAACAGCTAGGTAAACGCGATCGTCGCCTGTTCCACGATCATAGAGGCAGGAATCGTTCTTGGACTGCGTGAGATCCCATCTTTAGTGCGGCGTCAAGAAGTGGTGTTCCAGACCCACGAGCGGCTTGCTTTAACCCATAGAGGCTCTTTCGTAGGCGAGCAACTGCATCATCATTGTACTGAACGTATTCCGAGTGGCTGTTTCATGTAAACGATTTCTTGCAGTTCCCCGTTCAGGTAAGCGGTCTTAACGTCAGCATGTTTCAGCAGCAACTTCCTCGGGTAGCGATGGTTGCGAGAATCTTGAAGTTACCTGCTTGACAACTGGTGCGAATATTTCATCGTAGTTCGGTTCCAAATTTTGTGCGAACCTTTGTGCTACTGAGTCTCGCCTTGTACCGTACTATGATTGCGTTGTTCGTCCTCCTTCCTCTTGAATATCCATTTCCATCCAATCGCTTGCAGTCCAGCTGGTGGCTCTTCCAAATCCAGGTTCGGTTCTGCTTCAACGAGTTCAGCTCATCTTCGATTGCTGCTAGCCATAATTCACGCTCTGGACCGGTAACTGCTTCCTAGCAGGTTCTCGGTTCGGGTTGCTGCTGTGCAGATCACATTTGAGGACTCGGTGTACCACACCGGTGGTTTTCCTTTCGTGACTCTTTCTGACCGTTTCAGTTGCGGTGATTCAGGAACTCTTCTGTGCTGCTCAAGAATTCGTCTATACTGATATCGGTTGATTCGTTTTGTTCCTCCTCCTCCTGAACCGGCGTGGAGTCGACCTCTGGAAAGTCTTCATCAATATCGTCATCAACATAGCATCATGAACTATCATCTCATCAGGCTGCTGGTGGCTGTACTCAAACTCGACAAGCGTTAGGGTGTGACATCTGCTTCATATTCTGAAAACGAACGTCCTGCTTATCACCACTCTGTCGGTATCTGGATGCATTAATTTGTACGCCTTATGATTGTCTGATAGCCGACGAAAATCATCCTTTCAGCATTCGGCTCCAGCTTGGTACACTTTTGATCCGGCACGTGAACATATGCAGGACTTCCGAAAACATGGATGTGCTTGAGATCAGGAGCTCGTCCATTCAATTTTCATACGGCGTCTTCTGCACCGATTTTGACGGAAGGAACGTTCTGCAAGTAGACTGCCGTGTTGACTGCTTCCGCCCAATATCGGTATGGGGCTGTTCATAAACCACGTAGACAATAAGGAGGGAGGGTTTCGAAAAAGTCTTCGTTTACATATACAAAAGTCTACGTAGACCATTTTTTTCTCTCTACAAAACGGATATTCATATCAGCCACGCAGAATAAATACTGTCATAACAACATATTCCAGGTAAATCAAACATAGATCAATTTATTTTGCTGAAACATATTGCTGCTTTCAAACATATTCCGTATGTAAAACCAAGTTACATCGATGTTTTAAATTAAAATCATATTATGTTTAACTAGAAATTAGAACTTTCACTTTTTTTAAACACTATTTCTAAAAAACTTTTTTAGCGTATTAGTAGAACGATTGTGATTGGGAAACTAGGAGAATTTAAAATTTAACACTTCATTTGATCACTTTTTAAAAAATTAAAAAATTAAACCTTGAAACACTTTTTTAAATTTTCGCTAGTAATCGCGAGCAAATTCCATTTAATTCCACTATGAGCTTATCTTTTGACAGATAGGCCTATTTCGTCTGCTACTTACAGACTTCTTCAGTGTCGAGTGCTCGATCAACGATCAACGAGATCAACGCAAAAGCATCCACAAGGCAGATATGTTGTCGAAGAAAATAAGGCCACTCAAGATTCTGCAGCAACGCCAGGAAGAAATTCTTTTTGATGTCGACGAGAACGGAGCTACGGATGTTCTATGGATAGAATGACGTTTTTTCGAAATCATTGGACTTGACATCCATGAAACAATTCCACCAGAACTTCCGCTGATGAACTTCAATTATTGGTTCAAGCAGCCATGGTGTGGGCATCTTTAGCATTTGCACAATTGTTTGATGTAATTTTTTATTTATGCAATTGTTATGAAACAACCCAGGTAAATAATAAGCATTAGTATGTGCAGTAAATCAACCCTGAATTTGCATTTCAGATGCTACAAGCATTATATCAGCATCTTGAATGCTATCTGTTGTAAAGTTGGATTTCAAATGCTATTTAAATGCTTGTAGCCTGTAATAAGCATTTCGAATGCAAAATAGCATTAATGAAGCATTATCATAGCATTGCAGTATTGCAGTGTTGGAAGCTGCCGTATATTGGGCCAAAAGTGGCATTTATGTTGCATTTAAGGCGACTTAGTTGCTTGATAGGCTGCCGTAAAGACGCTTTGGAACTGCTTATTGGTTACCTGGGAAAATAAAAATGAATAACTGAACAACCTGATTGTTTGAGTTTTATTTCATAAAGCGTTCCTCCGCCACAGCTACATATTGTAGAACATTTTCCATAAATTAAAAAAAAAATGCATTTGATAAAAAGTCTACGTAGACTTTGGGGGTGGGAGTGTTTGGAAAAATCTACAAGTCTACGATGGGGAGGGGTTTGAAAGTGTGAAATTTCGGTCTACGTGGTTTATGAACAGTCCCTATCCGAGATTCGCATCAATCAGGAGACTTCTTGCCATCTCAACCAGGCTCGATTTTTTCTTTCGGCAACAGCGGCATAATGAGGCGTGATCCCTCGGCTCGGTAAAATCTTCTAGTGCTTTTTGACTTGTATTCACCGCCTTGGTCCGAGCGAATGATTGACGGCTTTTTCCCAAACCTTGTTTCGACCATCCGAACGTAGTGCATAATCCTTTCAGCAACTTCTGATTTTCTTTGCAAGAAATATACCACAGTAAATCTTGAGAAGTCGTCAATCATGGTCATGAAATATCTTGATCCTCCTGGGGTGACTGTTCTCATAGGGCCACAGATGTCGGTGTGGACCAGATCCAACACAGCTCTCGATGATCTTTCAGCTTCCTGGGGAAATGGTGAACGGGTCAATGTTTCCTTTGAAGCAGCATTCACACGTTTCCTTCACCGAACATTCTTCAATGTGGATTCCTGTAGCCAGCTTATCGTGGACCAATTGGCGGATGGCATTTGGATCTCCGGTGTCCCAACTTCCTGTGCCAGTGGTGCAAGCATTTCTCTGTGCGCACCGCTGCTGCTGTCTCCGTTTTTGCAAGCTTAAGATTATGCAATCCTCCAGACTTCACAGCTGTAGCTGCATGCTTACCGTTGTGCGAAATTACACAGTCGTTGCCAGCAAACACAACTTCTGCGCCTTTCTCGGTCAGCTTGCTAACGGACACCAAATTTGTTTCCAGCTCCGGAACCAGTAGAACCTCTGACAAGCTAATTTTCTTCACAGCACCATTCTTTCCTCCACAGATCAGCAATCCGGTACCTTTGGCCTTCACTTCAGCAATGTTGCCATTAGCGAGTTACGTTTGTTCTTGAGATCGGCATCATTTCACTGAAGAATTCTTCATCTCCACACATGTGACTTGACGCGCCTGAATCGATGATCCAGCTGTTGTTCTTGAACTTCGTCTCTGATCGGCCTGAAAATGCGAACTCGTCATCAACGGTTTCTTCCTTCACTGCTCGTGCCTTCGGCTTGAGATGGTTTTCGATCTTTCGGTGGATTTGAGCCTTTCCTCTGGTTCAGTAATCGGCAGTCCTGTATCTTGTGTCCTGGCTTTATGGCAATGGTGGCAGCAACATCTGCTTCGACCCGGATTGGACCTTCAGCAAAGATTCGCTACGAACCTTGTCACGTCTCTTGAGGGCTTCCATCTATCAATTTTCCTCTTGTCAGATCCATGGTCAGCTCGTCGTCTGGTCGGTTCTCCAGCGCAATTCCCAGATTGTCGTACGATTCCGGCATGCTTCGTAATATCATCCAGCATCGTCATTTTGGCCGGCAACTCGTGCATCCTGCGTTGGCGATTCGTTCAAGCTAATTTTCCATTTCTTCAAGATGCCGCTCCAGATCGTCACGCTCCGTGTATTGCATATTGATCACTCGGCGTAACGTGTCATCGACGTGATGCTTGACTTCCGATAGTGGTCCACTAATGCCTTCCAGGTTTGTTCCTGATAGTGCACTTCTGGATCAATCTCGCTGGTTCATTCCGACGAGTAGCGCTATGGGTTGCCCGAGTCTTCTGATCACCTTTCTTCCAAGCATCAGTTTGAGGATTCGGAATAGCTTCCTCAACATACTTCCAGAGTTCCTCAGGAACCAGGAGCATTTCAACGCTGAACTTCCAGCTCTCGAAATTTCCGTTCTTCAGCTTCTCGATGGCGAACTTGTTTCCGTCCATCTTGAGATCTTCCGGTTAATTCAATTACGGCGGAAAACTACTTCAAATAAAATAATCTTCGTGAATAACTTCCAACTTCTAGCGCGCCCATAACCTATTGTAAGTATAGCCGTAGACCATAATAAAACATCTACTCAGTATGAGATTCAGAAAGGTAATGAACAAATTTTCTTTTATTTAACTATCATAAACAATCATTGGTAACTAGACTAATCTTCACCATCGCCTACTTCAACAAAACCATAACGTTGGTCTTGTGTTTTTGAATGAAGGGTAAAATCCGCTTATTCATACACTCTTTAACGTAAACCTTCGACGTCATTGTGTGAGAAGTGATGCAAACCTTGGTTTTAAGGCCGGATTCCTTGCCAAATCATTAGTTTCCAAACAAAAATATCAGCAAAAACAAATTTATACGTAGAAGGGACATCCCCATTTGTTTATAATCCCTTTTGACTACCTCGAACTCATCTTCGTCGATTGCCACAGTGCTTCCTCTATCACGCTCGGTTTCTCCAGCCAATAGATACTTTAGTCTTCGACGTATTCACCTTCAATCGAAACTTTTCCGCTTCACGTGTCTGCTTGCGGTACTGTTCAACTACCAACGTTCTGCCAGCAATGTCCACGTCGTCATCAAAGCGGATAAATCGCTGTTGAAGTGCGCATCGTTCTCATAACACTATCTAGTGCAATGCTAAACAGGAGGCAGGAAAGACCATCGCCTTGTCGAAGTTCCTTGCGTGTTTCAAATGACTCCGATACCGCACCAGATATCTTCACGAAACACTTTACACCATTCATTGTAGCCTTGATCATTTTGGTCAGTTTCCAGGAAAAACAGAGTTTAACTTCTAGGAAGACATAAGTTTTGAGAAAGTGAAAATCGTCAAAATTGCGGTTGGATCGAATAAACGGAAAATCCTCCCGAAAAACTCCCGTTTATCGAGCGAGATTGAGCCATAGGTTATGCGTTGCCAACTACTGTCTGGGACGCTGGAGAAGGGCCTTCATCTCGTATCATCATTCAACCCTTATGTGTTCAACAGAGTACCCGGATACCTTTTCATGTTTTACATTACGAAATTTCATAGTTTATTTTAAACCAGGAAGCTGAAATTCTGGTTCCAGTAAATCCAGGTTTCCGGGACTCTGTCCCGGTACGGAGATACAATTCCGAATCATCGGTTGAATTTCCAGGAAATTATGTCAACAAATTTGGAATAATTCCTTATAAACTATTTCCATTCTGTTGTGGGCCATATGTTGACTTGTTCCTGGAAGGACTGTGGGAACGTAGGCCAGCGGTTGTAGCGGGGTTCTTTCGGAGTGATAGTCAACGTTTGGTTGTCTATATCATATTAAAATTATATTTACATAGATCGAGTGTCGTGTGATCAGGAGTCGGTGTTTGTGGCTACAATTGTGGCTACAACGCTTTCTCTGAACAGAATAAAATTTAAATAGGGACTCGTCTGTTAGGGAGGATAAACACAGTCACAGACATCAGGTTAGAATTGATCGTGTAACGGGTGTCCACTAAATAATGAGAACGAAAAGAATGGGTCAGGAAAAAAATACCAGTGAAGTTTTGTTCAAACTGATTTATTTTATTAGAAGGGTCAACTTAAATCTTCAAACTAAGTTTAGTGAATATTGTCATATGGTCCGTGGTCTCGCCACAGTGGCGCAGCTTAGTCGTTATGCTGGAACATGACCGTTGGACGGCAGCCACATCGATTTTTCGGATGCAGCTTTTGATCCTGTTGGTAAGTTGCTTGGTGTTCTTGGCCTTCCAATTATCCTTGTATACCATGGAGCTCAAAAGACCGAAGAAATCCTCGATAGGACGGCACTGTGGCAAATTTGTCGGATTCCGGTCTTTTGGGACATATGGTATATTTTGGCTCTCCAAAAACGTTAGCGTTTTTTTTGCGTAGTGCGATGATGCCTTGTTCGGCCAAAACACGTATTTGCCATCCGAGTGATGTTGTTTAAGAAATGGGATGAGTATTTTCTGCAAACACTCTCTTTGGTACACCTCCTGGTTGATGGCTAAACCGCTTGGTTTGAACTACGGCTTCGAAATACCCTTATCGGATATTACGATGTATAACATAACCTTCGATTCAAATTTGTGCTTGAACTTATACATTACTTTTGGAGGAGTAGTAGATTTGTCCTTAGTGTAGAATCGGTCGTTTCCTGTATCTGAGACTTCGAAAGAGGAAAGTAGCTTTTGTCGTCCAGAACGAAAGATTTTCCGCCGTAATTCCGAGTCATCCAGCGGCATTGGGATTTCACGGTTTGAATCTGCTCATCTGTGTACTCTGGGGATCTGGTTTTCTTCTACACACTATTCCTTCTTTCTTTAGCGTCTTGCAGATGAGTGACTTCGAACAATGGAACTTTCGGGCTGCTTCCCGTTGACTTACCGAATCCTTGTTGTTGAACATGCTGCGCAGCGAGCGGAGCGTTTTCTCATTCATTATTTTCGCTGGACGGCCGCAACCTTCTTCCGGGTTACTCTCATGCATGCCAGGATACGGTATACGGTGGATACCGGAACTTTTTCACGACGTAAAATGGTCCACCGTGTATTTTTTCCACTGATCTTCGTTCGCTTGAAAGAATTGTACAACGCGCGCGCGCAGTTCTTCCTGTTTCGACGGCATGCTGAACACGACTGAACATGTTAGAGTGAAATAAGAGTGTATGAAAATTTTCTGGAGAGTGCAACGATTCATTCATCTAAAGTGACATTTCTATGCGGCCGTTTTTGTTCTGATGGAAAAGTATTGAAATCATTCTCATTTTTTAGTGGACACCCGTTAGCTTGGTGAGGTGAAAGGTGGTCGTGCAGCGGCAACGAGACATTTTCTCTGTCAATTGCAGGAATCGCTCCAGCTTTCGGATTAAGCCCCACCATTATAAGGCGTAGAACATACATCTCAAATGAAATAGAGTGGGCACAGACATGCTACCGATGTTTTTTATTAGCTTGTTGTTCTCTGCGTTGTGAAACATTGTACACGGTTTATTTTCTCTCTCTCAGACTTTGATGGGTTGAGACGAACAACCTGCTTTCAGATACTCAATATGGTTTCCGTATGGGTAAGGGAACGAAGGACTGTTTCACGTCGCTTTCCATCAATATTAAGTTAGCCTTTGCTAATAAAGGGCAAATGGCTTCACTAATCTTGGATATCAAGGGGGCTTTTGATTCAGTATCTGTTGAATTTCTTTCAGATAAACTCCAAGCTTGGGGATCTTCTCCAACAATCAATACATTTTTGTAGAATTTTCTGCCAGCGATACATATGACCTTTTATCATGAACACTCTACAGCTTCTCGATTTAGCTACATGGGTCTCCCCCAGGAATCATTTATGAAGCTCTCTATATAATTGTGTAATTTGCATAATTTAGTGTCTGCCACGGGGCCCAATGGGGTCGATTTGCAAGGACCTTTACAGGATACCTTAGACAATTTGGGCTTTAGAGCTGGATATCGAATTCTCTACGAAGAAAACTAGGTTGTTATTTTTCGAGGGAGCATAACCCTGCACAACCGATGCTTCAAATTTGGGGTACACCGATAACTTATTCTATGTCATTTAAATATCTAGGGGTCTGTTTGATTCAAAATGCACCTGGAGATCTCACATTGAGTATCTGAAGCGAAAGTGCCAGCAAAGGATCAATTTTCTTCGAACAATAACCAGAACCTGGTGGGGAGCACATCCGCCAGATCTTCTAACGTTGTAGCGGGCAACGGCTCTGTCGGTTTTAGAGTACGTTAGTTTTTGTTTCCAGTCGGTGGCTCGGTCGGACATAATCAAACTGGAACGTATTCAGTATATGTCTTATCGCATTGCATGCACTCCACTCATACCATGAGCCTTGAAGTGCTGGCTGGCACTCTCGGATAGGTTTTCAGAATTATTTCTTCAGCTCCTCACCAGGTTCCGAAGTTATGAACCCCCAGGTTATCGAAAACTTTGAAAAACATTTGTATTTACAATGAAGTGCCAATTGTATAGATAATTTTCATTGTTTATCGCTGAATTAGCGGCGATACACTTTACGCTAGAAATCATGGCCTCACTAACACCGCATCTGTTCTTCATTTTCACGGATAGTCTCGATTCTATAGAGGCTATTCGCTCAATTAGGCCGGTAAAGCACTTCTTGTATTTCCTCATGCAAATACAGGAGCTTCTAAGTGTTATTTTACCATCACCTTTATATGGGTCCCTTCTCATTGTTTGATTCTGGCCATTGAGAGAGCGGACTCACTTGTAAAGGTGGGTGCTATGGAAGGCAATATTTATGAACGACAAATCGCCTTCAATGAACGTTTTCCTATTTTTTGTCAACCGTCATTCGTCAGCAGACAGTATAATTGAAGTAAAGGAGATTTGAGGCGATGGCAACATTCTATTATCCCAAAGGTGCCGAAGAAATCTTGGTTTGGGGGTATGGATGTGGGTTGAGGCTTCATTCGTGTGATGTCTCGACTCATTTCCAATCATTATTGTTTGAACGCTCATTTATACCGGGTTGGGCGACAGCAATCTCTGTGAATGTGGACAAGGTAACCACACCCAAAAGTTGAAATTGTAGCAAAAAATGCAATTGCAGTTTTTGCAATCATATCTTGAGAAATCCGCATGGTTCTGAAAAGGCAATTTTGCCCATCATGATCCACAAAGCTTTTAATGGTATAAACAAAGCCATGCAAGTGTGTGCAAGCTGTTATCGCTGTGTGCCTTGTGCCTCGACAGTCGCAGCAACCGTTGTGTTTTTGTTCAACCGTCTACAACTTCTCAATATGGGTGAGACAATGGCACAGAACGCCGCTACGCCATATGACACTGTTGCTATTCCGCTGTCAAGTGTTCTATTTTTATTTGCACTCGTCATCACTCTCCTATCGCATTCCTATCAAGTCACCTTGCGTTTTATGAAATAAACGAAGCCATGTAAGTGTGTGCGACCGACATTTGCTTCATTGTTGTAACGTTGAGTGCCTCGACAAGCGAAGCAACTGTAGGGCTTTTAATTCGATCACCTCAACTTGTGTGTTGACTGGATGGTAACAATGAAGAGCCGTCATGCTGACGATCGCGATTCAACTCCCAGTAGCGGATCACAATCTTTTTTTTGTGAGCCATTGAATTTACTACTACGAATCAACTGTGCAACCTCACGCACACATTGAATTTTTCTAATCGAGTTGATGTGTTGCTTTTTTGCCCACGACAAATGTTGCATTTTTTCTCCAAGTTGCGATCCATTACGAGAAATGAAACCAAATCATGCAAAATTGCATTACAATCTTGTTGAAGGAGATGTTCGCTCATCACCATGAGGCACCAAGAGTGAACAACAATGTTTTTGGCTAGAATTGAAAGATATGAAGAGAAAGTTTTTTGATAGTTCCGCTAGTGTGCGGCAGGCTCGGAAACATAGCAGATGTTTTAGGAAAATTGAGCGAAAAGGGCATGTGTACAGTGGTACTCGAACCAACGACATTTTTGCCTAACATCCCACTGCGGGGTAGGTTAAAGCACGGACTAAGTCCGCCACTTCAACAGGCAAAAATGTCCGGTTGGAAGACGCTCATGTACCACTGTGGCTTGTATAGTTATTCTAGCGATCTATTGTGTGCACTCTGTTTACTGATGCGCACATGGGAGAGGAACTCTCTCCTTTTTTGGGTTTGTTTTGATTCGCACCGACTGACGATCACTAAAGTTTTTCTCGTCGTCTCCAACGTAGAGACCTCGGAGAGAAACACCGTGAAGCGATGCGATACTGGTCCCCACCAGTATAATTAATGGTTACCACCATTTACCTACTGGAAACTACCCCGCAGTGGGATGTTAGGCAAAAATGTCGTTGGTTCGAGTACCACTGTACACATGCCCTTTTCGCTCAATTTTCCTAAAACATCTGCTATGTTTCCGAGCCTGCCGCACACTAGCGGAACTATCAAAAAACTTTCTCTTCATATCTTTCAATTCTAGCCAAAAACATTGTTGTTCACTCTTGGTGCCTCATGGTGATGAGCGAACATCTCCTTCAACATCATAATCGTTACTCCTCGCACGGAGAATATATAAAATAACAATTAATGTATTACAATCTTGCTTTTTTATTTTGGGTGCAGGACGCAGATAACATTATTTAGACTCGTGTTAAGTTTTGTGGAATCAGATCTGAGCTTTATGATTCCCTTCGGGCTCGTGGTAGACAACCCAATGTGCCAGTTCGAGATATTTTGGCTGTACGTGATCTGGAGATTATGAAGCTTATATTTGTGTTTCTAGTAAAATCTTAGGTTTCTACAATTAACCTAAGATTTTACTTTGAATTTTTAGTTATTTTTATATCTGTACATGTGTTATATTATCCCTTCTCAAAAATGACCAAGTCAATAGTTAACCAAAAGTTATAAAGTTATGAGCAATGATTAGACAATTGAGAATTTTGAATAAATGTGTTATGTGAACCATAATTCAAAATTCTCTCCGATTTTCCCATCCGTGAAATAGTTATTCCTACTAACCTTGAGAATGCTAGGACTAATCGGTTCGATTTCTCTTACGGTTGTATGATAACTGATGTATTAAAAAGCGATAACTTGGCTCTGTGAAGTTGATTCGATTAAGCCTGTACAAATAAATGAATTTATTTAAGAAAAAATTAATTGTTTTGAAATCGAACTCACGTTAAGGTGGCCACCCGTTATGAGAAGTTCAACTGATGGTATGTATGATACGTGCAAAATAGAGAAAATATGTCCAATCACCGAGACTCAATATCACAAAAAGTATCCCTAAGCAGACAACAACGCATATTTCGAGTACATATAACAGTGGTTGAACTGCAGAACAGTGATGCCCATTTTTCCTTCAGCAATCCTTTATGTCAAACTGTTGTGCATTTTCAATTTTCCACATTACATCAACAGGTTTACAAAACTTCGAACTCGCGCCACCCTGTCTTCAAACCATTTAAATGCACCACCGAAGAAGTAGCAAAACAAATAAATCGAAAACTTGTCTCTCAATGTCTTACGCTCGTGCGAAGGCATGCGAAGTTAATCGATATGTAAACAACAATCTCCGTTTTACACACACGAACTACTGGTTTTGCCCGCCCGTCACAAGAGGGAAGTAACGACGTCGATATACCATAGTAATATATCTACCTATCGCTCGGAAACAGTTACACTTAGCGACGTCAACTAGTTTTCATACATTTTATTTATTTTTTCCAGTCAACCAATCCGAACCGACCGAGACAGACATGAGGAGTGGATCACATTGATCTTCCCATACCAGCGGAGCCGTAACCTTTCAAAGCCGCAGACGACGGTGACGAGCGCGACCACAACAGCTGAGGTTGAGCGAGATGCAATCTTGACCCGTTTCAGAACTGAAACAGTGACGCTCCTTCGCGCCGTGCCACTCGACGAGGGGGTAAATCACGATCAACGATGCTTTTGCTCGAAAACTGGCGCCACAGAGGCGAGATGAATTTGGTGGGTGGCTGGTAAAACGGGCACGTTGCAGTTATTTACGAGGACTTCGACGAACTACCTACCACGAGCTGTTATTTGTCGAAATGTTAAGGTAACATTTCGGTGGTTTGCTTGAACGAGGTTTGATTATAATGTTGCCAATTAAATGAGTTGATTAAATATGATCGGAAAAACATATATTTAAGCGATCAACTCTTCTGGGTTTGTTAGAGGAACAAAACTTTCATCAAACATGCCCCTTAAAAAGTACAAATGGAATTAATTCATGAAAATGAGTTCAATGCCACTAATAGCATTCTTATGTTTTCCAATTACTTCGGACAAGTAAATTATTACCCTATGAGACTTATTTACTGAGCTTGACGAAGCAGCAAATGCACAATTGCACCACTTGGCACGTAATTCAAACACCTCGGCCAAGCTGAACGGCGGCACACACGGACCGAAACCGGGACGGAAGGTTTTTTTTTTTCATTGCAAATATGCAAGTAGAGAACAACAAATGACAACTTGCGCGCTACTTCATTGATTATTAGTGAGCTGTCGCCGCTACCAGCGAAAAGAGTATGCAAATAATTCAAAAAGGACTTATGGCAGCTGCCGTTAGTTCGTGTCTACGGGCCAGAGGGCTTTGCGTTGCGTTTTCGATTTTCCACTGCTGCAATTTGTGCACTTACACATGTGCGGTTAGCCATAGTGGGATAGTGCACAAATTGCAGTGATTTAATTTGGAACATAATTTTATACTTTTGATAGCTACAATTTGTCTAAATAAGTATTAAATATTATGTTATTGATTTGATTGTCCAGTTTCCTTTGATTGATTTTATATATCTTTGAAGTTTCTTTCTCAGAGCACTAAATTTAGGAAATTATTTATGTAGCATGTGGGACCCACATTGTGGGTAGTAGTCTACTCCCTAATCTCCGGTGGCTGCCTTCGATTGCCGGTCTGTGGATTGTACTTACCAGACAATAATACTAATGCAGAAATGTTACCTGGCATCGAAAGCTCTTAGCTAATAACTGAGAAAGTGCATTTAGAACACTAAGTTGAGAACAAGCAATAAGCGCTTTGTGAAAGCTTGAAATGCTAAAGTTAGAAGAAAGATGTGATTAATAGGATGGTTCAATGCATCGATTAATCTTCTTCCTTGAAGAAGAACTGTTAAAATTAGGAGTCATTTCTCAAACTCTTATCTCTTAACTCAATTTCTTACGTCCTTTAACTTCACTGACACTGTTATGGGAATTACTGTGCGAAAACCAAACGAGACTAGGGGAAAACCGAACCAGGTAGCCACAGCGACCGAAAGAATAGTTGTCAGCATTTTCAAACGCAATGTTCCCATCTGATGTACCGGAAACAAATTGGAAACGTCCCACACAACAGTGCAAAGCGCCCAGAAACAAGCCGGAATGTCATCACAAAAGATTACAGTGACAGATGAGGTGATAAATCCCTCCAAACCCGCCGGAAATGCGCCCAATGATGAGGTACCACCAGTGGTAGTGACATTCATTCATTATTTTTTAAAATTAATACAGCTCCTACACCTTCTACACCTTCTGTGAACAATCTTAATCTGTTACTCTAATGCACACCCAACTAAAATTAAAAATAAAACTGTTATTAATTACATTAACTTTCAATCTTATTCAACGGAACGGATTAATCAGGGGTGAATGTTTTAATCAATTGTTTGCAAATAGGACTAAAACTCCTACATTTTCGAAATTATTTTACTTTTAATGATACAAACATAAGCTCTATCCATCGGGCTAATGATTTTATGTTCAAATCATGCTTGATGACTAATTTTTTACTGTCATTTTTAAGATTTCAAATACAACATCTAGAAAACCATCAGTTTTCACCTACCTGCTGAAGAAGTTCGGTCAAATTTTGCCTTTGTGTATTTTGCATTTGATCGCGTGTAGTTGAGTGAATGTCTTCATCAGCAGCTTTTTACATCTAGGCTTTTTGCCAGAATGTAATGTTGAACGTTGAGTAAAATTTATTTCATGTGTAGATGTTCTGAAAACACTATTTATTTAATGTTTTTTCCAGTAAAATTAGGTTAATCTATGCTTAGCATTATATTATCCATTATCTTGCACTATCATATGTAATAAAACAAATAGGAGCTGTCCAATAGTACTCAACGATAAATAATGCTTCACTGTTGAGAGGCAGCTATGGCATCACTGTTGCTTTTGAGCACATACCGAAATATTCACCAACTTGAGAAGAGAAACGTCCTTTTTCACCTGCTTGGAGAAACAAATCAGAATGTAAGAAGCGAGAGACTATTATACGCTTACAGCAGTTTTCGCGAGAAAAGCAACAGTGATTTATAATTTTCGGAGAGCATGAGCATGAGTTTCTTTTTCAGTGAATCCTAGATGCCGATAGTTATTTTTCACATATTTTTTGACACCTAAAAATGCACCAGTCCTTATGCTTGTTTTAGTCTGACATTATAATTCTATAATGATGGTCCATGGCGGTACCAGTGTGAACTGACTCGACCTTATTTTCGGTTTTTGCTCCTCGTTTACGACCTAAGCATGTTTTCAGTAAAAATGTGACATGAGAAAATAAATTCGTTGAATTTTGGAGAGAGATATTATCGCACATGGAAGAAAGAGGATAATGAATTATCGGCAAAAAAGGAGAGATGAAAATGTGAACGGATCGGTACTCATCGACAACCTGCTTGAAAGAGAGCATGGTTTTCACCCAGCTGAGTGAGAATTTTGATCTCTGCTTTTGAGAGAGCCCATGTTTCTTCTCTTCTTCGTATGGATATAGCACACCGGTATTGTAACGTGAAGCCTGCTGTCTCTGACATTTGTTCGTTTTGAAATTAAGCATCCGTTTCGTCGTGTACGTCTGCCTCATAAGGAGTGTATCGAAAATAAGCTATCCACAAACTTTCTTTCAAATTATGTTGAAAACCGATATTTTATTCATACAAAAAAATGATCCTTTATTGTACGAGGTTAATCTTGAACATAATGAAGACCGGATGAAATTTAAGTTATTCCTTCACGAATTTTCGAACTTTGGATCGAATGCTCTTCATCAAATTCCGGACAAGTGTTGCATCGCATTTTTTGGACGCTTGAGCCCAAATTTTTTTGAACTACTGCATGTTCTCAGCTGCCTTACCAGTCTTCTTGAAGACCCTCTTCACGATTGCCCAGTAACGTTCGATGGGTCGAAGCTGAAGGCAATTTGGTGGATTGATATTTTTCTCAACGAAATCTATACCCTTTTCCGCAGGCCAATTGAGAGTGGTTTTGGCATAGTGAGCCGACGCTAAATCCGGCCAAAACAGTGGAGGTGTACTATGCTTCTTATATAAAGGCAACAATCTCTTCTGGAGACACTCAGATCGATAGATTTCCGCATTTATAGTTCCGGTAGTGTAAAAAATGGTTCACTTCACTGCCCTGGGATGCATAGTTGACGTAAGCGCCAAGACGACCAAAATTCACTTTTTTGTTTTTTTTGCATTCCTAACCCTTTAATACATTGCCTCCAAGTAAAAACAAAAAAAGTTTCTTCGAAAAATTGTGAGATAAATTGAAAAGAACGGTTTGGCGTAAGCACCATTTGGTCGCATGAATGACGTCTCTCCACATATAACATCACGGGTGGCTGTAAGTGAAGTTGAATGCACCAGGGTAAGCAAATTAGAGATTACATACATACGTGCCATCTATCGACCTCTGGAAAACACCTGGCCAGTTCCTTACGATCAGTAATACTGTATCCCTCTTACTGCCTTTATAGACATCTGGAGTTGAAAATGGGATAGAATTGATGGATGTTTTTCCTTGGCGAGAAAGTGGAAAGGGATGAGCCTGGAATTTTGATATATAATCAAAACCACAGGTAATAAAATTGCATAAAGAACTAGCAAATGAGTGTTGAAATTGACGTCATCATTTATTGTACACGTTCCGAAAGCTCACAGCTTTCCGAGTAATTAAAAGGCCGCCATAACACCACCTCGGCCTTCATCAGGGCTTAAAAAGCTCTGCGTGTATACGCGTAGGATTACAAAGCAAGACCATTCTGAAGGTGCCTTGATTCAATTCCCGGTACGGTCTTTGAAAATTTACAGGAAACTTTCTCGACTTCCCTGGACAGAGTATCGTTGTACCGGCCACACAATGATATGAATGGCAACTTTGGCATAGAAAGCTCTCAGTGAACAAATGTGCTAGGCGAAGTGCTAGGCGAAAATTACTTTTTTGAATGATTCCATTCTAGGAAGCTGGACCACCTACAGTCATAAAATGAGATATAAGTATTTCACAACGACTGATATGTATAAAAAGTTACCTTTTGAAGATCAATAGAGAAAACCGACTTGTTGATTTTAGCATTTGACCGATCGCTATAATATTCTTCTCACCCAGTAATCGCTCGTGATACGTGATCCTTCGAGCTCAAACACAACTCGCATTGAACTTAGTTGTTGATACTCCTTGATCATTATCATCAGCTTTAGCAGAATGACCTGTCTGCTCTTTGTGAACACGATGGGCTTGACAACGTTTGCACTCTTCATGCCCCAATTGGGTCAATTTTATGTTCAGGTCTCTCTACACCTTACAGTAGAAACTGTAACTGCAACATTCTTGCTTTATTTTTCCAACTGACGCTCTTTGAAAGAGTCGAACATTTTCTGGACTGATAAGTCCGATGGTAGATATCGTCAAAATCAAATGGGAGCTTTGCTGGGTGAAACTTTTCGTTGGTATTCGTGAAGTCAATCGGCGAGAGCCTAATGTTCGACATATTATTCAGAACAGAGCAGCCTGGTTTTTACGCCAAACTATGAGAATAAACGTTCAGTAATATGCCTGTTTATTCGCATAAGTTGGCGTAGGGGAAATGTGGGTAACCCCGTCAGGGTGGGTAAGCCCGTCACCCCAACGGCTTTACTAGAAAACCATTTTGCAGTATGTTTTTGACTATACCTATTATTAGTATTTATCATTTGAACCATTTCGAGACACATCATACCCACTGGGAACTGTCAAACTCGAAGAAAATAAACAAAACAAACGCAAGCGTCGTCGCAGCAATACCGGATGTAATTTTTCGGTGGTAGATTTTAACGTCTTGACAAATAATTAAGTACAGAAATTCAATTCCATCGATCGCGTACTTTCATTTACACTGTATCTTAGTGCTGAGATTCATTGAAAGGTAAGTTTAATCAATTATCCAAGATTTACGGTGTAATTAAGAAAAAAAGTGCCTATCGGGTAAGCCCGTCACTCATCGGTGCGGGTAACACCGTCATGCTCTTTGGATCAGCGGATGTTTGTGAAACTACCTAACCATTTTTATCAGATGCCTCGCAACTACAAATGGAACACCCACTGCAGAAATTGGACCGATCAGCAGCTGATCCAGGCAAAGGACGCAGTGGATCGCGGGATTTCCGTGAATCATGCTGCTAAGGCGTTTGGAATTCCGAGAACTACGTTGGCAGACCATGTTACGGGAAAGGTGGAGAAGGCTAAACTGGGATCACGAGAAACGGTTCTCACGCCGGAACAGGAAGCAAAACTTTTGCAGCGCCTGCTTGATCTGGAAAGTCGTTTTTACGGCATTAGAAAGAACGATGTCCGTGAGCTGGCTTTCGAGCTGGATGCGTTCAACAAAAATGGTGCGAATGGAAATTTCAAATCAAACCCACATCAAAAGCCTTTTGAAAATTTCCCTGATTGATAATAAATGACTTCTGGCAATATTGAGCTTGCCGCACATGTTTTAAACCTGGAGATTTTAGAGACTCCGGAATCTATTCCATTTAAAGGGCTGTCCATATACTACGTGCTTATCATGAGGGCTCAAGAATCAGAAAGAAAGATTACTAGCACAGATAAAAACAGATTTCAAACAAAATTATGGCAACTTGGTATGTATGAATCTGAAACACTCTAAAATATGTCCCTGTGGTATATGGATGACCCCTTGTGAAATGGCCAATGGAGATGGTTAATAAATCATCACAAATGATCAAAAATATCTACATGTGCAAAATTGAATATCGCTTGCATAAATCTTCTAAACTATTTTAATAAAAATGAATGCCGGTCTTACTCCATTGGGTGACGGTCTTACCCGCACTGATTGAAAAACTTCAATATATACCATGTTTGTTTTGCGTATGTTGTTTGACCGAAAGCACATATTTTGACACTTCCAACGCATAAATCATATAAAGTAATACTCCATCAAAGATTATGCTAGGGGTACCAGTCATTTGAAGTATTGCGTTAATTTTAAAAAATCGTAATGCTTAGGGTGACGGGGTTACCCCTTCCTCCCCTATGCGTTTTAAAGATGATAAAATAATGAAACTATTCTAGTTATCTTGCTGGCCCACTTTTATTAGTAAAACTTCATCAAATGGACAGAACATTTTTCCATAATTGTTGGTATACATTGCATTTCAGCTTAAACCCGGAAAAACGCGTTTGCTCAACAATCATACCGATGGTGGTTACGTCAACTATGCATCCCAGGGCAGTTCAAACCACAGGAACATATTGCTTGCCATACCAGTACCTTTTGACCAAATTTCTCCACTTCAATCGACCTGTCCGCATCGCTCACATCCTCCCCAACGACGGCAGTAAAGTATTGTGGACCTGGAAGGGTTTTTGAGTCCTCCTTTACATAGGTCTCATCGTCCATCAAAACGCATGCATCCGGACGCTGCAAAAGACGCGAATACAATTTCCGGGCCCTTGCTGCTGCTCGCTTCTTCTGTTCTGCACTTTGTTTCGAGATTTTCTGCTTCTTGTAGGTCTGCAGGTGGTTTCGCCTCTTCATACGCTGGATCATTCCGACACTCGTTCCTGCTTTTTTGGCCAAATCACGTATTGACATTGATTTGTTCTTCATGATTAGAGATACCACTTTCTGCTCCAGTTTCGGGTTGGAAGAACCGGGTTTTCTGCCTCTTCCTGGTAGTTCATACAAAGAATAGTGTTCCCCAAACTTATTAATGATGGTTTTAACACTCGCATGATGAATTCCAAACCACTTCGCCAATATTCGCATAGTAATACCCTTCTCACTTAGCCATGTGTCCAGAACCTTAATTTTCACTTCCTTTTCAATACGCGACATTTTGAAAACGTAGAATTTGAACCGCACAAACAAGTAAACAAAAGAAAGCTGACAGTCAAACGCACAGCATGCAGTGTTCAGAGCATAAAAAACCATCACAAATACATGCGTACAACGCAAATGTATGTGGATAGTTTATATTCGATACACTCCTTAGCTTGCTAGTACAGACTGTATTCGATGAAATTTGGACACACAAAATAGGTCACCAAAAATTTTCCTTGAGCCCGATTCTTTTTAAACTTTCTGGAACTAAAGTACTACTCAATGGTTAAGTTTTGAAATCATTGGTTTATTGAACCTCTTCTACCAACCCAAATGCCCGCACCTTTGCCTTGACCCCTTTTATCCAATTTTGGGCAATGATAGGACCGACTTGTTTACTTACTTACTTTTAACCACATTTTCTTTAGTTCAAGTTCATTTTCTCTCTGTTTTGGAGTTTTAACGAGCTTTGCCTTCATGATTGCCCAAAATTTTTCAGTTGGGCGAAGTTCCGGAGTGTTTGGAGGGTTGAAATCTAAATTATTATCTTTGTACAGGTCTAAGACGGGCCGGGCATAGTGGCAAGATGCCAAAGCCGGCCAAAACAGTGTCGGGCCATCGTGAGATCTCAAGAAAGGCAGAAGTCGTTTTTGGAGGCATTCGTCCTTGTAGATTTGTCCGTTGACGGTCCCAGAGGTGATGAAGGGCTGACTCATTTTGTCACATTCGCAGATCGCCTGCCAGACAAGGCATTTTTTGGCGAATTTCGACAGTTTCTTCTTCCGTACACTCTCTGGAACGGCCAACTTAGAGGTGGCGACGTTGTGTTCCTGTCCTGGCATTTGTTCGGTATCGGCTTTAATGTAGGTCTCAACGTCCATCACAATGCAGAACGGTTTTGTGAGCCACTCCCGAGTTCTGTTTATCGCTCTGGTTTGGTGCCTTCTGGACCTTGTACACATGTAATCCAGAACGTTTCATTGTTTTCTGCACAAAACAAACTGAAACTTTCGCCTTTTTCGCAACATCTCTGATCGAAATGTTGGGATAACGCTTAAATTGGTTCAATACCATCCTGGCCTTCTCCGGATTTGATGTGCCACGTTTTTTGCCACTACCATTTTTCCGCTTGGCTGTCTTACGGTCCTTGAACGTTTTGATCACATGAGATACGGTTGAATGTGCGATTCTGAGCTGTTTTCCGATCCCTCGATGAGAAGCGTTTGGGTTTTCGAAGTGAGTGCCGAAAATTTGTTGGCGCACTATTTCTTCATTTGAAGCCATCACTGAAATCACTCGACCAATTTTCACGAAACTCATTACACAATTGACACAACACAATGAAATACATTCAGTTAAAATTTCAATAATTTTTACCCTCACGCAAAGAAGTTACGAACAATTGCGTGTGTCCAAATTTCATCGAATACAGTCTTTAGACGAGTTTGTGATCAAAGCCATCGACATGTTATGGTTGGTTTTTGTCGAGAGCGGATGGATTAAACGAAGGAGCAGATTAAGGAAATTGACGCAAATCTTGAACTGGCTTATTTCATTTTATTCCGTAGGGTCATGTCAAAACGTGTATCGAGTCGAACGCGTTTGGTTGCGCAGATTAGAGTGTTTCATCGGCAAATTGGTGTGATTAGGACGATAGAAAAATCCGAGAAATAAAAAGTGGCCATATTGGCAGGAAGAGAAAAAGTGTTGTGGGAGTCTGATTAAATGGTGGAGGTTATTAGCCACTGGAGTCGTGACAGATTTGAAGGTGGGAAGCGGGGGAATTCCAAGAAGTTAAGTGTGGCGAATTAGAGGGAAGTGTTAGACCAAAGAGGTGTAAGAGGGAGAGAGTGAACGTTTGGCTGAACGTTTGAACTCACGCAATGTAGACGCACGCGCGTTCTGTGTGTGGGTGTGGGAGGGGGGAAGGGTTCTGTGTTCACGTTTTTTATTTTTTTTATTTTCCGTCGGCCTATTTCCTCACATGGTCATCAATCACCGATCACGTTTTTTGAGACTACTATCATTTTATATCAATTTCATTCATTACCCTATGCTTGTTGGTTTTTTGTTGGTCGCATCGTTATTGAGCATATTGTTTTTTTTTTGTTCTTTTGTACTGTCACATCGTCCTTTTAAATCTCTTGCTCTTCTTGTCTGATGTGTTCTCCATTGTTTCCCATTCTTTGCTAGGTGTTGGAAGAATTCCCGAATATACGATGCTTCAGCCGTCGCTTCGTCCGTTTATTTGAACAGAAGATAGCCGATGCTGGTGCGCGGCGTGTCATGTGTGATCGTTTTCCTCCGTGTCTCAATGGTAGCCCTCTTCCTACTGACACTCCATTCCTGTGACACGTGTGAGGGGTCGTGGTTTTCTGCATGTCTTTTAAATATGTGTTGGACTAACTACTGTATTATGCTAATTTGTTGCTCAGTATTTCAGTATTATATTTTGGTTAAAGTTGTATTTCTGAACTTAAACTACTAGTTATTCCGCAATCAAAATTTTCATTCCCCTTATAAGCATTACAGGATTCTATTTGGATCTTTCTGTTTCAGCTGTTGTGGTTGGATATTCCATTTGTTCCACAAAGTCATCAAGTATTGCTCTTCTACCACTCTTTTGGGTGTGACTAGAGTTGCAAACGGGGGGTGTTCCGGATCATGTCTTGTAGAGTTAGCTATTGAGTCACCAAAACAAATCAAATATCGACGTTTTGTCATTGTTGATTGGACTGATATTCCTTGTCTTTCAGCTTTTCCAGAACAATTGAGATATTGGTTCTCAGATTTGATGGTTCATCGTATTCTTGTGTTTAATTGTAATAAACCACGCTCACATGTGAGTGGCCCCAACAGCTTCCTTACTGTTGGTTTAAATCGGTCCTCAAACTCGATGTTTTAATGTATTCTTGTTGTCCATTGAAATGAACTACCTACACCTGTGATAGGCCCCAAAAGCATGCTTACTGTTGGTTTGAATCAGTTTTCAAACTCGATGTCTTAATGTATTATTGTTTTCCAATGAAATAAACCACCAACACTTGTGAGTGGCCCCAAGAGCATGCTTACTGTTGGTTTTATCCTTAATTTGATGTCAAAATTTGAATAACTTTAATGTGCATCTCTGAACAGAGAATAAACCGGGAGCATAGTTAAATATCTTATTCGTTGCCGACGTAAGTTGAATTCAGCACACCGTTTACCAAAACGGATCCCGCTGCGAACCCAACAATTTTTTTCAACATCCCAGTGATTTCTCGTTGAAGTGCAAAGGTGTTCTAGACTTCCAATAAACAGAGTATCACGTTAACATATTCCTACCCATTCCCTACTTGATCAGGTTGGAATCACCAGTATTTGCTCATTGAAGATGTATGCTAGTGTCAAGCATCATCGGTTGGTTCTCTATGTTATGAAAACTGAACTGAAAATACCGGTGTAGCAGCTTCGGGCGGTCAATCATGCTCATATTCATGATCATGCGATTGGAAACTTTATTTCGTGGCTATGAAATTCTGTAGTCTAGTACTCGTTAAAGAAGGTAAATTTTAATTGAAAAGAAGTAAGTAGAGGGACTAACGTCTTAATATTGGTAGATCTAATTATTGATTACATACAGCTTTATCAAATGTCCCAGGTGCGATTAAACTGTTAAGAACCCGCCCGAACCCTATATGTGATGCGTTGAGTTTCAATCAAACGTTGTTTATTTTGACATTGTCTAAAACACTTGTTTACTAATTGTTATAAGTCATACCGTTGAATCCATTCCCATCCCATACACACAGCAGGTCTACACGCAGAATAAATCAACGTCAGTCATTTGTGCAGAGTAAAATTCAATGCGAAACACTACTCTATAGTGTATACTTCGCAGTGCGATATTTTAGGCAAACTTACTCGATTTGGACGCTTTGTGCTGACTAAGGTTTTAATCAGATGATTTCCTGAATCCACCTCCGTTGTAAAGGGTGTCCCACATCAAATTGCATCACGAAGAAGAACGCTGCACAAAATTACCCATTGTTTTTTGTTTTTTTTTTATTTTTATAGTTGTAAGTTTTTCAGAGTGGAAAAAATGACGTCACCCGAAAAGCAACGACGCGAATTGATTATGCACAAGCACCTGGAAAATCCTGAACTCTCTCTCTTCGGGACAGCGGAAGACAACTCGGAATCATGCTGCCAACGGTGAGTCGTGTGATTAAACGTTACTACGAAATCTCAGCATCGAACTGAAGGATAAATGCGGTCAGAATCGATGTTTTGTTAATGATACGGATCACAAGCGTGTCATGAAAGCGTTTAAGCGGAATCCCAATGCTTCGGTCAAGAATGTAGCCAGAAAGTTGAATCTGTCCCAGTTTTTCGTTCAAAGAGCCAAGGACCGGGAATGACTACATACGTATAGAATGCTGAAGGTTCAGGATCGTAACGAATGGCAAAATACGGTGGGAAAGACCAGGAAACTGTACACCCAGATGATGACAAAGCCGCATTGTCTTATCATGAATGATGATACTTACGTTAATGGGGACTTCCGGTAGCTCTCGGGCTACTGTTATTCACCGCCCAGCACAAGTTTGATGTTCCGGAGGAAGTAAGAAAGCAGAAACTTTCAAAGTTTGCCAAGAAATACCCTACGGAAGTCTCCCAAGGAGGTCAAATCTGAAAAAGAAGTGGGTTTCCGTACAGAAGAGCTGCAGCCAGAAGTTGTACAGAACCCAATGAGTGGAGTTAAGTGTAAGGTACGTGCGTACGGTTATGGTATTGAAGGTGAATGAAATAAATATGACAAAAGCTTACTAATAGGTTTTATTTTATTGTTTGAAAAGGTCGGTCAACTTGGCAATTTTCTACAACGGTTTTTCAGTGATGCAATCTGGTGTGGGACCCCCTTTACTAGCGTGAAGATAAATAAGAAGTACAGTGTGTAGTCTTCTTTTCGTGTAGTGAGAAAACGCATTCGTGTTTACAGTCTTGCAATCTTGGCCTGCAAACTTGGTCTAAAAACCGGTTTGGACTTCGAACGCATCGGCATTCGTGATTTTTGTGACGATACATTCCATTCTTCTCGATCAATTTGGTTTGTTCGAAAATAATGCCTTTTGGATCAGGCAGCTTTTTTCAAACTGCCACTTCCGAAATATTGTGGGCCAATGCAACATCAGTGACGACGAATGCAGTAGACTCGATGAAGAAGGATATTGCAAGGTTGGTACTGCTCTGACAAAGTAGATTCAAAGCTCAGCAGCACGTTAGCCAAGCAATGTTCGTGGCACCTCGTGAAAGCGTTGCCATCATTTGTGCAGCTCTGACAATATATCAACACTGTGTGGTAAACATAATTCCAATTGATCCAGTTAAAACCTTTGATCTAAATGCTGAACTGCTTTGGGTGTACTTACCTGCATTTTATCGCAGTACTACGAATGACGACATTCCATCTCTCGGTTCTGAATGTCTGTGTCTGGCGACACATGGGAAACCACGGGTTACAAAATTGATTCCCAGAGGAATAAATCCGTCTACGTTGAACTATGTTTCCTTAGAAGTCTCGTCTTCGCCCAATGGTAATCATAACCGGCTGAACATAAAAAGGGAGCCCTGACCATATCGCAGTAGTTGTAAATAAAAGTGCTGGCGACAACTATGTGATGAGACTACAGATTCCTATTTCCATGCTCCTCAGTCCAACCCATCCCCAAAATAGTTTACCTATTTTTACCTTCGGTAAACCGCAAGTAAACTAACCCTTTTATGAAGTCACTCATGGTAATAAACAAACAAAGAATTATTGGCTCCGTAAAACTAACGCTATTTAACCTCCCAAATAAATGAACTAGCTAATAAAACTATGTATTCTTCAAAGAATTAAAGAAATGTGGCCCTTTCTTGCGATTCGTGGCCGGTAAGTATTCAGTTCCCAATCTACAGATGACGAAGCGATATTACCGAGTCTTACCATTGAACCCCGTTGCCTTTTTTTCTCCATACGAAATGAAACTCCGATGACTCTCACCTTTGCTGCAATCTTTCCAGCATGCGCTGCCGGTCACATTATGAGAGACCCCGAGCCACTTGACCCAGTTGCGGCGCCAGCTGTATCCTGACTTCAAAACAGTTATTTTTCCTGCCATCAGATTTATTCTTGCACTGGGTGGCGGTGGGTGGCTCTTCCAACCTCCTGGCGCAGGCAAGTATTGGTCGATTTATAATAATTCTCTGCCTAATAAACTACCATGTTCTAGCGCTTCTTCTGCTTCTATCGCGCCTATTTGCGATACTTTAGTTTGCGAAGGTGCTTCGTTCCACAATTATTCCCATCCTGTACATCGGTGAGTTAAAATACCTACTGAGTATTTCTGTGTAAGTTGTAAAGAACGTTGTAAGTTGTAAATTTGTAAAGTAAGAAACCATCAACTGTCAGCTTGATCTACACCGGTACACACACTTTCAACCAGCCCAAAGGAAGTCCCTACCTCTCACTGCAGTCAAGTCTATCTCGCCAGCGACTAACAGCCGTTTCGGCCCTGCATTCGACTGAACGGGATCTTTGAAACTCTAGTATAAACTGTTCCGATAATTATAGATACACTAATGATTAACATACTACCGCTGACCCTAGAATTGACAGAAAGGTAAGGGACTATTTCAAGCGTCATCCTTTAACATTAGTCCGAGATGTGTCGAAGAAGCTAAGTACTTCGGCGACTACCCGAGCAGGAGAGAACAGCATATGAATATCTAATTTTGATCTTGATAACTGGCCTTGGTATAAAAGAGCTCAGATTAAGAGGTAAAATACCTAAGCAAAATACCTAAGATTTGAAGGCAAAATATCTCTCAAATAACAAAACTTGGTATTTTGGATACCTGGGAATACCTGAGAGGTACTATTTTGGTATTCTCTTACCTCAATTTGGTATTCGCATATCATTGTCGGAACAATTTTATGGTATTATCCTTAGGTATTTTACCTCTTAATCTGAGCTCCTAAATACCAAGGTCAGTTATCAAGTTATTCGGTCCTGCTCGGGTAATGTTATGCGTGGCGAGGAGAGAATGGGCCTGCAAACTCAAGGAGCCAAAACGAAGCATCAAACAGGCTAAACTGCGATACTTAGGGCTCGAAAGCTGTACGACAAACTGCTGACCTAAACATCGGGTTGTGTTATCATGGACAATGAAATTTATACCTCGCCGAAGGGAAAGGATGTTCCTGGATTAGTGATAAAATCAAACAAAAACTACCACGTGTAGTTTAAGACGTGTTTTATGATAATTTTTGTTAGATACTGTATTTGTAATTTTAGTTGTAATAATAATATTACTAACGATTGTTTATCAAGAACCTGGATAGATTCTGTTTGCTATGCATTAGAGATAGTGATTTAAGGTTATTCATAGAATGATTCTCCGATAACGACCAACAAGTACTTTGATTGTCATGATATTAAATTCTGCTGACGTTGTCTAAAACTTAAAAGGATCGATTCGCACTTTCTTGGAGAACTGTCGTATTTAAATGAAAATAGCCATGGCAAAAAAAAAATAACAAAACAAGTGATTTTTTCTTTTGCTCATGCCACAAAAGGTATATGAATAATTGTGGTTTTTCATGCAGCCTCCAATTATACCGGCTCGGACAATGACTTGTTTTAAGGCCTGAAAAAAACGACAAGATCTTTTTTACATATATCAAGTAATCTGCAAGTCATATCAACGTTAGGAGTAATGAACTGCTTTGATTGCCTAGCTTTAAACCTGTTGTTCTCTTTTGAAGATTCCCAGCGTTTTAACTCCATTCAGAGAAAAGAAGCTGCTTATCCCAAATGGGCCCAAATGACTGAAAACTGATTCGACTGGTAATTGTGATTCGTAGAGTGGGGATTCACACGACCGGTAACGCTTGGATTAGAAATTAAAAAAAAAAAACAAAGCTTACCAATTTTCCAAGCTAGTATACTGCCACCTGGTGGTGAGTTCACCAATGAACCTCCAATAAATATAAGTATGTTGAATATAGAAAAATAACAGGCGAAAGCAGTGAAGCAACTACGTTCGTTGTTTTGAATTTACCACCGGCACAACCCCCCTTAGCAACACAATACCGACAATTGTTGTTGCAATTACTTGATTACGACTTGACTGAGTTAAAGTCGAGTAATTTCAACTGATCTGCAACAAGCGTGCCGCTAGGATGGAGCGAGCTAGATATAGTCGGGCGGCCTTATACAAGCCGCTCATGGAGAAAGGTGAGAGCATCGAACACAAACCGGGTTCCAGTCGTCCGACAGTTTTGCGTCGGTGCGATTTATTATATGGCCAACATGAACATCGGCATTTGGAAGCGTAAGTCGAGGCCAACCGTGTCGGAAGCACCAGTGGACATCTAAAAGCAGCAGCTGAAGGTACTCGTCAAAGATGTCTTCGCTACGGAGCGCAAAGTGATTGAGATCATCAACGGTAATCACTGGCAGGAGACCGGCTATTTCACATCCTCCAGGAATGATGAAAACAGTGACGTGAAGTACATCGCTCACAGAAGCTTCCGAAAAAGATAGTCTTGTGGCTTTTATTCGAGACTTTGCGGCCAACAGCATGAAGTGCTTCTTTCGAAGTTGCGGCCTTCATCAAGAAACACAATCCAAAGGACGATGTTGTCGCTGGATCTGGCCTCGGCTGATCGCGTGAACGCTGGAGGAAATTGAGTCAACAACCCCAACGTGCCCCAGCTAATTGTAATTTGAAGCGGAGGATCTATTCAAACAATTTCGTGGTAACTTTTATACAAGAGTGACTTTTAAGGCGACCAGATTGTGTGTGTAGATTTGTGATTGAAATACAATCAATAATGCATGAAATTTATGTACAATAATTACCATTCAAAGCAATCCGCAATATTCTAATTGACTTGCGTGGGACAGATGAACTCACGCATATAATTAATATTCCTTCAAGGCAGTTTACAAGTTTAGGAGTTCGTCTCCTCACACGGCGCGAGCGTTTTCTCATTTAGATCACAATATTTAATCCATGGGATTGAGTGTAATCTCCTAGTAGATCCGAGATTTAATAGTAAAACAAAGTCATAGACATTTTGTGATTGTCAGATCGAACGTTAAGAACATTAAAGCGGCCTAGAAATACGTGATTAAATAGGATGGGATGCACTTGCATTCCTCGACCTTCTAGTAGTGAAAGAACCATTGTCACCATCGTCCCTCTTCTGACTGAGATTTGCCTCGGCAGCAGCTCATGTATCGGTCCTTTGATTGAATAAAGAAATAAAAAAAAAATAAAAAAATAAAACCCTTTGATCGTGGTCACTATCTGTACAGTGTGTCTCACAATAGGTGTCACCTTTTTTCAGTCTTGGTTTATTCCAGCTGCGTAGTTTTAACAGCAGAATTGATTATATCCGTTATAAGTGTATTCTTTTCACAGGTTATCTTTGAAGATAAATATGCAATTCGGTATGTAGCTACCATGGAAGTCATACGGGAGCAAGTTTTAAAATAGGGGCCACCCCGGCGTAGAAACATCACACTCTTTTGCTATTCTATAAGCAACCGAGAGTTGCTGTTTTATATCGGTGGTACTCATGCGAGTGAATGAATTTTCCCATGCTTGTTCGTGGGTATGATAAAAATCTTGTCAATCTTCCAAGAGATAAACTAGTTGTAGAGCGCTATCAAAATGTACCGAAATTTATCAGGGAAGGAAAACTTCCTTTTCTTTTCGTAGAACCTATCGACAAAACCAACACTGAATATTACATCGACCAGGTTTTGAAGAATTATCTGCATTCTCTTGCCTCAACGTTGTATAAGAATACACCATATTGTTTCCAACAGGTCTCAGCTCCAGCGCACAAGGCAAAGAAGACACAAGTGTGGTGCGTGGAAATTTGCCCGATTTCATCACAAGCGAAGAATGGCCTTCATCTTCACCGGATCTCAACCCACTTTACTTATTTGTATGGGGTTATATGTTTCAACATATAGGCCCTACGAGAGGGCTTACTTTAGATCGATTCAAGAAACATTTGGTTGATATTTGTGACCGAATTCCTCAAGAAATCGTGCGTGCCAGCTGCGAAGGGTTTACAAAGCGTTTGCGCAAAATTATCAAGGAAAAGGGCAAGAAATTTGAATTGAATTAATTCGGTTTATTTCTATAACATGTATCTTTCAAATGAACAATAAATGCTAAAATTTCGTTGAATTGTTTTTTTTTGTAATCCCATTTTGTTTTAGTGACACCTATTATGAGACACCCTGTATATTTGCTACATGTACCACGTGTTTTTAACTCGGTTTTCCGATCTTGATTTTCCGTTAAGTTCCATTGAGAATTCGGGTTCTGGTCGTTCCAGATCTCAAAATCAGTTTATTTCATCTCAGGAGTTCCACAAGGATCTCATTTAGGTACTCTTTTAATTATTATTTATTATTTTTTGATGATGTTTATCTTGGGTTCAATCATCTTAACGTTAATATCTATGCTGATGAAATGAAACTGTATATGAAAATGTGTCGAAGATTAGATGTGTAACATTTTCAGAGGTCACAAAAAATCAAAAAGAGAAAACTTTCCTCACACACAATATGACGCAAGCTAGTTCACGTTTCCAAGATTTTATGAATTTCGAATTTCAAAGATCATAAACCATTTCATATTTTTATGATCCAGTAAACCGAATACTTTTGCTGGCTTAAAAATTTACATCAAATCTGGCAATAGAAGTCATCTCTGTAAATAACTTAAGGCTATATGTAAAATTACCTGTACCCTGATAAATAAACCATTTATGCTAAAGAATCAGTTCAGTTCAAGCTTCAACTGAACGAAATTTGTGACGCCAATTGGTTTTTAAGCATTGCGGTTGTTCGAGGCATGCAGATCGGTAATTATGGTGAATTGTATCATTCTCCCAGTTCTAGTGACCAGCGTTTTATTGAAATTTTGGAAAACTGGTATGAGATTTTTGTAGATTCTAGTAAACTAAACGTGCTTGCTGGTGATTTTAATATAAATGACTGTGACATTAATAATTCGAGGCATTTGAAACGATTAGCTGATTTCTTTAATTTTAGAAAAATTGGTTAATGAATATACGCGTATTTCCAGACACAGAAAAACTTTGATTGACCATGTGTACTGTAATTTTGATTCTGTTTGTGCTGTTATTAACTCTGACTTGAAAGTAACCGATCATGAAACCATTATTATTAACATTGAAGATAATAGTAGTGGTGATAGTGATTATGTGAAATTGAAATGTTGGAAAAAGTATTCGAAACAAGCTTTTTCAAGACTTGTCGAAAGAAGTGTGGATTTACAGACAAATGCCGGTTCTCTAGATCAGAAACCAGCTGTTTTGACAGACGTTTTGAAAATATGTACCAATAAACTAGTTGAAAATAAATTTGTTTTAGTAAAGAACTCGAACAGCTGGTACAATTTGGAGCTTTTGCGTCTTAAACGTAAAAGAGACAAGCTGTATAAGAAATGGCGTAGAACTAATAGAAATATCTTTTTAAATAGGTACAAAGTCGCGCGTTACAAATATTCGCAATGCGTTAAACAAACTCGCTGTGAATATATTCAGAGGAAAATTGATTTGCATCAAAACAACAGCAAAGAGTTATGGAAAATTTTGAAATCTTTGTTAAAACCTAGTAATTGCAAACCGCTATCCATAACCTTCAATGGCACATTAAAACAGTCAGAGGACAGCATTGCCTGTAGATTCAATGAATATTTCGTCGAAAGTATTTTGTCAATCAGTCAATCCATTGATACAGTAGATGAGCCAGACGAAATAAAACAGCCGATTAATATTAACTGTAGTTTTGAAAGTTTTCACCCAATTAGAGGATCTTAAGTCTATTTGCTTTTCTTTGAACAGTACTTGAACAGGCTGGAGTAGATAACGTAAATGCAAGAGTAGTACAACATTGCTCTAATGTCATCGGAAACAGCCTGCTGGACCTAATTAATGAATCGCTGCAAACTGGGCACGTGCCACAAGTTTGGAAACAATCTTTAGTTATTCCCATTCAAAAAGTCGCTGGGACGATTAAAGCCGAAGAGTTTCGTCCTTTTAACATGTTGCACACTTTAGAGAAAATTTTGGAACTTGTTGTCAAAGGCCAGCTGTTAACGTATTTAAATAGTTATAATTTGATTGCGCCGGAACAATCGGGATATCGCGAAGGTCATTCAGCGTTAGATTTAGTTTTAGCAAAATGGAAAGAAAATGTAGAGCGTAAAGATACGATTCTTGCTGTTTTTTTGGATCTGAAACGCGCTTTTGAAACGATTTCTCGGCCCTTGTTGTTAGAATCAATGAAGCGCTTTGGATTTTCAGGTTCTGCGTTTAATGATTCTGTGTCGAGCCCTGTGGAGAACAGCCTTGGCGTACCACAAGGGAGTGTATTAGGGCCAATTTTATTCATTCTATATATTAATGACATGCGACGAGTCTTGCGATTTTGTGATATTAATCTTTTTGCTGATGATACCGTGTTGTTCATTGCAGCTAAAAGCCTCGAGGAGGCCGTTTCACATTTGAATGCAGATTTACGTTCTCTAAGTAGATTGTAAAAGTACAAACAGTTGAAATTGAACATAAGTGAAACTAAATTCATGGTAATTTCGCGGAATCGAGTTATCAAAGGCGCCTCTGTTAAAATTGATGATGTGACAATTGATAGCGTTCGTGAGATTAAATATCTTGGCGTGATTATTGATGAGAGATTAAAATTTGACTCTCACTTTGACGAAGTCATCAAGAAAATAGCCAAGAAGTACGGTATTCTCTGCCGATTGAAAAACGATTTAACTATTGCTAGTAAAATACAATTGTACAAATCTATCATCTCTCCTCACATTGAATTTTGCCCTTTCATTTTGTTTTTAGCTAATCAAACACAAATATCGAGATTACAGCGTTTGCAAAATAAGATAATGCGTTTGATCTTGAGATGTAACAGGTTCACTTCCCCCTCTTTTATTTTAGATGGCTATCGGTGAAGCAGAGAGTTGTGTATTTGACAATGGTGTTCATGAAAAATGTTTTCAATTCGATGCCTATACACATCAAACGTGCAGCAACACTAACAGATTTTAAGAGACAATTTATTTCACACATCAAAGCTGCCTTTTGAACAGCTACTCTGTTAACTTTTTACTCTTGACTAATTTTGTATCTTGACGATGTTATTACAACGGATATTTTTGTATGGTTTACTGTTAAATGTTTTATATTTGTCTTGGGGCACAAACAAACTATACTTTTCTCCTCGATGATGATGATGGATTTAAAGTTTTTATTTTGTTATTGTATTTTAAAGTAGTTTTTATTTTTTGTGTAGTTTTCAAAAGTTTGAGCCTCGCGTGCGGTATACAGGTATAAAGGACTTCTTTTTGAATTTACAAAAAATATTGGCCTTTGATGCTTGAGAAGATGCCACGCAATAGTAGTGGGTTGCCTGGCTGAATGTCGGGGAATTCTCTGTCAATTCTGTTGTGGTTGAAAGTTAAAGTTTGACTAGCGCCGGTCCAGGATTTTTAAGGTTTGGAAATTTTCTCGATTTCCCTGTTTGGGGATATCCTTGGTCAGCCCAAAACTAAAGGTGGCGGTTCCATTAGTGTTGGAATCTCATTAACTCTGTAGCGGGCTGGATCGGATATTGGCTATGTCTTTTGACAATGTCCTTATACAGGATTCTGTGATTTGAATTGTAATAGGATTTTTTGATCGCCGGGATTACTTGCGAACATTTGTGGTTGACATCAACAGCTTTTCACAATTATATCGCTGTAAAGCAAATGAACAGTTTTGGAAGATGTTTATATCTGTAGATGAAATCAGTTTGTTTTTGGTTTTGCATAACTGGTTGAATTGTTTTTAAATAAATTATCTTATAGATAAATCGTCTAGCTCAAACCTTTGTAGGGGAAGTGGTGGGACCATCATCATCATCACCAGGCTTAATATTTTCAGTAAAATTTGTTTGAAATAATTGATAGTTGTATGTATTTGAAGTTCAATGCTCTGATGACACCTTGGTCAAATCAGTACTTAAAAAATGAAAAAAAAATTGTATTTAGCTCCGAGTTGTTACAACCACCAAGTTCAGAGTTTAACATAAATAGCCAAACTCATCAGTTTATTGCTTGCCTGGCAAGAAATCAGTACACAGTAGACGCTCCTGGTCGATCCATCGCTGTTTACATGTTAAATCCAGCTATTCAACTTTTCCCATATATCCTGCTAAATTACCATGATTTCTCACTTTGTATTCAAGGTCAGAACCTAAATACGGGTTTTTGATTAAAACCTGAATTTCAAGAATAGGCTTATTCTGGAATTCACATCGATTATGCGAACGACTAGAAACAGTGTCCATTCCATAGAAATTGCCGGAAAGCAATGTCCACTTCCTGTTACACATCATTAAGAAATGCAATCAACAATCGAATTTGGCATCGTTAAAGGAAGTACCAATTCAAGTTTTCCTCATTTTTTGACCATGTGTAACCTTCCTGGATCACATAGTAGACCGTCATCGTCAGGCATTCTCTCACCCACACACACACACACTCGAACGCGCGCGGTCCATACCAGTTTATCTCTTTCTCTCAACACGCGACCGCGAGCCTCGCGCCAACCAACAGCAAGAACAACACCGAACCAGACCTGAAACCGTCTTTTAGTTAGTACACCGCAACAGCGCGAGCATACTTAACTTTTCAACTTAGTGTGGACTAAATCCACCACGAATCTTCCGTGCGCGCCTCACCGGTCGGTCCCATTTGGTACGTTCCCGTTCGTCGCATCGCCGTCGTCGAAGTCGAACTCGGATTTCGATCGTCGTCGCATGCAAAACCCAACCCAAAGCCCATTCTCTCCTGCGGCGGCCCAAGATCGCGTCTACTTGCCGACTGACTGACTGAGTAGGTATGGAAGGTGTACATAGGCAGTCAGTCGGTGAGTGAGTGAGTGGCAGTGGCTGCTGTAGAAACGAGAAGGTAGGTGCTGTGGTTCGGTGAAATGCCATGCGGCTGTTTGTTGGTTGGCGCTGTATCGAAATCACCTTTCATTCTGTGATCGATCGTACCCGTAGTTAGTCGCTCTTTGGGTCTCGCTGGGCCAGTTCCTTACAGACCTTCCTAAATTCCGTCTTAGTTGCCGTCGTTGTCGTTGCCGCGGTGTGGCCATTGAAAGGGATTTCGAGAGGTTTTTGCTTTCGTTCGACGTTATTGTTTGCCAAGAGTGTGGGGTAGTAGAAGAATAACCATATTTTAGGTGAGCCGTCAAAGCCGATTGCAACGAATTGGATTGGGTTTTATTTCGTGCAGGTTTGCCACGAAACTAGAACACGGACCGCGAATTTGAATTGTGTTATTTTACTTAACGTTGAGTGTGCAATATTTGTGGTTTTGAACTTTTGTCGTTTTCTTGTTTGGTGGTGTTTCAGAATGAATTACAGACTGTTGGTGTGGTTCTGCCTCCTGGTGCCGCTGGTAGCGTCATTGCCTCAGGATGAAGGTGTGCGCTCGTTGCTGCTACGGAGAGGACGCCTTGGAACGAAAGGTCAGTTGCAACAGTTGGGTAATGGTGGGTTTTTGGGCTTAGGGTACAGTTCTCCGTGTTATAACCCTCACGTCACTCATATGCACACTAACTCCTATCATCAACTTCATCATCATGATCACCATCGTAGACGTAATCGCCATATTAATGCAAATCATGTTCAGCATGATTCACGCTTATCTCATCATAAATCCATCGTTGATAACCAGAATGGCATACAAAACAGGCATGGAAATGAAGGCTTAACTGACGCACAAAGGCTGCTTTTAGACACAGAAATCAATAATGTAGCAGAAAGGCAAAACCATCAGTTACGACAGCTTGCACATGGGAGCTTTACGTCCTTTAGTGAATATTTTCTCGATAACCTGAAGAAGAGTAACGTTGCGGTAAGCTTTGCTTTTGCTCAACCTACGGACAGCACAACCAGTCACAGTGTTAGTACAACAAGTGAAATCCCGTTTTACGACGAGGTCGACGACGATGCAAAATCAGGTGCTGTTGCTGGTTTAGGTGGCACAACTAATCATTACCCCAAGTCTGCACGACCAGCATCACTAACACTTGATCAATCGGCAAACAGGTTTCCAGGCAAAGTGTGGGGTGAAGGTACCGAGTCCAAGTTTGGGCCGGTGTTGGAATATATTTTACAAAGAGTTCAATCATTGTTTTCAGTTTACAAACACGAAGACCAGAGTCGACCTGGTGTCCCCATGGCGGATGCCGTAGAAGCCAAATCCGAAGAAACCAAATCCACCGAGGAAGGTTCAACTACAACCAGCACTGTAGCTCCTGTGCTGAAGAAAGGTGTTCATCCTCTGCTAGCCCGTAAAAAGTTTGCGTTTTCTCCAAAAGAAGCCAAGGCCAAGGCCACTGAAGAGGCTGGAACTCCAAGCACAACCAAGAGAACTACAACCACGACTGAATCAAGTGACAGTTCTTCTACCTCGCCATTAGCAACTCGACGAACACGTCCTACTCGTCTAATTCCGATGAGTCGTACTACAGCCGGCAAGCAAGCTCTTCCTCCTCGTACCCCAAGACCGACAACCAAGCGAACCACGACAGCTGCTCCAGAAGAAACCACCTCGGTAACTTCTCGTACAACCAGACGCCGTGGTGGCCGTCCAACTCGTCCATCTGGGTCACAGTTCCTAGCATCCAAGACATCCACCACGACCTCAACAACAACAACCACGTCCACGACTGCTGCTCCCACCACAACAACGACTACCACCACGACGACCACCCCTCCACCACCTCCACCAAGCAGCAGTTCGACGACAACAACAACCGTCTCCACCACTGCAGTGGAAGCCAAGGCAGCCACGGTTGCTTCTTCCCCGGAAGAAGCATCACCGTCCTCTGGAACACCAGTCTCGGAATTGACGATATCGGCACCAGCGGCTACGGCTGCAGCTCCCTCTGCCATCAGCAGCAATACAATTCCGCTAACAGCCGAAGCCACCGTGGCTAGCGAAGTCGTTGTCAAAAATGTGCCACAATCGGTAGAACCGGCTCCGGTGGTTGAACCACAGCCGGACGATGACGTTGCCTCGCTAGCCTAAACCTCCTAGGATGTTGTTAGAAAATCGTGTGAGTCATTAGAATGTTGAATAATTAGTGAACTATGTAGACTTGTCCTAGAGAGTGGTTCGAGTTATTCAGGTGTCAATGTTGTTTTCTAGGTTGTGGAAAACTCCCTTACCACTTGCTTGACTATTCCTGCCCCTGGACAGTTGAGTGAAGATGCGTTTAGTGTGATTTTTTTTCAGTCACGTCTGAATAAAATTATTTTGGAATTATGTTAAGACTAAATGGTTTCCCGATTGATCTCATTTTCTTCGAAATGTCCTTGAGAGGGGATATCTGGATGACACTTTAAAAATTAAACGAATGAATTTTTACTGAAGCCTCCCTCCGTTTTCAGTTAGTTGTCAATTTTTAAAGATTTATCATGATTCATTTGTCGGTGATCAATCAGCTCGCTGCTGAAACTGGTGAGTTCAAACAGTATTTCAATTGAATAAAAAGGAAGGTAAGTTGACTGGAAATGCTCTTGTCAGTCAATATAATTTAGTAAGAAATTTGGTTTTATGATGGTTTTAAGAAAATATACTGTTCGCTCCTTTCAACCGATTCAATATGGATGGGTGTTATATGATAGAGGAACTTTTTTCTGGAAGCTTTTTCAAAAATAACTTTTTCAACTAGGAAAAACATTACACAGGTATGGTCAAGGACTGAATGATGATCAAAATTTTCCAAACTGTCCTTGTGTTCAGATCTTGATTTTGTTCATAATCATAATTTTTAGCTGTAAAAGCCACAAAAAAAATCTTTACACCGTTTTAGACATATAACAGTATTTGCAGAATATCTACGGCACTCCAAACTATTCTTGAGTTCAGGTCTTGGTGTTTACCTTGATTCACAAGGCGGTTTATGTGGAGTCCATCGTACTTATGAGTTGGCAAAGCTCCATGAACATCATTGCACAGTTGTAGTCTATTAATAGGCTTCTCAGAATATCTACGGTACTCCAAGCTGTTCTTGAGTTAAGATCTTGGTGTTTTGAAAGATCAATAAGACGACTTACGAGGTCTTCATTGTACTTATGAGTTGCAAAAGCTCAATGGGATATCATTGCATAATCAAAATCATACTACAGTATTCACAGAATTTCTACGGTACTCCAAATTATTCTTGAGTTCAGATCTTGATGTGTCGCAGGGTCAACAAGGCAATTTACGAGGTTTTCTTCATACTCATGAAATACAAAAACTCCATGAGGCATCATTGCTCAATTAAAGTCATATTACAGTATTCTGAAAATATCTCCAAACTATTTTTGAGTTCAGGTCTGTGTGTTTTTGCATGATCAACAAGGCGATTAGCGAGGACTCCATCATTCTTATGATTTCGTAAAGCTCCATAGAACATCATTGCTTAATCACAATTCTATTAATAGTATTTTAATAATATCTACGGCACTCCAAACTATTCTTGAGTTCAGATCTTGGTGTGTTGCATGATCAATAAGGCGATTTACTAGGTCTACATCGTACTTAGAAGTTGGTAAAGCTCCACGAACCATCAATGCACAACCAAAGTCATATTACAGCATTCTAAGAATATCTACGGTTCTCCAAACTATTCTTGAGCTCAGGTCTGGTGAGTTTTGAATGATCAACAAGGCGATTAGCGAAGACTACACCGTTCTAATGCTTTAGTAAAGCTGGAATAGAACATCATTGCACAATCATAGTATATTAATAGTATTCTCAAAATATCTACGCCACTACAAAATATTCTTGAGTTTAGGCCTTGTTGTTTTGCATGACGATTTACGAGGTTTCCATCATGCTTATACCCAAGTAGCACACTACGATCATAATTAGTTGTAGCAACTTGATCATGACTAAGCAAGTCATATTTATGTTATCTCAACTAAATGGCAACAAGTGTGCTACTAGGGTAGGTTGCAAAAACTTCATGCGACATCATTGCACAATCAAAGTCTTATTACAGGATTCTAAGAATATCTACGGATCTCCAAACTATTCTTGAGTTCAAGTCTTGGTGTTTGGCATGATAAACAAGGCGATTTACGAGGTCTCCAAAGTACTTATATTGGCAATGCTCCATGGAACATCATTGCACAATTCTAGTCATAAAACAGTATTCTCATAATGTCTACGCCACTTTAAACTATCCTTGAGTTCAGACCGTGATGTTTTGCATGATCAACAAGGTGACATACATGGTCTTCATCGTACATAAGTTGGAAAAGCTCCATGTCCTATAGTGTTTTGCATTAAGTTTTTTGACGTTTAGTCACCTTTAACTCACGCACACTACAGCGCCATTTAGATCAAAGAAATTCAAGTCAAAAGGAAAATCTTTCGAAAGATAACAAACCATCATTCCTCTACATGTCTCCAAGAGGGAAAACTGATTGAACGTCAAAGAGTCTAATAATTAACAAGGCAATTTTTACTACAATATCATGGGTACTCACAATCATAATGGAGCTTGTATCTTAATGTTCTATAGGATCAATCCGCTATTTACTGTTTCCTTATTATATAAAAATGTTTTTTTATTTGTGTTGCTCCATTGGTTTACTTCAATTTTTGGTGAATCTTGCGATTATTCTATTTTTCTTATCTCTGATGTTCTATCTTTCTTTGTTGAATTTCAATTTTTCTTCTGTTTCTCTATGTATTCAACTTCTTGTGATTCTGCTCTTCCGATTCTCTTCTTCGACGTCTGTTCGTTCGTCCACTTTGCCCGCTTCGCTTTTCTTTTTCTTTGATTGTGTTATGTTTTCTCATTTGCGTTCTCTTCTTTTATTTCACTTTTTTATGTTGCCTCTTTCCACTGCTTTGCATTGCTCCGTTGTGCCCCCTTCAATTTCCTCTGCTTTTCATGTTTTCCTCCATCCGTTTCGGTGTTCTTCTTCCACGGATTCCGTTACGCTTCACTTCTTCGGCGAAGTGTTCTACTTGAGTTTGTATTTTTCCGTATTTGTTTCATCATTGTTTCTTCTTTCGCAACTGTTCTCCATTTTTTCTTCATCGACTTCTGTTTTCCATACGGTTTAGCATCGGACACGTTTCACCTTTTTTATCGTTTCCTTCTTTGGCTTCTTCCATTTTCTGGTTACACTACAGTTGTCTTGTTTCCCTTAAAAAGTTCAGCATTCGTATTATTTTCTGCTCTGTATTTCCCAGGGCGTCGCGTAGGCTAGTCCCAAAGTAATTTTTCTACCCTTCGGTTACAAATTCCCGGCCTTCGAGAATTAAATGCCGGACATCCCATCACTTCAACATTCACACAACATTCAGATCCATCCGCACCTCAACATTCACAATTTGTCGGCGGCTCCTTTTCGATTGGAATTGTTTCGCGTGTGTCTCCTTCAACGTGAAAGAACATGCTATTCGGCCGTGCTCCCACGTTCCGTCCACCTGCTGGTATCTTCCATTATTTCTCTCAACTTTGACTCCCTGTTCTCATACCACTGCTTTTCCCACCGATGACGTATCAGTTGTTTAACTTCTCTCAGATCATCTTCTTAGCTAGTCGATCGGCTTCAGAATTGCCACTGATTCCGTCGTGCCCAGGAATCCAACAGAATCGAACAGGTTTGTTCCGTGCTATTTCTTCCACTTCTTGGATCCACGAGTGACGAGATTTCCCCACCTTCAAAACCAGTTGGCAGCTAGCAGAATCCGATAGGAAAACCAATTTGGTATTCTGATTCGAGATCGAGACAGCCATCTTTATGGCGTATGTCTCCACTGAAACGACGCTGCATACTTTTGGAAGACTATAGACTTGGACAAAGACTGACATGTTTTGGAGGCGTCTGCAAAGTTGCTGGCCCTCCTCGGCTATCCAAGCTTATACCCTAGATCCCACCTGCAGTAACGATGTCCGATGACCACGTGGAAGCTTGACACCGATCATCCTTAAAATCTGCAAACGAGATTCACACGATTATTCCACCATCTGACAGTGTGGTTTGAATGTTAGGGTCCGATCCGGGGTAACACCTAGAACCCTCAGCCGGTTGGTCCTTGGGATGGCGATTCGCTCGTTGGTTATGTCACGTTCAGGTTCCCGACGTACATTCGGACTACAATAGAAGATGTACGACTTCGTTGCTGACAACGCGAATCCCTCACTCTTCACCCATTTGCCCACGGCCTTAACGGCGGTCTGCAGTTTGCGATGGAGGCCTTCACATTTTCCTCCTAGTACCTTGAGAGAATGTCTCTGCGTACAACAATGTTGGCTCCGCTCGGTACTACCCGAAATATAGATTGCATCGCGGTTAATAACAACGTCACAGATAAGACCGAGCCCTGTGGCACCATACATGTGTCCTCATACAAACACCTGGAACGTTCGTTCCGAAAGAAAGCTCCGCAGCATGTTTATCATGCGACCACGTATCCGCCAAGTCCAACGTGCTCAGAATACCATGGCGCCAGGTGGTGTCGTATGCCTTCGATAGATCTAAAGAGGCTATCAGGGAGTGTTCGCCTGTGGTTGGCAGCGATCTCTCCAGGTTTGCAAAGTAGGTTTCGGTCGTCCCGCGTTCTGCTCGAAACGCGTGTTGTCGAATCTAGCACGGCAATCAGTCGACGGTTGATGATTTGAGATCGGTCGGAAGGCATCACGTCCAGAATCGTGACTGTTCGGCTTCGGAATGGGAACAACATTAGCACTCCGCCAGTTAGTGGAGAACTCACCACTGCACCAAATTTCCAAATGTGCAGCAATTCAAGGAGCATTGCTTTCACAGACAGAGGAAAACGTTGAAGCAATGGATACCCTATCATGTCCACATCAGTCGAAGCACCTCGCCCTTTGTCGAGAGCCCACAGAAGTTCATTCAGGGTAATGTCGATGTAGTACACATCATCAGTGTTGGACGAAACATCTATGGACTCTCGTTCAGCTGTAGCCTTCACCAACTGGAACGATGGGGTTTTCGGTGTCAGGTACCATTTTGGCATTGGTATGATTGTGTGGCAATCAGAATCATACCCTATGCTCAGGGAGTCGGGAAATTGTCCTTAACCAAAAATTCCTAGACCAGACCGAAATCGAACCATGTTACCTCCAGCATGGTGTTGCTTTGTAGCTGCGCCTTAGCCGACTGAGCTAACCCTTAACAGGTGCAGTCACGGAAGAAGCATTTTTAACTCCTTCAAATGCTGGGTAACTCAATGATATCCTTTTGATTTGCTTCGCTCAGCTCACGACTCTGGGCGATGGCAAAACTTTGTTGTTGTTTAACTTCAACTTCAAGGTGCCTCACGATGTCCAACTTATTCGCTTCGAGGTGGAGTTGGCAGTACGAACAAACAATGAAACGCTTAACTGTTTTTATATGTATGTATGGTTGCATCACGTCACCTGATAGCGCTGTCACAATTTGCATTGACGAAGCTTTAGACCCACTATGGAAGAATGAAAAATTTCATACTGCTATCGAATATTCATTATTCTCAGATTCTCATAGGCAACGTCCAGAAGATACTGATTATGAACTTGTTTACGATTTCAAAAACATAAACTATACTGAAATTAATAGAAAACTATCAAATATAGATTGGCAGAACCTTTTAAAAAATGAAAAAGACATGAACAAGGCCGTTGACATATTTTGTAACAATCTATATGCAATTATTGACGATTACGTTCCAAAGAAAAAGAAGAGAATACTAACAAACTATAAGCAACCGATATGGTATACACGTGAAATCAAAAATCTCAAAAACAGAAAACAAAAAGCTCACAAAGCATACAAAAAAATCAAAAGTTTACCAAATTTAGATAAATACATAGATATTTGTAGGGCACTTGATGCAGAAATATCATCAGCATACGAAAGGTACAATACAAGAGTAGAAAATAATATAAAATCCGATCCAAAGGCGTTCTTTAACTTCACGAAGGAAACAATGAAAACGTGTAACTTTCCTTCCCGCATGCAGTTTGAAGAGTTTGATGGTTCTGAAAGCGGAGACATTTGTAATCAGTTTGCACGCTTTTTCCAAAATATTTATAAGAAATCCAACGATATTCTTGACCTCAACTATTTTTCCTATCTACCTGAGCATCAAAATGACGTATCAGTTGAAAACATCACTGTTCAAGAAATTTTAATGGCACTTAAAGGCCTTGATGCTGGAAAAGGACCTGGTCCAGATGGGATACCTCCAGTACTATTGAAAGAACTAGCAACTTCTTTTGTTAAACCCCTGTTTTGGCTCTTTAATCTATCACTTCAATCAGGAGACTTTCCACTATTCTGGAAAAAATCATTTTTAATACCTGTCTTTAAATCTGGCAAACGATCAGACATTAAAAATTATAGAGGAATCGCAATCATCTCAAGCATTCCTAAAATGTTTGAAGCGATTGTAAATCAAAAATTATTCAACCAGGTAAAAAATCGTATTTCGAATAATCAACATGGTTTTTTCAAAGGCAGATCAACATCTACTAATCTATTGGAATTTGTAGAATTTTCTTTAGGTGCAATGGATAGAGGAAATTTTGTGGAAGCTTTATATACTGACTTCAGCAAAGCGTTTGATAGAGTTGACATTCCATTGCTACTTTTCAAACTTAAGCGAGTAGGTTTAACCAGGACACTATTAAAGTGGATCGAATCTTATCTGACAGATAGAACACAGGAGGTACGTTTCAAAGGAAAGATCTCTAGATCAGTTAATGTTACCTCAGGAGTTCCACAGGGATCTCATTTAGGTCCTCTTTTATTTATTCTTTTTGTTGATGATGTTAATCTTGTATTAAATCATCTTAACGTTATTATCTATGCTGATGATATGAAACTGTATATGGAAATCTGTAGTGAGTTAGATTTGCAACATTTTCAGAGTGAAATTGATGTCTTCTACAAATGGTGTGCTAAAAGTCTGCTTGATATTAATATAAAAAAGTGTAACATCATACCATATTCAAGAAAACTTACTCAACATGATTTCACGTATAATCTAGGAAATCAGTTAATTGAAAGATGCTATAAAATTAGAGACTTAGGAGTAATTCTTGATTCGAAACTGACCTTTGTAGATCATTTTAATGCAACAATTCTCAAAGCAAATAATATGTTAGGATTCATCAAAAGGTTCAGTTATCATTTCAAGGATCCATATACTATCAAAACACTTTATGTAACGTACGTAAGATCCATTCTCGAATATTGCTCTGTTGTTTGGGCTCCACACCAAGAAACATACATTAGTCGTATTGAATCTGTACAGAAACAATTTTTGTTATTTGCTCTTAGAAAACTAGGCTGGAATTCATTTCCTATTCCCTCGTATGAGTCTCGTTGCATGTTAATTGATATTGAATCACTGAAGAAAAGACGAGAAATTGCTATGATCTGTTTTGTTAATAATGTTATCTCGCAGCGTATAAATTCGGCAAACCTTTTAGAAAGTTTGAACTTTTATGCACCATCACGCATTTTAAGAATCAGAAATCTATTTCATGTAAGGCCTCAAAGAACAATTTATGCTAGCAATAGACCAATGAACAGAATGATGAACATATATAATGAATATTGTGAAATAATCGATTTTACTATGCCTAAAGCGGCAATAAGAAAAAAAATGACTGCAAGAGTTATACCTCATAGATACTAACTTTATACAAATGTAAATATAAATGAATAAATGTAAATGTATATGTAGTCTACAATGATGATTGACGAAATAAATAAATAAATAAATAAATAAATTTATTCTGTGAACATCAAAGTTGCTATAAATGGTTTTTGCATGCATGGATTCATCGCCAGGTGGCAGGGAATCAAACATAAAGAATGTGTACGTGGTTTTTTGATCGGATTGTGAAGTTTTCAAGCAAATCAATTAAAACAAGTTTGAAGTGTTATTCGAAATATTCTCAACGGTATTGTATTGAAAAAATTGAAGAGCATCATCTATGTTATTTATGTATAAATAAATAAGGCCTTTATTGCTGGCAGCTTTCATGTGACTTATTTGTTGTTGTTGTTTTGTATTTATGTGACTTTTAGCCTAAGACTAGTTCGTCACATAATGGCCTCGAGACTATATACTTACTTTACCAACAAGACCAAGGCCAATGTAGCCTCTGCTGTACACAGAAGTTGTCTCCATAGTCCACAGGTCGCCTTCTACGTGATCATTCAACCTTGCTTGTCACGTGCCTCTAGTTATTGTACCCGTCATTTCATTTTCGAGAATCATTTTAATTGCGATGTCGTCCGACATTCTTAAGACATTTCCAGCCCATTGTAGTTGACTTACTTTAGCGGTGTTTACGATGGGAGGTTCTTCCAGCAAACTGATGCAGATCGTTGTTCATTTGCTTCCTGCATGTTCCGTCTTCCATCTGCACTCCACCGTTGATCTTACATATTGAATCCATTTACTTATTTTGTTTTTGCCTCAGAAAATGTCAGTGTCACCGACTGGAATTGATACCAGACTGACTGGAGTGAGAAGCCTCCAGACATACCACTACGACTGGATGCCAATCCATGTATGTGACTTATATTATCACTCTCTCTCCAATTGCTTAAGGAGACCTATTTCTGAAGTAACAGCTCAACCAGCATGAATTCAGAATAACTGTTTGTTTGGAGAATTTTTCAGCTTATTCTTCTAGAAAGCTCAATAGCTTCTCCAAATTTGTTTTAACAAGCGGATATTCGACACTGATGTTTGTTGGGACATCTCCAAAAGGAGATCATAGTAGGTAAGCATGGAAACGTCCATAGCCAGCCACGCCCATCTTCTCCATTATGAGGAAAAGGTAACAATAATGGACATCTACTGAAAGAGAAGCCAGCAACTATTTGACACGCTCTATTGCTTTTCTCAGAGATGATTAGCAACGATGGGTGAAAAAGTTGTACAGACCGGTTGAATTCGATAAAGGGTGTCCCACATCGAATTGCATCGCAAAAAAAAAATACGCTTTAAGAAATAGCCTAGTCAATCGATGCTTTTCAAACTTTCAGATAATGATGTACAACCCATTAGTAAGCTTTTGGCATATTTACCCAGGTAACAAATAATCAGTAGCATATGCAGTAAATAAACCATAAATCTGCATTTCAGATGCTACAAGCATGACATTAGTATTATATCAGCATCTTGAATTCTATCTGTTGTAAAGTTGGATTTTAAATGCTGTTTAAATGCTTGTAGTCTGTAATAAGCATTTCAAGTGTAAGGTAGCAATAATGAAGCATTTTCATAACATTGCAGTAAAGCAGCCATATATTGTGCCAAAAGCAGCATCTATGTTGCATATAAGGTGACTTAATTGCTTGATAGGCTGCCGTAAAGTCACTTTGGAACTGCTTATTGGTTACCTGTGTAATCTATTCAACTTCAATACCATAACCGTACGTTTGCAAATGACGCTCAACTTCACTTATTAGGTTCTGCACAACATCTGGCTACAGCTTCTTCTGTGCGGAAACGCACTTTTTCTTCATGTCTTCCTCAGATTTGACCTCCTTGGGATGCTTCCGTAGTGCCTGCTTCACAATAGCCCAGTATTATTCGATAGGCCTTAGTTCCGGTGCGTTGGGTGGGTTCATGTACTTGGGAACGAAAGTGGCCACGTTGACTTCGAACCACTCCAGGACAACATTTGAATAGTGGCACGTAGCCAGAGGATCGTAGGGCCCTCATGTTGCTGATCGTAGGGCCCTCATAGGCCCTCAGAGACGACAGTACTTAAGAATCGAAGGAAAAAATCAATCAAATCTAAAGCTCCAGCATGGTATAATAGAAAAATAATCAACCTGAAAAATCGAAAACAAAAAGCTCATAAAGCCTATAAAATAGATAAAAATGATTTGAATCTTACAAAATACTTAACCATATGTGACCAGTTGAACTTAGAAATTAAAAATGCTTATGAGGATTACAACATTGAAGTAGAAAATAATATAAAGTTAGACCCAAAATCTTTTTTCAGTTTCGTTAAGACCAAACAGCAGTCGAATAATTTTCCATCAAAAATGCAGTTAGACAGTAAAACAGGCAAAACTCCGAACGAAATCAGCAACTTATTCGCAGACTTCTTCCAGGATGTTTACACTACTCATGACGTTAATGATCGGGATTATCAGTATTTCTCGTACCTTCCTGAAACAATCAGTGATGTAACAGTTAATAGCATATCACTCAATGAAATTCTACCTTCAATAAATACATTGGATGCTTCTAAGGGAGCTGGACCTGATGGTCTGCCGCCAGCTTTTCTAAAAGCAGTATCGAAAGAGCTAGTAAAACCTTTGTTTTGGCTATTCAATTCATCCCTTGAATCAAGTATTCTTCCGTCAGTTTGGAAGGAATCCTTTCTGATGCCGATTTTTAAATGCGGCAAAAAATCTGACATAAATTATCGTGGAATTGCGATATTATCTTGTATTCCTAAGTTATTTGAATCGATAGTCAACAACAACATTTTCTCACAAGTTAAAAATTTATCATCTACCAAACAACACGGTTTTGTTAAAGGGCGATCAACGACTACCAATTTGTTGAATTTTGTAACATTTTCTTTAAACGCAATGGATAAAGGAAATTATGTTGAAGCGTTATATACTGACTTTAGTAAAGCGTTTAATAGAGTTGATATTCCTTTATTGCTGTTTAAATTATCGAGGCTAGGTTTCAATCAGAGTTTACTAAAATGGGTCCAATCATACTTGACTGGTTGAACACAAAGGGTAAGATTTGGTGGTAGTTTGTCATCAGTAGTGAATGTGACATCTGGAGTGCCACAAGGTTCTCATCTTGGACCATTATTGTTTATTTTGTTTGTCAATGATGTAGAATTGATTTTTAATCATTTGAATGTATTAATATATGCTGACGACATGAAACTTTTCTTTGAAATATGTAAAGCATCTGATTTGAAAATATTTCAACGCGAAATCGATAAATTTCATACCTGGTGCACGAAAAGTTTACTCGAACTAATGTTAAGAAATGTCATTTCATATCATTTTCAAGAAAGCACATTATAAGGCAAGAAGCAGTTACCATTGGCCAGAAGCAAGTTGAAAGATGCAGTCATATTAAAAACCTAGGTGTTATACTTGACTCCAAACTATCCTTTGTGGAGCATTATAATAACATTATCTACAAGGCAACCAACATGCTTGGTTTTATCAAGAGGTTTAGTTTTCATTTCAAGGATCCCTACACTATAAAAACATTGTATATTGCATATGTTAGACCACATCCCTTGAATATTGTTAGCTATACTCTGGTCTCCATATCACAATTCACATGTAAATCGTATTGAATCAGTACAAAAACAGTTTTTGTTATTTGCTTTACGGAAGTTAGGATGGACGAGCCTTCCATTGCCGTCGTATGATTCAAGATGCATGCTAATTAATTTAGACACACTTAAAAAACGAAGAGAGTTTGCAATGGTAGCCTTCATAAATGATGTTATTGCGCAAAGAGTATACATTCCGGTGATTCTAGAAAATATAAACTTTTATGCCCCTATTCGCGGTCTAAGAAATAGAAACTTGTTTTATATCAACAATCATAGAACAGCCTATGCCAAAAACGGGCCAATAAATTGAATGATGTCGTGCTATAATGCATATAATGAAATAATCGATATTAATATGGATAGAAAAACATTGAAAAATAAATTCTTTTTGAGGCTAGCAAGTGAATAATAAAAAAATGTAAAAATAGAAACGAACATAGATGTTAAGAATGTTGAGAAAGGCTTGACCAGGCGCTGGACGAAACAAATGTAATTTAATATGTGGTCTACTATTGATTTAAGCCAATAAATAAATAAGTTTGTCATACACTCTTTGAGGTAGATCTCTTCGTTTACAGTCCCGATAGTCACGAACGGCGCTTTCCGTTTGTCACATGAGCAGATCGCCTGCCAAATCATGTATATCATGGCAAACTTTGAAAGTTGTTGCTTCCTTTCTGTCCTCCAGAACATCAAACTTGTGCTGGACGGTGAAGAGCCCCGGAAGCTGCCGGAAGTTCGCCTTGACGCCTAAATGATTACACAATGAGGCATCGTCACTATCTGGGTGTAGTTTCTTTGCCCGTGACTTCCCCACCATATGTTGCCGTTCGTCACAATTTGAAGCCTTCTGCACTTTGTACGTATGCAGTCCCTCCCGTTCCTTGGCTCTCTGAACGAAAGACTTGAACGGATTCAACTTTTTGGCCACATACCTACCAAAGCATTGGGATTCCGCTTCGTAGGCACATGAACATCCATTCTGACTGGATTTCTCCTTCCGTTCGATGCTCAGGGATTCGTAGTAATGTTTAAGCAAACAACTCACCGTTGACTGCACGATTTCGAGTTGTTTTCCGATGTCCCGAGGGCACAGTGGGCATGAACTGATAAACACTAAAGAAAACATCTGTAACTTTTGTCGCTTTTAAGCGCGGCTTGTAAACATGGCTGTTTCCGCTTGGAAATTGTCTGGGGAATCGAATGGAACTAGTTTCGATCACCGCACGGATATGTTTGTGGAGTTATAGAGCCTATTTTACCTCACTTCCCTTTATATTCTTGAATAATTTATAGATATCTTTGCATGGCTCTCCGTGTAGATATATCTATGAATTATTTAAAAATATTAGGGGAAGACGGGGTAAAGTCAGCAATATCTTCGTTAACAGAGCCGTGCGGTGGTTGAAACAACCTTTATTCGATTCCAAGAAATTTAACATTGGGCTAGTCCTGTTTTGTTGATCTTGAGAGACTCTGATCAGCGACTTCTATAAATTATTCAACAATATAAGGGGAAGTGGGGTAAAACCAGTCATATCTTTATTTAAAGAGCCATGCAATAAATTTTTTTTCGATTTTTCAGAAAATTTTACATAGGACTGGTCTTGTTTGGTTGATCTTGAGCCACTACGAGCAAATATATCAATGAACTATTTAGGAATAGAAGAGGAAGTGGAGTAAAACCAGCCATATCTTCGTTCACAGAGCCGTGCGGTAATTGAAACAGCTTTAATTCGATTTTCCAGGAAATTTCTCGTGAGACTAGCACTATTTTGTTTATCTTGAGTCTCTCCATGCAACGATGTCTATAAATTATTCACGAATATAAGGGGAAGTGGTATAAAATAAGCTCTATAACTCCACAACCATTTCCGTGCGGTGATTGAAACAAGTTTCATTCGATTCGCCAGACGATTTCCAAGCGGAAATGACCTTGTTTACAAGCCACGCTTAAAAGCGACAAAAGTTACAGATTTTTTTCTTAGTTTTCATCAGTTCTTGCCCACTGTGCGATGAGTGAGTTGAAGATTTTCTAGGTGCTTGTGCAAAAAACAATCGCAACGAGGCTTTTTTGGGTAACACAGTTTTTTTTTTTAATTTTCGAAAAACTGACGGCGACAAAAATACTACAACAAAAAACACTCTAAACTTCTTCAATCCAAATTTTCAAAACAAAAACCCATGGGTAATTTTCTACAGGGTTTTTTTCCGTGATGCAATTTTATGTGGGACACCCTTTATTTCTCTCATTGTAATTTGCCTCAAAGCCAGTCAAACATTTATTTTTGGTTTATTGCCTTGATTATCGAGATTATCAACCCAGTGCTGGTTCATCTCTCGTCGTAGTAACTCAAATACCTTTGGGTGTTTTTGAAACATATCCGGGGAGAGGTTTGAAATCGTGAATTTGGCGTGAGAGGTATGGAATTGGTATTGACATGAGTCCAAGATATTCCAGTTCAGCAAAACACTTTTCATAATACGGAACAAGCGCATGTATCGCTGGTAATAAGAAAACTAGAAAATTTGAGTAAAAGCTTTTTTTCCCGTACCGTTATCAATTGATGTTAAAGTTTATAATGCTTTATTTTGACGATTCAAAAAAAAAAAGATGGAAGAAATCACGATGCTTTAAGGTTTCGATACGGAACCAACACCCGAACAAAAACAATGGGAAGTATCGCTATTCCACTGCGATTTATTTGCGATCTAAAAACTAATTCTTCATTCTTATTAGTTGCGAGTGATATTTCAGCTGTAGAGGATCCGAGAAATGCGATGGATGGAGGCATCACACACTGTATTAATCCGAGAGCTGTAAATATAAGTTTATCATTAGAGAGCATATTGCCAAATTAAACCGGTTAAAACATGTTTTCATTTTCTACTCTTTCGGGTTCAAATTGCCACTCGTTATACAACTCCATGCGTTGGTAAGTCCAGGTAACTCTCCATCAACTACTGTGTTAGTTGACAGCTGGACCTGTAAAAACCTTGATCAAAGTGTAAAAGAAGGTCAAAGCCCTCTTGGACTTCAATAACCATAATAAAAAACAAATGAGAAAGGACAATCACATTGGCAGCAAGTAGTTAATCACAGCGATACCATATATATTCCACCGATTTCCTGCTGAATCGATTGAACAACGCAACGGTTTCGAATCGCCGAAACGATGGACCGGCCACCGATGGGTGATCACATTCTATGTTGCCTTTCGCTACCGAAAACTTTACACGACATGACCCAGCCGCTCATTAAATAGGAAATGGCATTGATTTTGAGCCTGTTTTTTTTGTTTGTTTATTAATAGGCTTGTTTCTATCACAGCACTGCGCAGCTTGCCGATCACGCCACGATGAGGAACAATGCGGCAAGGAGAATGGTCGAGCTCGGGCACTGGAATAGATTAGTAAAAGGGCGGTGGCAGCGTTGGTGGTGTTTCGGCATCGGCTGAAACTTTGTTTTTTTTTATTTTTGACGATTCGGTTTCGCTTTCAAATATGTGAATGAGAAGTATTGCAGATCAATGCCGTTATTTTGATCAACGTGTGTTTTTGTATATGAATTGCTATAATTTAAAAATATTGATTATTTTAATATTACTCTTTGGTGCTTGTGCTGTGTGCTTGCTTCTTTCTTGGGCAGTTGCCCGCTCAAGTTTTGACTTGTTCCCTATCGATTCCATGTAAATAATTAGCGTGATAGATGGGTAGTGATTGTGTTTTTGTTCTACAAATTTATTTTATGAGGAAGGAATATATGACTCTTAATGTTGAAATCCACATATTAAAAAGATAAGATTTATTTTATAATGTAAATTGACAGCGGGCACGCTCTTTGTTTGCCAGCAAATTGAGGAATAAGAAATAACAGGTAGACAGAATATTCCATGAGAACATTAAGTATTGGTTGATTGAACTTTCTTATTTAGCTGAACTTTCTCGCGACACAGCACATCATGCCTGTTTAAAAAGAACACGTACTTAAATAACCAAAAAGACAAATTGTTCCATAAGTAACAAAACAATCAAATTTACAAATTTGTATAAAAAATTATAGTTGGAAATGTTTTTCAAAAATTGGAGCCAAACCAGCGGACGCTGAAAGCTGATATCCTTAATAAAGATAAATCAATCTATGTTTTTCAAAAACCATATTTGTAAAGTTTCAGATTTATTTAAAAATCGTTTAGCTTGACTATTGCAGTGTAAGAAAAATAGTATTTTCAGTTTTTTTTGCTTAAAAGCGACTTTCAAGTTGAGCTAAAATGAATAGAGGCACTTTGAAAACACGTGATACGATTTCATGAAGCATTTTAAACAAACCGTGCCTAATTTGATTTTAATATAAAAGAAGTACTGCTCATTTGTAGAATGATTTCACACTTTTCAAAGGGGCACCACTGTTCGAAAGTGGGTTGTGGATGGAGGTGCACGTAGCTAATGAAAATGCTTTGAACGTGTAATATACTTGTGATTTTCATTTTATAGATGCATGGTGTTTTGAAGAAATTTATTGAGAAGGGCAAGGGCTCTCTCGTATTGGTCTATTAAGGTCAGGATTGATTCGGCAGGTTGCATTAGCTGGTAAGCAAAATGTTGAGGTTAATTGGTTCCAACATTCCAATATTTTGAGATCCTGACCGTATGGAAAGTTATTGTATTCAGCAAAGTTGATCAGTAGTAATGGTAGGTAGGTTCGTGGATAGTATTCCAGAATTGGCGCTATTGCACACATGATTATCTTGTACAAGCTGTATACCGTAATCCTAGCCGTCTTGTCGAATTTGCCGTCTTCATCAAAGCTGTACGGGTTTTACAGTTTTATAGTTGTGTGCAGCCTGGAGGCAGTGAGTCGATGTCTGACGTGTGAATGATTGCTTTCGGTCTAAGAAAAACTCTGAATAACTGTCAAAAACCATTAACAATTGATATTTTTGAATCCGGAATGGTGTAACAAGGTGGAAAATTGAAGTCTGATGCCATGTTGGATATCAAGATGGCGGTTTATTTTGCGTAAAAAATGAGATATACTGTATAATACCCTACAATATCGATATATTTGAATCAGAAACTGCCAATTTAGGCTGTAAATCGATGTCCTTTGCCGATTTGGAATCCAAGATGGTGGCTTATGTTACGGAAGAAGTGATAAGTACTGTCAAATACTCTGCAATATATCTAGTTCATTAGATCGGAAGTTGGGTAGAATGGTTGGAGATCGAAGTCTGAAGTCATTTTAGTTTTCAAGATGGCGGCTTCTGATGCCGTAAAAATGAGAAATAGTGTCAAATATCCTGTAATATGGATATTTTTCGAACACAGACGGCAACTGTGATGGAACACAGACGGCGAAATCGATGACCAATTTCGTTTGAGAATTCAAACTGGCAGCTTTAGCACTGTAAAGAGTGAGAAATACTGTCAAAAAGCTTTCAATATGGATACTTTTGGATCGGGAACGGCATTCAAAGGCTGGATATCGTTTGAGACCGTCATTTTGGAATCCAAGATGGTAGTTTCAGTGAAGTCAGCCAAATACCTTTCAAAATGCATAGGTAGAGAAAGTTGTTTATAGTGTGAAAATGAATGTCCGATGCAATTTGGGCATCCAAGACAGCGCCGAGAAAAGTGGGAAGTATCTTCCACAATTTGCTGATGGCACCGTATCTGCTCAAGCTGGTATTATGACGGGGACCTTCACTCCAACAGATTTGGAGATTTACTTGAAACAAGCATGCAAAATAGACCACAATGACGAATGAAACTGCCTGTTGCAATTTTTTTAATACCGTTACACGCAAGCCCAGATTAGAGGCCCACATTCAACAAAGCCTATTCGCTGTTGTCATATATAGGGAGTGGTTAACCGTTCCCATTTCATAATTAGCAATATTCTTAGGAAGCGTACTCGTATGAATTGCCTCTGTTATTGCCTACTCAAACGTTTGATCAGTAGACAGATCGTTTACAACATGTTCTGGAAATTCGATAAGAGGAATTCCAAAAACATTTTTTTTATGGACATATTGATCTCCTACAGTGTGTCAATCATCTTTCAAATTGGATCCCTGAAATTGCCAAATGAGGTTACAGAATAGCAAATAACAGAATTGGTCTTAAGTTTGGGATGCCTGGTTTGTTTTACCGGAGGTATGCTAGAAAAATAATTAAAGTATTACTAGTAATAGTAATAAAAAATGAAAGCATTACTAGTAGACAAATATCTGTGAATGAAAAGTACACGGATAAAAAGAATCAATGAATTTTCAAAGCCTACGCTCCATACTAAATTTCAAAAAAATGTATCTAAAAAAGTCTACGAGGGTGGAGGGGGGGGGGGGGCTGTAATTTTCAAAAATGAGTCTACGTGGTTTATGAACAGGCCCTATCTTATCCACAGAAAGGGCCTAGATTTGGCAGAAATAATGTGATATTCCAGGTAAACTTTAGATAGATAACGCCTGAATCAAGCCTGTTGTATGAAAGATTGTAAACATTGTTGTAGGACGTATGAAAGATTGCAAACAGTTTCGTTGTTCACGCCTTCTTTGGCTTGAAATAAACGAGGGTAAATTTTACCCACTTGTTAAAATTTTTTTTTTGTCTCTGTGAGATCAGTTTTGTAGTTGTTATAATTGAAGTTTACATCTATTCAACTATGAGCTTACAATTATCCAATCCAATGCAATCCAACTTTTAGCTTATAATTATCTTTTAAAGCCTGTCCAAGTTAATTTTTGGTTCCCTTTTTTCAGAATAGATTTTGAATTATTTCACGGATGGCTTATATGACAACTGTAACCCCCTGCTTTATTTCGTGGTTCAACACTTTTTCATTTTTGATACATTCATTAAAATGGCGTCTAGTGGAAGTGCGCTAACGCATTTTGTACGAACGGCAGCAAAATCAAAATATATCGGTACGCGCCAATGAACTAAAACTACAGAACCGTGCCGTGTTTTGTGTTTGACCAGCACTTGCCTGTGGATTGGAAAGTTGGAAGTGAAACAAATCGAAACGAATGCTCCCGAAAAATGGACAAGAAGGTCGTAGCCCTTATTGAGTAAAATCCTAATCTTTCTCTGTGAAATGTGATTCGTGAAGTTGGGAAGTCAATATCATACGTACAAAAAATGAAGCAGAGGCAAGGACTGAAGGCGTAAAAAGTGAAAAAGATGCCCAACCGTGTTGACAACCAAAGCTTCACTGCAAAAAGTCGTACTAAGGATCTCCACACCAACTTTTGAAAACATTTTCTTGTATCATACGGGACGACGAAACATACGTACTCAAAGGCTTTAAACAGCTCTCGGGTCTGGTTTTTTATACCGCAATGCAAGGAAACGCCAGTGCCGAGCGTTTTTGGAGACAAAGAAGGTGTCCGAGTTCCCGAAGCATTATTTGAATTGAAAGGCCATATGCAAGTCTAAAAGTTTCGTTTCTACCGGCATGATCAATAAGGATGTGTACGAGAAAGAATATCTGAGAAAGCGGCTGCTACCGTTTATCAGACACCACGACTCTCCAGGTCTGTTTTGGCCTTGTTTGGCTTATTGTCTCTATGCGAAATCCGTTTTGGAATGGTATAAAGTACGAAAGGTCAAATACGTGCCAGAACAGCCAATCCACCAAACTGTTCAGAACCGTCGCCAAGTAGAGAATTACTGGGCTCTAGTTGAGCGGAAACTAATAAGAAAGCAAATGATACCGACGATTTCAAGAGAAGATGGAGAATTGGCACGGTGGACGTATCTGAGAATACCTTACGAAACCACGAAAAGATCGAAAATTTTACAGAAAGAAGAATTGACATCTTAATCAAATGTTTCTAATGTAGATTAAACTCTCTTGTTGTCAAATATACAATCGGTTTTATTAAACTATGAGTAAATAAACGTGGACAGGCTTAAGTCAATTCGATTGAAGAAATTCATTGTAGTTTACACTTTTTATACTAGAACTAAATACAAACAACCATTCCTTGTCCACTATTTGCATGTAGCTTTTATTCATTAAATATCTTGTATAGGTACCAAAACTTAACATGTCCTGGACAGCATTATGGGTTTTTAGTAGAAGAGTCGTGAATTAATGTAAAAACCACCTGTTTTTAATTGCAAAGCTTTCAGCTGCGTATAGTTTTCACGGTGAAAAAAATACACGAGATTTCACGAGTTAAATTGCAATACTCGATATCGTACATGAACGGTCTGCCTTAAAGATACAATCGGTGAGTTTAAGTCTGTGAAGCCTCATACCCAATAATCGGGCATAGGTTGGAATAAGCTGGGAAAAAGAACACAACGATGTTACGCCTAATGAAACAGAAGACACCAAAATTAATTAAGAAATCGCGTCATAAATCGATTGTCAGCAATTAAAGGCCATTCTGAATTTAATAGGATCCATATTTAAGGGTATTTTATAACATTTCCTAGTTTATTGTAATATAAGCCGTCATTTTGGATTATAAAACCGTGTCAAACATTGATTTACAGTTTTTATCCGACGTTATCGACCCAAAATAATCATATTGTGGATATTTTTGCAGTATTTTCCATTCTTTACGGAACTCAAGCTGCCACTTTGGATTCTAAATGGTGTTGGACATACAAAGTACCGTCTGTTTTCCAAAAATATCCTTTTCACTAGATATTTGACAGTATTTTTGAGTTTTTCCGAAACAAAAGCCACCATATTGCATTCCAAAATTGAGTCAGATATCAATTTCCAGCCATTAAACGCCGTTTTAAATAAAATATATCAATACTGCAAGGTACTTGACAAAACTTTTCTTTTTTTTACGCAAAATAAACCACAACGTTGATTTCCAACATGGCGTGAGACATTGAATTTCCACCTCTGTACACTGTTCTGGATTCAACAATATCAGTTTTTCAGAGGTTTTGTTAGTTATTTTCAGTTTTTTTTAGACGGGAAGCCACCATCTTGGATTCCAAAATAGCGTCAGATATCGACTAACGGCCTATTCATATGTAAAATAGCGCCTTGTTGTGAGCCAATTCTGAACTACTTTCCACCAACCAAAAGGCCTTTAGCTACTGATCAACTTTGCTTATTACAGTAACTTTCCATATGGCCAGGATCTCGAGATACAGATCAAACCACCACGAGGTAGCTCTTGTTCTTCCTATAAATTTCTTCAAGGCTCGATGCACCCATAAGGTGAAATCACATGAATTTTTCACGTTCAAATTAAACTAATTTCAACAGCTACGTGCGCCTCATTTCCGATGGGTGAAACTGCTATAGCTGGATGCCACCACCCACTTTGAAACTGTGGTGCCACTTTGAAAAGTGTGAAATACTTCTACAACATTGGGCAGCACTTCAACATTGAAAAACTTTCATATTCTAAACTCAAATTAAGCAAAGTTTGTTTCAAATGCTTAATGAGAGAGTGCTACGTGTTTTCAAAGTTCCTCCGACATTTTAACTGAAATTTACAGTAGCTTTATACGAAAAATAAAAGTCCTGGAAAGTGTGAGCTGATAAGTGGAATTCCTGTAACTAGAAAATGAGAAGAAAGATTAGTAATTTTCATCCCAAGCAGCACACCACGATCATTATTAGTTGCAGCAACTTGATAATGGCTAACAAAGGCACATTCATGTTTTCTCAACTAAATGGCAACATGAATGCTACTAGGGATTTAATTACAATACCTCTATTGCTTATCTTACCAAGATTAACAATAAAGGTAGTTGGAATTTAATGGAAATTACACACCTCTATTCTCATTTTCTAGTTTTTGAAGAAAAAAACTACCTATCTAATACTGATAAAGTAAAAATCCAATACAAAACTTCAAGTCTTGAAGGCTATTGGCTGTTGATAAACGATTTTGAAAACGAATCTGATACCTTACAAGCGTGGTTTTTGGTTCATTCACAAATCATCGTTTGTGATTTTTGATTTTTAAATTCGATATTTATTTTTTTTTTGAAAATCGACACAGCCTGGAAGAGTATGATTGTTCTTGCCACACAACCAAACTAATGGAAAAATGAAAGAGTCAATCTAGTTCTCTTAATTAAGAACTGTGAAACTGAATTTACAAAACTATGTTGAGAGCAGATAGTGAAGCCTACGGGGATTAAAAATGAACTTGTTATGCCAGAAGAAATTATTGTAGTATTCATACCTTCTTTTGATAAATTATTCTCACAGCATTATATTTCACACTGTTTCACGTTTATTTCAGCATATAATTCAACCCATGTTTACCAGAGATCTTCCAAATATCAGATTGGTACAGCATAATTAAAATATATAAGGATTTATTAAAACTATAATACATTCCGAACCGCCCTAGCACTCATTGGAATGCTTAGCTAATATAACAGCTTAGCTTCATGTGGAAGCTTCTTTCGACCAGTTTAGCTGGTTTGCTGTAAAGATGAAGCCTCACACTACGATATCGCTATAAAGTTCCAGCAGGAGCTTTTAAAGCTTATTCGCAATCCGTGGTAGGTAACTCACGATAAGCTCTACCGTTTTGCGGAATGAGTGGGCAGATGTATAGAGCTAAAGCTGCAACTGGAGCGTGAAAATCAAAACATGTTGATGGGAAATTACTAAATGTCACCGGTGAGTGCTCACGTGGTTGTGTTGAAGCGTTTGGTTGCGTTGTTCGTGTTAGTTGTTTTGTATGAATGAGAGAATTCTCTGACCAGCTGTGGGTTGTGTACATTTCGTATCAACTAAATATGCAATTAAGAAATACCGAGCATGATTGGCAGTGGGGTGGTTGGCACAACGATTGGATGTCAATATCAGTTTAAAATAAAGGTTGTATGATAAAGATAAATTTATTAAATTATCAGTTTTGGTATTTATTGCAAATTGCATAGAAAAAAAAATTTCGCTCAATCTACAAGAATTGGGTTTGTCATATAATTTGCCCAATGTATGAGTGGAAATCAATAACAAAACTAAAACAAAAGTAGGACATTGTGTAGTATCGCACAACAAAAAAGAGCCAATTATAATACTCGGTTCCAAAAATTAACTGCCTGGGGATTACTCGGTTGACTCTTTGGGAGGGCACACACTTAGAAATGATGAATTTCACACGAGACGTAATTCATGTTTGTTAAAATTCAGGGAACGTTAACAAATATTTTATGTAACATTATGTCTCCTGAAACTGACACAAACGCAATTCGAGAAAAGATGTGTTTGATTGAATTTATTTTCTCATCTCCTTTAACTAATTGTTCAGAAATTTGCATGACATTTTGGCAGTGTGTAGCTTTACCGTGTTTATATGGTTAATGAAGAAATTAAGGCTATCGTTTACAGTCATCAATTTAAAAGCATAACTAGAGTTTCCGCTTAACTAAAGCCCAGTACATCTCTATTGGAAGCAGTTCTGGACAGTTTGGTGGATTGGCTGTTTTTGGCACGTATTTGACCTTTTGTACCTTATATTTTTCAGGATGGATTTAGCATAGTGCAAAATCAGGCCTCAATAGAGCTTGGAGAGTCGTGGCTTCTGATAAAAGGCAGCAACTGCCTTTGCAGACATTTTTTCTCGTAAACACCCTTATTGATTGTGCCAGTAGAGACGAAACATTTAGATTTTCCACCACAACTACTTATGACCTGACAAATCAAATACTTCTTTGAGAATTTGGAAACCTGTTTCGTCCAAAAATACTTGGCAACGGCGTTTCTTTGCATTGCTGTATATAAAACCTGACACAGAAGCTGTTTAAAGCCTTCGATTACGTATGTTTCGTCGTACAACATCCATTATACAAGAAAATGTTTGCAAAAAGTTGGTGTGAGGCTCCTCAGCACGACTTTTTGCAGTGAAATTGTGTTTGTTATCAAGGATGGGCACCTTTTCCACTTTTTACGCCTTCAGTCTTTGCCTTTGCTTCACTTTTTGTACGCATGATTTTGACTTCTCAACTTTGCGAACCACATTTTGCACAGAAAGATTGTGATTTTCTCAGTAATGGCTACCACCTTCTTGTCCAATTGTCGGGAACATAGTTTTCGATTTGCTCCACTTTCAACCTTCCGATCCACAGCCAAGTGCTGGACAAATGATTTGCAAA